>LR990652.1:628485-1256970 GCA_905147715.2 Xestia xanthographa | reverse complement strand
GCCAAATAAAAAGAGATATTTTAATATCGAAGATGAAGTTAAAGGAGTGTTTGATATAGTTTTGGCTGTGAGCCAACGCCACATAGACGACAAGGCACTTAATATTGTTGCCATACATGGCTTAATTGCTCGCTAACCGGGTTTAAACTTGGTCGTGCAGGATATAAACGAATTAAGACGACGCGATCCTCCGTGACTTGTGGAGTTGAAAAACTCTTAGAAAAGGAAACGAACAAGTTTTTCAAGCTCGCACAGCAAGCACAGCGACTAAACAGTTAATTTCTTTTCCGGGAACTAAAAAACTTTATTATAAAATAGTTTTTGCAGATCTGGAATTTATTAAGTGATAAAATAAGGATATATTTGGTGCCAAGACTGGCTTTAATGCTTGGCAAGAAGCTGCTGAAACTTAGCAGTGATAATTAAACTAGTGATGATGATGATGAGGTTTTTAATGAGGTATTACTGAAACAGTTTCTTATATGGAAGACCATTAGAGCGATCCTTATGCACTGGTAAAATCAAAACGAGAATGGGCAGAACAATAAGTATAAGATGCAGTTGAAAGTATGTACCGCATATGACAACAAATACGTATATTTCGCATCCGCTTTCCTTGTTAAAATATTTGTAACACGGAAAAATAAAAATAATTATTATTCAAGTATCAAACTGCCTTTGTCTAGCTTTGTGAGAAAAGTCAGACCACAAACCACATCAATGATAGATGAATTGTATGAAAAATGGCACGTCACACAAAAACACGTAGCGCCGACCTCAATTAAATTCAGATACGGACAAAGAAGATAATAGACACTATGACAGATTGAAAAACAGCCAAGAACCAAATCATAACGTTGGGACATAGATCTCGTGGCAGACGGCCATAATAAATGACTTTCGGGGCTGGCGGCGGCGCTAGATGTATTGGCCTAATAATCGGGCTGGCACGTGTGTGGGTAATCTGTGTTTTATCAGGACTTACAGGTGGAGGAAGATAGGGAATATTGTGATAGTCGGTTCTATAAAAGGCGTGTGATTAAATATGTATGTTAAATTAACAGTGGATAGACTGTTAATTTAACATACATATTTAATCACACGCCTTTTATAGAAATAGGATAGGCAGAAACTATTAATAATAATAATAAAATCAGTAAATACGCAGAACTCAAAGAAGAAGTTACTAGAATCTGGCGTCAAGAAAAAGTATACGTTGTCCCAATAGTCCTTTCCTCAACAGGGGTAATCCCAAATCATCTTCTCCATAGTTTTAAATTATTAGACCTTAATGAAACCCTCTACATTACACTGCAAAAAGCAGCGATTTTAAATACGTGTAGAATTGTAAGAAAGTTCATGCAGATAGAAGAGAACGAAATAGGACCTCATCACGACATATAAACAATCACAAAACTAACGCACCACACGCTACATTTGCTTTGGCTTCGGCCCGTAAATGTAGCTAAAATCCAGTCTAAGAGCTGAGAAGAAAAACACTTTCCCAAATAATAATATAATAATAATATTTTAGTTTCATCAAGGATCACCCTATAACTATAGAATGTCACTTGCTACGATCCTTGTGCTTCGTCCACGTTCATAATTCTGGTCAAACGCGTATCGTTATCAATGATTTCTCATTTATGCTATCCATTCCTCATCATTTGTTGGAAATGACTTACTCCATCAATTAGCTCTGTTTTTAAAATCCCATTAACCCACTGACAAATTTACAGTTTTGTACAATTACCTACATTTCCATTCTTTACTGTAATAGTTTCCAAACTCCAGTAACAACACAAAACCGGAACAAATCTTGCATCAAAATCTTTTCCATATTTTATAAAGCATAAACCGAGTCGGTTTTATTAGATAGACTTGGCCAGCGGGACAAAGATATCTCAGTATCTCTCAACTGTGCCAAGAAACTCCGATACCTTCGATACAAAGGAGGACCAAGATCTCCCTAGAGGGATGCTGAGGGATCCTGAGTTATGCTACTTTGGCGGCCGAGTGCCGTAAGCACTCGACGTCTAGTAACGATGTTCGGGCCTTATCACACTGATGATTTGCAAGCGAGGCGGGAGGCGACTTGGCTCACTCCATAGGCACGTTACGACCACGCCGCGTTTGCGTAACCAAAGCGATTGACGTGAGTGTACGGTCGAACAAGCAATCTATTTGGTTTACATTTTACAATATAGGTAATTTGTTGGTTAAACTGTAAACCAAATAGCTTGTTCGACCGTACAAGGGAGTGTGAGAATAGCCATTATACAGTATTTTGGGCAACTAGAATCAATGTTATTTCTTAGTGAAAGACGTTTAAGAGCCTTTTAATGGCATATTCGAAAAAAAATGGTTTGAATTTTATTTCTTTGTGAAATCACGCTGAATCGCAGCTGGCTCGCCGCTTTAAACCCGCTCGCAAACCGCCACTGTGACACCGTTCTAAGGTAAGATATCTGGACGGAGATAGCTGCAGTAAAAAAGTAAGCCGCGTTTGATTCAAATATGATACACAAGACGAGATTTTAGTTGTGTTTCGTGATTGGCTTTGAAAGGCTTATCAAAGATGCTGTATGAACAAAGACATTTCAAAGCATGCTAAGACCACTAGGTATTATGACATGTCTATTAGCTTGGTCACTTCTTATTTTAGATTCGATGCTACTTTTAAGATCCTTCAGGTCCAGCAGGTAGCAACGTTAATAGCAGCATCAATGTCATTCATAGAAGAGTTTCAGCTTCAAAAATTTGTACAGCGGTTTAGCTCAGGACTGCGCGCCGCGTAGATGACAAATATGTTTTACAACGATTTCCATTTTGATTTATAAACCAAAGATTGATTTCCATTGCGCGAAAATTCTGACTGTCGAAAGCAGACAACCTCAAAATCAAACTGTTAAATTATTTAATTGACATTTCAATCTTAACCAACCATCTATCGCAAACTTCAAAGATTATCAAGTTCATAACTCCTTGGAGCGAAACAAAGGCGATTGAAGTAAATCCAAGAGCCTGAAACCACTAGCTTAACCACTATAACAATGTACGAAGGGGTCTCAAAACTTTAAACGCCCTTCAAACTCAGTTTATTGATTCGCGAGAAGATCGATTTGCTTGTCTATTAATTAGTCAAAACACCGGTGAACTGAGACTTAACACCGTTGAGCTGGTGATTAGAGGCTCGTGACACACTCACTGACAGGTTGGGTAGCAAGTTTTATTAAGTTCAGGATGGTGCGGATGGGAGGTGTCTCGCGGATTCTCAAAAAAAATAACTATTTATTTCCACATGCATTCCTAAATAAACCTATACTACAAAACTACACCACTTAAACTTACACTGTACCTACACTGTTTAATCACACACACAGACAGTCACACACAGTCACAGTGTGTCTACACTGTTTTCACTGTACTTAAACTTTTGTGGGTTTGGATATTTTATTGTAGCTGGTTTTTTTGTTGTTTTAATATTGATGAGACTTTTGGAGCTCGTGGCTAAATAATAACAGCCACTCGGGTCAATAATTAGGTTAAGCCGTGCTTGCCTAGGTTGTTTGTGGATGGGTGACCGTCCAACATACCGAGTTTCCTCCGTGCCCCGGAAATCACGTTAAGCAGTTGGTCCCGGCAGAAAATTGTAGATCTTTGAAAGTCGTTACAGGTATTCAGTGGCCCAAAAAGTCTGACAACCAGTCTTACCAAGGGCTATCGTATTAGCCAGCACTAACTGGGTTGTGGAAGTCAGACAGGCAGTTGCTTCATGTAAAATACTAGTAGGTATTCAGTTGCATCCAGTTAGACTGGAAGCCGACCCCAACATAGTTGGGAAAAGGCTAGGCAGATGAATGTTGATGAGACTTTTTTTCTTAATTAAAAGTTAATATTTTTTGAATAAAAAACTACCTGTACCGAAGTATATGTATGCTACCACTGTATCATAATATGCATATGACATATGAATACTCCCTAATAGCCTTTAATTTATTTTGACCAGCTTGATTGTATTGGAACATTACAAATCAATGGACAAAAGAAGTATCACAAGATATACCCACATCAAACTTTCAACCCTATGCAAACACGTCATCCCATCCATATGCACTAGAAACAAACCATAACAACTTCCAAATACGCCACAAATGCAGGTAGGCAATACATCTTACTTCCCCACGTTAGCCATTCCTCATACCCGTGTGTGCGGCCGTCATCTGCCCACATGTGTCGTAAATAAACAATACCGGGACTCGGCTATGTTCGGAACTCGTCGTGCAATTCCGTCGGGCGGTCGGATGGAAACTTACAACTACCGTCCGTCTTTACGTAATGATGAACGAGTGAACGGCGCAGAACTGAATGGGAGTTGGTTTTAGTGAAGGAGTTAGTTTGAACGTTTCTTATTGGTCGTAAACGTAGTTGTTGAAGGTTGGTGCTCAAGTTTCACGGTGTTATTTTTCTGTTTAGGTGTAAAAATGGTTGGGTGAAGTTTTTAATGGGTCTGTTTTTTTTCTGTTGGAGACCGTTATAACTCTCCCGTTTTAATCTAGTGAAAATTTTGAAAAAAAAAGTTTGTGATCACTAGCATAAGCTGATATAATTTTTTAAATTGAACTTTATCAAGAAAAAAACTATGTTGTGTGTTTTTTTTAAATAGAAATACCCTCTTAGAAATTAAAAAATAAAACTATTTTTTATCTACACTTCTACACTAATATTATAAAGAGGAAAGATTTGTATTTTTGTGTGTATGTTTGTAATGAATAAACTCAAAAACTACTGCGTCGATTTCAAAAATTCATATGCACCATTAGAAAGCTACATTCACTCTGAGTAACATAGGCTATATTTTATCCCCGTACTACCACGGAAACGGGAATTACGCGGGTTCAACCGCGTGACGTCCGCTAGTTTTTTTTATAAAAACGTAACAAAAAAGATTTCGAATTTTCAAAGTGATCATAAACTTTTTTTGATGTGTGTATGTTTGAGCAACTCTGCTCTTGAAATCGTGCCTAATATAATTTATTTTATTTAGTTAGGAAAATGTTGAGTATGAATGTACATGGCTACAAGAGTAAAGGGAGACCAAAGAAACGATGAAAGGACTGTTTGAAGGATGATATTGGCTGGAAAGGAGGTGACTGCTGAAATAACGGAGATAATAGAGAAGTATGGAAGTATGGTGGCCCAGTGGTGGCGGCCCCGACTTACAAACAGTAAGTCGTGGGTTCGAACCCAGAAAGGCGCATTACTATGTGTAATTTATTTCATCACCACTGCTCTCAAAACTGTGAAGGAAAACATCGTGAGGAAACCAGAACCAAAAACTCGAAGACATGTGACATCTACCAATCCGCACTGGGCCCGCGTGGTAAATTATAGCCCACACGGCCTTCTCTCAATGAGAGGGCTCATTGAGAGGAGGTCGTGTCCCAGCAGTGGGAACATTATAGGCTGATGATGATGGAAGAAAAAGACTGCTGCGTACCCCAAATCTAAATTGTGATAAGGGGAGGAGACGAGAAGATGCCTAATAAGTATTATTCGATTATTCATGGATAATTCAGCCAGAACCGTGACTTTGTTAGTATAACTTAAACTATGTCAGTATAAATCACAAACAAATACAATGTAAGAACAACATCAGGAACACTTGGTAACAATACATTGGTTTGACGTGTGAATATTTTCAATACATATTGCTAACATAATTCCCCTGGATGTATTTTGGTGTGGTGGATAATAATAGCCCATTCCGTTTCACGAGAAGAGGCTTGTGTCCCAGCAGTGGGAACACTATAGGCTGATTACGTTTTTTTAGGGTTACTTGATAAAATATTCGGGCTTTATCGTGTTGCTGGAGTAAGATACTCCAAAATGTTTCTTAAGGGGATGTCAACACCAAAATGCGCGCACACTGTCTATCTGAATCGGAGTAAACGAGAGCGAGAGAGTTGAGAAGGCGGCCAGGGCGGCCAGGTTTTAAAAGAAAATAATGAATTTATATTGAAAAAAAAAAGTGTTGATTATTTGTGGAATATAACTCGTTAGCGGTTTAGGTATGAATATAATTATTGATTTCATGGTTTTAATTGAAGACCCGTACGTCAAAAAAATAAAACTTTTTAATGTTGATTTTAAGACCACTCTTTGCAATTATTTTCTATCGAGCCGATTTCGTCCAATTATGTATCGAGTACGTCTATGGTCTTTGAAAATGATAAATATTTTGTTTTACATGCTAGAACAACAAGTTTTTCTTAAAAAACTGCTTAAATAACATTTAGGTGTTGTCAGCAAGAATATTCACCCCAAAGACCAATTTCTGTGGCATTACGAAATTCTCGATAATAACAGAGTTTGTAATTACGCCGCGAACAGAGAGAAAAGCGATCTCTGTTACCAGTTCCTTAGTACCTTCGGAGAAATTTTGGTACCCACACAAACAGCTAGCATTTCTGACTTACCCTTCTAAGAATCAAGACGTAAACTCGAACTTGTACAAAAAAAGATTCTTGTGTGAGGATTAAGTTGTTCGTTATACTAAAGTTTAAATGGTCTTGGATTATATTAATTATACAGTGTTAGTTTTTATTGACCGGCCAAATTTTCGGATATGGTTAGGAATCGATAATATTTTCAAAAAAACCTTTTTTTTAAATAAAATTTCATTTCTGCTACCACTAAAAAGCGTACATGTGGATATTGAAACAGCACAATTCAGTTCAACAACCTATATAGGTAGCAGTTAGCACACACATAAATTTGGCGGTGCATGCCGCACACAAGTGCATTGAATCACACTAGGTTTATGATTTAGAAAATTTTTAGGAGATTTTCAAATGAATACTGATTTTTTCGACAATAATATTTAAAATTCACTTTTGGTTTGATATCTAGATTTAAATTTCGAATTTTGGCTGGTCATTGAAAACTAACCCTACAGCTTAAACAAGATAGCTCGTGATAAATAAAAAACCGGCCAAGTGCGAGTCGGACTCGCGCACGAAGGGTTCCGTACCATTATTATCAAAAAAGGGCAAAAAAATCACGTTTGTTGTATGGGAGCCCCCCTTAAATATTAATTTTATTCTGTATTTGTTGTTATAGCGGCAACAGAAATACATCATCTGTGAAAATTTCAACTGTCTAGCTGTCACGGTTCATGAGATACAGCCTGGTGACAGACAGACGGACAGACGGACAGACGGACAGTTTCATTGAAACTAGATAGATTTATTGATAGAACACCTATAATACACGTATATACACTGAGTCATTGTACCTTACAAATAAAGGTTATATTATGTTTATTTTCCCATGGAGTTTCTTGCCCGTTCTTCTCCAAAGAGATCTACGCTAGGAAATGGGCAACCACAGTACTTTCACAGTTTTTATGTCTTGTGACTGGGACTGTAGCTACATTTAATTTTCATCTTTGTTTCGACAATTCAAGTGTCTGTAACTGGCCTACTTGAAATAAATGCTTTGATTTTGATGGGTGTAAGAATCCTAGATTTGTGTCTATTATGGCACTTACCTAAGTTTATATACAACCACATACATAAATCAGCGAATAATTTTCCCACTGCTGGGACACAGGCCTCCTCTCTATGACATGGAGTGGGCTGTAATCTATCATGAGGGCCCAGTGCACTTTCGTAGATGTCACATGTCTTTCAATTTTGGTTCTAGGACATTCCAGTTTTCTCTAGATGTTTTCCTTCACCGCTTTGAGATAATGAAATAATTAACAAGTGCATGATTGTGTTTTCACTTCTCATGCTATAAAAGTTCGTCTTTATGTCGTGCATAGGTGACATAAAGTTGCTTTTTATGCTCTAGAGCATAAAGTAAAATCTTCGTCGAAGACCAAGGCAATCGATCCAACAGCCACACAAACCATTTCAACGTCATAGAATAAGCTCTTTATTTTAATTCGTTTCGTTAGTACCTATTCTAAGAACAAGGCAAGGATGCCAACAGCCAAAGTACACAATAAAACTTCATGAAATAAACGTAATTTTTTTCATTTCGTCCATTTATTATTTCTCATTGCCCTAATGTAACTTTCAATTTTAATTAAATTTACAATATTTACATGTTGCTGTTTCATTTCCTCGCAATCGAAGTGAAAAGAAGAGTGTACAACTCGTCCATAGAACCCATTTTACACTCTACTTTAAACATCTCGCGTAAAATGGTGTGTTTTATGCCCTTGATGTACAATCTACTATTGACACCTGAACCTAAGTGCAACTCGTAATGGTCCAATACTATTATATCGACTGAAATCGACGGCCATCATCATCATCATCATCATCATCATCATCATCCTCGTGCCCTTGTCCCATTCTTGTTCTATTTGGGGTTAGTGCAATACGTTTTCTTCTTCCATTCTCCCCTGTCAGATGTCTTCAGGCTTTCCTCTCCCACTTTAGCCATCAAAATTCGTGTTTATCGACAAAAATCGACAGTAAAAACCTAAAAAGTCGCGACGTCTATCAATATCATCGATCGATTTCGATTACGTGGATGTAACACCCCTCGTCATCTGTCTATCTCACTACAAGTCTACGAACAGTAATCCGGGCCTTCCTCTCCCACTTTATCCATCAAAATTCGTGTTTATCGACAAAAATCGACAGTAAAAACCTAAAAAGTCGCGACGTCTATCAATATCATCGATCGATTTCGATTACGTGGGTGTAACACCCCTCGTCATCTGTCTATGGCACTACAAGTCTACGAACAGTAATGCGGGCCTTCCTCTCCCACTTTATCCATCAACATTCGTGTTCATCGACAGAAATCGATGGTAAAAACCTAAAAAGTCACGACGTCTATCAATTTCATCGATCGATTTCGATTACGTGGGTGTAACACCCCTCGTCATCTGTCTAAGGCACTACAAGTCTATGAACAGTAATCCGGGCCTTCCTCTCCCACTTTATCCATTAACATTCCTGTTCATTTACAAAAATCGACGGTAAAAACCTAAAAAGTCACGACGTCTATCAATATCATCAATCGATTTCAATTACGTGGGTGTAACACCCCTCGTCTGTCTATTGCCCTACAAGTCTATGAACAGTAATCCGCTCCTCCCACATGGTCCAACGTATAGGCTGGCGCATCCGGAGGGAGTTACCGGAATTAGATTATGGAAATTAGTTTAGTTCGATGGCGGCATGCACCTGAATCTTAATTACATCATACTGCAATTTATCAATTTCCTATATTGTTGTTCGTACATAGTAGATGTGTGATGAAGCGAGTTTCAGTGCGAGATACAGTATCTATTTGTGGATTAATCCCCTTTTTTGCTAAGACTGGGAAGCACCTAATTTTATGTCTAAATACGATCTTGGATTTTAGTCCGTTCAGGCTCCGAAATATGATAACTTAACAGTGCGCTTTTAATTAGACATTAATCTGGGGGCATAGTAGTGCCCCCGCCAAGTCAAGCAAAAAAAAAGCGGCACGGCCGTATCATCCCTTTTTTAGTTTTTGCGCAGTCTTATTAAAATCGGAATGAAGTAGAAGTCGTGAGGAAAGTTCTGAGTATGAATATTAATAAGAATAGTACCATCCCATATCTTCCCGTGGGTGTCGTAAGAGGCGACTAAGGGACTTACCAGAGAATGGGCAGCAGCGTTCTCTGTGCTTTTGTAACAACCGTGTGGCGAAAACCCCCTTTGGGGGAGGCCCATGTCTAGCAGTGGACGTCTTTCGGCTGAAATAGTATAGTAGTAGTAGTATGAATGTTGATGGATAAAAGAGTAGAGGAAAACCAAAGAAACGATGGACGGACTGTATTAAAAAATGATATGGCAAGACAAGTGTCTGGTGAGATGACGAGTAATAGAGAAGAATGGAAGAAGAAGACACGATGCGCCTTCTTCTTCTTCTTATCGTATCGATTTTCCTTTCAATTGAATTGGGATAAGGGCAAGGGAATGACAATGTTAGTAAAATCGGACGTAATTAAACCTTTACTCAAGATTTTGGAAAAAATCAATAAAGTGAAGAACTAAACTAGCTGTAGGTACTATCGAGGACACTCCCGCCTGACCACCACTAAGCTATTTTTTGCTTGTACTCGCAACATAGAAACGCTCTCTAGCCCCACCCCGTTGACTTTGTATAGAAATAATTAATGAAAAGATACCGGATCGGCCCAGCGCACTGACGACGCACGCAAAAAGAGAGTTATTGTTATTTTGCGCGCCAAAGTTGAGGCTTTCCTAACAGGCCCAAACTTTAAGCGCCTCCGCATGATTTAAGCGAAAAAAAATTCAACTGGTCAGGCGGAAAAGACCACGATAGTACATAATGGTGTCAATTCTGTTGTGCACAAACTAAACCTAATTTTGGCTATTGCTTTCTTTTCCTAAAAGGCAGCGCAAGAAAAGGACGGCTATAGCTATGAACTAAGTAAGAGATGTCAAACTAGTTTATGCCTTGCGCTTCACCGTGTTTTTAGTCGACATGTTTTTACGTGCACCCTTCATTTGTATGGAAATATTAGTTCCAACTAAATTTGACAGCTCTAAATTACGTCCATCTCTCTCTCGTTTTATTAAAGAGAAAAAAATAGCAATAGCCTAAATTAAGTTTAGTTTGTGCACAACAGAATCGATACCAATATATTCCATAAACATGACAAGTCCTGCTTTTCACTGGGGCTCATTAATTTTCTTACAAAAAAACCTTAAGTATTTTTTGGACAAAACTGTCTCCAAATTCCGTTCTTCGCTCTGCAAGTCGCGAGCAACATAGCGTTTTCAGTTGGTTATGTTGTTACATTCAGAGGCAGCGCGACCGAAGAGATTAGGGAGTCCTTGAAGCGAGGTGAGGCGTAAAGCCCAGCACAGATCGAGTTGGCTACACATTGTGAGACTCTGTCTCACCTGGGAGATACAAAATGATAAGGCTAGGTGCAGACTGAGGCAAAACTGACTATAAGGTAGACTACAACTTTTCAAACTCAAAAACTCAAACTCAAAGCATTTATTTCAATTAGACCATTACGGCACTTTTGAATGTCAAAAATACAAAAAAGAAAATCAAAGCTACAGTCCCAGTCACAAGGCACAATAACTTGAGAAAGTACTGTAGTTGCCCACGACTTTATGCGCACGGGCTTATTCAAGATAAACTTGCGTAGATAGTGGCGTACACTCACGGGTGTCGAATAAGGCGACTAATGTCTGAGGCAGAACACCTTGCGCCTCCGTAGACCAGAGAATGGGCAGCAGCGTTTTCTGTTAGTCTTTCATCACTGCGATCTCCAATCCGCCTGCCAAGCGTGGAGATTACGGAAATTCCTCCCATCATGGGAAAGGCTTATGTCCAGCAGTGGACGTTATGAGCTGTTGTTGTTGTAATATTTGATATGACTTAGTTTAAATTCGTATTAGTTCTATTATATTGAGAAAAGTAGAAAACTCATATCGATTGTTTCTTCCAAGAATGTTAAGCGAAGAAGTTAGTTTGGTATATTATAAAAGCTCTTCGCTATTTTGTTACTAAAAGCTCTAGGAATAGAATTGTTTAGTTTAGTTGATATATTAAGTTCTATCCGATAACCCCATTTATGGAACTACGTAGTACTTAGAATTCCCATGAAATCCAATATCACTTTGTCTTACCTGAGAACTGACCACTAAAACTGATATTCGGAGATATCCTTCGCATAATAATATAGACGACATAGTTGTAAGAATAGAATTGTATGTACGAGTATACGTATACTCGTCAAAATCAAAGGCGCACACACTTTAGAAGCATGTATATATACGCATGCTTCTATTATAGTGTGCGCCTTTGATTTGAGGCGATGCGAATTGGTGGTAATCCCTAGCGAATGGAAGGAATACGACAGTGGAATGGAAGCCTAATGTCGATCAGGGCTATTTTTGATTCCTCCCTAGATGGTTAGCGGAATAATCAATAGACTAGCTCATTCCCGCAACTTCACATGAATGGGGTCGGAAATTATCGCATAGGATGTCCTAGCGGGATAAAAAATAGCCTAAGTCCTATCAAATGTCAGTCTACCATTTGCAGAATTTCATCAAAATCCGCTCAGACAATGATAAGGCCTGAAAAAATAACAGACATACAGAGAGTTTGTTTTGCATTCATATTATTAGTATGGATTATATCATATAGAATTTGCAAAATTTGTTAAATACAGCTGTTGTGTTGTATACCATGGCCATAAGTGCTCATAAAAATAAAATTAACATAAACATGCAAATTAGATTGTAAAATTTTGTGGGAAAGGATTTTATCGTTGCCCCACATTATCATGTCAGTATCATAGCATAATATAACATCAGATACACGTATACTAAACATGATAAATACATATACATGATATATCTTTGATAAAACTATTGTTTAACAGAAGATTTTGTATACCTTGGCACATAACTAGTATCAAATACTTGTGTAAATATGTTGTATGTTCAATCAACACATTTGACTTGTTTGTGTCAGTCAAAACCCTTATTAAGTAAAAATGCGTTTCTCGTCTCTTTTAATAAAAAAGTAATCTTAGAAACTCGTTTAAAAAGACTGAAAATTAAAAACCAAGCAGCGGGTGTTAAGTTTAAAAAAAAAGTTTGTTTTCAGCCTTTTACTTCAGAAAAAGATTTCGCAGGCGATTTAACGTTTTTTATCATCCGACTTTTTCACTTTTTAGGGTTCCGTACCCAAAGGGTAAAAACGGAACCCTATTACTAAGACTTCGCTGTCTGTCCGTCTGTCTGTCCCGTCTGTCCGTCTGTCCGTCTGTCTGTCACCAGGCTGTATCTCATGAACCGTGACAGCTAGACAGTTGAAATTTTCACAGATACTGTATTTCTGTTGCCGCTATAACAACAAATACTAAATATAGTCAATGGTACGGAACCCTTCGTGTGCGAGTCCGACTCGCACTTGGCCGGTTTTTTACGATTTAAAAACATATTATTTTTACCTTGAATTACTTACAATACAATATTTTTCAAAGGGTCGCACAAAAAAGAACCTAATCAGTTCAGTAAGAAAATGTGAGTTATTGTTAAAATAGTTTTAACTGGTTTATTTTAGCTAGAACTAAACCTAGCTAGAACTTTTTCGCCGGAACTGCGTTTATATGGCTCCCCTAATTTACAATGCTTTACCTAGGTCAATTACTCAACTACCCTTCAATAAGTTTTGTGTTACGTTGCGGAAGTGGTTGTTAGAAGAGTGTTTTTATTCGATAGATGAGTTCTTTCAAAAGTGTCCCTGTAAATTTTATACTATAAAGCACCGACATATTTAACTGTTAAGTGGACTTAAACTAAAAAAATATAGTTACCTAGTAATAAATATCTTAACTGTAAAAACCTGTACTATTGCATGCTATATATTGGTCAAATGTGTGTTACTAAATATTTTATTTAAAAACTTCATGTACTATCGAGGACACTCCCGCCTGACCACCACTAAGCTCATTTTTGCTTGCACTCGCAACATAAAAACGCTCTCTAGCTCCGCCCCGTTGACTTTGTGTAGAAAAAATGAAAGAAAAGTTACCGAATCGGCCGAGCGCATTGACGACGCACGCCAAACGAGAGTTATTGTTATTTTGCGCGCCAAAGTTGACACTTTCCTAATAGGCCCAAACTTTAAGGGGGCGTGGCTCGGCGCCTCCGCATGATTTAAGCAACAACATTTTAAAATGGTCAGGCGGAAAAGACCCCGATAGTACCTACCATATTTGATGCAATAAATGAATGAATTGAATTGAATTGAATTTACAGCCCGGCCAAGCCGAAACATACCGACCCGAATATGTGTAGCATCCCTAAACCAAGAGCCAATCACTCAGCATACTTCAAAAGTGCTATCACTACACTAAATGACAGATCAAGAAAAAAAAACAGTCACTCTATGGAACGTTACCCTGATGTCTTTAGACTCACTCCGACATTTGAATGAAATGGACAAATTACCCCAATTTGAAGTTACTTTTGTTCACAATTTCGCTCAAGTTATATCAGACAGTCAAGTGGTTTCGATGTCATTTGTTAGAAACAAGAATTCAAACACATTTTCTAATTTATTAATGGACAGGGACACATTCAAAACGAAGAGCTCCCCCGAGTCTATGTACGGAGTCAAAATATCTACAATTTAAGAAGAGTACAAATTGGGTCGTGTGGTTTATGTCACATGCCTGTGTATGAGCAAAATTGAGATTTTACAAACTCATAACCTCGTTCTATAAATGACCCATTACACGACTATTACCCACTTGAGGATGACCAGCCTTGATACCTATTATTTTAGTCGGGATACTGACCACTTTGTATTAGTTTATTTTTGTAATGGATGGTAAGTTCTGAATCTTGTATTGTTTACATTATTGTGATATACATTGACTTAGTAAGCACTTAGTAACGGCTGCTATGAATCAACAAGAATGGGCATTATATCTGCGTTATAATGATCGATACATCTGGAAACCGCATAGATTCCGGAATGGTGACCGCGTGTCGGCTAGCGCAACGTTGGCAAGCCTCCCAGAACGTGGACCTATAGTTTGACCTTGGAAACTGGATGGGAAAACTAGTACAGGACCGGTCGATGAGGCGACGCTCAAGGAAGGTCAATGGTCAGTGGACATTCTTCTGCTGAAATGATGACGACGACGACAAAATATCTTGGTGACCTATAATTACCAACTTTTTATTTTTTATTTTTTTTTTCGGATGGGAAATCATCAAATAACTCCTCCCGCTCTGGGCGGAGCAGGAGGACCCTTGATTCCATTTTAATGACTTCTTTCTAAATGAAATAGGTACCAATTTTTAAGGGGCCAGCTACAGAAATTTAAAGAAAAACAAATTCAAGCATTTTCATATAACAGAAGGTTCATAGATTCAAAATGTCTACAGTATTTTTCATTCTAGGTAACTAAAGTTCAGCATAGACAAAGACTTCACTGTAACAAAAACTCCTTCAGTAATGCCCTAATGAATATGCTGATTTGGTAATGTAAGAACATTATACTGTTTCTCGCGACTCTGACGATATCGTCAACCCAACGTGTTTTTGGACGGCCCTGGTTTCTTTGGCCAAACCTTGGCCACCACTCGGTCAAAGCCTTGCTCCATCGGCACCTGGATCAGGAAAGCACGGGACCGGGAAGTGTGGCGGAAAAAGGGGAGGCCTATACCCAGCAGTGGGTGATTCCGGGCTGATATGATGATGATGAATTAGAGCGTGAACTCCTCATCTTACTTGCCACATAGTTCTCTATCAGCCTGATAACTTAATAAGCTTGAGCTATACAACCAAAAAGTTATGCAGGTTGTAAACGGACTCTTTACGAAGCCGCAGACAAGCATTCTGTACATCAAACTAAGTAATTCTACGCAAAAATTATTGCTGGGAAACGACTTTTTTTTTTTTGGGGATGAAAAATCATGTTTTACGGTAAAACTCAACGTAACGCACTCAAAACATTGTGTTGTAATGGACGCATTTAATAGTAAACGGGTTATGGGGGTATTTCAAGTAAAGTTATGACCATAAAAAGAAGAATTTGAAAAAAAAAGACTTGTGAAATAATTTTGTCCTCCAATATCTCCGTAACTAAAAGGAATGACCCAGAACTAAAAAAAAATCGCAATGACGGGGAGAACAAGTGCCTTTCGGCTTCTTTAAGGGTCTATTTACAGCCCTTATATACAAAACCAGTATATAATGCAGATTTCTCATTGTACGGAAATGCTTAATCTATACAATGTGAGGCCACGTTATACACGCTTGATGTGACCAGATGTACGCAGATTTTCCTCAAAGAAAATATTCTCCATGTCACAGCACTTTGCTGAGATAGGAGCCTTTTGGCCTTGCACAGGACCATTTTGATTGTTTTTTTTTTTTTTTTTTTCTCTTGTTTACTTTTTTATATAATTTTGTCATTTCAATTGTATCTTTTTTGTTTGTGTTTATCCTGTGTGAGTTCAATAAATACTTTTCTTTCTTTTCTTTCTTTTCTTTCTTTTCTTTCTTTTCTTTCTTTTCTTTCTTTTCTTTCTTTTCTTTCTTTTCTTTCTTTTCTTTCTTTTCTTTCTTTTCTTTCTTTTCTTTCTTTTCTTTCTTTTCTTTCTTTTCTTTCTTTTCTTTCTTTTTTTCTTTTTTTCTTTTCTTTCTTTTCTTTCTTTTCTTTCTTTTCTTTCTTTTCTTTCTTTTCTTTCTTTCCATAAAGACAACCTCATTACCGAAAGACGCCACTGCTGGACATAGGTTTTCTCCAATTGCCACCACGTCCACCGGAGCTGTGTTTTCGGATTTGTGGATTCCAGCTGTCTTCATCAGGTCATCGGTGCATCTTATGGAACGTGTTCCAACACTGACCCATCTGGGACAAGGTCACCAAAGACAATATAGCCTACTTTAACTCGATGAATTTCAAAATAATGTGACTAAGGAATCTTGTTTTAAATACGCGTGGAATCCTGCACTGTGAACACCGTCATGCCTCAAAAAACCGTTGCATATTTTTGCGCTACTGTTAATTTTGCCATCCACAACTTTCCATGGTGACAGAAATGCTCATATATCACGCTGAAAAAATAATGATCTCATGTTCCACATTCGCCAAACTTTCATTTCAAAGCTTGTCAAGCCTAGAATTGAAAAGAAAAAGTGAATCACAATAATCAATTTTCAACGTTATAAGTTTTAAGAATAGAGTACCTTTTTGTTAGTTTTTGGGGAGAGACCTTCAAAAGGCGTCCGGGCTTTGGGGAATAAGACCGGTATGTTTTTTACCTCACTAAAACTATCCCGGAATAAATCAGCAATAGATGGCACGGGGGCACCGTAACTTTTTTTTAAACTGTGTCAGACCCCATTTGCCCCTTTGACCCCCGACTATCTTTGCAAGGTTTGCCGGACCACATTCTTGAGAAGAAAAAACAGGTAACCCATCTTTCTTTTTATAGCTCAATTTCAATAAATCTGACTTTTTTCAAAGTACATTTTCAAGAGACAAGTAATTGTAACTAATAACAAGAACCCAGGTATCAACTGTCGGCCTTATGCCGGCTACGGTCTTGGCAAACACCGGATACGGCTGGCAAGTGCCGGCAATACGAAACGGATTCGGATTGTTTACGATCGCCCGTGTCGGAGGAATAATTTCGCGGTTCGCCGCGTCGCACCAAATTGTCAGCTCTACGACCGATGTTTGTGATCAATTGCGGAGGAAAGGTTTTGGAATTCACTTTGCTAAAACCCTTTCAAACACACTAAATAATTATGTTTTATTACTCAAGCCTTCCTCTCTGCACGATAATCGAATTCCATGTTGAACAGATCTCTAAGAACAGTCTACAAAACATAATAATCATGCCTGTTAACCTCCAAAAGGTACGACAGATGTATACCTAATAATACACCCACATTTTGCCAGTTATGTGTAAGATCCATGTAATAGCTAGCGAGCCTGAGAGAGAGAGAACTGAGCAAAAATCCAGACTTCTTTACTGGGAAATGAGAAATTCTTTATGGAAAAAACCAATAACACTTTGCCCACAGGGGAATAAAAAAATAATTAAAAGAAACTAAAATAAGGGAGGGATGTAGTGTATGTAGATATCAATATATATATCGCACTACAAACCGATAATAGTATTGTGACGTAGCCTCGGGCGCACACGTCGCTCGGTTATAAGTACCGGTCCGAGTGGTGGGGAGGTTAGTCGTTGTCAGACTGTCGGACTGAGCGGTGGTGCGTTAGCGAGTCAACTAGTGTAGTGTTAAATGAACATATTTTACATTGATAAAACCCATGACCTCATGATGAACAGTCAGGCTTGCGACCATTATAGACTAATCAGGCAAAACGCTCATTATAATAAAATTCTACTTCATATTTCTTACAATCTTTATGCTTCGTTTAGTGTTCTTAATCGTCGTGTCGATAATTTTATTTATTTCAAGTTATATGCCACTTCGACAGCATTTGTAATGGGATCAGAAAAGACCCACAATGTGTAGATAGATTCATAAAAGTAGCAGGACAGGAGATGGGACATAGTTTGTGTCGGCTCCACAGTGACACTTCATTTCATTAAGCCTCTTGACCTGCACGGGAATCTAATTTAATGTTGGTCAGACCTCTTGGTCAACTATTTGTTAAAAGACTAGGGCAAATATTCGTAGAAATTAGTGTCGAAGCTCAGTTAATCCTTCAGTGACAAACTCTGTTCTAGGCGAGTTCCACGCATTTCGTGGAAGCGTTACTCGGACTGAGCGTTTCTGATTTCTTGAAGATTCAACTGTGAATGATACATGAACAGACAAAATGAAATACTTAACAAGTTCGATACAAGATGGCCTACGCCTTGAGAGCTACAATGGCGGCGTCAACACTAAAAGCAGTATAATACCTACTTAGCCACTGGATACGTAATAAAACCAAAAACAATGTAAACTCCAAAGTTATCGTAGCATAAAAAGTATCCGAACTTATTTCTAAAACTTTCATCTAGGTCAGTTCAACGCTTAAACCATTTTAAACAAATAATTTCTAAGTCGGTAACTTTTAAAAAGTTCTGTCTCGTCTAAATCGATTTATTTTGCCCGTCCGTCCGTTGAAAGTACGTTTGTGAAAGGAATTTCTATAATTCAACCCTCAAAGCCTTACAAACTTGTTTGATTGCTCATGTCTTTGGCAACATTCGGAGGGTTAAGAGCTGTAGTGTGTATGGCTCGAAACTAATTGAATAGCTCGTTTTTCTCCGAATGCTTTTAAAAGTCTACATTCTCTTTAAAGTTGGATTTAGATTAGTGAACTGCGGTAAATTGCATGTGGATTATTTTGTAAAGAGAATTTAATGCTGATAGCGATGAATACCTATTTATTGTTGGCTAGGCATCAATGCTAGAAGTAACAAAAGTGATAAAATTAATTAAAGCTATACATGTCGTAAGCAGAATTAACTTCTACGGATGACATTATTATTTTAGAAGAAGCATTCAAATCTCTACTCACGCATTGAAAAATAAATATAGCATTAGTGAGCAACGAAACTCGTTACAAGCACAACCATCTAATACGCCATGTTTACAGGCAACCACTCACAGATCCTCAAGAGAATTCCGTCACAATACTCAATCAGCCAGCTCAAACACCATTGATTGTTCTATCCAAACATCACAAATCACGATGGCCAGCGTTGCCAGCCAGTTATAAAAATAAACACAACAGAAAACATTTCTTTGGTCCCCACCTGTCATTACTCTGGTCCTCACCTGTCAGTTATTTGGTAGCTGTCATGTGACAATGTTCCTGACGTCAAAAGGTCTGAAGGAGACGGCATCTTTTGTAAGCCATGTCAACAAATATTTCGTATTGACGACATGGAATAGGAATGACGGTAAAAACGTTATTCATAGTATTGAGGCGGCCAATTTTGTGAGTAAAGACATGTTTTAATAGAAATAATTTCCGTTATAGTTCTGTGGTGAAGTTTCTTCGAATTCTTGTTTGTAATGACGTGAATTCGGTTAAACACAGTATGTCTTCGGGTAAAATGTTATCTAATCTATTGGAATATTTAATGTGGAGAAATAGTATAGGTACTAAGTGAACATGTTTAGGACAACGAACAGATAAAAAACAACATTAATCGATGAAAACATAATTATTTGTAAATCTTTAAGAGGTCATAAAAGCTTATTACGATGTATTTAATAATAAAGGGTATAAAATACCTCATAACGAAGCCAAAAGGCACTTATTTTCCTTGACATTGCCATCATTTTTTTGTTCTATACCATACCTGGGAACCTTCTAGTTACAGTAGAGTAGTCTGTCTGGTTACAGTAGTAAGTTCTAGTAGTTATATTGGGGGTCAAAGTTCCAACTTTTTGACAAGTTTTTATTTTAAATACAAGTTTGTAATGTAAGATTTTTACTTTAAACACCTCCGCGACCCCGGGTACTATTCAATCCATCCATCAGCACAATGTTTTGAGTGCGTTACATTGAGTTCTACCACAAAACATGAATTTTCACCCCAAAAAAAATGTCGTTTCCCAGCAATAATTTTTGCGTAAAGTTACTTAGTTTGATGTACAGAATGCTTGGTTGACGGTTTTGTGATGAGGTCTTTTACACCCTGTATATTGTTTTATATTTTTAAAACCAATATAGACAGAAAAGAGAGAGTGTAAGTGAGTGTCTGGAGTGTGTTAAAAGTCTCTTTATCAAATCCCAGTGCAAAGACACAAATAAAATTATTCCTTTGTAACCACAATTTTATTTTTTTGTTGACGCAAAAATAAGTACCTATCTCAAAATAGCTCAAAGCTATAGACTGTTTATTTTTCTGAGAAATCTCGATACAAAATAACACAAATCGACTTTCACGGTCTCAAAGAGCACGACTTATTATTTTGATTGACTGCTAATAATTTCTTTACTCGTAAAATGTCAGACTTTTGAGCCTTTGAAACTCGAAGACTCCGTTTTTATTTTTGCTTTATTACGTCGTCAAAATCACTTATTAGCTGGGTCCCTGGAATACTTATTTTTTGTATATTAAACGAGGTCTGATGACGACCGCTAAGACTGTGACCACATTGAGGCGGAGCGGAGTGACAAAAAAAAGTAAGCTATTTTCGCTTTTCTTTGCTCATTGAATTGAAAGGTTGCAATAATGCCCTAAATATACAATTAATTCAACATCGCTGCACTACACTCAGCTTCAGCGTACTCCGCTTCGCTCGTCACTGTAACATCACCCAACCTCTTGACATTTGGGGTCGATCTCGAGGCGAGCAAATATTTGGTTAGGTTTCTCTTCTTTTCCATGCGGCTTATACAAACTAATATGACGGATATAAATCGCGTCGGTTCCTATATCCGGAGAATAACTTTGCTTACGAATAGTAAGTAGTATGGTTGTTGAGTATGACTGTAGAAGGCTGGTAAGAAATTGGATTTTTTTGAAGGACCATTAATTAATAAAAAAATAGCTGTATCAACTTATTTAGGTAAAGTTTGGAAAGTGGATCTTTGCTCGTAAATAGGTAGATAATCCAGTATGCCACGTACCTCAAACTTCCACACGTACGTTTCTTCACGAGAGCCTTGCACGGCAAGGGGTCCTGGTATCGAAAGCGGAGGCGAGCGAGGGCACAGAACGTTCCAAAACACCATCTAAATTGGCACAGCACTGCGAGAACGTCTCACACAATAAATACTGCACGGCAGTGTAGAAAATGAGTTCAACTTGACTTATTCACGGAATAGTTTCTCAAAAAAGATGAGACGTGACCGATACTGTCTGATCACGCAAGCCAACTAGCTCCACCGCATCGCGCGGAGGTTGCACGAGTCTCGGCCACGATTCAAAACGACGGTAGTCGTAAAAAGCAGATGACAAAACATAAATCATCTACCCTCAAAAGATGAGCAAAGATCCAACATACCCCCCACCGAAATTATCATGATAATTTCAGTTAAAAATATAAAATAATATTGCTATTGCAACTGGTAGGCAGTAGGAAAATTGCCTTGAAACGGACAAGAATAAGAAAGTATAAACAAAAAATTTAAATTAAGAAAAAATTATAATTAAAATCTAAGCTACAAGTTTTGTAAATATTTAATTAGAATATGGAAAAGGGCAAACCTTATTAACAGGTCTTTTAGTGATTCCCTTTTGCGTTCTCAGAGTAACGACGCGGATGATTTTATCTGGACCTTCATGGAGACGCTCCACTCTGGCCCGAACCCAGTTTAGCGGACGAATCAGTTCAGATTTGATGAGAACTAGATCACCGATTTTAATATTAGGAGGCGAGGTGAACCACTTTGCTCTCTGCTGCAAAGTATGCAGGTAGTCGTCAGACCACTTCTTCCAAAACGTTTGGGAGATTTTCTGCAAACACTGCCAACGTGACATTCGGTTCGTAGCTACGTCTTGAAGACCGTACTCGGGCACGGCGAGTAAGCTTTGACCTACTAAAAAGTGTCCAGGCGATAAAAAATCGAATTCATCAGGATTGTTAGATAACGGGCACAAAGGACGCGAGTTCATTACGGCTTCGATTTTACAGAAGACAGTGGTGAGCTCTTCAAATGTAAGTGCCTTGTCACCTACTGCACGGAGGAGATGGCGCTTGGCCGACTTGATACCGGCTTCCCACAGTCCGCCCATCGAGGCTGCCGTAGGAGGAATATTTTTCCATTCAATAGAACGAGTTGCGCAACCGTCGGCGATTAAAACGTCATTTTCATTAAAAAAATTAACAAAACCCTAGCCGTTCTAAACAATTCAAAGTAATAAAATTCGATTGAGCGCCTGAGTCGATAAGTACGCGACAAGCTTGCGGATTACCAAACGAATCTATAACATTAACTATAGCCGTACCTAGTAGGACCATATAATTCTTTATATTGTTACCGCTGGACGAGTGCGATGTTTTAGCGTGCATTGTGTGAGTACCTACAGCTGTCGGCTCTGCGTTGTTATTATGCGCAGGAATGGATCGCGTAGCAGGACTACCTTTAGAGTCAAGGTGCAGTAATGCATGGTGACGCTGATTACACGTGAAACATCTAAATTCGCTTTGACAATCGGAAGACGAGTGGTTTTGCTTGAGGCAGTTGTGGCACAATTTCAACTGGTCAGCACGGCTGACTCGTTGCGCAGGAGTCAATTCACGGAATTGTACACAACGAAAAATCATATGATTTTGACCACAATGTAAACAATCAAAACTCTTCGGCTTATTGTTAGATTGCATCTGCGAAGAAAATGCCTTCTTAATAACGGTTTCACTCGACTTTTTATTGCATGTGTTCAGAGTAGGATTCCTACCTTGCGGAACAGTAGAACTAGAATGAGATTGAGAATGTTCCAATATTTTTATTTGATTACTAGCTGACCCGCGCAACTTCGTCTGCGTCACATGAGAGAGAGAGGGTTAGAGAGAGTGGAGTCAACCTTGAAAGATAGACATAATGCTATCGCGGTTTTTTTTAGAACGCTTTAAAACGAACAATTCCCTAATACATGATTGTTGCGCAACTTTAACCGTTTATGCAGCGCCCGCAAAGAAAGCTCTCGAAAGAAATAAATTTTCCTTGTTTTTGCAACAGTTATCATTGATGCTCCGCTCCTTTTAATTATAGCGTGATGTTAGATAACCTATAGCCATCCTCGATAACTATTCAACACTAAAGGTTTTCCTGTAATTAGCGCGTTCAACCAACCAAAATCTCTTTAGCTTTATAATATTAGTAGATATATAGGTACTTACGTAGATTCAAGTGGGTAACAATTTAATTTCTTCGATATATTTGCATTAATCGCTAAAATAATCTACTTATGTTTTTCCAAAAAAGGGCTTACCTCGACAGCCTTTTTTTTTCGGATGGGAAATCATCAAATGACTCCTCCCGTTCTGGGCGGACCAGGAGGCAGTGTCATACTTTTACTGACTAAACCCATCCATGTTCCTTCATCGCCCTTTGTGTTCCGGGGCCACGGTATCTCTTTCGAATAGTCCCGCAACCCCGGCAGGCATCGGCCCTTCCTATTGCTGACTCTCTTTGAGGCGCGCGTCGAACACGAACGTGCCGTCGACACGGCCTGTCGTCATGAGACAGACGGACGGCGAGCTAGCCCATAGCCCACCGTCCACAGGCCCGCGCGTACGGTGGCCGGGGGCCACGTGGTGGCCCCGGACGCCCGGGGCGTCTCCCGCGGCGGCCGGGACGTTTAGAGGTTCTCTCCCTCTCACGTTCCGCCACCTCCTTCATCCTTAGACACTCGATGACAGTCATACTCCAGCTAGGTCGAAAGTTCTCATCAAAGGTGCAAGAAATTAGCCCAAACACGATTTTTCAATTATAAATGGGACCAACTTTGAGATGTACCTACCTACGCTTTTTACAAACAAAAGGACCATGTACGGACTTCTCTGTAAAAGTTATCCGTGGTCATATATAAAAAAACCGGCCAAGTGCGAGTCGGACTCGCGCACGAAGGGTTCCGTACCATTATCTATACATTAGACAAAACGGCAAAAAAATCACGTTTGTTGAATGGGAGCCCCCCTTAAATATTAATTTTATTCTGTTTTTAGTATTTGTTGTTATAGCGGCAACAGAAATACATCATCTGTGAAAATTTCAACTGTCTAGCTGTCACGGTTCATGAGATACAGCCTGGTGACAGACAGACGGACAGACGTACAGACGGAAAGACAGCGAAGTCTTAGTAATAGGGTTCCGTTTTTACCCTTTGGGTACGGAACCCTAAAAAATACGCGTCGAATTGAGAACTGCCTTCTTTTTGGTTCGTCGGTTAAAAAACCAATCTTGAGGCAACTTACACGTTTGCGGCGGCGACCTCTCGCGTCCGGCCCTGGTGCAAGCCATGGTCCGGAGCGAGACGGAATGGGACGCCGTCACCTCCTTCTGCGAAGCAGTAATGCTAGAGAAGGAGGTGGCGGAACGTGAGAGGGAGATAACCTCTCAACGTCCCGGCCGCCGCGGCAGACGCCCCGGGCTTCCGGGGCAACCACGCGGCCCCCGGCCACCGTAGGCGCGGGCCTGTGGACGGTGGGCTATGGGCTAGCTCGCCGTCCGTCCGTCTCATGACGACAGGCCGTGTCGACGGCGCATTCGTGTTCCACGCGCGCCTCAAAGAGAGTCAGCAAAAAGGAAGGGCCGATCCGCAAGGACCGATGTCTGCTGGGGTTGCGGGACTGTTCGAAAGAGATACCGTGGCCCCGGAACAAAAGGGCGATGAAGGAACATGGCTGGGTTTTAGTCAGTAAAAGTCTGACACTCCCTCCTGCTCCGCCCAGAGCAGGAGGAGTCATTTGATGATTTCCCATCCGAAAAAAAAAAACAAAAAATAGGCAACTGACACGGGCGAGGGTCATTCAATTCAGAAAATGGAGTGAAATAAACAACGCCGTCTATCGACCAAAATGTTAAACTGCTAAAGTGTATTACCTATGCTATAATTTTTTTTAAAGCTGGTCAGTCGATTTAAAAGTTATGACTGTGGTGAGCACATTTTTAGTCATTGGTATCATTTTAGTTCAACAGATGTCGCTGCATGTATGTATCTTACATTTGATGATTAGTTCTTCTTGAAAACTTTAAGTTCATATATCTTTTGATAGAATTAACCGATTTCAATGAAACAAACACTAAATCATACCCCAAGTTACACACAATTTTTATGTATAAACATTGTCAGCATTGAATTCGTAGATTTTACGTGATGTGCGCACAAACAAACAGACAAACAGACAAAAATTTCAAAAATGATGGAAATGGGTTCTGTTACTTATCTTTTCACACGCTGGCTATTTTTTGTTTCAATTTCTTCAATGTACAAAAATGACTTTTCTACAGATTTATTATATGTATAGATGTACATGGGACATCAACTGATCATAGGTAGGTATGGTTTTTTGATCGATACTTTGTTCGAATGTTTTTCTTGTGTTGGGGTCTAATCCCCTCAATGCTATATGACACAGTACATAGCTAGATAAGTGCTCGATATTTAAAGCATTTATAGCGCGATAAGAATGATCGAAGGTCTCAATAAAATGATTTAAATTGACTGGAGATTCCGATTTGAGCGCGGGAAAGTTGAGCATCTTATCTAGGTATTTACCTACGAGCATCCTATTGTCTTGATATTTATCAAGTAAGGACTGCCACACTACGTCGTAATTACTTGAAGTAATCGGCACACTTTTTACAATGCTAAGTGCGGACCCTTTTGTGCATGACAATAAATAATGAAATTTATCTATGCTTGAAATACCCGTTTGATTGTGCACCAAAGAGCAAAATGTTTCATAAAACGTGGTAAAGTTCTCAATATTCCCATCAAATGTGAACAACTCGAGCTTCGGTAAACGTGGTCGAATGTCGCCATTTTTATCTTTCGTGTCTACGTGACTGCATGTCACACAAGGCATGGTGGAACGTCCGCCATTTTGGTTGTGTGCTTCGAAGCGCACAACTTGACGCGAAAGAACAAGTCATCGAAGCTAACCAAATCGCTATCTGAGAACTGAGCTTCAGGCGTTAAAGTTAATCGCATTTCATATATTTCCATACAAATACTTTCGAATGATTCACGTAGTGATGTTATCTCTGTGGCACGCAATAGGCAGATTTCCTTGAGGGAAGGATGGTTCTCAATTTTATTGGATAAATCAAACACTTGTTGCAATTGAGAATAAATACGTTGCTTTTTAGCAAGACATTTGTTTATGTTACGAACAGTTTCTATTTCCTTTTTAGTAGGAATTGGTGCAATCGGAGCAGTTCCTTCTGATTGCGACATTTTTCGATTTTAAATATGCCATGAAATAGTATAATAAGTTAATTATATCCGGCTCGAATGGCCAAAAATGTTGAGTATGACTGTAGAAGGCTGGTAAGAAATTGGATTTTTTTGAAGAACCATTAATTAATAAAAAAATAGCTGTATCAACTTATTTAGGTAAAGTTTGGAAAGTGGATCTTTGCTCGTAAATAGGTAGATAATCCAGTATGCCACGTACCTCAAACTTCCACACGTACGTTTCTTCACGAGAGCCTTGCACGGCAAGGGGTCCTGGTATCGAAAGCGGAGGCGAGCGAGGGCACAGAACGTTCCAAAACACCATCTAAATTGGCACAGCACTGCGAGAACGTCTCACACAATAAATACTGCACGGCAGTGTAGAAAATGAGTTCAACTTGACTTATTCACGGAATAGTTTCTCAAAAAAGATGAGACGTGACCGATACTGTCTGATTACGCAAGCCAACTAGCTCCACCGCATCGCGCGGAGGTTGCACGAGTCTCGGCCACGATTCAAAACGACGGTAGTCGTAAAAAGCAGATGACAAAACATAAATCATCTACCCTCAAAAGATGAGCAAAGATCCAACAAAAACAATGGTAATGCAACTGTTCCAATTCTACTTACTCGAGGATATCAGACGGTAGCAGATGCAGTAGTAGTTTAAACGGTCGGTAATTTATAGAACTAAGGAATACGTTTGTGTAATAATGTCGTTAATTCTCGTTGAATTTATACGACCCAGGCAATAGACATTGTTCAATGTTACCTTTGGACATTGTAAGAATGATTTGCTTGCATCTCACACGCATAGGACACAGACTTTGTATAATAGGAAAAAGTAGTATATAAGCAGAACATTTTGTAAATAAATCAGATTTGAATTTTATATTCTTGTCTCATTACCTCACTGTGGCCAAGACACCTTTAGCCATCTCTGATTAGTCTCGTGAGTCTGCGGGACTGGCAGTGAGTGTACCCTTCCCGAACCTGGTATTCCTGTCTCCTAACCGTCTGTAACCTTAGGTCGCATGGTGCAGACATCCTGAACTTATTTATATATTTATTTATCACACACTAGGTATATGGTAGGTTAGGGCTGTAGGGCTTATAGGGCTTAGGGTCGTAGGGACTGTTAGGCTTGTAGGTATTCGTAGGTTCCTTTAACTTATCATATATTTTCATGTACCGTCACACGCTTGACAGTATTGCGGCCTTACGTGACGTTTGTTAAGGGTGGACGTACATAACACGCAAGACATTTAAAAGTAAATTAAAATTTGTTCAAAACAATCAAGAACAAATTAAATTAGATATTTTGGCAAATAGTCATTCCAAAAAAGAGTTTGCTAAGTTTTGGAAGTCTACTAGTAAATTAAATGCTAAGCCGAGTCTCCCTGTAAGTGTGGCAGGTCTGGGTGAGCCGAAAGATATCGCCACCCTTTTTCAAAGACACTTTACAGTTCAGTCCCCCTTGCATAAAGGTAGGAGGATGCTCGATGAAAGGGTACTGTCTGGATCTAGTGAGACTGCCGTAACATTCTCAGCTAAACAGGTTGCTACGGTTATTAAGAAAATGACAAGAGGTAAGTCACCAGGCCACGACGGCCTCAGCGTCGAGCACCTCAAGAATGCTGGACCACATCTGTATAGGGTTCTTGCTCTGCTTTTTAATTTATGTCTCCGACACCGCTACCTACCGGAAGACCTTATGCACACCGTGGTGGTACCGGTTATTAAGGACAGGACGGGGGATGCCTCTGAGGTGACCAATTACAGGCCTATTTCGTTGGCCACGATAGTCGCCAAGGTCTTGGACAGTTTGCTTGATCAACAGTTGGCTAAACACTTTGAAATCCACGACGCGCAGTTTGGTTTCAAACCCGGTCTATCCACGGAGAGTGCCATCCTGTGCCTCAAGCAAACTGTTCAATATTATACCTCTAGAAAAACCCCCGTTTTTGCTTGTTTTTTAGACCTATCGAAGGCATTCGATCTTGTGTCTTACGAGGTACTATGGGGCAAATTACAGAGTGAGACAACACTACCAGACGAAATTACATCGTTGTTTCGCTACTGGTATTATAACCAGAAGAATAGTGTTAGGTGGGCTGAGACACAATCGGATGTGTATGAGCTGGAGTGTGGGGTGAGACAGGGGGGGTTAAGTTCACCCCGCCTCTTCAACTTATACATAAACCGGCTGATCGGTGAGCTCAGCAGCACCAGAGTTGGATGTCATATTGATGGAGTTTGTATGAATAATATCAGCTATGCCGATGATATGGTGCTGCTGAGCCCGTCGATCGGCGCTCTGAGGACGCTAGTTGCCATATGTGAGTCCTATGCAGTGTCCCATGGGCTCAAGTACAATGTCACGAAGAGAGAACTGATGATGTTTAAAGCGCGTGACATAAATTATTCAGATGTCCCGAGTGTCACGCTATGTGGTGCTCCTTTATCATGTGTGACTAAGTTTAAGTACTTGGGTCACTGGGTCACTGAGGATCTTAGGGACAATATAGACGTAGAGAGGGAGCGCAGATCGCTGGCTGTTCGATGTAACATGCTGGTTCGAAGATTTGCACGTTGTACAAATCACGTAAAGGTAACGCTTTTTAAAGCTTTCTGCCAGTCCTTTTACACGTGCAGTCTTTGGACCAGTTTTACGCAGAGGACATACAGCGATCTGCGTGTCCAATACAATAACGCGTTCAGAATACTGTTGGGGCGGTCGTGGCGTTGTAGTGCGTCTGGTATGTTTGCGGAGGCGCATACTGATGACTTTTACGCCATAATTAGAAAAAGGACCGCATCCATGGCCGGCCGGCTGCGTACCGCCACTAATAGTCTCCTGAGCGTGTTCCGAGATCGGTGGGACTCCCCTTTGCTGCGCCACTGGATGAGGATCCACACCAGTTAAGCGATTTCTTATTTTTATTACTAACACTAGTTTTTTAAGTAATTTTGTTATACTAACCCTATGGACTCCTGTCTGAAATAAATGATTTGAATTTGAATTTGAATGAATAAAAGTGTCCGCTCTATTGTAACAAGTAATTAAAAGTGTTAAAACTGTCTGTTGTAAGTGGTAGTTGCTATGGACTACGAACACAATGACAACTCTTAAAAACCGTTTAAATTATTTGATCTCGTCTAGTTTGTTTGGTGAAATCCACTCTTAGTTATGGGACCGTGTAAGTAGGAACCTAATACCTTAATCACAATATCTTGAACGCCAAATACGTGCTTTAGACGCGGAGTTCCGGACACGCCAGCCCTTTTACAACACAATACAATTAGGTCTCGTTTTGAATTCAAGAGTGCAAATGTTTGCAAAGGACATTACATTTTCATAAAACAAACAAGCAAAAGTATAAAGAACTTTAAAATTTAATGCCCCATCTAGCGGTAGGTATGCACAGTTATTCATTAAGATGGATAACGCAATTTTGCGCTCTAGCGTTTTATGACATAATTATTTTATATTGTAGAATACGTTTCAGTTTTCAACTGTCGAAAGCAATTTAAATTCTCTTTGAGCTATTTAGAAACGATTAACGAAATGACTAAACTGTAAAAAGTTTAGTCTTGATATTAACCAATTAAAAAGACGATTACTTATGTCGGTTACAAATACTTAACAAGCTACCATTGAAACGCAAGCAGATAGCACTCTCAAGTTAGGCTAATAACACTTTCATGACAAAAGCTACACCATTCAATAGCCTTATACATAATGCTCCCATATCCCCGTATACAGGGTGAGCTAGTACAACCGCAACTAGTCGCCACAAAGTACGATTGTTTTGCTAAGCCACTGCAACATACCTGAAATACAGGTACCTATGTACTTGTAATACAGGTATATAGGTGCGTATGATACCGTTTCCTCAAACCACGTAGTGTATTACTGAATTAATTTGTGTTAGGAAATATGGCTTGAAGAGATGTCGCTTTATTACTTGCAGGCATGATGCTGTATATTTAGAGTGCTTTAGATCGTATTTGTCTTTCACCCGTTGCATACGTAATATCAAGGTACAGTCACGATTAGATAAAGTCGACAAACCTATAGACCGCGTTATTCTAAACGTTATAGGAATTATGTAACTTTATTTTTTTTATGTGTATATTTTTTTTTATAAAAATGTTATTAATTTGTATTGAAATTAATGAAGGAATACTGTAACTTAATTATTGAATACCTGAGGAGGCTCTCGTTAGGCAGCTGGACCAAGGACATGATTCAGTGCGTGGTAATCCTGGACACGGCTCGCATTGTTAGGAGGTTCCTCTCTCTTGAGCCCTGACCGTCGGTAGGTTGGACCCTGTTCGCGATACCAGTGGGCTACAATTATTTATATTTTTTAATGGTTTTTATAATGTTGTTTTTTCGAAAGAATACTTAAAAACGTACGAAACGTGTTAAAGAAATCTCGTTGTTTAAAGATGTCATCTTTCGATCAAAGCATACGCAGTGTCTCGTAAGTTTCATATAATTTAGTAAGTTTTCCATGATGTCATTCTAAAAACTTTCAAACAAGACATTTTACCTTCCACCGAGTTATTTCCGTAGAAACAAAGGCGAGCATAATTTGATACTGTATCGGGTGGCGTACCTACCTGTATATAAGACACTAAGCTATGTTTCTGACACAGGAGTTGATGTGGGGTCGGCTGAGACGATAAATACGTGGCACAGCTACTCATTTATCTGATAAAAGGTCTTTTTGTTACGTAAATAAGTCACTGGGCGACTAGTTTTTGATGTTGGGTTTAAGAAAAAGGCGATTCTTCTTTTGTAGATTTTTTATATGGATAACTTAGGTCTATTTTATTATTATTACAAGCTTTTATTTAGTTTCACCTGTCCCGATGTTTGCCTATCTGTTATCAAATCTTGCAAGTTATATTTGATCCACTTCCCGGTTACCGATTGAGCTGAAATTTTGCACGTATATGTATATCGCGTGACAATGCAATATTATGACAACATGGAGCTAATCTGATGATAGAGCTGAAAGGTGGCCATAGAAACTCGGTAATGAAACGATGCAACTCCATCGAATTTGGACTCGATTGATTCGTCTTGACGAGTACTTGGTCTATAGAAGGTATCCAGGGTCTGATGATGGAGCTGGAAGGTGGCCATAGAAACTCCGATTTATAACGACGTAACTTTTATTCTATTTGGCGCATTTAAATAAATAGCTTGACTTTAAAAAGTTTTTTTACTTTTATTTTTTTCCATGTTTAATTGGTGGTGGTAATAAACCAGTTATAGGTACTTCCGAATGATTATCTAATGCTTGCCATGCTAATTACAATGACAGATATGCTGCTGCCGAGTTTTTTGCGCCTTCTCAAATCACCCTCACTTGGATGTACTGAAGTCTGAGCGATTTGGGGGACTGAGTTGACGTTAAAAGTATATAATTTTTTTTGTCAAGATTATTCTTGTCCCTTTTTTGTGGACAAAGTTATTTGCTTACACAGATAAAATCCCGTTGTTACTTAGTTTGAAACCTAGTTAAAAAACCGTGTTGGAATGTTTCCCGCGCTTTATTTTGTCAGCAAAAAATTCTTTACCAAACTAAATAATAGACGAATTCATTCATCAAACATTTTTGGGTCCACAAAGCGTCCTGCAAAACTGCCCAAAATGGGTTTGAATCGATTCCCGATACTGTTCACTACAGTGAAATAAAGAGTGTGTGTTCGTTCGTTAACCCTCGTTCTTCGTAGACGGCTGCTTAACGTCACCGGCCAAAGTCGCCTAAAAACAAACAGCCGATCGCAACCAACTGTAGTTATAGGAAACTTGGTACAAAGTTGTTTAAACAAATGTTCCGCGGTGTGTGGTGTGAGGGAAAAGAATGGAGCGGGGTGTTGGATAAAAAAATCATGATATACGTATATCTTTATGTAAGTAAGTAGGTTAAACAGTACGGTTAACAAACAGTTTTGACGTGTAACAAAATAAATTGCATTAATAAAATTATTAATATTTTTGGAGATCGTCATTCGAACACCAAAAATTATCAGTAGAAAGGGCTGTTGGTAACTCAGCCATATTAAGAAAAAAATTGACCAGTAAAAGAATTCCAACAAACCAATTTATAAAATAAATATCACTTAATTTCAGACATTAGCTGTTTTAAGCTTCCACGGTTTAAAACTAAACTTATATTTTATTAATATAGTATAGATTATTTTAGTATATATTTTTATTTTATTATCCTTTATTCATTATATTACATATTTTTAACATTTTTAAATATTTCTATGAAAAACACTAGGCAGGTATATAAAAAAAATATTTAAAAATATAAAAAAATAGTAGCCCCCCAGCGCCGGGAACAGGGTCCGAGCCTGTCATTGTCTAGTCTATATTATACAGGGTGTTAAAGTAGTCGCGTGCCATAGCTTAGGGGTAGGTTCAGTATCGTTAAAGGAACCCAGGAAAAATAAAATAAAAATCCAAAAAAATAAAATAAAATAAATTAAACAAAAAAGTTATTGCAAGATCAACCTAATTTAGTACGGTCTACTAACTTAAAATAGGAATCGTTTAGAATTAAATTGTTGTTGTGTTTATTAAATTGTTTTATTTATTTAAATGTTTTAGTTACTTACCTGCTATCGAACGAGTTGTAGGTTATCACCCGCTTTCACTCAATTTACGCGCGAGAAACAAACGGCTCGGCGCATGGCGCACGCTGCGACGCGTGCTCGCTCTAGCGACAGCTGACTGCGGCGCGGTCGATGACCCCGAGTGCTCGCCCGTTTTTGCGGTCAACTGTTTCCGAGCCCATTAGAGTGAAATGATTTCGTGGAAAATAGTGGATTTTCTTTAAAAAAAGGTTGCTTTTTTCAATGGTTTTAGGTTCTACTAATGAAATCAAACCACTGGTTTCAAGGATAACGGTGTTCACACTAACACAAGAATTTTAAGTTTAAAAAAAAAATTAAAGGTATTTATTTTTTATTTTTTAAGCGTTCCTTTATCGATACTGAACTCACCCCTAAGCTATGGCACGCGACTACTTTAACACCCTGTATATTATTATATCATAGTCTGTCATTTTTTATTAGTATTATTATTTTTTATTAATATCGGGAGCTCAAAACAAATAGTAATCACGGACGATATCCCGTAATTGACAATATAAGTTTATTATAAGTTGGTTTTAAATCCGATTTTGGCCACACGCCAAAAAATCCATTCACAGCCTTAGTATGAGTACCACAGGACCTTAACGAAACAACATTCTAAAGCAATTACGATGATCTAAAAGTCGAAGATGTATTAGATTGCCAAAATCTAGCAAAAAGCTTATAATATCAATCCTGTTGAAACTATTTGTAGAAATACTGTGTGAGACTGCACGAACAGACTCACGATGTCCGCGATTACGCGGAGCCCTAATCAAAATAATATTTGTTCAATCGACAAAGTGAAAACACCTATTAGATACACTTACCCTCACGTTGGTACCGGTGATGTGACGCAGTCCTGGTCACGTCTTATCTGAGTGGGGTGTAAGTATAACTGTGGTTTGTGTGGTGTATGTGTAGTCATGCAGATTCGACAGCAACCAAGGGACGCGCGCGGCTCGTACCGTCGACTCCCGGACAAACCTTCCAAGATCCCACACGTGGCACCTTTCCCCAATGTCCAACTGAATTTTATCCCGGTTGCTAACCCAATCGGGGATGTAAATTAGTCCAGCACTGAATTTAGGAATTTACGGCGTTCAAAGACACAAAAGGCCGTCCACATAACCAACAAATTACTCGCGGTCAAGACCCAAAATGGCGAGACCTCTCAATTTTCACTCAATCATCAACAAAATATCAAACACCGAACAGGACTGCATCGGATTAACAATAACTCAAAGTTTTCAAACAACAATTACTCGACAGCCGCGTGCATCAAAATTACAAGCACGGAGCGACCATTATTCAACCAAAATTGCACTGACAAGCAAACGTCATCGCACAGATTCGCACAGACAACGAAACGTAATCTGTCAAACGTCAAAAGGTGCGTTCAGAACTTGGTGGATGAAACAAATACGAAACACTTTGAAAGCAAAATTGGAAGACAGAGTTGAGCAGCGAGCACCCTACAAACTAAAATTAAACAATTGCTATAGTAAAGGTAGTTTCCTTTGACAAACTCAACCACAAGAAACTCTAATACAATGAAGCTACGTACTACAAGTTAGTTACAAGTTTTCATCTTAAATATCACTCGGTTCAAGCCCTCGAAGCCTAAGGCTAGTTTCAGAAGCACGGAATACTGTGCAAAATTAATTACATTGCGATGTAAACGGCAAATACTACAAAGTGCTCATTATTCTATTCTTTTGAGGTACAAATTAATTAGCTAATTTGATTAATATTTAAACGAGTATGAACTACTGTCTTTGTAAATAGATACTTACGTTTCTCTTATTAACAATTTCGATCAAGAAATTACTGTTTTAGTAAAACTTAATAATGTACTAAAACAATCTTAAGTCAGATCTTACTTCTAAATCTTTCTTCTTTTTTATTTTTGTACCCAAAACAAATAACAAAATACCCATGTAAATTATTTCTTTTTTAAATTGACACCCTACGTCAATTTGACATGTAATTATTTAATAGAACTGTTAAAAATAGCAGAAACTGATTTCTGTAATTTAAAAAGATTATTATTCAAGTTTATTTTTTTTAATGGGTATTCAAGTTGCTTTTCAATCAATTTACCTGCATGATTTTATTTATTTGACTACAATCGCTTGATATCCAGTGAAAATCATACCTACCTCTGACAATAGTAATCTATACGAGAAAAAAATAATACTACTGTAACTTTGACAAACTTGTTTATGGACCCAATAGCTAACTTATTTCGATGAGAAAAGATCAGTGAGTTTTTTATTTATAAAAAACATTTTGCCTCACACTAGGAATTTCTCCAGTATCGTGAGTGCGTTTACAAATATTTTAACTCATATACACAAACAGTCAGACCCGGAAAAACTACCTGAAGGCCATACAAATATTTGTTCCGTGCGGGCATCTCACCTGCGACACGCAGCGCAGCAGTCATTCGCTCAGCCACTGCGCCAACCGTGCCGTCGAACTTTGACAGTGAAATGCTCATTCAGATTTAAAACCACTGTGAAAAGACTGGAGGATCAATCAACCCGCTATCTCTTATGACTCGAGCAGCGTCACAAATCTTTGTTTACATAAGTGACCCCCAGCGCTGCGGGAATACATTACCGGACTTGTGAATGGACAATTTCAATGTTGATATTGACATTAAAATAATTATGTTTACATACACCGACGATTTCTTTCAATTTTCGTGAAGCAGACGTGTTTCTATGGTGTAATATTAGATATATCGCTGTTGGGGCGGCGGCGGCGATGTATTGCGAATCATTTGGATCCAATTGTTTTCCTTTTACTCTTTTGTTTATATTTTTTCTGCACAATTGTTTTGTATTTAGAGTGTTCCGTTTCATTTGTATCTATACGAACTAATTGGTAACAGGATAAACATTAATTATAAAACCTCAATGTTTATTTCTGTCTTTATTAATTTTCCTCTTTGTTCATCATAATTTTCTTTTCTTCCGAACTCGCGGCGGTATCGTGAATGATAACAAGAAAGAATTCCTCCAAACAGAAACTTTCGCTCGTGCTAAACATAACAAAATTTAAATCAACACAAATTTTATTAGGAAGTTAAAGAAATCCGAGCTGAGGAGAATCAGCGGTGCGCACCTTTAAGTTCCCAACATCGATCCCTACAAAATGTTACGCAAAAACAATTTATTCTGGAGAGGATCCCTTTGGGCCGGCTTATCGGGAGGTACTTCATTTGTTGGCGAGATTTGAAGTCCGCTATCTAGATGGGGTAGTTACAGCCCCAGCCGAGCGTGTAAAGTGGGCGCGACGCTGCCTGGTACGACACAGACATCAAATGATATCTTATGAATTATACAGATTATTATGCTGGACTTTTGAGCAGAGAATAAATTCAAGAATGTACATCTGTGGAGCTCATTAATGCCTCAAGTGATGGCCTCATTTAGTCTGGAACGTCTGAAGTCACGCTGATTAATATTTAATTTACTTTTTCTTTCATCCTACCTACCCACTACAATCTAGACTTTATAATGAATGTTAGTCATTTCAAGACAAAGAAAGATTGTATATAATTCACAGCCTGAAATTGATGGTCTAATTCCCTCACAACTTACCAAACAATGTCCTCCAATCACGAGACAGAGAACTTTATACCCGAAACTTTTACAGACGTACAAATATAACACAGTTTCTTATGTTGTTACCATAATTACTTTGCTTCGGTTTCGTGTTTATTTCCGACATTACAACTCATCCAAATAACATTTTAGTCACCACCGATAAAACTTAAGCACGTCGTTAAGTCGACTGTCATGTTACTTGCCAAACTAAGATCAAATGTGACTTAAGCACTACCAAATTGACTATAATACCCATTTTCAAAGACACTAAGAGATCTATAAATATAATGCGCAGAAACGTGGCAGTTACTTTGGGCTACAAACTTTCCCTAGTCGCTATTTGTGATCATTCAAGTAATGACACTGACTCAAAGATGCTTAGACAATTCTTTCAAGTTGTCAAGCAACTGGTATTTAATAAATACCACAATTCTATTAAATACTAGCGGACATCCCGCGGTTTCACCCGCGTAGTTTCCGTTACCGTGGGAGTACGGGGATAAAATATAGCATATGTTACTCAGGGTTAATGTAGCTGTAATGTAATGTGATGTGCTGTAATGTATGTATGTCATGTAATGTAATGGTGAAAGAATTTTTGAAATCGGTTCATTACTTCCGGAGATTACCCCCTACATACAAACTTACAAACATACAAACTTACAAACAAATGTTACCTCTTTATAATATTAGTATAGAAGTATAGATCAGTTGCTTGACAACCTAAAATAATATCTTGGAGATGGCGGGACGAGCTGGACAAAACCAACGACCAGTGGTCTACTTTGGCCCTGGATCGAAGAATTTGGAGTCATGGGGAGAGGCCTTTGTCCAGCAGTGGGATGACACTAACAGTAACATTCACCCAATTTGACTTCAAAGTAGAATGGGACAAGAACAGGAAGATGTTGATGAATTGTCAAAAACGAAGATTTTAGTCGAACAAGCTTACGAGTTGCCAACCGACTAACGAATGGTAACTTGTTACTTAGGAATCTTACTATAGATATAACCTAACTAGGTGTTACTAAACTTGAAGTTAGTGAAAATGGGTATTACCGCCATAAACAGGGGAATTGTCGGTAGTTCTGGTTCCCTAACCGCTAGCCAGAGAAGCTATCGAGAACCTAATTGTTCAATTAAGCCAATCGACTATTTAACTATTTGGGACGTCTTAATTATGAACCAATTTGAAAGTAATTAGGCATCAAACGGGTATGGAATTAGTAAATTAACTTCGGCTCGGAGAACCTTCGAATTATAGTACGATCTAGTTTAATGTGGGAATTGAACTATGAACTGTGAATAAGGCCAAGGATGTGTTCATGATAAAACATAATTATTTCTTGTTTCATTTGTAAAGTTATGTACTTAACAGAATATGCGATATTTCACATAACAACCGGCCAAATGCAAGTTAGACTCGTCCATTAAGAGTTTCGTACCATCGTAGTAGGGGGGTTCCCTTTAATGTTTAATTTTATTTTATTATTTGTTGTTATAGCGGCAACGGATATACACATTCTGTGAAAATTTCAACTGGCTACCTGTTACGGATCATGAGATACAGCCCGCTGACAGACAGACGGACGGATAGCAGAGGCTTAGTAACAGGGTCGCGTTGGTTACCCTTCGGGTACGGAACCCTGTAAAGGTAAAAACGTCACGGAATTAATAAACTTTTTGACTATATACAATGATGATGCATTCGTTACGGATAGTCAGAACCCCGAAAGTTTGATGATCGGTGTTTGCCAGGGGGTATCGTGTCACCCAAGAACTGGGTTGTGGAGGTCAGATCAGTCGTCATCATCATCATCATCATCATTTCAGCCGAAAGACGTCCACTGCTGGACATAGGCCTCCCCCAAGTGTCGCCACATTGACCGGTCCCGTGCGACTCGCATCCAGCGGATTCCCGCAACCTTCACACAGGTCATCGATCAGTCGTCACACATTAAATTATTCGTATTCAGCTGCATTAGTTTACACTGAACGAATCAACGACTGCCGACAACGACATGGTTAAGAAAAGGCTGAACAGATGAAGATGACGACGATGAACAAGGATGAGGCAAATTTTAAAAAGATTAAAGCAGGTGGCGTTTAATAGTGTCTGCTATCCTTCAAGTATAAAGGAAACGTGAATTTGATACCAAACATCAGACTAGAAAGTGTAAATAATTTTGTCTAAAGACTAAATTGCAATATAAAAAGCCTTGTAATACAATAGTAACCATTTCTTCTACAGATGTGTGTAGATTTAAAAACTAGAGTAACCCTCTCGTGTCAGCTGGCAAGCTCATCGCACCAACAGAATTAAGTAAGCTATTCCGCTCAGCTGCAGATAAAATACGTACAATACAACGTCTGATAACACATGTATTTTATTTTAGTTATGAGATACCTACCTACTTTTATTCGAAACGGAAAAAATAAATTTGAGTATGCAAATATCTAAGCGTTCACGTTTACCATGTCTTAAAACTAAAATGTCGGAGATATTTGTGATATCCACCAAACCTATTTTGTTTTATTTCGGTTGAAAAAAAAACATCAAATGAGGGGTCCCAAAAGGGAGGGAGTGTCAGACTTGTACTTACTAAGATCCTCCCATGTTCCTTCATAGCCCTTTATGTTCCAGGGCCGCGGTATCTCTTTCGAACAGTCCGCAGCCCCGGCAGGCATCGGCCATTGTGGACCCCATCCTGTGTGCTGACATCTCTTTAAGGTGAGTGTGGTACACGAACGCGCCGTCGACTCTGCACATCCACAAACCCGGGGCCCGCGTTATGGATTATGGCTCACTCTCTCTTACAGAGAGGAGGCCCGTGTCCCAGAAGTGGGAATGTTATGGGCCGCGATTGTGCATACTTGCAAATAGGTATTAGTGCAAGTGTTACTGGCCGTGTGGTATCCGACAGAGTAGAATAGAACCAACCCATTACACTCACGGGTGTCGTATAAGGCGACTAATGTCTGAGGCAGAACACCTTACGCCTTAACCAGAGAATGGGCAGCAGCGTTTTCTGTTAGTCTTTCATCACTGCGATCTTCAATCCGCCTGCCAAGCGTGGAGATTACGACAAATTCCTCCCATCATGGGAGAGGCTTATGTCCAGCAGTGGACGTTATGGGCTGTAATAGTGTGTGTGTGTATGTAGTGTATTAGTGCAGAATAAGCCTATATAAATGATTTGGAATTTAATAAACAAATAATAGGGCTTAAACACACTTATTTTTAATATAGGTAATACTTAATTGATGCTACTTTAAAATTGTATTTATTAGGTTTACCTATGGTTCTTTTTTACGTTGAAACTACGACATAGCAGACGAGAAAGCGAAACAGGTCGAAAAGTTCACCGCTCTCTGAAACGCCCCGTTGCACTTGCAGCTGTATCCAAAACTGTCACAGTTACGAATATTAAAATTTGTTACCGCTACACCTTCCCTTAACCTAAAACTTAACTTATCCCTCACCTAATGACAATGACATTCTAATGAAGATACAAGATAATACAATTATGTTTTTGTGAATTGGATTTGCGGGAAGCATACTTGCAAGCACCATTAGATAAAGAGTCGCAAAATTTTGTTACATTAATTTGTCACTGAACAAGGTATTTACAAATATTTATGCTTACGTTTTGGCACAGGGCCAGGGTCATTTCAGAGATTAATAACGCAAAAACTAAATATAACATTCCACCATCACCTTGTTCAGATATATTCGATTCAGCTGTTTTTTTTTGTAACAAAGATGCATTCAGTTTTTTATCAGAATACCAGCGCTACGACATTTATTTTTGAAATGTGATCGCCTCGTTAATTAATGTTTAGTTAAATACAATTCTTTCTAATTTGTTCTATTTCTAGTTTTATTTCCTTAGTTTACTATTTTATTGTTTGTCCTGTGGCGTCCAATGTACTTTTTTATTGTTAATTGACTCGTGTTGAATTTCAAACGCTATTGGCAGTTACAAACAACAAATTATTTCTTATTGTTTTATCTTGTTCAGATTACTTTGATCTATCGAGTTTTGCTACCGTAAAATGGGGTGAATAGACACAACTTTCAACTTCTACACTGATTTTCTTACATATTTTGTATGAAAGCTGTTATCAAAGAATTTTTCGTATTGCGAGTCTCGTTTTAATTTACCAAATAGTTATTCTTTAATTATACATAAATTTGAGAATTATTTGTGAAAAAAGAAAAAGTAGGTCGTTTCTATTTACCTTGAAACTGGGGTCAAAAGATACGACTGAGGGGTGAATAGAGAAAAAATAGGGTTGTCAAAATCAACTTTTATTGTACTTACGTACCTAACTAGTACCTACTTATTTTGAAGAATAAGACTTTTTGCAAATGTACCCACAATTAGGGCATTTTTGGAATGAGGCTAATCGCAAATAAATCCTTAAACGGTCTAAAATATTTATCTCAGAAATCCAGAAAATGTTAAATTAAATTGACCAAAGCCGTTGAAGATAAAAAATCTAAATTTCAAATTAAAGTGTCACAGAAAAACATTTTAAATAAAAATTTTAAATGAAAACTGTCATGATGAAAAAATACTCGATTGACAACCCTGAAAATCATGTTTCTGTTAACCTCTTTCTCGTTGCTATTAACCCCTCACTCATATCTATTCACCCCTTTCTTCGTTTCTATTGACCCTAAAGGCGTTTCTAATCACCCCCCACTCGGTTCTATTCACCTCGAATTCAGTAAAAAAATACTTTACTAAAAAATAAGTACAAAATGATGGAATATTGATACTCACCTTTTTATTCCTAATAGATGAGAAACTTAACTATCCAAGTTTGCAAATTGACAAAGAGATAACAGTGAAGAACTTGATGTTTTTTTAAAAGTTTTACACAGTCAATAAAAACTTGTACGCAGAGGTTCACTTCAACAGCCTTTTTCTCTATGTCAATAGACTTGACGTAAATTTTAGGGTTGCCAGAATGAAGGAAAAATGTTGCAGTGTTATTAAAAGTGGGAATAAAGATATTTTAACAGAATAAAGAGCAACTAGAACGACCATAATCAAGTTCTCAGATTTGTTTCTATACACCCCGCGATTTCTATTCACCCCATTTTACGGTAGCTATTTTAATTTGACCTCACATTTACTTTTACATTCAACTAGCTGTTGCCCGCGATTATTGTTCGCGTGAAATTATTGTACAAAAATATTATCTACCTACTTCCTTTTTCAAGGGTTTTAATTAGGGATGCAACGATACGGCTATTACGATACCAATACGAATGACGAATACATCGTAATGGCCAAATACGATAACGAATTACGATACGAATGCATTACGATATTTGTTTTTAATACCATTTTGATGAATTTATTGGAAGCTTTGTTGTAGGTATGTTATTATTGTCATCATCATCCGCCTAGCCTTTTCCCAACTATGTTGGGGTCGGCTTCCAGTCTAACCGGATGCAGCTGAATACCAGTATTTTACATGGAGCGACTACCTATCTATATTGTAAGACTAAGTAAAGTAAAAGTATAAAAAAAAGTTATGCATTTTTAATCAATATATTTATTAATTTTATCAATTTTCATCATTAACTTATATTTTAATTTTTTAAATTGTTACTATTTGTTACATTTACTGACTATTATTTAATTTTAATTGTAGTCGTAATTTATTACTGACTCTCTCATCATTGTGTATCAGTCCTGCTGTGGAGAATAGTCTTTCAGATGGCACCGTTGCAGGTTTAAGGGATAAATATTTCAATGCTATCCATAAAATCACGAATAAACAACAATGTTTGTCAATTAATCGGCAAAGGAAAATAAACATAACCCATTGATTTAAATAGTAAAGATACGGTCGTCCGAACGTTAGCCGAACGCGGTCGCCATACAGAAACACTAACGCCATCTATTAGAACTACTATGAACTACGATGTCAATCGGCGTGGTCTGCCCCTCGACGTAACCTTGTAAGAGCGGGTATTTTTAACCGACTTGAAAAAAAGGAGGAGGTTCTCAATTCGTCGGGATATTTTCCCCGATTACTCACTCGAAGACGGCTGGACCGATTTGATTTTATACTGAGATTTTATACTTCAAAGTTGGTCCCATTGTCATTTGGTCACGATCTGATGATGAAATCTTGGAGATCGAGGGAACTCTTCAAATATTATAGGCACATCTATAGCGATTTAGGTATTTTTGATGAGCAGTTGACAATAAGCTTCATTTCGCACCGAATCAGTAGGAAATCTGCAAATTAAATACGTATTTTCACTGTACTTATAGATTTTTACCAGTAAGTACATAAAAACACATTTTAATTTGCTTGTAATAAACAATAAAAATTATTTTATACATATAAAATTAATTTTATGACATGAATTATTAAATCTTTTCATTTCATCGGCTAAAACGCGCGCCGCTGCAAAGTTATGTCTAACTTTTACGCGGCTTCGCGTCGTCTTTTCCAAACGTTGAGACAAATACGAAAGAAAATTGTTTTAAATAATGTTAGAAGTTGATATAATATTTTTTTTTAAGTTACCGGTGATAAGAAATGTTATCATTTATTTTATTGTGCCTTTTGTCGTAGTTCACGCATCCCTTCACGACACAACTTGGCATTTTTGCTTGTAAAATTTACGACCGCTCCCGAAGACAGCCGAACGCGTTCTAGTTTAATTCGCTATAGGGAAGACCATTTTGGGACCACGTTCGAGGCGTCATTATAACATGCGGTCCACCCAGTCCTTACGCAGTAATATATATGTCAATGACATAACCTAACCTCACTCCTCCTTAAACTGTCAATGCCAAAAGTGACGGATGCGAAGCGTTCAGAAATTGACGCGTTATGCGTTTCGTTTCACCCGAAACAGTAAAAATTTAAAAATTTTGATATAAATGTATCGTAAAAATAGCGTATCGTAATATTTACGATAACGAATGATCGTAAAGGTTTACGATAATCGTCGTTGCATCCCTAGTTTTAATTTTTTTACTTAGTTCTCATTCAAAATAAAAGTACTCTTTGTAATATCAGCTATCTGACAGTAAAAGTCCCATCAAAATCAGTCTAGTCATTTCGGAGATCAGCCGGAATAAACAGACAGACCAAAATTTAAAAAAAAAGTATTTTTGTTGTAACTGCCGAATCTAAATATATAAAAGAAGAAACTGACTGACTGACTCATCTATCAACGCACAGCCCAAACCGCTGGGTCTACAGATTCCAAATTTGGCAAGTAGGTTCTTTATGTGGTCTAAGGGGGCACTAAGAAAGGATTTTTCAAAATTCACCCCCTAAGGGGGTTAAACGGGGCTCCAAAGTTTGTATGGGAAAACAAGATTAGTTAGTCTATTTTATTCAAAACTTTACAGGAGTGCTCCTATTGATAAATGAGTAGAAACGGGTTTCAGGATTTTTCAGAATTCAACCCCTAAGAGGGGGAAAAGGGGTGACAAAGTCTAAAAATCAATGCACAGCCCAAACCGCTGAGTCTAGAGATTCCAAATTTGGCACATTGGTTCCTTATGTGGTCTAGGGGTGCACTAAGAAAGGATTTTGCAAAATTCATCCCCTAGGGGGGTTAAACGGGGCTCCAAAGTTTGTATGGGGAAACAAGATTAGTTAAACTATTTTATTCGAAACTTCACAGGAGTGCTCCTATTGATAAATGAGTAGAAACGGGTTTCAGGTTTTTTCAGAATTCAACCCCTAAGAGGGTAAGATGGGGTTGCAAAGTATAAAAATCAACGCACAGCCCAAACCACTGAGTCTGGAGATTCCAAATTTGGCACATAGGTTCTTTATGGGGTTTAGGGGTGCATTAAGAAAGGATTTTTCAAAATTAACCCCCTAAGGGCCACGGGGGTCCAAAGATTACATGGGGAAATAAGATTAGTTAGACTACTCTATTCGAAACTTAACAGAAGTACTCCTATCGATAAATGAGTTAACATTTGTGTTTCAGGTTTTTTCAGAATTCAACCCCTAAAGGGGGAAATGGGGTAACAAAGCCTGAAATTCAACATAGGTATTGTTTGTATGGTGAATTGGGTCGGGTGTATTACAAAAACAACGATTTTAAAATTTAATGTGGTGGACCTGAATTACCATCATTCCCTGTTGGGGTGCGATGGGGTTGAAATGTCTAAAAATCAATATGGGTGTCAAAACCGAGATTATCAGGGGTGCTGATGTCGAAAATGGCATTTATTATGAGATCCAGAAGATAGCGGATTCAACTTCTATACAGGGTTATTGTTGATTTATTGTGATGATTGTGATAACGATGATGATGATTGTTATAATGATGATGTTGATTGTAATGATGATGATTGTGATTACGATGATAATGATTGTGATTACGATGATGAATGTGATAATTATCATGATGATTGTGATGATGATTTTGATTACGATGATAATGAGTTTGATAACGATGATGGTGATTGTGATAGTGATTTGATTGTGATTGTGATGGTGATTGTGATAGTGACGGTGATTGTGATGGTGATAGCCTTGGTGATCGTGATTGTGACAGTAATAGTATTGGTGATTGTGATAGTGATAGTAATGGTGATTGTGATAATGATTGTGGTTGTGATAGTGATGGCGATTGTGATCATGATGATTGTGATTAAGATGATAATGATTGAGATTACGATGATGATGATTGTGATAACGATGATGGTGATTGTGATAGTGATTTTGATGTTGATGGTGATTGTAATAGTGACGGTGATTGTGATGGTGATAGCGATGGTGATGGTGATTGTGATTGTGACAGTGATGGTGATAATGATGAAAGTGATTGTGATTACGATGATAATGATTGTGATAGTGATTGTGATTGTGATGGTGATTGTAATGGTGATGTGACGGTGAAGTTGATGGCAATTGTGATCATGATGATTGTGATTAAGATGAAAATGATTGAGATTACGATGATAATGATTGTGATGACGAGGATGGGGATTGTGATGATGATGATTGTGATTACGATGATAATGATTGTTAAAATGATGATAGTGATGGTGATGGTGATTGTGATGGTGATGGTGATGGTGATTGTGATGGTGATGGTGATTGTGATAGTGATGGTGATTGTGATAACGATGATGGTGATTGTGATAGTGATTTTAATGGTTATTGTGATGGTGATGGTGATTGTGATAGTGACGGTGATTGTGATGGTGATAGCGATGGTGATGGGGATTGTGATGGTGATTGTGATTGTGATGATGATTGTGATGGTGATTGCGATGATGATTGTGATAATGATTGTGATAATGATGGTGATTGTGATAGTAATGGTGATTGTGATAATGATTGTGATAATGATGGTGGTTGTGATAGTGATGGTGATTGTGATAATGATTGTGATAATGATCGTGGTTGTGATAGTGATGGTGATTGTGATGATAATAATAAATTGTGACGATTATGAAATTTGGCACATAGATAGTTTATAACCTAAATTAACATGTAGGACACTATTTCTCCCTTTAGTATGATTCAGTAGGACAGTTACCGAATTGCACGCGGGCGAAGCCGCGGGCAACAGCTAGTATAATTATATTCGGCTTAATTCGATAAGTAGGTAGCTGTTATTTTGATTCTACATAGAGATATTTCAATTTTATTTATTTGTAAAGATTTTACCACCCCTCTGTGCTAAACCATACCTACCCCGACATGTGTAGCATCCCTCAATCAACGACCTCGTCCTACTCGTCTCCTCTGTCACGTGGCATCTTATTTCATCATGAGCTTGTGTACTTACAAAATTTAACGAGCTCACATAATAGGGACATCGAGTTTATTATGGAAAGAGACGTGAAAACGTTGATCAAGTAAGTAACATGAATTTTGTACAAGCGTTTCAAACTGTTTGCAGGGGAAGATGTTTACAATGTGAGTTTAAAAAGCTGAGTGGGAATAACAGCAAAAGTGGTATAAATTTTGCCATATTTTGTTGGTTTTATTAATTTCAAACACTGTTTTAAGCTTTCACGGTTTAAAACTAAACTTATATTGTCACTTACGGGATATCTTCCGTGATAAGAAATTGTTTTGAGCTCCCGATATTTCGACGCTGTTGCAAGCGCCATGAGCATGTTGTTGCTGTTGCGCAATATCGGGAGCTCAAAACAATTTCTTATCACGGAAGATATCCCGTAAGTGACAATATAAGTTTAAATAATTTCACATAAAAAATAGGAAAAAAAAAAACATCAAACTTATACTGTCACCTCTCCGCAGCGAAACGCGCGGATTGCAAATCCCTCAAGCGCGCACATGCAAAAATTTTTGCAAGTTTTCAAAACATTTTCTGCCCGATCCGATAAAAACACCTGTAGCTCAAAAACTACAAGTCCTAGAGCAATTTCAAAAATACTGTTGTCAAGCTGATTAGATAAGGAATCTATTTATCTGGAAATCAAAATGTAATACTTTAATTATATACTCCAAATCATAATGTCATCATCTGCCTAGCCTTTTCCCTTTTTTTTTCCTTTTTTTTTTAGCCTTTTAATGTATAGCTAAAAAATAGTTACGCCACCATCGTTCACAACGGAAATAACTACTTTTTCACGGGCGAAATGTTGCAACTTCGAGATTCCAAAACGAATTTACGTTGACAAAATAATAAAGCACGGTTCACAAGGATAATTTTGATATATAATAGTATCAGCTACCATTAAAAATACCAGAGTTATCACGACATTTGCTGCGCAGGTAAATTCGAGTGTTCACCGTCTGTCAAATGAAAGTTTCTTTTTTTTTTTTCGGCAAATTGTCTATGGAATAGTGTTGCGATGTTCGATTTTATTATTGAGGAATTTAGTAACGAATTGAACACAGAGGAATAAACTCTGGAGGAGACAGTTTTAGATGGTTTTTAATGCAGTTTTTTGGAGGCGGGTGCGCGTGCTACAAGTGTGACAGATAGCGCTCAAGTGCAGTGCAGCACTGTCAACTATTGTGACAGATAGCTGCTGAGAGGTGGGGTTTCTTCTGTAATTGTTCATTATTTTGAGCTCTCGATGTTTCGACGCTGTTGCGCGCACTGTTGTTTCTCGGCTGTTGAGTCATCGCGCGATCAAGGCACTTGCAACAGCGTCGAAATATCGGGAGCTATACGGGATAGCTCCGTCTTAATGACAGTATAAGTTTAGTTATAAACCGTGAAAGTTTAAAACAATGTAAGAACATCATCATTGTCTGTCTAGCTTTTTACCCAACTAAGTTGGAGTCAGATTTCATTCTAAGGAGATACACCTGCATAGCAGTATCCTTGCTTTCCATACTTCCTTGTATTTGTATGTAAATTGCATAACTGTGTATAATTCAACACGATGTAAATTGTTTATGAATAAATGAAATGAAATGAATTTATCTGACCTTCACAACCCGGTTACCGTGGAACACGGTAGGTACATCATGACAAGGTCCATGACCAAGACCTTTGCGCTTGTGACCGACCCGTTGCATAACTTTAATGATCCCGGGATATCGCATGTGGTTGTTGTTATTTAGCCTCTAGTCTCTAGCGACCATAAAACCAATTACATAAATAAAAAAGGTAACCGAATATTGTATTCATGAACAAAACAAAATTAGAATTCTCTTAGATGCTATAAAACCCGGTTTTCATTTACTGAATCGCTAACAATAAACTTTGGTCTCGATGTAAATTGTGCTTCCCGATTTTGTACCAAGACCCCACACTGAGTTAAGTAATTTAAATCCATTGGATTTGGTCCAACCTTTAATTTTTATGCTTATGATTGTCAAAATATTTTAGCAGCAGAATTTAATCTTAAAATTTGATTCACCGCAAAGACTCCGTCTGAGATACACGTACTATAGTTTGCTATCAAATATCTCCGATGGAAATCTTCTACTTCTGTCCTAGTCTCATGTGTCTGTCTCTCTTCCCTCTCTCTCTCTTGCAGTTACCAATTTTCCAGAATATACCTGCAAACCTTTTGCAGTTCGGCACAATCTGGTTACATTTTGTTATAAATATCCCAGGTTCTCTAACTAGATTTCCGTCGGCACATAAGTCAAAGTTACAGTGTAATTTCACAGCTGAAGTAAAAGCAGCCGCAAGCCTTAAAATATATGGTCCTCTAAAAATAAGCCACTTGCCTCCTCCGGTCCACGCGACCAACGAAGCATACATCGTTGTTTATTGGTGACACTTGCTCATAACTCTTGAAGGAACTCGCTTTCTCTGGGTCTTTGCTAACTAAGTTAGGATTGATTGAATTTAGTGCACACACCCCTTTCAACACTGACGGAACAAGTTGCAGTCCAGTATTTAACTTCGAGCGCGTCGATGGCTATCTAAATTGAGTTGGATCGAAATTTGGCTGCTACTTACCGCCTTCAGTAGCATCCATCAGTTCCTGTAACGAAAGAGCAAACGACAAGACACGACATAAAGTGTCTCCAGTTTGTGAAACACCACCACATTTACATTCAGAGCAGGTTATCCTCGCTTCGGACAACCAAGGTCCAGAGTCTATTTAAAGATATACAGGGTCCAAAGTCTATTTAAAGACATACTAGGTTCTGAGCTGGACCCTCAACCACTACAAACCATCCATTTCTAGCTACATCGGTTTTCCTAAGTGTCATAAAAACATGTCTGTCACAATAACTAGTGTCTCTACGGCTAACACAGCTGTCACACCAATTACTACGGTCGACTGGCAATTCTTATGGCATCCATATCGGTATTTAACTAACTTTGAACTATATTAAGTCGGGATCCAAGGTAGATCATGAATTGCAAGTATTTACTATCATTCGTTCATGAGGGCAATTTGAATTGAGTACCCCTAAGTACCTACTTGGTTACGACGAAGTACATGAACAATATATTTATATAATATACTTTTTTTTAAATATTATACTTAAATCATAGTTGTGCAAACAAGTTCCAGTTTAAATCAACATAATCATTATTATGATTGTGTTGAAAAAGAAGTTAGGAATACACTACGACTTCAGGTTCCCATTATACTATAATACCACTAGAACACAAAGTCTCATGAGCAAAACCACGGGTGCAGCTAGTCATAACAACAACAACAACAGCCCACAACGTCCACTGCTAGACATAAGCCTCTCCCATGATGGGAGGAATTTTCCGTAATCTACACGCTTGGCAGGCGGATTGGAGATCGTAGTGAATGGGCAGCAGCGTTTTCTGTTAGTCTTTCGACTAACAGAAAACGCTGCTGCCCATTCTCTGGTCTACAAAGGCGCAAGGTGTTCTGCCTCAGACATTAGTCGCCTTATACGACACCCGTGAGTGTAATGGGTTGGTTCTATTCTACTCTGCCGGATACCACACGGCTAACGACGCTAGTCATAAATAAATCTGCAATTACGTAGGTACACAACACAACTATTATTAATACCCTCCTGAACCAACTCGCTTTCATTGCATCCGTTCCTACTAAGTAATAGTAACGCGATTCTTGCTGACACCTCAGGGAGGTGGCCACGTCCCCCCCTTCACTCTCCCCCTCCACCAGCTGTTCCGAGCAGCCAAACTTTTAGCTGAACTGCACCTTGCGTAAACATTGTACCGTGACATGTTTGTTCTGACTACCCGCTCACGATTGTTAGCGTGAATTTCAAGTGAATGGAAAATTAAATGATGTTGGAGCAGTTTGAAATGTTTGGTGTTTTGATAGTCTGATTTGGTGAGGGTAACAAAGTTTTTGTGATATTTGAGTATTTTTTGTTGCAAAGCGGTAGTTTTACCTTAAACAAATGATGACGAACCACGAAAATGCGCGCCAAATTAATTAGGAAAACAAATAAAATAAAGTACACTCAGGATACTGTATCAAATTAATAAAGTTAAAGGAAAAGTACATCACGCGTAGAGCCGTATTATATTCCCAAAGAAATCCCTCAAGGCTCAGCGTTCCAAAATGGCGGAAAATACCAATGAATTTTCTTACACCTCGAGATTCAAATTTTTAATTACAACTTGTTAACAGTCTCCATCAGTTCAATAGAACTCGGCTGAAGTTCCGACAGCCAAGCGATCCTGGGAGGGTCGCTTCCTATTTTTGGGCACAAAGTCCTAATTAGAGAGCTCAGCAGTTAATTAAGAAGGGTACCGCGGAGCCGGCGATCAAATTTTAATAAAACTCTAATTGTTTGCTCGACAAATAAAGCTGCGATGAGCACTTTAGTGTCGGCACGCGCACATCAACGACCTTTATTTCTAAATTAACTGTAATCATGGAAGTGGGACACAAAGAGATTCACGAATAAAGAGCACAATGTCATGTTATCACGGAAGGCGAAATTGTTTTTACTTTCAGCTTTTGTTCAGTTTCTGGTAATTAACTTCATTGTTACATTTAAATTAAAAAGCTACAGATTAGTCGGCGGTTCATAAACTTTAGAGACACAAACACAAACAACTAGTCTACATCCCGCATCGTTAGGATCACGGAGATGGGGCGTCGCGATGTGATGAACTAGCAAACTCGAACGTGCACTCAAGTTCTAGTCCTTTAAAGAAGTTCTTCCGTCCGGTCAGAACGCGCCGCGCCGCCGTCGCAAATAAATGTTACATCTTACGAATGAAACCAGGGTTGACGCGCTCGAGAAAACGACGCAACTCGTTCAATGGCACCTCAAAAGAGCAGCTCAAAACGACTTGAACCATTTCATGACTGCAAAGAATCTAGAAACACGAGATTGCTATCAAAGGACGTTTTAAATGGCGAAATAAAACTATTCAAGAGAACAGCGAAATGAAGCTTCATTCACGTCAAAGTCACGCCGACTTGCCGCTCGAGCTTCACAGTTATTGCAGCACCATTAACAATTCAACATCAAAGAATTCGAGTGGCGCAGCGTTTCGTAAAAATTGTACAGAATTGACGCCTCCGCCGCCAGTTTTGATAAAGCGAATTTTATTATTCGAGATAGAATGCAATAAAAAGTGCCATTCATCCTGTGTGCCGGCAATATTTTGTAAACATATAACACGGAAACTATCTGTATTCCCGGCGGCCATGCCCTAAAACTGGCCAGCAGGTCCGAACTGTGACGAGGGTGTACTAACTACATTATTGTTGAACTCTAATTTATTATCTTCAAAGTGGATCACATTCAATATTTGGTAGAGCGAATGTGGAAGCTGAAATATTTAGTTAGATAATGTTGGACAGCAAACAGTTTGGGATGTCAGTAATACGATTATCTCGTTTTATCTGCGACAAATTGTGAGAAAGATTTACGCTCGAAGCTACATTTTATATTCTTTGTCTACAGACGTTATCTAAAATATGTCTCGTCGGCTCGCTGTGGTGAGAATATTTTATGATGTATTATACAGGGACGCTTGTCGAACTTGAAAACAAATTCCTTTTAAAAAAATCTGAAGTACGTTGGTACCGCCTGGGTGGCGTATTTTCTTGATAGAATTAGTTTGGTAACAAAATGGTGTCGGGGTAAGTGCACGTACAGAAATACGTGGGACTAAAAGGATGGTACGTTTTGATGAAAAGTAGATGAGATCGCGTGAATTAATGATTAACTAGACTGCTCCCGAGAGGAGCCTCTTGAAGCCTAAGTTATTTCAGTATGTAGGGCGTACTTGGACGTGTCGAGAAGGATTAGAAGTCCAGACTGACTTGTTATTATGACAGGCAGGTATAATAATAGCGCGGTGGTAATTATTTTTGCAATAGATCCAAGTAGTCATCATAATATCATAAATTAACGGTTTTTTTTCACAGCTTTTTCACCAGAAGAACAATCTTTCAGGAAAATACAAAGGAAAATTAAAAATAACCGCACATTCATATTTTCTTTGCGGATAGACTAGAAAAAGTTTCATTATTTAATTCATAAGTGAAGCTACATTACCAACTTATTTATTATCTGCACAACACAAACAAAATGCATTACCATTGTTCAATATAAGGTTTTATTTTTTACTCTCGAAGAGAAAACAAAATATCAATTCTGTTTTAAAGCGAATTTATTCTCTGGTTATTATAAGCCGTTTTTGTACTGCAGATTCTTGGTTATGCGGCATGCAATATGCTGGGTTTTTTAGAGCACAATTTAAAATAAAACGTGTGTCCTCGTGAGAGCCGTATTTCGCTTGTGGTGACGGATACTGAGTATGCCCATAACGGTTTAGTGCAGTAAAAATGTACAATGTGCATCTGATTTTAGAGTTTTTGGTTAAGAGAAGGTAATTTGTATGTAAATCAAACTCGTTTATCTTTGTGATTTGTGGCAAAGTGGTGGGCAGGACTCCAAGTTCTAGATTGAGGTTCTAAAATAGGTGGTTTGAGATTTTTGAGTATTTTTCAAATATTGACAACAAAGTATGTAATAAGTTACTGTTAAATTTGAAACCGACATCTATTTAACGTTAGTTAGCACTTGCTTTGCCTTAGACATGCTCTCGTATATATATCTTGTAGTTTGAAAGATGTGCGCCGGTGACAGCCTGGAATAACGCTTAGCCAAAGTGCATACTAACGTTTTTACTAACTCTACAAGTACTCATGTTTTCTATATTTTTTTCATAATATAGTGCTGTGTGTTATAATGCTGTTGATGTTTACATGAAGCAAAATAAGTAAAAAATAAACACTGGTTTAGACCTGAATGACTGTCGCAATAAAACACATGCTACATTATCAGTGTATCCTGGTAGGTGTAAATGTTTGTGTGATGAGCATGGGCATTTGTTTCCGAGTCATGGATGTTTATATGTATAAAAAGTATGTATTTACAAACAAAAAGTATATATGTAGTATATCAACTATCTGGTGACCACGACACAAGCCTCGTTGCTGAGTGTGGGCTGAGGCACTAGATGGGCTATGTGTAATGTCCAGCGATATGCTCGATACAGCGCCAAGAATTGGCATTCCAGCAGCGCAATCATATTTAGGCATCGCTTATTATAAGTGAAAATTCTTAAGACACGGTGCTTACCAATCTCTTTTGTTTACATAAGTTGAATCAGAATGCTCGTGCCGCCATAAAAAGGAGCCAGTCAGCATACTCAACTTCAACAACAGAAAGCTTCTTGCCATATCTGCAGTTTAAACTTGTTTTAGGAACTAGCAGACGTTGTAGAATGAAACGCTTTAAAATATTGGCAGAGTTTATTTTTAATCAGCTCGACAGCGCCGTGGTGATTTATTAAAATATCCTTTATCCACGGTTTCGTCCGTGTGTTTTTTTTTAATAAAAAAAAGGTTTTAGTCTAGCTGTGGCCAGACATACATGCTGGTGGCAGGTGTGACAGACAGGCCGTCAGACAGAGATTCTTGATTAATTATCATCATTCTCCTGCCCTTAGCGCAATTTATTAATATTCACATTCACATTCATATTCATATTCATATTCATATTCATATTCATATTCATATTCATATTCATATTCATATTCATATTCATATTCATATTCATATTCATATTCATATTCACATTCACATTCACATTCATATTCACATTCATATTCACATTCATATTCACATTCATATTCACATTCTTAATCATATTGGCAGGCAAACAGAGCTCTCAGTGTCCCGTGGCGGGGCGATGACGTAGAGCATTGCTCTCAACCACGCTACTTGGGCGTCACCCTAGATAGATCTCTAACTTATAAGTACCACTGCCTTAAAACAAAACAAAAAGTCGGGACTAGAAATAACGTTCTTCGCCGCCTCACATCCACCAGCTGGGGAGCATCGCCACAAGTTCTCCGCACGACCGGCCTATGTCTTGCTTTTTTGCTGGGGAGTTTGCATGCCCATTGTGGCACCGTTCAGCCCACGCTAGAGAAGTTGACATAGCGCTGAACGATACTTGCCGCATTGTAACGGGGTGCTTAAAACCCACCCCTCTTGCGATGTTGTATCCGTTGGTAGGTATAGCCCCACCAGACGTTCGGCGCGAAATAGCTAGTCGTATCGAGAAGGGAAAACAGGAACAAGATAACCGCCACCCCCTGTACGGGCATCAAATGCCACCTTCACGCTTGAAAAGCCGTAAAACCTTCGTGAGACACACGATTTTCTCAAAGGACAGTGCGTCAGATGAAAGATGCGAATTGTGGAGGAACAGATATCCCACCCCTCCTCACTTCATCAAACAAGCAGAACATCTTCCCCCTGGACGGGAACTGCAGTGGTCAATCTGGAAATCTCTTAACCGTTTGCGGGCCCAGGTTGGCCGCTGTAGAAATAATCTGGCCAAATGGGGTATCATCGACCCGTCCCAAATACGATGTCAGTGTGGAGCCCCTCTGCAGGATATGCCCCACCTCCTTTCTTGCCCATCCTGCACAGCCACCTGCACCTTCCAGGATTTAAATGAAGCCAATAACAGAGCTGTACAAGTGGCTACATACTGGTCGGGTATTATTTGAGTTATCGACACGCAAAGAAGAAGAAGAAGATCATATTCATTTTATGTGGGGTTGGCGCAGTACCAATGTCTCTTTCTTCCGTATTCCACTATTATGCTCCTATCCCAGATACACGACTCCGCTCCCACCCTGCAAAAAGAATATAATTAAAATATGGGCTCTAAGTATTTCTCTTTAGATATACTTTACATTGACATTAATGGCGGTGAGCCCGCTGACAGCGAGCTGTCTGCTAATTTATGGTACCAATGTAAAGTATATCTAAAGAGCTATACATAAAGTCCATACTTAATTGAATTATATTCTTTTTGCCGGGTGGGAAGTGAGTCGTTTTATGTGGGCTAAGACCTTTACTCGTCATTTCAGTAGTGAAACGAGTTCTAGCTACATCATCTTTGACCATTGACCATCTTTTCAACCTTATTACTAAGGGCAAAATGGTCAAAACTGGCAGACTTTCAGTGAACTAGGTAGTACATGCATACTCAAAAGTGTCCATATGACTGACATTTAAAATATTAGTATGGATAAACATAATTATTTACAGAAGGATATTTTCTTCTTTCAACCATACGAAGTTCTCAAAAACCTCATCATCATCATCATTATCATTTCAGCCGAAAGACGTCCACTGCTGGACATGGGCCTCCCCCAAAGGGGGGTTTTTGCCATAATCGCCACGCTTGGCAGGCGGGTTGGCGATCGCAGTGCGGTTGTTACAAAAGCACAGAGAACGCTGCTGCCCATTCTCTGGTAAGTCCCTTAGTGGCCTCTTACGACACCCACGGGAAGATAGGGGATGGTGTTATTCTTTACGTCCGACACCATACAGAAAACCTCATCAATTTCTAATTAATTCAACGTGTACAATGAAAATCAGGAAATTGTAAACTGACTATAATTACACACCGTAATGGCCACCAAAAATCGACTAATAACTGAACTACAAGTCGATAGCTGTTACTACATTATGGCTAAGTACTACTCGAAAGTTTAACAATAATTAAACAGTGGTTCCGTATACTATACTTACATGTATAGGCTATCTAGCCGACATCACAGTAGTATTAACATACAGTGTTTCAACTAGGGGCAAATGGTCGGAATGGGTTCGCACACATGAAAAGAAGTAGGTATACAATGACTATAAACACCTTTCAGGTTAAAGATTACCTAACGTCGGGGCTGTCGCATCGAGACAAGTTGTATTTGTGTAGTGTAACATAACAAAAACATTTAGTTGCCAACCGTAAGTAAGACTAATAAAATGTCTTACGTAGGGTTTTAGTTGACAATCACAAAAACGGCACGGCGTGGCGTTTGATTTCACAAAAAGGGCCTAGTTGGTTTTCTGGTTATTTGCATACTGTGGGTGTGGCGGCACCCATTTTCCCATAAAAGGTAGCTACAATTTACAAACCAGTAATTTGACCGAGGTCACAATCACAATGGGGCAAGTTATATTGTGTGATTAACATAGTAATAAATGTTATAATAGTTGGTACATTTTAAATGAGCGGAGGAAATAATAATTTGGTAATAAGATTGTAAATGACCGCTTTATTACAGTATCCGGATATTAATTTTATGGGGCGACCGTATTTTTGGTGTGATGTTGTCGTTGTTGACATGTTTTAAAACTTGATAAAGAACAGGGGATTGAACTAAAATAGTTTAAAATAAAATGAAAAACTATTTTATAAACATCTAAGATGATTTGTAATATACTTTGCGATGATAAATTGAAAGATTCAGTGTTTTCTAGTCAAATGGGTGTCGTACTAGCTAAATACAATTTTAAGAAAATTTAGAAAATGGAAATTCACTAACGATATCAGCTCAAAACAAGAATTTAAGAATTTAAAAAAATCAAGCCAGAGATCGTATTTACAATAGAACATTGCAATATGACTGAGGATTTATACGAGTATAATTTATATATTTCTCATGATAAATTATTCACAAAATTATATTGCTTTTATTAAAATATGTATAATGCACGTTTTATTATCATCATTTGATCAAAATACCGAAGTAACTGAATTTCATAAATAAATCATTTTGAATTAAAATCATGCGACAAATGCGTTGGATTTCCGATGAGCTTCTACCATTTAAAATATATGTTTTTAAAATGAGCTTATTAAATTTTAAAACCATTTAAGAATTGTAAATGTAATTAATTTTAATTAATATTTTAAACGGTTTACTTTAATTTTTTAAACAGATCATGACGTTGCAATTTGTATAATTGCATGAATTTAATTTTATACCATATTCTATACCATGTTTTTATGCAAATAAATGTTATTCCTAATCTTATTTTACTACACGAACGCAACATCAGATAAATGTGGTCTATTCCACGTTTACATAGTCTAAGTATTACGTAAGCATTTATGAATTCTTAATACGACTCTATTTAAACAAAATAGTGAGACAACTTACAGCATAATTCTGAAATATTAATTTCAATATTGCTTCAATATTCGTTTGGACGAATATTTAAAATGTGAAAGTAAATCTTAGTCTGGACGACGGATTGAATTTTGCCAAAAGGACAAACCCCAAAAACAGACATGGAAGATATCCCGTATATCAATGGCAGTGTTCATACTCTTACTGTTAGCTTGTGACATTCCACTACGAGCCTCTCCCCATGACTTCCTGTTCATTCAGCCAAGGGTTAACGTGTACCACTGGGTTAGAACATAGGATACTTTTTCATCCGTAAAACATATCTTCATTACGGCGAAACCGCGGGCAAATGCTAGTATAATATCATTTGAATATGACAAAAAACTTTAGATTGTTGTGGCGTGTTATCCATTTTGTTTCTAATAAAAAAAGGTGTGTTCAACTTAGAAATAACTATGAAAACCTGTAGCGGAACAACTCTAGCCGAGCTCTTTACAAAGTGCTCCATAGGTGCAGTTTTTTGTCTTCTTCTTTTAGTCTATACTGTCCCGCTGCCGGGCTAAGGCCTCCTAATTCCTTCCATGAACTCTTTTCTTGTGCTTCGTCGAAAGGGCGCTCATGGTACGCTTCCAGATCGTCTCGCCATCTTTTACTGGGCCAGCCTCGGCGGCGCCGTCCATCTTCCGGCAACCATCGTGTGGAGACTTTTGCCCAGTCAGTCAGTTCAGTTTTGTTTGATACTTGAATTAGATTTATGTTATGATCAAAAGCAAACCTTTGCCAAATAGAGAAAATTCTCAAAATATAATGAACGACGATATGCTTTCTCTGTGGTCGAACAGCAATATTGTGAAAACCAATTCACTTGCAAGTATTGGTAAACTATGTTTTGGCAAACGAACAAGCTGAAATATTTTTCATGGCGGCAATTTTTTGTGTACCAAACTCAAAGACGGGTTGTAATTGTAACTACGGTTGTTATGACTTTAAGAAATATGTTGTGTATTTAATTTGATATTCCCCAAGGGTAGAGGCAAAGTTGTATACGATTAATCCCAAGTAATTAGGAGAATAGCATAATCAGCCTATAAAGCTCCCACTGCTGGGACAAAAGCTATGAGAAGGTCCTAATCCACTACACGGGCCAGTGCAAGATATTATTACATTCCATTTATTATTTTGCTTCTATAAAATGTTATTTTTTACAAGACTGCCCAAAAAAAAAGATTTTTATGTTTTTAGGGTCCATGTTTGTATGTTTGTGAGCTTCTTTATCTCTCGTTGTTTTCACCGATTTAAGAAAATATACAAAGAAAAGCGCTTGTCTATGGAGTTACTGCTGTTACTACTGGGCCACCAGGCCTGACCTGAGCAAGACCATGTCTGGACTTCAAAAGAGACTATGACCATATACCTCTGAGTTTGTTTCGGCTGTTTCTTCTCAGAGTAGTCAGGTACGAAACACCGGCCCCAGCTAGTTTTAAAAAATGACGTGTAAAAGTGTTTGTAAAAACCTACTTGCCAATTAACATCATTTATCATTTACCACCAGCAGCATTTACATGGATACAGCATTCCTGGCTGCAACTGAGGGAACAATAAAAGCCTAGCTATCATTTGTAGCTAATGCTAAAACCCTGTCTTTGCTTAGAACAGTAGCGTGATCAATCTTTTGTTTGTGTAAATTGACGATAGTGAGCGAACCCCCCTTCCCCCTGCCTCCCCCTGCCAGGGTACTGCAGTCAGTGCAGCCGGGGCAGACGGGGCGTGACCCAGATCATAAAAATCGGCATTTGCATTGAAGCTTTTTGTTTATTTCTTCAGCTTAAACTTAAGCGAACTATGGATCGTGCTGACCTATTTCTGACATCACGTGAAGTCTGAATGGTTCAGTGCAAGAGGTAATGGAACTTAAATTGACGTTTTTGTTTGTGAAAGATGCATTATTGACTTCAAAAAAGAAGGAGGTTGCAAGTTCGTGTGCATGCTACGCGATTTATCCCCCATTTGTGGACCGATTCTAAACATTCTTTTTTTATTTGAAAGAATATACTCTTGAAGTGGTCCCATTTAAATTTGGTCAAGATCTGATGCTGATCTTCGGAGATATACAATGGAACTCTTCGAAAATAGACGGCAAATCTGTCGTCATTGCTGCAATTGCTTGGATGTTTATTGTTTATACAACATCATGACGTAACATCATGCCTGTATGCTCTGAGGGGGTACGCAGATGTGAACAATATTTTTTTTAAGTCAGTTTTATTTTTTGAAAAAAAGTTTTTTATTTTTTAACGAACATTTATTTATTTATTTAACACTTCAAGCACAACGTACAGAGGCGGACTTCACACCACAACACAAGTTAACAACAACATTAACATAACAACAACAACAACAAACAGCCAGCATTTGCTTCGTACGATTGTAAAACTAGAAAAAACGTAAATATTTCTTTGTTATGTTTAATTTTAATATTAATTTTAATGTTTTACATCTTTACCTTTCAGAATAAACTCTCTATATTAATGTAACAGCATCAAAATCCCTTACGTAGTTTAAAAAAAAACAACGTAAGTATTCATCTAGACAGACCCAAAAACACGTCTAGATTTAATAATATGAATAGAAAACGAAGAACTGTTGCTATTTCCAGGCGATTTGTGTCCGATAACAAAATCTAATGGTACTTTTAACTAATGGTTGAACAGAGAACATTCATAAAAATCCAAGAGAAAAGTGTATATAATATAAGAATTGGCACTTAATTTGTCAACAGGGATATAACCGAAGGGTAGAGCAACAAAACTTGTTAATAAAACAACATTTTTTACGACGCTACATGAAGTTTTACAACCGCAGCCAACAGTTATCGTCCGCGAGAGAGTAGCCTAATCAAATAATAACTAAGACATAAGTTTTTATCTCAAAATCATCTCTATGAGAGCACGACTCTACGAAGAGTCGTTATACCACCAATTAAAAGTTACTCAGAATTAGTAATCAATAGAGAGCTTGAAGTTTCAAACTCTACCAAGATTGTAGAGATGATAGAGCACAGTTAAAAAGTAAGAGACATTATAAATGCGTCGGTCGGCTTTCGGTAGAGCCGCTTTGTGAGAGGGAAATATTAAATCCCAGTTTTAGGTTAGGTGGGACTATTTTCACTGCGGAATAATTTTTCACTTTTTCTGTGTGTGTGTGTGTGTACTATGGCCCATGTATTATAATGCTAGCTATTGTTGGCGGGGTTGGTTGGGTTCTCGGCATAAGTAGGAGTAAAAAGGCTATCTTTTCTTCATGATTTAGTGCTTTCTCAAGTTAAAATTATTTACAATCCATTAAGTTTGGGTGATGGGGTAAAAAAGCAAAGTTTTACGTCTACTTACGTTGGCTTCGTTTAAACAAACACTTTTACGTAACGGTGTGAGTTTTGTCCTAGTCTTTTCCTAAAAATTTGGCATCAAATCTAGTCAGTCAGAATGTCAATATTTGACGCGGAGAAACTTCCGTCCGACCTCCACTATCCAATCACTGAGAAACACCGATCATCGGTTTTCAGGATTTTTGCTTTGGTTTTAACATGTTACATTATGTAAGTTTGGTATTGTCCTAGTCTTTTCCTAAAAATTTGGCATCAAATCTAGTCAGTCAGAATGTCAATATTTGACGCGGAGAAACTTCCGTCCGACCTCCACTATCCAATCACTGAGAAACACCGATCATCGGTTTTCAGGATTTTTGCTTTGGTTTTAACATGTTACATTATGTAAGTTTGGTATTGTTGTTGTAGTTAAAATATGTGCTTACAAAGGTGGGTTTTTGTCCATAAAGAATGAAAAGAGCCGGCTGAAATGGACCATCGTTGCTCGGCGCGAGCTCGCAGGTCTCAAGACTTTTCGCTGTTTGGAGAACAGCTGTGATAATGAAATTAGTTTAATACTACTACTAGAAACCGAAGGTAGATGATCCTCGTGTCGGAACCGTTACCACTGGGTTATCACTGGGCCATCATGGGCTATGTATTATTATGTAACTCATGCGATTCAATGAAAACAGATATCCTAGTGGTGTGACTGTCGAACTGCCAAGTCATAGTTCTCAAGTTCGAACCCAGGACACATACCTCTGATTTTCGTATTCATGTGCGTATTGTATAATTATTATCACTTACTTCGGTGAAGGAGAACATCGTTAGGAAAGCAGCATTCCTGAAAGATATTTCTCGACAGCATGATGTAACGCCAAGTCAAAGGCCCATGGGCGGCAAACAAATTCGGACTCCACACGAAAAAGAAAGATGGAAAATAACAGCATATCATATCGATCGACCTCCCACCATACATCACCCCAGCACATTCCTGACTACCAACAACCAAAAATTGCAGCAACAAATCATCCAAACTTGACACCCAGCCCTCAAAATCAAACTACAGCTGAACAATTCGCAATTCAAAATGGCGGACACGAAACCGGAATCACGGGTCACAAAATTTATTTCACTATTAATGTTTGGAAACACTATAGACCAGTTATTTATATCAGTAATTATCACTCTTGTTTGTGCCCAGTTAAGTTCTACCCATCCCCCTATTTGGGCAGACAATCGTAATATTTTATGGGCAAAGTTAGATGATCTATGAACCTATAGCTGGGCAGTGGGCAAGGATACAACTATGCGGCCTTGATAAGGTCAGGCATTAGTTAGGGAAATGAATATTGTTTAGAGTCGATTTTCAATAAAGGAAATTCTCAATTTAACTTTCCTTTGTTCGTTGGTTCCGTTCCAATTCCAACCGTTTGTTTGAATTTTTATTCTATGACTAGAGGTTACTCCTTGCCCTTATAGTTTGTAACTCGTCGCGTTCATTTGTCACATTGTATTCGCACAACGATTGGTTATATTACGCCACTGCTTTTTGTTTTACAAATAATAAATAACTATTGTATTCCTAATTTTTCGCTTCCTTTCGTATTTCTCAAATTACTTCACACTTTTAGCTACAACATTTATGTACCTACTTACCTTTTTAAATGTTGCAACGTCTGCCGTCTCCTTTTAAACTTTCATAATTTCCAATTGGTTGACAAAGTTGAAAGATTATTCATCAAAACGCGGAAGAGCATTTGACATTAATTTCTAGAGCTATTTTTGAAATGCTGTAAACGATTTTTTGTTAAGAAAAACCGTTGTATACCTAGTCTTATTTATGAAAGCTCACAGAGTTCATTTTCATGTTGTTTATTTATTCTATAGTTTGTCGGCGTAGGACATTCCTTTTATAAATACTTTTTAAACGGGTTTTTACTACCACTGCAGTAGAAGCGACGACATTAAAATATTCTTTCAGTGGTCAAACTCTTGATTTTTGTATATTTCTATACAGTGTCCTTTTCGTTAGCTCAAAGCACACAATTCCCTATAATATAAGTTTCCCGAGTTGACGCGAAACATGGATAAAGCTACTTATAGGAGCTGCCTTCCAAGATTTCCAATAAATGGGGATTCAAACGGTATAAATATTTAACTTTCATACCGGAGAGTTTTATTGCTTTAGAATTTATAGTTCGTAGTGACGTTTTGAGTATTATTTTATCCCGTAAACGTTCACTGCTGTACGTAGGGCGTCACATTAAGAATCTATCACTATTATCTTTATATGGCTTATGCCCAGGCTTATGTCCAGCAGTGGACGTTATGGGCTGTTGTAGTAGTAGTGTAGTATCTTTATATTCCGATCATTGAGAAGTGCATTTCACAAATGGCGATATTTGGTTTTTAACGGTCGTATATTTTATTAGCTAGTCAGTCAGTTCAAGGTACGCCACCTTGAACTGACTGGCTAATATTAATAGCAATGCTTGGGCACTTCACTGCACCCACACCTGTACCAATCCGCATTGCGCCTGCATAATTGATTATGGCCAACTTCTTCTCATAGTTAACCCTTGACACGTTTCGATTCGCGTGGAATCGGCGAATCGCGTCCGGTTACACGTGAAGTGTTCGTAAACATTGATAACGTTATTGATAGCTTTATTAATGATTGTTTTATCATTTTATATTTTTCTACACATCTTTTATATTTTAACATATTTCTTAAGAAATATAACAGGAAACTCTTCACAATGCGAGCCATATCAAGATAATTATGTTTTTTTCCTTTATTTAACTTTTTTACAAACTAATTACATTCTTAAATAAACTTAATAAAATATATTATATTATCAAGGTATGACTTATTTTGTACCGCTGTTTTTATTCCTAAATAAATAAATGACTATCAAGGTATTATTATCACCTTGAACCCTGATTTGCTTAATAATATTCAACGACAACGACACAATGATTTTATTCTAAATACAATTTAGTTTATATTAAAACTCTTTCTTATTTCAAAAGAAACTATAGAAACTAAAGCCAAAAATATAAGAACTTGTGCTTATTTTCTAAAGAGTCTACGTTTTTCTTTGAACTATAAGTGCCCCACAAAGAAAACCGGCTTTTGTTTTAATTTCCTTCAAATCTAAGGCTCTTCAATAAACTTTTATTATGTTACAAAATGGATCGTTTTTAATGTCTTGATCTTCTTTACTTATTAAATTAGTTTCTTTTTGCAGACTAAGTCCTAGGATTTTGAAAAAAAAATGGTATAACTAATGACCAATTGGTCAAACATTGTTACTGGAAATATTTTTTTTGTTAAAATAATGTTAGATAGAGACTACTATCGTATCAAAACGAAAAAACCTTGCACGTGCTTAAAATGGTGGGTAAACTTTCTTCTAAGCAAAAAACCCTTTTTATTCTTCTACGGAATTGAACTTAGAAACACAAAATCGCTGCTGTATTTACAACCACTTCACCAAACACGAGGTAATCCCAAATTACCATAAACAATACATACTCAGACAGCCGTCGCCCCCACCTGCTCACACAATACTCATGTATTCATGATAAATACATAATAATATTTGCATGTATATGTGCCGAACATGGTTCTGTCACTGGTACCGGTATCTACCGCACAGGATACCGGTACCACAGAAAAGAGAGATACAGAAAATCAGGCGCTTATGAGTGAAAACGCACGCCCACGTAGACATGCTTCACGTGCAACGAGTGCAAGCGCACTCTCTGTCGGCATAAGTTTGAGATCTCCACGCAAACATGGACACGCTACACGTGTCTACACGATCGTTGAACGTACGTGTCTGTGTTCGTGCGCCTGTTTTCGCATGTTGTATCGAGCAAGCCTTTTGTACTACTCTGTGGCCACTCAGTGTTATTGGTACCTCAGTCCTACTCGGCACGTCGAAATAATCCAAGCTTGTGGAAAAGGAAACCTGGTGTTAGAAATGTCTTATAATGTAGAAACATATGGCGGAAACTTTGGTGCTTGCACGCTGATTCCTACCTTTACATTTACCTATTCATTCAATTCATGGAAACGGGCAACAGATGGCCCAAACAAAAGGCATTCGCTTTTAAAGTGTCGTTTTTAGGGTTCCGTACCCAAAGGGTAAAAACGGAACCCTATTACTAAGACTTCGCTGTCTGTCCGTCTGTCTGTCCGTCTGTCCGTCTGTCCGTCTGTCCGTCTGTCTGTCACCAGGCTGTATCTCATGAACCGTGACAGCTAGACAGTTGAAATTTTCACAGATGATGTATTTCTGTTGCCGCTATAACAACAAATACTAAAAACAGAATAAAATTAATATTTAAGGGGGGCTCCCATACAACAAACGTGATTTTTATAATAATTGGTACGGAACCCTTCGTGCGCGAGTCCGACTCGCACTTGGCCGGTTTTCTGCATCAACTTTCAAGAGGATAATTATATTGAATCATTGGATTGACAGAAGCTACCAACCGCTGATCCTGTTCTAAAGTCCAAAATGTTTTTAATTTATCACTGACGTCCCCGCAACTTCATCGTATGGTAAATACTTTTGATCGCGGCAAAAACGTGTAAACGGGGCTTGTATTTATTTCTCATTAAAATCATGTCAATAACCGTCAGATTGTTGTCATGTGTACCACGCCTCACTCATTAGGCGCTGTTCACATGACAATCTTTCTACCTATAAAATTATGTCGATTATCGGGTTACCAAAATAATATACTTGTTCATTTATTATTTTGTCAAACTACAAACGATTTAGTTGTTTCTGATACTATCACAAACAAACATAATAAGGATGCATTAGTTATACATTATGTATCAGATAGTGTGGCCATATTGAAGGATGCGATAATTATAGACTATCGAACTGAACAGATTTTTTCATACAGCAACATAACATATTTAACTGGCTCATACAACATTGCAGTAGCTACGGTATGGAACAGCATATTTTTTTCGCGTTTATGAAGATGGTTCCATAAACTATAAATCGGTAAATAAACTTGATGGTCTATTACGATATCCTTCTCACCAAACATCTATCTTTATCTAATTAGTAGATACGAGGTACAGACGCACACCAAGCTACCCGGAACTGTCAAATTTATAATAGACTTTTAGCTCATCTAATATACCTACTAACATACAGTAACACAGTTGACAACTCAACCGAAATAATCTAACGTTAGAACCTTAATGTGAAGAATTTCAATATAATTGGGATCGTTGAAATATTCCACATACAGATATATCGGATCTAACGGACATGTTTCAGCTGAAGCGTCTGAAGAGTGCAAAGCGGCCATTTTAAACACTCGTACAATTTATATTTAGTTATTGAATGGTACCTATTCACAGACACATTCGCGTTGATGAAATGGTATAAGCACTCAATTATTTTAATAATGATCTAAGGGAAATTGGGAATTATATTAACATACTAGCTGACCCGCGCAACTTCGTCTACGTCACATAGTATAGCTTATAACATGTCATTTTGTGCATTCAATTACGAACAAAAACCTTTTAAAATCAATATAGCTTACCTCCCATAACATACGGCGTGATAATATGTAGCCTAAAGCCTTCCTTGGTTTACAAAGAACATTTTTGCTGAATTTCAATTCAATCTATCTAGTAGTTTTGGCGTGAAGCCGTACCATACACAGAGACAAACAGACAAAAATTCTAAAAAGTCAATTTTTGTCACAAAATCCACTTATTTTTTCTCGAAAATTCTTAATATACAGTTTTTCTTTCGTTAGGTACTGTTTTATTATATGTATAGATTATTACGATATGGATGTGTAGGTTGGAGGTGTAGCTACTGAATGTGAGGTATTAGGTTTGATTTTAAGGTCAAGGTTCAATAAAAAAAATATAGACCCGTACATTACTACTACTAATTATTAGTACAACCAACCATATTTCTTTGTTGGCATTTTATTGTTGAAATATCGAGGGAAAAGGCGCTGAAAACCGAAATATAGGCATTGCCTAGTTCGGTTGCAGTGGCTACATCCACTTACTAGAAATTAATACTGCCAAACAATTTTTCTGTAAAATATTATTAGGTTTTTTAAGAAAAAAAAAAAACTCAAGATCAGAATGTCGACAACCATCCCGTCTGCCAACCAAATGGCAAGCCAAAAAAAGAGTTATGGATGTCAGATAGCAGTCCATGCAATATACCCTTGTGCTCAGCAACTACTTGTAGTAAGAAAAAGGCTAAGCAGATTATGATGATGTCCCCGTCAAGTAAATAAAAAAATTAAAATAAAATAAATATAAATACCGCTGGACATAAAATAAGTAATAAGTATGTGAAGCTTTGAAATTGATCCAGCACAATGATAATTGACAGGTAACCAACCTACCACGCCTACTCACACTATAAACCACAAAAAGCCTGAACACAGTAAAATAGCGGGATATTTCAATTCTCCTCAGTCATAACTCATAACTCATCGTGAGCCTCATTGTCGCCGGAGACAAATTGAGGATACGTCATCATTTGCACCGCAATGTACCAAAGATTTGCGCGAAAGTGTTCACTCACTATCCGGTGGTTATAAATGACAAATGATTAATGTTACTATAGTCTGCTCAGGAGTAGGCGTGTGACTCACATATAAATTTTGATTTAGAGGACACCTCAACTATAGCCTTACAAAGTCGTCGAATGTAGTCGCTGTGGCCGAAATCGGAGATGTCATCATCATCATGATGCACTAGTATATCTTAACGCTAATGGACGCATTTCTGCCCATTCTCCTTTGAATTTAGACATAACATCACATCTATTTTCAGATTTGATATGAGCTACAGAACACCCACATGTCGCTAGTACTGTTTAAGTCCCATGTAAAAGGGGATGAGCCTATTGCCATCAACCGGGTTTAAAACACTGAGTTCGAGCTGCTACTTTGAAATTCCTGATGGAAAAACCTTTTTTTTTTTTTTTTTTTTCGGATGGGAAATCATCAAATAACTCCTCCCGCTCTGGGCGGAGCAGGAGGGAGTGTCAGAATTTTACTGACTAAAACCCATCCATGTTCCTTCATCGCCCTTTGTGTTCCGGGGCCACGGTATCTCTTTCGAACAGTCCCGCAACCCCGGAGTCCCGCAACCCCGGTGATGGAAAAACCTGACTGCCAAATATTACAAAGGACAAAGGACAATCAGTCTCCGACTGACGTTGTTCTTTCATACACTTTGTATACTCAACGTTCATAGCCGATGACCGACTTTAGTGTGATCGCAGCCTAACTGAAAAAAAAAAAAAATTACCGAAATAGTTCCTTTTTTTTAATTGTACCAACGTTTCTTACAAAATATTCAACTTCTGCTATCTCGGCTTAGTTCGGTGACAAGGCTTTACCTCAAGGTGCGCCGGACTGGTGGAGGCTCTTTAAACTAGTTCTACTTAATTAGGTATCTAATGAGTTGGATTTTAGGTCACTAACGTACCTATTTGTTAAGACGTGGCGAACTCCACTTCGAATTAAGGCGACCTAATTAGCTAAAAAAAGAGAACAATTTAAATAAGGATTTTCAGGCAATCTTACAAGTATATTGTACCCGCGTAAGTTTCGATTCCGTGGGAATATTGGGATAAAAAGTAACACTATAGATAACAGCTATGTACCTATCAAGTTTCAATAATTTTATCAGTGCTCGCCAAATAACGAATTTTATAGGCAAAATGTTGTTACTTTGGGTTACATTATTGCAATTTATTATTTTTATTATATTATTTTCTAGTAAATATCACTAGCAAGTCAAGTATCACAGATCGAGAGAAATATTCAATTTCGACAAAATTTTACAGCTACATTTTCCTCCCCGGACAAAAATAACACGTCTATGTTTCCACAACAATACCTGAACATATCACGTTTTCACAATAAAATGCTTCCAAACTTTTGTGAATACAAAGCGTTCACCGAGATATTTGGCGTTAGAACACCCCGACAGCACCGTTTGCACCCTTCACGGGATTACAAAAGATATGACTACCTTTTTACTTCAGACTCTTTTCCCCCACTCCATACAACATCCCATTTACATATTATTCGGGCGAATAATCATCTAGAAAGTTTCGGGTGTAAACGGGCATGACAGCTGAATTATGAAGCGAGTTATTTGTCACCAGTTCAAAGTTTGTTTTTAACTAAAATGGGATTATTGTTGAACGTATCTAGTAATTAAGAGGAATTTACATTCTTTGAAGAGTTGTTAGTTTGGTCTGTGTAAACTTTGTAGATGATGAATAAATAAAGTGGGAATACACAGCTATTTTTTAACTATACTGTGTTATAAAAAAGTTAATTTACATTTTAATGACTTAGTTACTTTCTGGAATAGAAAACGTCAGGCAAACAAAAACACCAGGCATACTATAATTATGTAATTAATGGTAAACATACAAAAAAAACATTTTCAGTTTCATTATGAGCTGTTTACTATTCGTAGGTTCAAAGGCCAAAAGGCCAAAAGTTAGGCCCAAAGTTTTCAGCTCGCACGATTTGAAACTCAAGACCAAGATCTCTGTATATATATATGGCAATAGTCCTTCCAATTCTTTTGTACTCGTCGGAAACGTGGTGCCTGTATCGAAGACAAATATATAGACCTTGGACAAATTCCATCTCAAATGCCTCCGAAACATAATGAACATCAAATGGTCGGACCGTGTTAGAAACACGAACGTTTTAAGGCAAGCCAAGGTCCTTGGCATAGAGGCCTACTTGATGAGACGTCAGCTAAGATGGTGTGGGCATGTCTCTAGGATGCACGAAGACAGACTGGTGAAGCACATCTTCTATTCTGAACTCCAGGAAGGAAAACGGAAACGTGGTGGACAGTTTTTACGTTTCAAGGATGTTCAGAATAGACACTTCAAAAGATACGAAATTGACCCCTTAGTGTGGGAAGAGCAGGCACAAAATTGGCCCGAGTGGAGACGTCGTGTGCATCGGCAGGTCAACGCCTTTGAAGAGAAAAGAAGGTCGCAGCTGGATTTAAAGCGTGATGAACTTAAAGCTAGACCACCTACAGCTATACCCTACAATTTCGTCAATGGTGTTCTGACATGTCCGATTTGTGCTCGGAGTTTTTTGGCCAAAGTTGGATATGCTAGCCACTTGAGACCACATGAAAGAGCAGCACACCAAAGCTCTCTACAACTACACTAGAAAGCCATCGAAGGCAGTCGCTGTGGTCGAAATCGGCTAGATGGCATTATCATCATCATCATCATCATCATTATTCGTAGGTTGAAATGTTTTTTTTTTAGATGAACATCATTATTTTTAGAATACCCATAAAATCTGCAAAGTTTCACTAGTTAACTTTTAATTTAACCTTATAACCTAAAGACAGCAACTTCGGCACCAGCAGACATGTTGACAGTCGATGTTGTAATACAAAACATCTTTGAAAACGATTGCTATTGTTTATTTAACTAGGTATGAATTCTCTTTAATGCTAACAATTTGCATGTAAACAACTTAGTGCTAATAAAGCCTTGCTCACAAATTACCCTTACACAATCTATGAAACCTTCTACCTGATTCTATTAGTAACTCACACAATCTGCAATACAAATGCATGCACAAATTGTTATACGGCTTCACCTGGGGACCTCGCCTTGTTAGTGATGTTCACAAGTTTTCTTTGCAAAGAAAAAGTAACCGTTGGAAGTGGAGGTAAATAGATCTTTTCTTTTTAAACTTTTGTCCCTGAAGATTCCCAGAGACGTTTAACAATTGAATTTTGTTGCAGGTAGAATTAAATGTGAAGTTCTGATGTTCTTAGTCATTAGTTTGCGGTTCAGTCCGTAGAAACGTGATGAAATAATACGCATTATTGTATGTGAAATTGTAGAAATAATAAATTGCTCTAAGGCAAAGTAAGTCACGTAATACGTAGGAATAAATGGGTAGAAATAAGAAAGTAAATGTATATCTAAGACAGAGTAAATTAATGTGTCGCAACAGATGGTATGCAAACAGGATATGGTATAATTTATATTTTAATAAGAATTTGTTTCTGTATGCCAGAAAGAAAATAGAGATCATTTCACCGAAAAATATATTCATGTGTAGATATTATGTAAATATTTAATCGCAAGTCCCTGACTTGAGCTAAATTGATCGTAACATCAAGCGAAGGCCCTAAAAAGCCAATGTATCGAAAAAACTGTACTAACATCCACTAAACTATCACATGCCATTAAATACGCGCATAATACATCCATAAGTAAGTTAGAAAATGAAACAAAAAGCTGGAGATTAGGCGAGATCCCCAAGCGACGCTAAAAGTGCGACACAACTCGCGCGAAGGTTGACAAAAAATCCTGGAGGGTGGAGGTTCGACCTCTATAAGTTAAGCAGGTGTTTGGTTAGTAGCAGCAAAAATTCGCGAAGTTGCCGGACCGACATATTTTTGCGGATAATCTGATAAACGTGCATACACCGTATGTAAAGGGAAAGAGGGAATTTGTTACGTTTTTTGGAACCTGAGTTTTCCCATTCATGGTATAAAGGTAACATTTATTGTGAAAACGTTTTTGGGGAATCGATTAGTGGAGTCGCTGGCTTTCTGTTACCGGTTCAATTCATGCATAGAACCAATATTTGTATGACCAACCAGGCAATCTTTCGGGCTGAATGTTTTGTGTGTTCTGTTTGTGTTTGTAAAGATACTCACAATGCAAGAGAAATCGCTGTATCCGCCGATAACGTTCTACACGGAACTGTTATTTTACAGGAAAAACATTCGTTCAAACTGGAACGACCCTGGAACATGTTCCAAAACATGCAGTTTTTGACAAGTCTGTTCGCAAACGGAAAGTTAGATTTCAACATTTCTCGTTCAGAGAATGTTATTGAGTTCAATTCTATCAGCAAATTCATTCAGTAAACTGCTTTCTGCCAACTCAATAAAAACAAACTAACATTCGTATTTGTCAACCTTTCGATTGTGAATCTCCTTATTTGATTTATTAATCGTTTAGGTGGGCAAATTCAAGGGTCAGAGGGCCTCGTCGGACCGATATTTTTGCTACTCCGTTTAGATTACACCGGCCGGGCCTTAAATTTACTTCTGGGTCCAACTTTAATAGGCTCCAATATTTCACAACGATTTTTTATGAGGATGCGTTTATATTTCATGGAGGAATTTTGTTTATGTTTTTAATAACATACGGTGCTCTCGAACACATAAATAACGTCGTGATGTGAGAATATTTGGGATATGAGAAGGGTTTTGAACAAAAACAATTTTATATCGTGAATGTTCTTTTTTAATGTTTTGAATTCTACATATTTTGTGAAACATTTGTATGTTTGTACAGTATTTCTACGACTGGAATTCTAAAAGAATTTAATACTAAAACTGGATGCAATAATAAAAGTGAATGCAATCTGTGCAAACTTATCAAAAATGCCGCGTATTTTTCTTAACATCGTCCGTATTACTTCGAATGCAATCTAAAATATTATGTTTTAAAGCTGGACATCAAAGCGCGTTTTCGAAACATGTAGGTTGTCATTTTATTTCGTTTCCACAAAAAATCAAGTAGGTAATATAAAATCAGCAAAAAATCTGACTCAAAAATTCTAGGTCATAATAATATCTTGTTTCATGTATCTTAATTATGTGACGTATTTTTTGTACTTTTTTCACACAATCTGGGTTTTCATTATGAAATCCAATTTATTTAATACCGAAACAATTATAATTTAAAAAAAAATATATTATCTTACGCTTACTTAATAAAATATCACTACAAAAATACCAACTAGACAAAGACACCTACCTAATATTGATCACACTTCAGCGTTCATCAATTACCTACTTAAGACCTCTTTCACACGAACTTGAAGCATGGCCCATTGTGTACAGGCACCCGCCATTATATATTTTTTCTCCCCATTACGCCATACCACACATTGGGATCTAATATACGGCCGCGCAGGTCCCAACGAGGGTAGTTTACGACTCAAGTCGATACAGATAGCACAGTTTCCGATACCCCGTACTTGTGACTTGCGAGGTAGATAGCATCGGTTACCTACAACCTGATTTATAAGACTTAACCGCTCTCTATGACCTGCTGGTCATTTAGTGGGACATGGACTAACTTTTCGTGTAGATAGGTGATGTTTTTGTAAAGGTATACCTCTGCGATAATTACCTATTTTAGGAATAGCTGAAGCCGGCCCATAGCCAGGCCGGCCATATTAGCCGTAGAACCGATGATCGCTGGGGTGTTCTTGAGTGGAGACCGCGGATCGGCAAACGTAACGCCCTCAGGCTCCGTGGAGTGACGATCTTCGCAGGGTATTAACTGGATGAGAGTTACTGAGAATCGAGTTGAGTGGCGTGCGATTGATTGAGGCCTATGGTCAGCAGTGGACTGCACTGTATGATGATGAGGGATCGAGGGATTGGTTCATTACAGCAGCACATTACACTCCTGTTACAATAGGATGATAATTTCATTAAATATGTAGTGTCCATTCCATAATTTGATTTAGAATTCATAAATGGCTTCGTAATGAAGAAAAGTTGTGAAAAGTTGGTGATGCTCTTGCGCCTCCTTATAATAATCAAATTCTCTAAAAGATCTAAGAAGAAAACTCTCTAAAAAGCTTTACTATAATGTTGTTTATCAGTATTATATACAAAAACTGTTCAACATAAAAAGGCTCGATTAAGGTTACCTTTTTTAGGTTCAGAGGTAAACAAAAAATTCCGTCGTTGAGTTTACTTCAGGTCAAATCCCTGTCATATAGAAGCCTCTAGATATGTCAATGATCTAGTTTATAAAAACCACTATTAAGAAAATTGTTAAACTTGCTTAGGCTGAATAGAAAAACAACAAACAAATAAAACACAACATGATAAAACTACTTGTTACTAACGATATTGTATTGTAGAACCAGATAAAAACTCGACAGCAACAATTATATCTATTAGGTAAATTGCCTCGAGCATTTCAAATTCGTAAAAGGAAATCTTTAAGACATCGCCAATCTTAATCGATTGGCCAACCAATAAGCTGGCAAGACTCGCAGAGAATAAACTGGACCTCAGGCCACTCCCTTGAATTCGACGGCGCAACTGGCATGCGTCCAGTACCGCCATGTAGACCACTCGAGGAATGCTTATCTGTGTCGCCTCACGTGAAATATATCACGGCTTTGTCCTAACTAATGTTTTAAGCGAAGCGGTAAACAGCCTTATATAAGCAACTCCTAAATTGGACTGAAAACAGTACTAAAATTTTATTAAGCAGAAAGTTTTGTAAGCTCCAAAATTCGGAGATACATGTCAAAGAGAAAAGTAGTGACTCATCTGGAAATAAGATTAGGGAAACTCATATAAGACTTTGAGATACTTACAGAAAAACTTTATGGACGATAGACTAAAGATCTTTCCAAACACCTAAGTAAGTTAAAATAGTCGAGTTCTTTTAGGCCGTTTGCCAATCAGTCATTTTGAAGGGAACCCGAAAAGCGGATCCCAATAAAGATTAAAGATACTGATGAAATGTTTAAATTTACATTCATCAAGCTGTAACATTCGGAGAAAGTTCCTTTCTAAGAAAATGTTCCTTTGATTAGCTATCACTCATGATTACCTAGTAATTTGTCTGGCTGTAAGTACTAGTGTGTTTTATGTTACGACCCGTAATTGACTTATTCTAGAATAAATAACGATTAGGTAGAAAGGCTAGATCTTTTTTCCCTTATCGACACAGACTAAATGAGAATTTAGCAGTGATTAATATATTGGTCAGTCAGGAAAATGGCGGGTTTGTGTCTAGCGTATGAAAATAGTTCAAGTTCTTCTCTATAATAAAAAACGAGTAATGCGCACATAAATTAAGAATAATGTCTTGATCACAATGCAGTTGGCATTTCGAATCGTCTAACGTAGCTGAACCGCTTAGAAAAACTCCAATCTACGTGATAGAAAAGAGGACTTTACTCCAAAAATAAAATAAAAATTACGCACGTAGAGTCAAGGGCCAAGCGTAATAAATATCGCAACGCATTCCAAATTGTTTACCTAACTCCTTTTGACGGAAGTACGACTATCATTTGAATTCCTAGTCGTCGCATTCATCTCAGGAGTTTCACGCACGTGCAGTCAAATGATCTGCTCCCGAATTCTCCTGGAGCTGCGACGAGCGACGATTTAAACAGCCCCGGATCCGCTCCCAAAGAATTGTTTCCGTACCACGCTGGGAAAACTGGGAATTAAACGACGTATCTTTAAGTCACCGTAAAACTCCACGATAAGATTCCGAGCACTTTCAAGCAATGAGTCGCCAGCTAGCTTTGCGACAGTATTTTTAGTCCATTTTAGGCTAAACCGGGGGATATATTACCGTCATTAGCTTTGCACAAGTATTTCTGGGCTAGGACGTATTTTTATCGCTTAAGCCTCTGTTTTGAACACAAAAGCAAGCCGGGTTTGCACGGCTTGTATGTCTCTTTTCATACTTTTTTATTAGGTTTTCGGGGTTCCGAGGTTCTAGTCCGGATCCGTAGTAAAGCGATTATTGCTGATTTATGGGACTGCCAGCCTCGTTTTATTGTGGTTCATAGCTGACTCGTGGGCTACGGGCTTATAGCTTTCGCGTGGTGGTTATCTTATCCGCTTATATGACATTACGGTATGTTTGGCGAACCTTAAGTACCTAAGCGTCATGACGTACTCAATAATAATATCTATATCTACTTCTAAATAATCACTATGAAATAACGCGAACGAGGAACACATTTCATAGAACGAAGTGACGAACGCATCACGTTTTCTGGGTAAATCTGTGGGTAAATTTTGCTTTGCTATTTTTTTGTTTTGGAATCTTAGCCTTATACTAGTGATTTTCTTGAATCGTGGACCTCGCGTTTCCAAACAATTAAACTCACACACACAAGCTATTAAAGCGAACCCATCTACTCCTACTTCAGAGTATCACAGTATCATGTTTTGATCTAGATAACGAGCGCACAGGTATTGTGTGAGATATTCAGTATTCAAGTTAACGCACACAGTAACAAGGTAATGCAGTTTCCAAGTAACGTGGGTGAGATATCTCATAGACAATTGTGGGGGTGTCGAGGTAACAACCGTAGGCGATATAATGGCATCGGCAAACATGATCTTATGTCATTGTATCTTGACAATACGTTTCTCATCCATACTTTTATTTGTAAATGCGACAATAGCTCTGTCCGTTGATCTGTAAGCTTTCACAGCTTAACGGCTGAACGGATTACGGTAAAATTTTCACATGGAGACTGTTAATTCCAGTAGTAAGTTCCCCCGGAAAAAATATATTCTTACGCAGGGGCGCCACGCTCAAAATTAATACAGGTAACACAGTAAAATAAATTGTTACTACAATCTCCACGCTTGGTAAACCCTTTTTTTTCGGATGGGAAATCATCAAATGACTCCTCCCGCTCTGGGCGGAGCAGGAGGGAGTGTCAGACTTTTACTGACTAAAACCCGTCCATGTTCCTTCATCGCCCTTTGTGTTCCGGGGTCACGGTATCTCTTTCGAACAGTCCCGCAACCCCGGGGATTACTTTGCCTAAGTTTACCTACCAAGATAGGACTCTAAAAAGATTCATCTTCATCATCAGGTATAGTCCTACCACACACACTGCTGGATATAGGCCTCTCTTTTCTTCTCCCAATTCCCAAGTTCCTATGCCAGTCTCGTCCTTAGTATCAATGTGGTCCTAAGTATCTAGACGCCTTTTATACCCACTAGTAAAAAGAGTGTCCTTTCCATTCCAAACACGCTAACATTCCCAACAAGTATCTCTAAAAAGGAGGAAAATAATTACAGCACAAAACGCTTGAATGTATCACAGAAGTAATCTCTAACAGTACGGTTGGCAAAAGTATTAACATTAGGGATTCCTACCACGTCGCACGATATATTTGAAACCTTGCAATAGCCCTCTTTAAATGCTTATTCCATTTATTATTTAGTTTAGTTGTAGTATTGGGTCTTCAGGAATTCAGGTATTTTATCCAGAGACTGTATTAGTGCCTAGTTAATGGTAATAGATTCACCCTATATTACTTGGGACTTACCTACACATAATTGGCGAAATGTGGGTGTAATATAGATACACCTTTACCTTACCTTTCAACGATTACATTCGTGATATTATGTTCAACGATACCTTCAGTGTTTAATTTAAATAAACAAACAACCAACCAACTGCCATGACAGGGTTTAAACTGATTAACCCCGTTTCACTTGCAATCACGTGATACAATGCCAGCCTTCGCCCGTTTCCTCACAGAATTGTAGGACTTGTCCCTGAAGACACAAGGGCTGGAATCCCGTAAGGTTAATAAATAAATCACTTAAATAGTTAAGGTGACCATTCATCAATGTGGATTGAAAGTAGGCTCCATTTTCACAGATTATTTACTCCAATTAGACTTTACTGATGATTGCAGTGGATTACAAAATGGACTCTTTGACCTTATTTTAGAATACACTATCGAATTTTGGGTCGTAATAGTTTTGTTTTACATAGGCTGTACATAATGTAGTGGATTTGTAATGGCCAATAATGGGTTAAAACGAGTAACTTTAGAATAATGGGTGTAATTCGACGCAATAGATTATGATAATGCGATTCAGTGACCCTATTTGCTGTAATATAAACACTTAATCTGGGGTTTATTTGATAAATCGAGAGCTAGAAAAGGTTTTATTATGTTGATGCTGATTACACTAATAATATTTATAAAGTGACATTATTTTATAAAACACATATAAACGGGTATTTTCGCGAATTTTTACCTTTTAATATTTGCCCGACGTTTCGACCGGATTGCACCAGCCGTGGTCGCGGGAAGACTGAAGTATTGGAGGTACCGCCACAGCAAAGCGAAGGTGTTTATTCAACTACCCTCACTTGATCTTCATAAATGACATGAAATGATGATGATGATGAATGACATGAAATGTCGTGACATTATTTTGACTGCTAAAGTTAAAATAAAAAGATTAGTCATAAGATAAAATAATAAATAAGAAAGTTGGAATAGTTAAAAACGAATGCGGAGTCCTTAACTGCTGTTTAAGAGGAACAGGAACATGGAAATTGTAAAAAGTGTAAGTTTAATAAAGTTTTCTTTCAATGTGAAATGCCTTAGAATGAACCTAAAAAACAAACTAATTACTTTGTATCAGTATAAATATTTTCAGAAAACAGCCGTAAATAATGGCAATTTAATATTTTTCTAAATTGAACTTTGTAAAATCGAATCGAATCGTGTATCAGTAGAATGAACTACAATGTTGGATATATTTATTGTGGACCCAGTGAAGCGACGTTGAACAAGCTCGGTGAATGTTGTCATACAGCAACTTAGCTTACAACATAATATGCTATTCTTGGCATACAAATTGTTTAATACGGAACAATGTAGGCAACTAATACACAGCAGGAACCTTCTTTTAATTAAAAATAACAACTTTTGATGAAAACATTATTCTTAAGTCATAATGAGCAAGAGAAACAAGGAAGCCAGCTTATAATATGGAAAGAGAAATACGGTTGAATAAACGTTAATGGTCTATGACCAACGCAGAAGCTGTTACATGGGGACAATCTCTCGTATTTTTAAGAGCAGACAAATCTCAGTGAAAATCTTCCAATAAGTAGCTGATTTACTACTACATTTTTGTAAATGCATTGGCATTGATTGTCGAGATGAGATCGTGACTTGAATTTGAAAATTTTAAATTACTATAATTTGGCCTTCTTATTTAGAAACAAAAGACTTTTAGTTTATAATTGTTTTGTTTTTGTTTAAAATAACTCGATATGTAAAGGAAGTGTTGGCTAATAGTGGGGATGGGTGAGAAATTCGTATAGGGCTGACGACCTCATGTGTTATACTCGTAGAAACATTTCATTAAAAAAAACCAATCCTAGTACCTACTTTACAGCACACACACATGACAAAAATATACTATAGCAGGTGAAAAAAAATAACATACGTATAAGTTTTGCTATAGCAACTCAAGATCTCAGATAAATGGAATCGTCAGTTCTCGGAAATATCGATGTTTGCTCTATCAAAACGTTTGGAACAGCTGTTTTATTTTCGCGTTTCCTTTATACCAGAAGTTGTTCACATTCAAGGGTGCTCTAAACGAAAGTATTATTACATCTTGCTGTCTCACCTTGTATGCCCCTATCTCTGTCTTAAGTTACAATTTCAAACGCAGTTATTTAAATTCATTACCATAATTTCGTCTGCAATTAAAGTCTAGATAGCTTTACTGGAGCTAGAACTGAATCGATTAAGGTTCTCGTTACCGAAATAATGCGGTTAATAAAAGTCGGCTAATCGACGAATAAATATCGATTTCGAATGGTGTTCGCGATACGAGAAAACTTGGCACAGTTGTGTTACCAGCTCTTCAGCATAGTTCATTGGGTAAATATCTAGAATTGAAAATAGTTTATTTGAGTATTTGCCTATTGAATATTTTAAGGAACAAAAGGTAATGAGAACTGTGACGGTATACAGGGTGTAAACAACCTCACCACGAAGCCGTCAACCAAGCATTCTATAGTAACTTTACGCAAAAATTAATGCTGGGAAACAACTTTTTTTTAGAGTGAAAAATCATGTTTTGTGGTAGACCTCAATGTAACGCACTCAAAACATTGTGCTGATGGATGGATTGAATAGTACGGGGGTCGTGGAGGTGTTTAAAGTAAAAATGTTACAATAAAAACTTGTATTAAATAAAAACTTGTCTTAAAGTTGGAACTTTGACCCCCGATATCTCCGTAACTAGAAGAAGGTTCCCAGGTATGTTAAAGAACAAAAAAAATATCGCAATAATGGGAAGAACAAGTCGTGTCTTTCGGCTTCGTTAAGTGGTTTTTACACCCTTTATAGACCAATGGTCAATGGGCTCGTGCCTCGTGGTTTTCATAGACAAGTCGTGGATTGGTGACCGACTAACCGTTAATTTCGTACTGAGACTGGCGTAGTCTAGACTGTTCGACAACTGTGGGCAGCTATTGCGGGGGAGTCTGAAGTCGGAAAGTAGAGACAGCATTCAGGCCGACGTCAGATAGGCAAACTGCATGAAGAATACTATAATAAGCCGAACAGAGCATAGTTGATAAAAATCTTGCCCGATACTAAATAGGGCAACGGTTAAAACAGAGCAAGGAGACCATCAATTCGACACCAGCGCCTTTAAGGTGCATGTCTGCGTTACGCTGGTGTAGGTAACATCGTAAGATCGAACGGTAGCCGTAGTCCGCACGTTCGTCAGCGTTGAAGTTTAGCGCGAGAAATATGACGAACAAGTGTTTCGCCCGCTCTTGGAAACGAGCGCGGAGTAAAACTGCGATTATCTTGGTAGCGGTTTTGGGCTTATACCTTTGATCAGGCGTTTGACGAAATGGTGATGGCAATTTGTAGAGCATACGAAAAAGCTTTGACAAATAAGTGCAAGACGCTTTTTATCTTCATGAAATAATCCTGACTACCCAACAGAGCTTATTTTGCCTACTTGTATTTAGCTTCGTTTGAAGATACCTATGTTTTTATTTGTGAACCTAATCCTGCTCAACGATAAATTGTCTATACTTACGAACAAACCTTACCATATTCTAAACATTCGGTACAAAATTAGAATATACGTAGGTACTCAGAAATATACGAGAAGGTACTTGATGATCAAACGAAGTTTTTGTATAACGACGCGTATCGATCACAATTATATACCGCTGGCTTTTTCCGAGGCCGTTCGAGATTAAACTGATGTGGGAGCATGTAAACATACATGTATACACGCGCATGTAGGTACACATACATGTGTAGATGTAAGATTGTTAAGGATATCAATTACACGGTACACCTATTAACTGAGAGGAAAAACTCACGTTTACTCGGATCTGTTCCAGTAATAACTTAAAATCAGCATGCGATTTTCGCATGGTGGATTGTGGGTCAGTTACTATCATAGAGAGGGAGCCTCAGAGGATTATCAGCAGAGAGAACGGTCTAGACGGATTATGTAATTTACCTATCATCTCGAGGAGCTCGTGGCTAAATAATAACAGCCGCTCGGTTCGATCGTTAGGTTAAGCCGTGCTTGCCTAGGTTGGTCTGTGTATGGGTGACCGCCCATTACATACAGAGTTTCCTCCGAGCCTCGGAAATCACGTCAAGCCGTTGGTCCCGGCTGTCATTTGTAGATCTTTGACAGTCGTTAGGTAGGCAGAGGCCCAAAAAGTCTGACAACCAGTCTTAGCAAGGGGTATCGTATTACCCGGTACTAACTGGGTTGTGGACGTCAGATAGGCAGTCGCTCCATGTAAAATACTGGTATTCAGCTGCATCCGGTAAAACTAGAAGCCGACCCCAACAAAGTTGGGAAAAGCCTAGAGACCCAGATGACCTATCATCAAATATAAATAAAAAAGTGTCTGTTTCTAATGTCAAAATAACAGCATTTTACAGAACGCATGAACGTATAAATGGTGTTTAAAAGCTAAAAATGGTGTTTGTTTGTTCCGCCTAATCTCCGAAGCGGCTGGACTGATTTTGACGGGAATTATACTGACAGGTAGCTGTTGATATACGGAGTAACTTAAGCTACTTTTGTTTTAGAAAAAGGATTAGGGTTCCGTGCAAAAAAAAAGGAAGTAATATCTTTGACGACCCGAATGGCGCAGCGGTACTGATGCTACCTTACGTTCTTAGAGTCCCGGGTTCGAATCCCAGTAGAAGCAAATGTTTGTGTGATGAGCATGGACATTTGTTTCCGAGTCATGGATGTTTATATATATGTATTTACAAACAAAAAGTATCTGTGTAGTATATTAACTATCTAATGTCCACGACACAAGCCTCGTTGCTTAGTGTGGCACTAGGTGGCACTGTGTGTAATATCCAGCGATATTTATTTATTTATTTTTATTTTTATTTCATGTGGACGAAGGTCGCGGGAACCAACTAGTAAATAAATATTTCATCTATAAGTAAACTTGAACTCGTCCATGGTGCCTTATATCATATTTTTTTCCGGCAACATGTTACTAACATAACGAATGGAAATGACAGTTCGAAAAGTAGACATGTGACGGCTATGCGCGGAATAGAAAAGTTACAACACTCGGGCGTTGATGTGCCATATCTAAAGCCCATTCACAGCTTTTATTCTATCCCAGTCTTTGCATCACTGATAAAATCATTGTGAGCTTTGCTATCGATAAAATAAGGTTATTATTGGGTTGCTCCCACTGACAAGTCTATCAAATTATAATGATTTTTATTCTCGTGATTATAAGGTTTCTGTTAGGTTGTTGTACTATGAAGTAAAATAACTGTGAAAAACTGGATGTTTTAGAAGGAGCCAGGCAGACAGGTATGATAGAGACGACGCCATACAAAGCCGAACTTCTACTAAAACATAATGCGTCTTAATAATGGCCACGTATACACAATATTTATAAACTATTTTTAAATAATATTTGTATAACAAGTTCTTTACAGGAGTCTAAAGACCAACAAGCTGTTTTTGGTAAGGAGCACACGTTGCTTATCCGCGCGGTCGGCTGGAGGCGAAACATTTTGTGGAAGTGTAGAAAGGCGGTGAGCGCCGCTCGTCCGCGCGGTTAAGCGGCAAACGTGTGTTAGACATCAAGAATTTCATACAAGCCAAAGCGAGATTTTTTGTAACGTGCACATCTTGCTACATCATTCTCACATAGTATACCATCTCAACATGAATGATTTTGTAACAATATTTTGATTTAAAAGAGTGTCCATGGAGTTTCTTGCCCGTTGTTCTCCATAGAGATATCCGCTAGGGAATGGGCAACTACACTACTTTCACAGTTTTTATGTCTTGTGACTGGAATTGTAGCTACATTTAATTTTCATCTTTGTTTTGACAGTTAAAAAGAGCCTGTAACTGGCCTACATGTAATAAATGCTTTGATTGATTGAGGTGAGATGTAAGGTGCGGTGAGATGCTTCACCGTTCGACCGCGCAAACGCAGTCATGTGAGAATCGCCCATACAGGAAAACAAACAATTGCTTTTATTCAAAATTATAGCATAATTAGAAGAGCGATATTACCGAATAGACTAATACGCATCCCAATCTAAACAAACTAGTTGTCAGCCGCCTGTATACTAAAAAGCTTGTTCGCCAGTACATAGACCCTATTGTACACATAGGTATACCTATCTGTATATTGCCAGTTCAGTGCAGCAGTCCATTCTATTTGTAACAAGAGTAGATTCCCAGATACATTACCGCCACGTGTGACTCCAAACCGTATGTACGAATGCATTTGCTGTTTGGAGATTTTTCGCATCGAGTTGTGTAGGATAGAAAAATGTGAACAAATATTCATAGGTATTGCACAATGTATTATAAATTACAACATACATTATATTTTCACACGCCGGGGACCCATATAATGCATCATGCATAATTTTTTTGTTTGCTTTCTTTTTAGGGTTCCGTACCCAAAGGATAAAAACGGAACCCTATTACTAAGACTTCGCTGTCTGTCCGTCTGTCTGTCCGTCTGTCCATCTGTCTGTCACCAGGCTGTATCTCATGAACCGTGACAGCTAGACAGTTGAAATTTTCACAGAAGATGTATTTCTGTTGCCGCTATAACAACAAATACTAAAAACAGAATAAAATTAATATTTAAGGGGGGCTCCCATGGGGTGCGATGTCAGAAGTCCTCCACGTGTGTCTGGCGGCTGCTGGTCCCTCTCGATACGTCTGGAGGGAAGAGCAGCTGCTGGGCCGGTGCACCCTGGACGCGGCGGTATCCTTCTCCGGGGAATGAGAGGAAATGAGAGTTTTCTTTTATCCCCGGGGAATGTGACCGCCGCGGCTAATGAATCTGACAAAGGTAGGGTCCTTTCAGGACCAACGGTGCGTTCCTCTGCGTGACCCTCTGTAAAGCAGAGGGCACAGCTGAGGAATGAGGGCGGGCTTGGTGTGCACTCACCCTGCCTCCGAGCAGACAGAGAAGGATCCGTCCTCCTCTGTCACCGCCAATCTCGTAATCTGGCTATCGAAGCGCTGTGGATCAGGTCTCGCGGTTTCGATAGGGGACCGAGGGTCTTGGCTTAACCGCCCGGACCGCGAGGTAGAAAACCTCTATAAAAAGTTACCCCGAATCCCAAGTGGCGACGCACCGCGAGGGGATGTATGGCTGACGGGTGTTCCATGGAACAAATCAGTCGCTAGTGCACTCCTCGCCAGGGTACCTGCAGACCCCCATGGCGAGTAACAAATGCTTAAATCTGCCCTTCTAGGTACAGGGGTCTCTGCCTAGATTGTATGTTATTTCCCCCAGACTCGTGGGATTAGATATGGATGAAATTAATAAAAAAACAAACACCGCCGGCGACGGCAAAACAGAGGAGAGGAGGGATGCGGCGTCGGAGTCCGACGTAGCATCAAGTGAGGTGAGCGCGGGAGGCTCAGAGAGCTCCCGTCGCGTGAGGGCCGGGACGCCTGCGGAGAACAGCAAGTTCTTCCGCAAGCGGCCCAGGCGGGATGGCGACCGGGGGTCGTCATCCGGAGATGAGGAGGCCTCGGCCCGAAAAATCCCCACCAACAAGCGTGGGGGGATCCGGGGCAAGGGGAGGGGGCTCTCTGCCCCCGTGAGGTCGGCAAGACTTGCCGAGGAGGTGCGCCCCCCGGGCACTACTGTTCCCGGGTCTGGCGACGAGGCGGGTGCAACTGGCGGCTCCGAGGCGGAGCGTAAGGCCAGGTTTGCTAAGGAGGTGGAAGCTGCAATAAGGGGCGTGGCCAATAAGATGAAGACCTCATCGAAACTCAAGGCCATACCCGGCGCTTCCGCCTCCATCATGGCGGCAGCGGAGGCCAACTTTGCGAGGCCTCCACCACCTCCTTCGTCAGAGGGAGATGTGGCCAAACTGCGGGAGGAGGTGGCCCGCCTGACGGCTGCCATGGAGGTTCTCCAAAAGGAGAACGCCAAGCTCCACGCAGACCTGGCCAATCTGCGCGAGGCTGGTAGCCGTGCTGCGCCTCCAAATGGGGGCCACCAACAACAGCAGCAGCAGCGACAAGCCGAGCCCGTGCCGGTGGAGAACCAGGTTCTGAACCTGGTTCGGCAGGAGCTTGCTTCCTTCCAGGCGCGGTTCTCCGTCCTGGAGGGAATTGTTCTGCGCCCCGCCCTGGGTGCAAAGAAGGCAGCCGCGGGCCCGAGCACGATGCCGAGTACGGTGTCATACGCGGCTGCTGCGGCTGCCGCACCCGGACCTGGGCCGTCGAGCCAGTCCTCCGGCAGAGCTGCGGCGCCCCCCCCTCCTGGAAAGTCAGCTCCGGCGCAACCGGCGCCGACTAAGAAGGCGCCCAGGAGGAGAAAAGGCAAGGCGGCTGCACAGGCGGCGACTGTATCGGCTCCAGCGCCAGCGGCGCCAATGCCAGCGGCGAGTGGGCCAGTGCCTGCGGCAAGCCAGCTGCCGCCGCCACCACCGCCCCCCCAGCCCCCGACACCTGCGGCTGAAGCCGGATGGCAGGTGGTCGGGGAGAAGAAGAAGGGGAGGAAGGCGGCCAAAAAGGCCCGAAATGTGGAGCGGCAGCGCCAGCATAGGGCGCGAAAGATCGCGGCTAGGCTTCGCGCCCCGAAGACCGCGGCTGTAGTGATCACACTACAGCCGGATGCGGAAAAAAGGGGCGTGTCCTACCGCGACCTGCTGGCAAAGGCGAAGGAGACGGTGGATCTCGGAGAGCTCGGGATCACCGGGGGCCTCCGGCTTAAAGTCACCGCGACGGGGGCTCGTATGCTGGAGATCCCCGGCGAAACCAGCGGGTCGTCCGCTGACGCTCTGGCTGAAAAGCTCAGAGCGTCCCTGAACGCGGACGACGCCCGAGTATCCAGACCCGTTAGATGCGCAGACCTGCGCATCCTGGGTCTGGACGATTCAGTGACCAAGGAGGAGGTGATGGCCGCCGTCGCCAGGTCCGGTGGGTGCCCTGCTGAGCAGGTCAGGGCAGGCGCCCTACGTCCGGACGTCACGGGTATGCATACCGTTACGGTATGCTGCCCCGTGACGGCGGCCAGAACAATAGTGGAGGGCCGTAGGCTACTGGTGGGCTGGGTTTCAGCGCAGGTAAAGCTGCTGGAGCCCAGACCTCTGAGGTGCTACCGCTGCCACGTGGGACACCACGTGTCAGTACGGTGCGCCTCGGAGGTTGACCGCAGCGGACTCTGCTTCCGCTGCAGTCAGCCCGGTCATGTGTCCGCAGCTTGCTGCGCCACGCCGCACTGCGGTGCATGTGCGGCAGCCGGCAAGCCGGCCGAACACCGGGCTGGGAGCAAGGCCTGCGCTCCGCCCACCAAGGCCACCAGAGGCAAGGGAAGGCCCTCCGCCGCCACCACCACCACCACCGTCGCCACCGCCGCAGCCGCAACTGCCGCCGCCGCTGCCACTGTCACCGCCACAGAGGGGCCCTCGCAGGGGGCTAGGGAGGAAGCGGTAATGGAGTGCCAATAACGGCCCCACTACGCTTCCTCCAAGCGAACATCAACCACTGCGCCTGCGCTCAGGATCTGTTGCTCCAGAGCATGGCGCAGTGGTTGATCAACATTGCTGTGGTCGCTGAGCCGTATTTCGTCCTGCCCAGGGAAGACTGGGTGGCGGACCTTAGCGGCTCAGTGACCATAGTGTCGTCGGCCGCCGCCGGTACTCCGACCCTTGAAAATGTCAGGAGGGGTCGGGGGTGCGTAGCAGCCCGGTTCGGGGAGATCGTAGTGGTGGGTGTCTACTTCTCCCCGAGCCGAACTCTCGCCGAGTTCCACAACTCTCTCGCAGAGTTGAGTGTTGTCGTCGGAAACCATTCCCTCCCCGTGCTTGTCCTCGGGGACTTCAATGCCAAAAACTTGGCTTGGGGTTCTCGCTGCACAGACGTGCGGGGTAGGATGGTGGAAGACTGGGCCCTGGAGAAGGGCCTGGTCGTCCTAAATCGGGGTTCTGTCCCCACGTGTGTGCGGATGCGGGGCGAGTCGGTAGTGGACATTTCGTTCGCTAGCCCCGCTCTGTCGCCGCGTGTCATTGACTGGCGTGTTATGGAGGGGGTGGAGACCTATTCCGACCACCGGTACATCCGGTTCGACGTCTCCACCCAGACCACAAGCGCGCCGGTCCAACAGGCCCCGAGTGGTCCGCGTTGGGCGCTGAAGCAGCTGGACCGGGAGCTCCTCCTGGAAGCCTCGATCGTGCAGGCCTGGGTGACATCACCGGACAGGCCTGCCGACGTCAACAATGAGGCAGGATGGTTCCAGGAGGCCATGTCCGATATATGTGACGTGGCAATGCCCCGAGTCCGGCCAGGAAGCGCCCGGCGTCAAGTGTACTGGTGGTCGCGTGAGCTGACGTCTCTGCGCGAGGCGTGCGTGGCTGCGCGACACCTGTACGCCAGGCATCGCAGGCTCCGCATTCGCCCACCCGATGCGGCAACCATTGAGGCGGAGCTTTATGAGGGGTACAGAGCGGCGAAGACCGCCCTCCGCGAGGCTGTCCTGCGGGCCAGGGACCTGGCTCGCGAGGAGTTACTGGGGACTCTCGACAGAGATCCGTGGGGGCGCCCTTACAAATTGGTGCGGGATAAACTCCGCCTCTGGGCCCCCCCACTGACGCAGAGTCTCCGGCCTGAGCTCGTGGAGGACGTGGTGAGCACTCTGTTCCCTTCGCGAGGGGATCATCCACCCCCGCCTATGGCTCCGCCACCTGCGATGCTGGAAGCGGACCAACAGGACGACGACGACAACGCTCCGGAAGTGACTGGGGTAGACCTGAGAGTGGCGGTACGCAGGCTCAGTGCCAAAAATACCGCCCCGGGACCCGACGGCTTGCCTGGCAAAGCCTGGGTCCTGGCCTCGGAGGCTCTCGGGCCCCGACTAGAGGGGCTCCTTAGCGCATGCTTGGAGAGAGGCCAGTTCCCGCTTCGTTGGAAGACGGGAAAGCTGGTCCTCATTCGGAAGCCGGGGCGCCCTGCGGACTCTCCGTCCGCATACCGGCCCGTGGTGCTGCTCGACGAGGTGGGCAAGCTCTTTGAAAGAGTAATTGCAAACCGCCTCGCCGAGCACCTTGCGGGGACTGGGCCGGACCTTGCGGAACACCAGTTCGGTTTCCGCAAGGGGCGCTCAACGGTGGACGCCATCATGCGCGTGAGAGCCCTCACGACGGGGGATGCGGTGTCCAGAGGAGGGGTTGTCTTGGCGGTGTCTCTCGACATCGCCAACGCCTTCAACTCCATGCCCTGGAGCTGCATTAGGGAGGCACTCCGGTATCACCGGGTGCCGACCTACCTCCGTCGAGTGGTCGGGGACTACCTGACGGACAGGGCAGTCATTTACCCTGGTCGCAGCGGAGAATGGAACCGGCGAGAGATGTCGTGCGGTGTTCCGCAGGGATCGGTCCTAGGGCCGTCCTTGTGGAACATCGGGTACGACTGGGTGCTGCGCGCCGACCTCCCTAGCGGTGTCAGCGTGGTTTGCTACGCAGACGACACGCTGGTGCTAGCACAGGGGGGGTCGCACGAGGCGGCGGCCGAAGTGATGACACGCGGGGTTGCGATAGTCGTTGAGAGGATCCGGCAATTGGGTCTCGAGGTGGCATTGCACAAGTCCGAGGCCATGTGCTTTCATGGGCCTCGGAATGCGCCACCTCCGGGATCCTCACTGACGGTAGGAGGGGTATCCATCGGCGTTGAGTCGACGTTAAAGTACTTGGGACTTGTCCTTGACAGCCGGTGGAACTTCGTAGAACATTTCCGACGTTTGGCCCCCAAACTGGAACGGACTGGGGCTGCCTTCAGGCGGCTCCTGCCCAATCTGGGGGGGCCGAACGCCTCCTGCCGGAGGCTCTACGCGGGAGTCGTGCGGTCAATGGCCCTTTACGGGGCCCCGGTGTGGGCGCGTTCATTGAGGCGACGAGCCGCCCACTACCTAAACGCGCCCCAAAAGGTGGTAGCCGTAAGGCTGGCCCGGGGCTACCGCACGATTGCCCGCGAGGCAGCGAGCCTCCTTGCCGGATTGCCGCCATGGGATCTGGAGGCGATAGTCCTCGCGCGCCTACATGAATGGCGCGCGGAGGCGCTAAGCCGGGGGGAAACTCCGCTGCCGCGGCAAATTGTCGCTCAGCGGACAGACTTCCGGCGAGATCTCATGGCGACATGGAGAGAGCGACTGTCGCAACCCCGTGCAGGGCACGCCACGATAGTGGCGATAAGTCCCCTCTTTGAGGAGTGGCTTGAGAGACGCCACGGCGTCCTCACCTTCCGCCTGACGCAGGTCCTCACCGGACACGGAGTGTTCGGGAGGTTCCTGCACCGAATCGGGCGGGAGGAAACGCCCGGGTGCTTCCATTGTGAGGATCGACCGGAGGACACGGTGGAGCACACGGTGGAGGTGTGCCCCGCGTGGGCGGAGCACCGCCGTGTCCTCGAAGCGGCGATCGGCGGCGGCGACCTCTCGCGTCCGGCCCTGGTGCAAGCCATGGTCCGGAGCGAGACAGAATGGGACGCCGTCACCTCCTTCTGCGAAGCAGTAATGCTAGAGAAGGAGGTGGCGGAACGTGAGAGGGAGAGAACCTCTCAACGTCCCGGCCGCCGCGGGAGACGCCCCGGGCGTCGGGGGCCACCACCACGTGGCCCCCGGCCACCGTAGGCGCGGGCCTGTGGACGGTGAGCTATGGGCTAGCTCGCCGTCCGTCCGTCTCATAACATGACGACAGGCCGTGTCGACGGCGCGTTCGTGTTCCACGCGCGCCTCAAAGAGAGTCAGCACAAAGGAAGGGGTCCGTAAGGACCGATGCCTGCCGGGGTTGCGGGACTATTCGAAAGAGATACCGTGGCCCCGGAACACAAAGGGCGATGAAGGAACATGGATGGGTTTTAGTCAGTAAAAGTCTGACACTCCCTCCTGCTCCGCCCAGAGCGGGAGGGGTTATTTGATGATTTCCCATCCGAAAAAAAAAAAAAAAAAAAAAGGGGGGCTCCCATACAACAAACGTGATTTTTTTATAATAATTGGTACGGAACCCTTCGTGCGCGAGTCCGACTCGCACTTGGCCGGTTTTTTTTTTCGGATGGGAAATCATCAAATGACTCCTCCCACTCTGAGCGGAGGAGCAGGGAATGTCAGACTTTTACTGACTAAAACCCATCCATGATCCTTCATCGCCGTTTGTGTTCCGGGGCCACGGTATCTCTTTCGAACAGTCCCGTACCTCTGTTAAAGAATACTAGCTAATGGCTGCGGCTTCACCGGCGTGGACTTCGATAATTATCCCACGGGATTATAATACCGGGTAAAAAGTCTATAGAATCTAATGTGTAAATCAAAGTTATAAGCTATATGTATGCAAAATTTCATGCAAATCCGTTTCGTAGTTTTTGCGTGAAAGAGTAACAAACATTCGTCTATCCGTCCATCTATCCTCACCAACTTTCGCATTATTTATAATAGTAGTAGGATTGTTTATCTATTTTCTTCTTTTTAATTAATTTAGCAGTTTGTTCTTACTATAAATTAATCCGTGGAAAATTTTGTGGTTAGTATTTTTGTTAAGTTTAATTTGCAGAAATCACGTTTATGCTTAACTAGCTGTTGCCCGCGGCTTCGCCCGCGGGAAGTTCGGTAACTGTCCCACGGGATCATACTAAAGGGATAAATAGTATCCTACATGTTAATCCAGGTTATAAACTATCTATGTGCCAAATTACATAATCATCACAATTATAATCATCACAATCGCTATCACAATCACCATCATTATCACTGTCACAATCACAATCACCATCATCGTTATCACAATCATCACAATAAATCAACAATAATCCTGTATTGAAGTCGAATCCGCCATCTTTTGGATCTTAAAATAAATGCCATATTCGTAATCAGCACCAATGATAATCTCGGAATCGACACCCATATTGATTTTTAGACATTTCGACCCCATCGCGCCCCAACAGGGGATGATGGTATTTCAGGTCCGCCACATTAAATCTTAAAATCGCTGTTTTTGTAATACACCCGACCCGATACGCCATAAAAACAATACCAAACCACCCATTTCCCCTTTAGGGGTTGAATTCTTAAAAAACCTGAAACCCATTTCTACCCATTTATCGATAGGAGTACTCCTGTGAAGTTTCGAATAAAACAGTCTAACTAATCTTGATTCTCCATACAAACTTTCGACTCCCGTTTCACCCCTTTAGGGAGTAAATTTTTGAAAAATCCTTTCTTAGTGCTGCACCGTTAGACCTCATAAAAAACCTACGCGTGCTAAATTTTAAATCTCTAGACCCAGTGGTTTGGGCTGTGAGTTGATTTTCAGACTTTCACCCTATTTCTCCATATTAGGAGTTGAATTCTGAAAAAACGTGAAACACAAATGTTTACTCATTTATCGATAGGATAGATAAAACAGTTTAACTAATTTTGTTTCCCCATACAAACTTTGGAGCCCTTTTCACCCCCTTAGGGAGTGAATTTTGAAAAATTCTTTCTTAGTGTACTCCTTGACCACGTAAGGAACCTTCTTGCTAAATTTGGAATCTGTAGACACTGACACGCTGACGCACACGCCCACTGACTGACGCGCTCGCTGTGGCTGACTGACTTACTGATATAAAAGAAAACGAAACTGGCTGACTGACTGAGTGACATATCAATGTCACTCAGTCAGTCAGTCAGTTTCTTTTTCTTTTATATATATTTTTACCCGACTGCGCCAGAAGGAGGGTTATTGTATAGATTTTATCTGAAATGGAAGTAGCCTAAGTTACTTCTTATTTCATCAGCTATCTGCCAGTGAAAGTCCCGTCAAAATCGGTCCCGCCGTTCCAGAGATTAGCCGGAACAAATAGACAAAAATAGAAAAAAACAATATTTTGGTATATGTACCCTATATACATTCATATGCATGTAGTAAAATGCAGTTGTTTTAATATTACAAACAGACACTTCAATGTTATTTATTTGTACAGATAAAGACCCCTTTTCATCTTTCACCCCCTTAGGGGTTGATATTTTTAAAAAACACCGTTTCGTTAGCTTCCAACCATAAGCCTAGATAATAAATTTAGTAAGTTTTACTTCAAAAATTAAGGACTTTCCATAAACAACTTCATTCTCCTTTTTAACCCTTCGGGAGTAGTATTATAAAAAACGACACGTATCAATTAATTTTTAATCATCAGCCTAAACACAACATTTGAAGATCCTAACTTTAAAACTGACGATTTTCTATAAACAACTTTATCCCCCTTTTAACCCTTCGGGGGTGGAATTGTGAAAAACGCTGAGACACATATCAATTAATTTTTAATCATCAGCCTTAACACAAAATTTGAAGATCCTAACTTTAAAACTGACGGACTTTCATACACAACAGCTTCATCCCCTTTTTAACCCTTTGGGGGTAGAATTATGAAAACGCTGAGACACATATCAATTAATTTTTAATCATCAGCCCAAACACAAAATTTGAAGATCCTAATTTTAAAACTGACGATGTTCCATAAACAACTTCATCCCCCTTTTAATCCCTTCGGGGGTGGAATTGTGAAAAACGCTGAGACACATATTAATTAATTTTTAATCATCAGCCTAAATACAAAATTTGAAGATCCTAACTTTAAAACTGACGGACTTTCATCTACAACAGCTTCATCCCCTTTTTAACCCTTTGGGGGCAGAATTATGAAAAACGCTGAGACACGTATCAATTAATTTTTAAACATCAGCCTAAACACAAAATTTAAAGATCCTTACTGATTTTCCATAAACAACTTCATCCCCCGTTTTAACCCTTTGGGGGTGGAATTGCGAAAAACGCGGAGACACGTATCAATTAATTTTTAATCATCAGCCTAAACACAAAATTGGAAGATTCTAACTTTAAAACTGACGATTTTCCATATACAACTTCATCCCCCTTTTTAACCCTTTTGGGGTAAAATTATCAAAAACGCTGAGGCATGTATAACTTAATTTTTAATCGTCAGCCTAAAAACAAAATTTAAAGATCTTAACTTTAAAACTGACGGACTTTCATACACAACAGCTTCATCCCCTTTTTAACCCTTTGGGGGTAGAATTATGAAAAACGCTAAGACACGTATAAATTAGTTTTTAATTGTCAGCCTAAACACAACATTTGAAGATCCTATCTTCAAAACTGACGGACTTTCATACAAACTTCCATCCCCTATTTAACTCCCTTAGGGGTTGAATTTCTAAAAATCCTTCCTTATTCCTTGTCTACATTATAAAGGGAACCTCTGTGCAAAATTTCAGCTTTCTAGGTTTAAGGGTTTGGGCTGGGCGTTGATGAGTCAGTCAGTCAGTCAGTCAGTCAGGCCTTTTGTTTTTATTTATATAGATATACAATACTATTTTTTAGTCTTTTTAATTACTTTAAGGGCGTCTAGTACTCTTGAAAATGAACAACTTTTACTACGGGACCGACTATGAAATCTCGAAAAAAATATCAGCTGCTGCCTACATTTTTTCCAAGTTACGCGACCAGTAATGTATGAAGCAGCTGATTTTTTAAATAGTGTTGTATGTACTATTAATTTTGTTTTCGCAAATGTACTAAATAAATATTATTTCAAACAAGTTGTGCCTTTGTTATTAAGTAGATACTTAAACAAAAACAAAACTGCAACACTAGACTATATATAATTGAATTAATCTATGAAAGTGCTCTATCGGATTTACAAAACTGCAGAAGTAGCTGACGTAAGTAGCTGTGAAGTGCTGTGATTTGAAATTTAATTTGCACAAAATGTTTAGTCATCCTTTATTAAGGACGACCTTTGTGGACCTTTTACTCATGTACATTAACTGTAGGGGACCTAATATTTTAGGTCTCTTACAGTTAGTCTAAACGAGTACAAGATCTTAAAAGTAACTCGGAAATCAGTGATTTTTTGTTCGTACAAGGCCATCTAATTGGCGATTAAAAAGCTCGTAGTCCACCTAGCACTACCGACATGAATGATTATACGTAGGTACATGCTCCCGTAAAAGAAGTATCTACATTTCATAGAAATATTTTGATATTCTCAAGCAAACCGGTCGAACTATAATATAGTTCGACCGGTTACCGATCCCAACATAACTGCAAAGGCTACCAAGTTATTTACATGCGAGCTCTCTCCGCATACCAAACGTAATCCTAGAAAAGAGATTGTAAATCTTGACCTATTCACAAGTAAGGGCAGTTAAAAAAAACCTTATATTTATTTATATTCATTTTGAAAACAAACATCATCTTGTATAAATTCTCGATTTCCATTGCAAAGGAAAACGCGTAGCAATTTGCTACGAAACTCGTAGCCTCGTAGCGTCGTAGCAAGTATTTTAAACACGCTTTCGTAGACCTTCACAACTCTTAAAGTTTCATGTTCTGTTGCTATGATGTCCATACAGAGGACGATAGGCGCAATGGTTCTGCAATAATCTTCTATGGGTTGTGGGTTGCAATCCCGTTTTAGACAAATTGTTTCATCCCCGGAGTACGCATTACCTATAGATCGTGTCGTTGCGGAGCTATACTATTTTTAATTACAATAACTGGCAATTCATTTAAAAATAACTTTTCCTTGAATAAAACAGCCGTTAAAAATAGTATCTTACTGTTATGGACATACCACCCAAAATCACGTAAAGGAAATTCAGACTGCTTTGCACATTAAATATAAACAAGGACCGTATTTCTATTGTAGGCCTAAATGAAGTCGAACGATTATTTCCGGTAGAACTTTCGCTACGTTCTCCATATCTAGTAAAATCGTAGACAAAAATGTATGGGACTGACACTATAGTTACCGACGATTATATATGTCGAATTATTGAAAGATGTCGTAGAAGAAAAGTTTTGAAATCGGTTGATACATATCTTGACGAGCTCGTGGCTAAATAATAACGGCCGCTCAGGTCCATTCTCTGCTCTTGCTTATGTTGATCCGTGGCTGAGTGACATACCGAGTTTCCTCTGTGCCTCGGAAAGTGCCGGCTGTCTATTGTTGATCTTTGACAGTCGTTAAGGGTGGCCCAAAAGTCTAACAACCAGTCTTACTAAGCTGTATCGTATTACCCAGTACTACCAGAGTTGTGGAGGTCAGATAGGCAGACTGGAAGCCGACCCCAACATGGTTGGAAAGAGGGAGGCAGATTACGACATGTCTTGGTCCTCCGTTGAAAAACGTTGTACATTTAATACAAAATGTTCTGAAAGCGCTACTTGTCTAGTCGCTATTACTTTCAAACCCTATGCCATCAAGTAACAATAATAACGTAAAGAGAAGTCTCAAAATGAACGAGGTTACGCCTCCATTACTCTAGAGAGCAGGTAATACCCACTCTCCCAATATATCATACTTGAGTAGCTAACAGCGAATTAATGTATCATTGCTGAGAGCTCTCAAGTTAAATTTGCTTGAGCCGCCTAATTAAGTACATAACATATTGCGTGAGATATTTCATACATACATTTTTAATTGTGTTAGGTTTCAAGTTAAAGGTAGGTTTAAATTATTTTTTGAAGTGAGCGCTGAATTTAAATTAAGGGACCTCTGAGTAAAGTTTGAAAGTGTTTTTAGAATTAAAACATGCTGATGTTATTATGTTTTTATAATATTTAAAGTAAAAGTTTATCTTGTGAAGTCTTCGAGAAAGACAGAAAAAAAAAAACTGGCTTGGCTAACAGTTCATCATCATCATCATCATCAGCCTATAATGTTCCCACTGCTGGGACACGGCCTCTTCTCAATGAGAGGGGAATGGGCTATAATCCACCACGTGGGCCCAGTGCGGATTGGTAGATGTCACATGTCTTCGAATTTTTGGTTCCAGGTCATGCCGGTTTCATCACGATGTTTTCCTTCACTGTTTTGAGAGCAGTGGTGATGAAATAAATTACACAAAGTAATGCGCCTGTTTGGGTTCGAACCCACGATCTACTGTTCGTAAGTCGGGGCCGCCACCACTGGGCCACCGCTGCTCTACCAGTTAGTGTTTGATAATGCCAATTCGGTGATAAAACAACTTTGGTACGGTAAAAAATGTAAGCGGGGCTGATTGATAAAAACCGGACAAGTGCGAATCGGACTCGCGTTTGAGGGTTCCGTACCATCGTAGTAAGGGAGCCCCCTTTAATTTTTACTTTATTTTTTATTATTTGTTTTATAGCGGCGACAGAGATACACATTCTGTAAAAGTTTTGTTTACCTATTATGTTCCATGTGATACAGCCTGCTGACAGACAGACAGCGGAGGCTTAGTAATATAATATGGTTTCGTTGTTTAACCTTCGGGTACGGAACCCTAAAAAAGTCCAAACTTTGTCCATTTCAGTGTATTCATGCATCGTGGTAGACTCGCTCTCATTCAGATTTTTCCTTTGCATATTTTATTTTTTGGCGTGACGATCTGATCATGTTTGCGGGGCTAACATGGCCGGAGATCGCACAAGATAGAGTGGTATGGAAGGAGAAAGGGGAGGCCTTTGCCCAGCAGTGGGACACTATGTAGGCTATGAAAAAAAAAAAAGAAAATATTTTATGCGACCCTCCTTTATATAATATATGTATAATCTCAAAATTAATGATGTAACCAAGATTTTGTAACAATATTTTGATTTTAAAAGAGTGTCCATGGAGTTTCTTGCCCGTTCTTCTCCATAGAGATCTACGCTAGGGAATGGGCAACTACAGTACTTTCTCAAGTTATTATGCCTTGTGACTGGGACTGTAGCTTTGATTTTCTTTTTTGTATTTTTGACATTCAAAAGTGCCGTAATGGTCGAATTGAAATAAATGTTTTGCGTTTGAGTTTGAGTTTACTATGATATTTTTTTAATATATGAACTCGCTTCATAGAAATTCTTATAGCCAATGAAACAGTTCAGTTTATTGTCATCCTGAAGTTCTATAGCAAATATTCAAATGATTCCTACCTTTCAAAACGTAATATCCAATTTCTCGGAAAATTGATTTTCGCTATTAAAATCCGTGAATATTTATCACATGGAAAAACTGGCCAGAAAACTCAATCCGGTGATTAGGTTTCATCAAAATTAAAATTAATCAAACTAAACGAATATTTGAAGTGCGAGTATTATTTTGCTCGCTTCAACTTATTGGGTTTTCATTTAATTAAAAGTTCTCCATAAGCGTTTAATAATTACGATATAGTAAGCAAATTAATGAAAAACATAAGGCTTTTTGCGTTAAAAACGAAAACTTATTGATAAAAGAAACCTTTATACCGAAATTGAGCAATTTCTGTTTATTACTGACAGATATCTGAAATAAACAGAAGTGAGTCTCAATAAAAAGGTAGTTCAATCGGCTTATATTTTCCTCTTGTCGAAAATGCTTTACTGAGGTTGTAACCATGATTTTTTGACAAGGACGTAGGTACAGGAAAACCACTTTTAGTGTAAAATTAATTACAACATATTATTTTGAAAATACCTTGCAACTTGCAGGGCAACGATCCCACTCATTTTGCGACAACGATGCCATTGACAATAACGATAATAGTAATTGTGTTAGGTAGTAACCCTAACCCAACACCATAAAATCAAGGGACAACGGTTATGTCCAGCAGTGGGATATGACAGCAATTAAACGTTACTACGTAAGATTATAATTATCAAAACTATAACAATTACATTTTGATTACAAAATGAATCAAGCACGATTCACACAAACAAATTAAAAATGTCGGAAAATTTATTAAATACCTATCTATATTCAGTCAGCACAAAATCAAGCTTAAATTGTGCAGCACCTGAAACACAGCCTGAAAGTACTAACAAGTTTTTAGGTACTCATTTCCACTGAACTATGTGAACTATAATATTAGTTACAATATTGTTCACAAAAATTGTTGGTAATAAATATCTGCTCCATGATCAAATAAATAATTGAGGGAATGATCATGATTGTTAAACCTGAAATATTTCATCATCAATAAATTTATCGTAGACAAATAGAATTTTCTTTAAAATGTGGATCATATAAATACAATTACAGTAGATATAAAAATTTGTCGTCATCAAAAAATGTTTCAAGATACACTTACTTGGCTTATCCAGGTCACTGATGAACTCCTCAGTTTCAACATATCCTTGGATCCTGTCAGCCAGCACTACAAGTACCAGCCACACCACACGGGAGACACACACTGACATACTAACACAAGTTGATCCCATCGTCAAGCCAGCAACACTAAACAAAAACTAATTTAATTTCCAACAACATTTCCATCTCAAGTCTGTTTTAATTTAAATTCAAATAAAGTACAATGTTTAATCCGTGAAAAACTTGTTGATCTTTTTTAATTAAAACTCACTTTTCTTTGTTAATAATATGAATAAATTACTCTAGTTTTAATACTATGGAATAAATATTAGTGATAAGTTAAACACAACTGGTCGACACGTGTTCTACGACTGTAAACAAATCGCGCTTTGACAGCGAGCTCGCGACGCGTGTGGCGACGTGCGTGCGACTCGACGCCTCGGGCAACACTGATCGAAAACCGATAGGACAGCGGTAACAATCGTAGAAAAAATATATATTTTCATTCGAATTTTGAAAATGGACGTACCTTTGTATTTTTTTTTTAATATAAATTCGAATGAGAAAACGGTACACGATCGCTGTGCTCACCAACGCCAATGATCTGCAAAGAGTATTAACATTTTAGAGGGTACGGAACAATCTGAATCGTATATTCATCGTAAAAATAACCATGTATGTTATTCCACGCAATATTTTCTTTATAACTCCTAAGGCAAAGATAATGCTATATTACCCTCCTATAATTTAACAAGTACGCAACTACATAAATATAAGTTTTATGGTAATATAATTCAAGAGTAACGTAACGGACAATAAAGTGTTGAAAGTTTTGGGGAATATAATAAAACACTTGGATGGAAGTTTTCGTTAAAATTGGGTCACAAATATCAGAGGTTAGCTGTCACAAGCAAAACGTCTTTAGAAGTTTGTGAGTTGGCGAATGTTTTAGTTTAGTACCTGGTACAGTTGGCAAGAAAAGTAGATAACACATTATTAACATATCTAAACAAGAAGTTACCGTGTTTTGTTTCTGTGTTTATTATCAAACTATTTTGGTTACAGTCTTTTGTTTGTACTTCAATGTTCTAAAGCTTGGATTTCGATATAGGGAGACTTTTTCATAATTAATATAACAGGCTGTTTCAATTATTTGGCAATTATAAATATCTTATTAAGTCTACCTAAATTGGTTCGGCTTAGAAATAAGTATTTTTAGATCAAATTTGCGGTATCATAAAGCCGTGTGTGTACTAAAAATTCATTGTTTGAAACCCTAAACTGTAGGCACACATTAAAGCTTCATTTAATTTGCGGTGTGTTCTATTTATAGCCTATCTGTGGTTTATTGATTGACGAAGCTCAATAGGTGCATTACTGTGTCATTACAACATTTTCATCAATGTGAAAATGGCCTTTTTTCAGTCTCCGTAATAATCCAAATTTTATTAAATGCAATTTGAATCCATATAAATTATATTTAATATAGTTTGGAATAAAAAATCTTCCGAACAAGTTTCCGTAGAGTGATCTGGCAGATATATGCACCATTAAATAGGATTTGGACAAAATTATCCCCCAGATACCTGGGAATAGTCTGCAGTGATTATGAGTGCACAAAATACTTATCTATGAAGTTTTCTTTAATGCAATTCTCTTAACTACGATCTCTAAATAAATACCCAAATTCCTTGTAATATTCCTGTGTATCTTTCTAAATATGACTTAGGGAGGACTTACAAAGGGTATCTGTTATTTTATTAGGTAGAGTTCGCGCCCAAATCGTCAGCCAGCCTCCGGGTAAGGGATTGAACGTATCTTGGTTATTTTATTAAGTAAGTTGAAAAAACATACAGTTTTCTGTCTATGAAAATGACTATAGTGAAACAAGGGTCTTTTAGTACTTAAATGATGTTCACAGAGGAGCGTATTTAAATAAGATGGCGTTAAAATTAAACTTCGAAGCCTTGGACAGTTAAAAGTAAGTACACACATCGTATAGGTCAAAGATCATTAATGATGAGTCGGAAACTTCAAACTGGACAAAAGTGGTATAAATTATTTCTTTTTGAACATAGAACAAAGGTATTTAGAACTTAATTTCGAAAGAACTTTGTAATTATAGGGAAATTAAATAATTCTTTCAGTCACGGTTTATGGATGCTATTTATTTGTTGTTATTGACGTACTTAAAAAAAATGATAAAAATACGTATATTGTAACCCTGAATTCTAAACCTAGGTAAATAACCTGTGTGATAGGATTCAGCGTGAGCAGAAATGTCCCACTGTCCCCGTGCGGAAACGTCGACACCTACTTGTCGTGTTGTCGAACCTAGGAAAGCAGAAAATGCCTTATCTGTTTCATTTATTTCATCACCACTTCGGTCATGTCAGTAATGGAAAATATCCTGAGTAAACCCCATGAACTAGAACCAAAACTCGAAGCCATGTGCCATGCAAGACATGGACCCGAGTGGTATAATACGGCTCACTAACTCTCAAAGAAGGCTTTTATCACATTATTATTATTTATATATATATTGATTAGGCTAGACTTCTCCCTCCTGTTTTTATCTATCAATATTAGATACTATCATGCATACAAGAAACAAAATTATTTCGTACAATGTTAAAAGATGTATATCCCATGTCCAATACCGGTCTTGTATCTGTGTTAGATCAGGTCCAAGTTAGTATCCCGATAACAGCCAATATCCCTCAAAGGCTGGACTTTCCAATTATAAATCTACCAAAAGCAGAACGCGTCTCCATTAATTTGGTTAATAAACAAAATCATCCGCCCACTGCGCCGTAAAAATTGTATTAATAAAAATAAATTAATTTTCCCAATTTATTTTACATCTGTTTTATTGAAATAACAGAAAATTCCGCCAACTCCCAAGTTAAGTTCGGAAACATTTTTACTGTGCCCGCAATTATTCTCTTTTGCCTACACACTTTTGGTTATTATTGCTCGAACAAATACTTTTTATTATTGTTATAAAGTATCTTCTCGTAGCTGCCTCGTTGTTCGGCTCAACTGTTGAGTATGAGTTCCAAAGTTCAATCCTCAGAATTTGTAAATAATACTGACTAATTCTTGATAGATAAACATTCTGACTCAGTAGGTCGTAAGCTCGGAATCTAGATTATTCGCTCCGGTTAATCTCGCAATAAACTCGCCCCCCCTCCTTACCCCTTCCGGAACAAAAGCGTGCTGGTACATCATTTTATTCTGAGTAAAGAATATTCACTCTGCTTTATAATGAACATCGTAAAAAGACAACCGACTTTTTAATTTATTCCAAAAAGACGTTCAGTCCTCAGTTTTCACGTTCATTATGGCGGCCATTGGTAGGCGCATATTCAGCTGTCAAATTAACGGGATTCATAAATAGTGGTGATACTGCCGCTGTCGACAGCGTTGCAAGCGATTCATTTGTTTCGCACACCTCGCTCCGCACCCCACCGAACCCCTCACCGAATCGTTGCGTTAAGGTATAGCTGCGTTTCTAAACATCGATGTCATCGGCAGGGACTGCACCTTACCACTGACTACCAACAAATAGAAACGTAAATTCAAGCCAAAATACGTCAGTTCTAGGACGACGGTCGGTAAAGTCACGGGTGCGAGACGATTTGCTCTCCGGTAGCATCCTAGCACGAACGTAATAAAGTTATGAAGCTATGTTTAGCAACGTGTTTCTCGCTAGCCATTTCCATGTACTTGTCATGTTTATTCCGTTTCAAATGAGTAAATTACTAAGCACACATACGTAAACACACGCCTGTTCCCCGTGGGGTTGGTGGAAACTAGAACAGAACGCTGTGGTGGTGCGACTGAGGTTCATTACACAGTCATTTCGCTTCATCCACATTCATACATCGTGCCATACAAATCCACCAGTTGCGAGGACAGAGATATACAAATGAAAGAAAGAAAGAAAGAAAAAAGTTTATTTGACGTCAGATAAAAGCACACACATATATAAAAAAAGATACAAAATAAGGGATAATAATACAAAAAAAAGGTCCATTTCAGCATTCCTGCCAGACAGGTGATGGTGATTCTGTCTGACGCTGGTCTTCCAATGAACCTTGAGGGGTATGTAAGTACCTAACGGAAAACAGGTTCTAATAAAATGTATAGATAAATGGTTACAAATAAATATATAACGAGTAAATTAGCTAAAAGTGTAACATTCCCGATGACCCCACCACCCTCATTCAAGAAAGCTGTAGGGAAAGTAGCACTCTACGTAAAAACAAACACAGATACAAACCGCGAACTCGGAACCGACCCCGCCACCGTGACGTACCGCGAGCGCGACCCCCCTGTAACATCACCGACCCACCCTTGCTCGACGAGCCAGCCCGCGCCGCTGAGCATGTAGCTTCAAATTCCCAAAATAATAATCCGACCCAGCCACCCTTGCTGCCCTCCCTCAATGACTCACTAAGCCGAGGCCCGAACTCCACAGGGAGTGCCCTTAGTGTTGTTCATTTAATTAAAAATCCTAGCTTGTAAGCCCTGGCTGGGGGCCTTAAGGTTGATCTGCGCAACATATTTTCCATACAAATTTCGGGGGGCTATTACTCCACTGTTTGTCATGGTACAACTAAAGTTAAACATGATATCGTTTTGTCTCATTATTAGTTGTGTCTGTACGGAAACAGAATAGTAAAATAAAAAGCCATTAAAAAGTTACGAGCTACCAAAGATTCATTTTTATTGCCAATTTTAACGTAACTTTGGGCGTAAATTAGTAATAAAAGAAGTGTCAAATTTCCAAAACAAAGTCGGTACCGACACAGCACAATTATCGAAGAATTCAATAAATTTTACTTGTAATTGATTTATGCAGTGGTTTTTTCATAAAACCCGATTTTCCAAAGGCCTTTTCGTATTTTTTTACGCGCGCCTTTTACTAGACTTATCGTGCATCTCACTGAACAATGTTTCCCCCGCTGCGGTGCGCGGTGCGGGAGGACGACGACGACGTTCACGCACACATTAACAATATGTCATACGCGCGTAGGGTGGTGGTACCAATTATCGACCGTGTCAACTTTTTTTGAACTTTGACTACTTGTAATTTTTAAGTGCTTTTGATTTCTTGCAAAAAAAAAAAACCGGGCAAGTGCGAGTTGGACTCGCGCACGAAGGGTTCCGTACCAATTATTATAAAAAAATCACGTTTGTTGTATGGGAGCCCCTCTTAAATATTAATTTTATTCTGTTTTTAGTATTTGTTGTTATAGCGGCAACAGAAATACATCATCTGTGAAAATTTCAACTGTCTAGCTGTCACGGTTCATGAGATACAGCCTGGTGACAGACAGACGGACAGACGGACAGACGGACAGACAGCGAAGTCTTAGTAATAGGGTTCCGTTTTTACCCTTTGGGTACGGAACCCTAAAAAATCATGGATTTGGGGTGCCATATTGTAGACTTCGAATTTTTTTTTCTTCTAATACCATCGAGTGGGGTATCAAAATGAAGGGTTTTAAAAGATGATTACAAAAATGTATTCAACGTTTGAATGTAATTCGAAATGACAGATAGTATAAAAGAATAAATAAATTTCAAATGTTTCTCATCATGAAGATTTTAAAATGAAATGTATTTATGGTATGGGAGGTTATGTGTATGGAACTAGAGTCGTTTTTGCATGAAAAGTATTATGATTTTAGCTATTTTTATAGTTATGTTACTTTTTCTAGAAAAGGCCGATTTTAGGAGGAGGCTGATACTAGGAGACTCCACCCTATTCCAGTTATATTCGAAATTTCGAATCTGCTTCTAAAGCCTATGTCATTCGTGTGACGTTTGACGTATAACTGTTTGGACTCCGGATTTTTGATAAAAAAAATAATTTTTGATTTGAGTGGACGCTGTGCGAGTGATATTGTGTTGGTTCATTGAAGAACAGGTGTGAATAACTACAAATTAACAATGGGTAAGTCATATAATTTGTTGCACCTAATCTATTTAGTGTTCTTACACACGAGCGATACGCGGCATCGACATCAGAGGCACGTGTCGATGGTGACTTCAACCATTAGTGCTATTCTCTACACACAGCGCCGCAGGCTTACTTTACCCATGGTGGCCGGCGGCGCGGCTTTGTGTATAGGCATTAGGGCACCCTATGTAGGCAAGACAGACAGTGCAATGCGCTAGTGACTTTTATTTTGTATGTTTATGTAAATGGAGAGAGGCTTTTGCCCAGCAGTGGGATGACGCAGGCTAACAGTATCAGTATCAGTATGTAAATGGAAATGGTTGCGCAAATAGTAGGTGCCTCATCATCAGCCTATTAATGTTCCCACTGCTGGGACACAGGCCTCCTCTCTATGAGAGGTAATGGGCTATAATCCACCACGCGGGCCAGTGCGGGTTAGTAGATGTCACATGTCTTCGAATTTTTGGTTGTAGGACATTCCGGTTTCCTCACGATGTTTTCCTTCACCGCTTTGAGAGCAGTGGTGTTGAAATAAATTATACAAAGTAATGCGCCTGTCTAGGTTCGAACCCATGACTTACTGTTCGTAAGTCGGGGCCGCCACCACTGGGCCACCGGTCGCTGCTCTTGGTGCCTATACATATATAAAACCAACCTCTGGCACTTCCGGCACGGTAAAAACTTATGAAATCTGTACCGGGGGTCTACGCCGAAGGAGGGTTACTTATTTACTTATTACTTATATTACTTATTTACTTATATTTATTATAATATTATAAAGCTACAGTGTTTGTTTGTTTGTTTGAACGCGCTAATCTCTGGAACTACTAGTCCGATTTGAATGATTCTTTCAGTGTTGGGTAGTCCATATCGAGGAAGGCTATAGGCTATATAACATCACGCTGCGACCAAAAGGAGCGGAGCATAAATGAAAAATATTGCAAAAACGGGGAAAAATGTATTCCTTTTGTGAGCTGTTTCTCTTTTATGTGACGCAGACGAAGTTGCGTGGGTCAGCTAGTCTTTAATATTTTTCTTTTCTCTTATGTTAACACTTATTTTTGTGAATACTGGTTAACCTGTAATTGGCGACTGTGTAAATCCAAGACTGTAAAACCTATGTATACCTAAATATTATACACAGAAGCTGTTGGTGAACCTAAATAAATAAGTCCCATGTAATAGGGAGCGAGCCTATTGCCATCAACAAGGCACAAATCTAGACTCCGTGGCTGCTACTGACAAATTCTTGATGGATCAACTAAATAACACTTTGCTCAACCCGGGAATCGAACCCAGGACCTCATGCTCAGCAGTCGCGTTTGCGACCACTAACTAGATCAACGACACAATTGTTCGAACATGGCTAGGTTTAAATTAGCTACATATAAAATCAAATTCAAATCAAATAAATGGATAGACAAATTAAACCATGCCGACCACGAGTTATGGATCTCAAATAGGTTTGTGTAGGACACCTAGCAAGGCGTAATAATAGGGTATATGAATGACATTTTTTTATCTCTCTAAACAAAGCGACACACACAGGCAAACATCAGAAATAGCAAAGTGAAATTATTTTTTTGATATCTATAAAAAATACTAAGTTATAAGCATTTGAAACTGCTGATTAGACAGAGAGATCCGATACAGCGAATGACGTCATTCGCTGCATCGACGTACAAAATTCATACTAAATTCCGTTTATCTAGAAAGAGATAGAAATAAAAGTTTAAATGGTTATAACTTTTGTGTTGTTTGGCCAATTTATGTCTTGCTTTCGCTTCTTGTCATTATTTTTACAGTACTTTAACATTCCGTATCGAAATAAAAAAAAAGAAATTTATGCATTATTCCCTATTGCATGCAGTAAAACGCGTCCAAAGAATGAATAAGAAATTACTTTTCGTCCGGTTGCGAGAAGCGTAGATGACATTGATGCCATCGCGGGTAACTGTTGGATGAAACTTGCACAGCAGCATGAAGATTAGCACAAGCAAAGAGATACCATCCCAGCAATGCTAGATACCAGCGCTGTGATATTCATTTTGAATCTGACAGCATCATGCTGAGATACCTTACCTTACCTTTTGGCCTAGTACTAGTCCGATATGTGTTTTTGTGTCTGTCAGTGGGTGTCGGGCTGTGTGTCAGTCATGAATTATGACTTTTTAGACGCAAAAAATGTATACCTAACTCACTGTGTTTTATAGTATGTAAAATAATTAAATAAATAAATATCGCTGGACATTACACACAACGCCATCTAGTGCTACACTAAGCAACGAGGCTTGTGTCGTGGACACCAGATAGATGATATACTATCTACATAGATACTTTCTTTTTGTTTGTAAATACATACTTTACATATAAACATCCATGACTTGGAAACAAATGTCCATGTTCATCACACAAACATTGCCTCTACCAGGATTCGAACCCGGGACCCTAAGAACGTAAAGCAGCCTCACTACCGCTGCGCTATTCGAGTCGTCAATTATTTGTAATTTTACTTTCGGAAACAAAACATATGATAATATACGTGACCCGGTGTCGCAATCAATGAAAACGGAACACATAATATTAAATGTCACCATATGCCATTTCCATTCAAAATATATTCAGGGTTGAAATCGTCCTATGATATCAATATAATTCCGTTAATAATCGCTGACATCAACAAGACACAATGAAAAATAATTTCATGTTTGATGTTATCAAGTTAAAAGGTCCTAATTCTTTTGTTCACTAAAGTTATACACAACAGCCAACTTTCCTTTTACCCATAATTCAATCTCTCATAGACCAAAACCCACAGACTGAACAAAAAATCAACTCGCACATGAAAAATTAATAACCGCTCAACTCCATTTATCCGGAGATAACTAAATATGATCAAAAAAGCGCGGAACTGAGCAGACACGAAAACAAATTAGGGTTCACTCCATCACTCGGCTTAACGTGGTTAGGAACAACACAATATATCAGGCATGCAGCAGCCCTTAAAGCTCTTTGGGGAACGCAACGGAAGGGTATGGGAAACAAGACTCTAATAAGTTCCGTATTCTGTTTGAATTCCATTAAAAATTGTGATATTGTTTTGTAGGTGCCGATAGCTTAGCTCAAGAAATAAAGAAATAAAGAAAATTAAACATCGTGAAGTAATTAAACAAGGAATTTAAGTGTGGTAGTATTTTGTGTTTGGTGTGGGGTGTGATAGTGAGCATGGGTGTGATAGTGTGTATGGGTGCTTTTGTGAGTGTGTTACTGATGTAAAATGAGTGATAACAGAGGGCAGTTTCTCCATTTAAATTTCAAATTACATTTCAAATTATTTTCAACCAATCATATCATAACATCACTCGCCTGCCATATACATTTAAGTATTATGTTATATATAGTATAGGCAAGCTTATTGCCATCAGCCGGGCACAAATCCTAAGTCTGGGCTGAAAAACCCAATAACACTCTGCCTGGTCGGGGAATCGAATCCGGTCCTATCAGCCCTGATCATCATTTCCTCAGTACTGTTGGCGACCACTAGAGCAATGAAGCAGGCAACCAATCAAACGGCCTTAAGCTAGTGTTAAGTAGGTTTTGCAATACCAGCCTTACATAAGTCTATTAAAATCGCTTAATAGATTTCCTCAAGATGATGAGAAATTAAGGCTGTTAAAACACGTCTAACATTATTAACGTAATAAGCTATCCTGAGGTGTCCTCTTAATTGGTTTGGAAGTTTAAACTTAATTTGCCAGTTCTAATTTGCGTTAATCGCTTCCTTATTTAGTTTATTTTGTGCCCAACAAGATAGAGCTCAATGTCGTTTGAACAGGCAACACGTTTCAAGAATTTTAAGAAAGTAACCATGGACTTTCTTGCTGGTTCTTCTCCATAGGAAACCAAAACGTGCACCTTTTCTCGACGATGCATTTGCTGTGCTAAAGAACTGTTAATGCTGAGCGATGACGGTTATGTGTGGTTATTTATTTTGTGTTTTACACGGCATCTATGTATAATCAGTTTATAACGCTCCCAACGCTGGGACACAGGTCTCATCTCTGTTAGTGCAAGTGGGTTGCAATCGAGCAGTGCGAGTTGGTGGATAGTACATGTCTTCGACTTCCAAAAGGTCCTCCTTTTGGAAGTCGGTTACAAACTAAATCTTTCTTCTTCTTTTTTTTTTGTTTTTGCATGTATGTTCCGCGATTCACACCAATTGTGAACCGATTTTAATGGTTCATTTTTTGTTTGAAAGAATATTATTTCGCGGTGGTCCCGTTTAAGTTTGGTGAAGATCTGATTCTGATTTTCGGAGATATACAAGGGTACTCTTCAATACAGCATATCATCATTACATAACATCAAGCCATGGCGTTATGTTAGGTCATGATGTTGTATAAACAACAAACATCCAAGTGATTGCAGCAATCACGACAGATTTGCTGTCTATTATATTGAAGAGTTTCCTAAAAATGGAGAAATTATAAAACTTTTTCGCAAGAAATAAAACCAAGTTCAAAAACACCAAAAAAAGTGAAAAATAACTTTAGCTTCAGAAGTCGGTGGCAAAAAAAACTGAATCGAACCAATAAAAGTCACCGACTTCTGAAGCTAAAGTTATTTTTCACTTTTTTTGTAGTCGGTTTTATTTTTTGCAAAAAAGTTTTTACGCGTCCGTTTTTTTTTTCTTTTTGTGAACTAATTTTCTTGGAAATTTGACATGTCATCTGCCCAGCCTTTTACCAGTTATGTTGTGATCAGTTTCCAGTCTAACCGGATGCAACTGAATACCAGTATATACAAGGAGGGACAGCATGTCTGACCGCCACGACCCAGTTAGTACTGGATAATACGGTACCCCTTGGAAAGACTGGATCTCAGACTTTCGAGCCACTGACTACCTGTGACGACTGTTAAAGATCTACAAATGACAGCCGCGACCAAAATGATGGTCACCCATCCACAGACCGAACTAGGCAAGCGCAAGATTTGACAGGAGTCTAGAACCACAAAATAATTAAGAGGAAATGATCTTTACAAAACGTGGGTCTCCTAATGATCACACTGTATTGAATGGTTAAATGGATACCATCGTAAATAAAAAGTGTTGGGTTAAAAAATAAAATATGGCCGGCTTTGGGCAATTTTCTGAACCATTAAATATATCTCCCCTCTTAGGGCTATCTTACAAATTGCTCAATAAGATCAACCACCGATAATATTATTATCCTGTATTTCTTTTTGCATTTACTGCCCTTTATTTTGAAATCAAAAAGAGAGGCACCGCGAATTGATACTTCAAAATGGATAAAATTGGATAATTTGGATTCAATTATTGAAGAGGCCCCCAGGGCCCCCATCTCACAGCTGAAAATTCAAATACAAGTGATATCTACCAAACGACACGGGGCCTGTTTGGTGGCTTGCAGCCCACTCCCACTCTCAGATAGAATGCCTTTCTTCCAGCAGCAGGAACATTATAGGCTGGTTATTTTGCAGATGCTGCTGCATCTTGCTGCAACGGAGCCGTAGTCCTCGCAGATGAACATTATAAGCTGACCATTGTTAGAAACCTGGGAGTTGCTAACTCATTGCTATTACTAGCACTACGAAAAGCTTAGGGCAAAATAATAACAGGCGCACGGTTCATTTTTATGGTTAAGCAACACTTGCCGAGGTTGATCCGTGGATGGGTGACCATACAGAGACCCAAAGAGAGTTCGCACTATAATGGTCTATTCTCAGTTAGGTAAGTAATAAGTAATATCAAAAAGCAAGTGCAGCATTTCTTTGTTACAATCGACAAACGAGAGTTGAATATCGGCTAGCTATAGAATAGTGATCAGTTCTCGCAGCTATAACAAAAGATCATGAAAATGCAATTTAGTTGAATCGTTAATACGAGCTAAGTCTACTTTTAATTTCTTGGGGAATTGAACAAATTACTATGTTTGTCAGAAAATTAACGTCGTTTTTAGAGTTCCTTTCCAGAAGGGTAACCAATGGGACCCTATTAATGGCGACATGGAGAGTACGACTGCTGTCGCAACCCCGTGCAGGGAACGCCACAATAGTGGCGATAAGTCCCCTCTTTGAGGAGTGGCTTGAGAGACGCCACGGCGTCACACCTTCCGCCTGACGCAGGCCCTCACCGGACACGGTTGTTTCGGGAGGTTCCTGCACCGAATCGGGTGGGAGGAAACGCCCGGGTGTTTTCACTGCGAGGATTGACCGGCGGACACGGTGGAGGTGTGCCCCGCGTAGGAGGAGCACCGCACTGCCGTGTCACCCCGGCCACCGTAGGCGCGGGCCTGTGGACGGTGAGCTATGGCTAGCTCGCCGTCCGTCCGTCTCATGACGACAGGCCGTGTCGACGGTGCGTTCGTGTTCCACGCGCGCCTCAAAGAGAGTCAGCAATAGGAAGGGGTCCGCAAGGACCGATGCCTGCCGGGATTGCGGGACTGTTCGAAAGAGATACCGTGGCCCCGGAACACAAAGGGCGACGAAAGAACAAGGATGGGTTTTAGTCAGTAAAAGTCTGACACTCCCTCCTGCTCCGCCCAGAGTGGGAGGAGTCATTTGATGATTCCCCATCCGAAAAAAAAAAATAGGGTACCGTATTATTACTAAACCTCCGCTGTACGTCCGTCTGTCTGTCAGCGGGCTGTATCTCATGATCCGTAACAGGTAGACAGTTGAAATTTTCACCGAATGTGTATTTTTGTTGCCGCTTTAACAATAAAGAACAAAAATAAATTAAAAGGGGCTGTCCGACTCGCACTTGGCCGTTTTTATTTTACGTTATAGGATAGCAAGTTATCCAACGTCGACGCTAAACCATCTCACGGCCACCACTGCCTATCTGACATCTGTAATACTAGAGGTATATTAGAGGTATTGCAAATGAGTTACCGTTACAGGGAAAAAACGCCACTCAATCCGATTTTGTTCGGTTCATTACGCGTCATTCGTTCATTTCAAATACTTATCTTTCTTGTTGTTTCTCCTAGACTCTGTGCAAGTTTGAGCGAGATAGATACAGGCTTAACAATCAATTTATGTTAAAAAATAACGCAGAGACGAAGAGGCCCCCTGTGGTTCTATCACAGATATGGAACATTTTTTGACTGGTCCCGTGTGGGTCCTCACAGCTGAAGAGCAAATTTCAGATGCAAAAACCCAATAACAATTTGCTCATGCGCAGCGGTCTCGGTTGCGATCAGTAGACCAACGAGGCAGTCTATTTATATCTATCTCGTCTTTCTGTTTATATTTTCTTCAAATAATAAAGTCATAATTATTGTGATTAAAATGAAGAACTTGAGTCACTATATCAATTTAATTGGAAATACAACAGAAACTACTCTATTATCGAACTATATTCAAAGTTAACTAAAAACTATATGAAACTAGGTCGACAATCAAAACATTAAATAACACAACCTATTAAATACTTATGAAGATCCAATTTTAACTGACTAGAAGTTACTTCAGGTAGCTTTGATTGTTCAGCCATTAAAATAGAAGAACTAATATTAAACTTTAATTTACCGACTGAAGGAAACTCTACTTTAACGGTTATGTCCCCGCGCTTACAGACGACAATTAACGTTAATTATGAGTCGTTAACTTGCTTTTACAAGGGTGGCTATTATATCGATCAAAAGCTTAATTAGATATACGATTGTATGGAGAAAGTATCTAACATAGCCTCCTCTGTCACTCAACATCACCGCAATAAGTATACAGTTTTCAATGACCGGCCAAATTTCCAGAAATGGTTCAGAATCGATAATATTTTCGTAATAATGAAAAAAAAAACAACATTTCTTAAAATAAAATTTAATTCCTGGCCACCACTAAAAAGCAAGTGTGGATATTACAACAGCACAATTCAGTTCAACAACCTAGATAGGTAGCAGTTAGCATACACATACACACATCAAAAAAAAAAATGTGATCACTAGCATAAGCTGATGTAGTTATTTAAATTGAACTTTATCAAGAAAAAAACTTTGTTGTGTGTTTTCTATAAATAGAAATACCCTGTTTGAAATTAAGAAATAAAACATTTTTTTATCTACACTTCTACACTAATATTACAAAGAGGAAAGATTTGTATTTTTGTGTGTATGTTTGTAATGAATAAACTCAAAAACTTCTGCGCCGATTTCAAAAATTCTTTCATCATTAGAAAGCTACATTTACTCTGAGTAACATTGGCTATATTTTATCCCCGTACCACGGAAACGGGAATTACGCGGGTGAAACCGCGTGACGTCCGCTAGTTTTTTTTTATGAAAACGTAACAAAAAGATTTCGAATTTTCAAAGTGATCACAAACTTTTTTTGATGTGTGTACATTTGGCGGTGCATGCACGCACACAAGTGCATTGATTCCCACTAGGTTTATGATTTAGGAAATGTTTAGGACACTTTCAAATGAATTTGATTTAAAAGAGTGTCCATGGAGTTTCTTGCCCGTTCTTCTCCATAGAGATCTACGCTAGGGAATGGGCAAATACAGTACTTTCACAGTTTTTATGTCTTGTGACTGGGACTGTAGCTACATTTAAATTTTAATCTTTTGTGTCGACAAATTCAAAAGTGCCTGTAACTGGCTTACTTGAAATAAATGCTTTGATTTTGATTTTGAATGCTATTATTTTATTTTATATTTCACCCGCGTAGTTCCCGTTCCCGTAGGAGTACGGGGATAAAATATAGCCTATGTTACTCAGGGTGATTGTAGCTTTCTAATGGTGAAAGAATTTTTGAAATCGGTTCATTACTTCCGGAGATTACCCCCTACATACAAACTTACAAACAAAATGTTACCTCTTTATAATATTAGTATAGATTACAAACAAAATGTTACCTCTTTATAATAATAGTATAGATTTTTCGACAAAAATATTTAAAATGCACTTTTTGTTTGATATCTTAATTTAAAATTTTGGCTGGTCATTGAAAACTAACCCTGTATTCTTCTTCCAATCTCCCCTGATAATCATCACTGTACAACTAATTATACAAATACAGGGTGTAAACGGACCCTTTACCAACCACCGCCGTTTTGCCGTTAACCAAGCATAATGTACTATCGAGGTCTTTTCCGCCTGACCATTTTAATTTTTTTTCGCTTAAAACATGCGGAGGCGCCGAGCCACGCCCCCTTAAAGTTTGGGCCTATTAAAATTAGGCAAGCGTCAACTTTGGCGCGCAAAATAACAATAACTCTCGATTGGCGTGCGTCGTCAGTGCGCTAGGCCGATTCAGTATCTTTTCATTCATTATTTCTATACAAAGTCAACGGGGCGGGGCTAGAGAGCGTTTCTATGTTGCGAGTGCAAACAAAAATAAGCTTAGTGGTGGTCAGGCGGGAGTGTCCTCCATAGTACATCAAACTATGTAACCATACGCAAAAAATATTGCTACGACGGATTATTTCGATTTTTCTTTTTGGGTTGTTAAATCACGTTTTACGGTAAACCTCAATGTCTTTGAATAGTAAACGGGTCATGGAGGTAATTACAGCAAATTTATTACCTCAAAAACTAGTATTAAAAAAAAAACTTGCAAAAAAGTTCCCAGATGTGGTCCAGTTAAAAAAAAGACGGTGAGAACCAATGCCTTTCGGCTTCGTTGAGGATTTTTATTCCGTTTAAACTCAAGTGCGAAAGTTTCAGTCTAAACCAGTACCAGATGTCTGGCACCTGCATGATACACCTTGGGAATCAAATCGTAGGTTAAATGGTAACTTAAATCAACGTCTTAGAATGCTGTGGTACACATTTATCACCATTGTACAATTTAAGTTTCTACTTCAGTTTTCTTTAAAACGAATTTATATGTAGGAATAAGAAAAGTATGAAAAGCTTAGGACAGATCTATGAATACATAAATATTACGGAAACGGGAAAACTGGAAGACATTACCATTCAGCAACAAGAAAACCCTATTTATTGCAGCTTATATACATATTTATGAATACAGCTCATAATTTACGCAATTAATTCTCTCTAACATAACAAGGGTGCTGAAGGACTCCATACTAATAATTATTATATATATGAAAGCTCCCATCTGCCTGTCGGTACGTCTACCTGTCTTTCTGTCTGTCTGTTATATTTTTATGCCTTACTACCTGTACGGATTTTGATTAAAGGCTCGCAGTTAGCCCTAACCTGGCTTAGGACATAGGACACTTTGAATCCCGGACTATCGGCTGGAAGTTATCCCAAGTCACGAACTTACGTTATGCCTTCAACATGGGCGAGGCCACTGGCAAGAGCTAGTCTACATCTACACTAATATTATAAAGAGGAAAGATTTGTATTTTTGTTTTTTTTGTGTGTGTGTGTGTGTGTATGTTTGTAATGAATAAACTCAAAAACTTCTGCGCCGATTTTAAAAATTCTTCGACGAAAGGTATACGTACATTCACCCTGAGTAACATAGGCTATATTTTATCCCCGTACTCCCACGGGAACGGGAACTACGCGGGTGAAACCGCGTGACGTCCGCTAGTCTATACTAATATTATAAAGAGGTAACATTTGTTTATAAGTTTGTATGTTTGTAAGTTTGTATGTATTAGGGAGTAATCTCCGGAAGTAATGAACCGATTTTAAAAATTGTTTCACTGGTAGAGAGCTACATTATTCGTGAGTGCTATAGGCTATATTTTATTCCCGTACTCCCACGGGAACGGGAACTACGCGGGTGAAACCGCGTGACGTCCGCTAGTGTAGTATAAAGCTACTTATTTGTCTTAATTTTATGACACTTCACCCGAAGCGACCCAAGTCGCATACAAGAGACAAAATTATTGGGCTGTAATAAGAGAATTGCTCCGGGCAATATTTTTGCGGTGTAACTTGCGAGAGGTCAGCAGTAAAATGAATCGATAAAGTACCGCGGACAGATTCGGGTGCTGTTACCAAGAGTAAGGATTCAATTTGGGAAGGGTTTAGAGCAATTTTTCAGAGTTTCATATTGTTAGTAGATGATTTTCCTAAGTGTTACGGTTTAGACCCAAATATTGAGGCACTATGTTATTTTCAAACGTTTACCTATGTAGAGTACTTCTTCTGAATTAGGGTAGAATTAGATTTTTGATCTAGCTGCTTTCATTCCTTCTGTTTTCTTTGTGTCGCTGACGTCACAGAATTTCAATGCTGTTGGTCAGAAACTTCGATATTTCCGCGATCTCGTCGTCGACAACACAGTGGTAATTTGGACACAGGGAGTAGGATAGCAGGTGGAATAAGGATTGGACTCAGACCCACGTCCTCATTCTGCTATAAAGGAATACCCACATTACGAGGTTGGAGTTTTTCTTCAGTTCATAAAGTTACTGTTTATTATTTTCAGAGCGAATCTAGTCGTTCTACTTCGAAAAATGTTCGTGACTAAAGCTTTAAACAACAAATTCAAAAGTATTTTAGAAGGAACAAAATAGTATACGTATACTTGTGTTGTTGATGGTTTTTAACTCATAAAAGTATTCAGGTTAATAAAATCTTCCTGGTTGTAAACGTTCGCGTTGTTTTATTTCATTTTTGTTGACTTTTTCAGTATCCACGAGATTGCCACCTAAAACATGGAACAGTTTCTATCCAAACCTGCATAAAGGAAGAGAATTAATTATTTTACATGTAAAACTTTGTACGGAAAAACTATTTGAAAAGCGACCAGACACGTTCAATTTGTTTCGGTTAGTCCTAGCGTTTTGCATAGGCCGCAGGTGGCCATGGATCGTGCAAATTCGCCGCCATATTTGTTGCAGCCTATCGAAGTATTCATGCAGAGAATATCGTGCAACCTTTACGGTACATTTTACTGGGCGAGTAAAATGATTGAATGATTTTGACTGAAGATTTTTATGTGCTTCAAAATTGAAAAAGTTTTTTGTTCATTAACTATATTCTTTGTTTTAAATAAAGATTAATTTTCTGGATTGCTAGACCTTTGAACCTGGCTTATAAGTTATGGGCGTAGCTTCGAACTTATATACGAACTTTGTATTACTATTAATACAAATCCACTGCTCTAAAATAATAAGAACAAACATCTTGAGGAAACCGGTATTTGGCAAGACTTAAAACAAAAAACATCGAAGACATTTTTGTGACTAACACCAACCCTCACTCGGCCCGCGTAGAAGCTCACGGAGAGGAGGTATTTGTGTCCCAGCAGTGGGACTTTAAGTGGGCAGTGGGCTTATTATACTTTGCTATAGTATACTAGAGCAGCTAGTACATTTCAGTTGATTTTCTCTCCATACTTCACGTGGTACAACTACCAATTTCACAAAAACTTTTGAATACTTTTTTATGAGAACCATTTTAGGCTTTATAAACATCGTCGGCGTACAGTTTAAGTGTTTACCTGCCTACCTATAACGAAGTAAGCAACTTTATGCCCTTCTTGAGTCTTGTTTCAGCGAACAACTTTAATATTACGATCGTCCGTCAAAAGTGGATGCTCCGTCAACAGTATCTGTAACACCCGTACGACTGGTGAAAATGCATGTTCAACTTTAACATACATTGCGGGCTTTCTAGAAGAATCGTCGGTGGAGTTCCATTCTAAAGGGGAAATGGATTTTAAAGTTGGTAGAATTATCGTCCTCGGTTGCTTAGTAAGAGTGTAGACCCAAGCTAACTTTTAATCATTGTTGAAATATCTATTCCCGAATTCGTTCCGAGTGTACAACTTCACTGGCTGGCTATTCCAGTTTGTTAGAAAAGTTAAAGACATTTGAATTTGTAACGGTAGCCGTTCTACAAGTTGTAATCGTAATCATTGAATTATAACAAAGGGATGTAGTTTTTATGCTAATTTATTAATGAGGGAAGAATTTGGGAGATAATTTTGTTTTTATGGCAGAACTTAACACGATCATCATCATCATCAATGGACTTGGAACCTTCTTACATCTATTGCTGAGTATAATTATGCCTCCTCTCTTTTGCTGCCCTGCCTTCAGTCTCTGTGCGAGTCTCATCCAGGTCTTCTTTGTGATCTTCTGTAGGTCACCCAACCAATCTGACACTATTTCTGTTTCGGATCATTTAGTTTCCTTCAAAATGGTTGAGTTGAATGGTGCTGATCCATGCGTCATGTCCGTGAACGAGCGCTGTCAGTTTTGACTGGTCATCTCTTAGTGGCCATGGCTTATTTGAATAAATTATTTTAAATTGTTTTTTTTTTTGTGTGTTTTTACTGTGGACACTTTTAACGTGCACATTTTGCTACATTGTTCTCACATAATATACCATCTCAACATGAATGATGTAACCAAGATTTTGTAACAATAATATTCTGATTTAAAAGAGTGTCCATGGAGTTTCTTGCCCGTTCTTCTACATAGAGATCTACGCTAGGGAATGGGCAACTACAGTACTTTCACAGTTTTTATGTCTTGTGACTGGGACTGTAGCTACATTTAATTTTCATCTTTGTTTTGACAATTCAAAAGTGCCTGTAACTGGCTTATTTGAAATAAATGCTTTGATTTTGATTTTCAACTATCTCTCAGAATTTAAAATTTTGAATACAGGTGAAGAATAGATACCACCCGATACTCCGATGAATATGAACAATTTCTAAAGGAGCTTGCAAAAATTAAAATAACGTAACTGAAACTTGGGGGAGGCTTAAGTCCAGCAGTGGACTTCTTTTGGCTGAAATGATGATGATGATGATGAATCGAAACTTATTATTGTGCTTAAAACGAAACAAATTGATTTAAACTGTACTTATAAACTATTAGCACCTATTAGTAAAAGAAACCACAATTCTGGTATCTAATGAATTAAAAAAGAGAGACGCTATCATTTGCAACAAATACGCACGTTTACTTTCTGTTCCTAATGAAGACTTTATTTACATAAACAAAAACTCAACCCCGATATTCAGAAAAAAACATCTTATCCTACCGTCCTTACGAACACACGTAATATAGACATTTAAAAAACCTCAGTCCCCCTCAAAGCCAAGGGGAACAAAACATCGGCATCTCCTTTGCAAATAACAAACGTTCAAGACAGGCATTTACTTTCAAAGTCGACTATGTCAACCATTTTTTGAACGGGAATGTGCAAGAGTATATCAGATACTGGGTGGAGTATATTTAAGGTAAGAACGGGGTCAGTGAACACTTGGGTAATAAGTACTGCACGGGTCGATCGGTCAGGTACGCTCTCCGTGGTCGGCCCGTAGATGGATCTTTACGTACCAGCCCGTGTAGCATGACCACCGTAGAGACGAAAGAGAATCGACAAATCCTTTGTTTGTCTGTCATTTTGTCGATTCAATGACAAATGAACAAAAGATTTGTCGATTCTCTTTCGTTTCTTCGGTCGTCATGCTACGTGGGCAGGACCTCTGTGTGTCTCGAAAAGCGGTGTTTTTTTTTTGTATGGCGTCTTACAGGTCAACCTATACGAGGCTGACTTCTGTTTAACCGGATTATCCTGTGGTGGTGGTATACTTATAGACTAAGTGACAACGTGCTGAGGGCACCCCCTGTGGGATACGAGCCTCGACTTAGGGCGTCGCAGGGGACGGCAACAAAGGAGAGGCTGGATTTGAGTGACATCATTATTTAGGGGCTGATTTAAAACTACTGGCACAGTATCGTGTGTTGGCTCGAGCAAGGGTCGGGGGAAAAGTCGTGGATCCCAGCTGCCATTCTGTTAGATGACACCATAAAACAATAATTCTAAAACACCAATCTCTAAAAGAAACACTTTATTTTGGGCCTCAAAACCCGATTTATTTACAATTATTTGCCAAATTCGATTTATAGTTGCTTTGAAATCAATAAATAGTTGTGTCACTGAGTTGAATAAACAGTGACGTCACAGTTTTCTATTGCTATACAAAATCTATGATAAATGATAAATGATGTTTATTTTGCAAGTAGGTTTTTACAAACACTTTTACACGTCATTTTTTAAAACTAGATGGGGCCGGTGTTTCGTACCTGACTACTCTGAGAAGAAACAGCCGAAACAAACTCAGAGGTCATAGTCTCTTTTAAAGTCCAGACAATCTTGCTCAATTCACATGAGGACTATGCAGATTAGTGTCTGAGATGGTCTTTTGAAGAGAGAACCATACAGATTTGAGTGGACCTGTCCAGTCAGTGCAAGCATTTGTCAGTTAACGTGTAGCTCGACTTATAACTCAAGGAGCTCAACGAAACGACGAACAATATCTACCAAAGAAAGGACATTTGGGAAGGTCGCTTATAGTACTCAAACTGCCAGACAGTTGTGGGAAAAAAACAAACAAAAAATAAAAATGTGACCCACATGGTCCCCACATTCACAATAATCAAATAAAATTAATAACAAATTCTTTTCAAATGAATGTAAGTAAAAAAAAAAAAAAAAACACAAATATCATTAAATGTCGCAATGATAACAAAATAAAAAAGTAAAATACTTAAAAAAATAAGTATTCATGTCAAATCAGTAAATGTCACATAAAACAATAAAAAACAAAAGTAAAATAATAAAATACATGTCAAAAAAAAAATTCAATGTCAGAGTGTATAAAAGAAAGGAATCAATAATAAATAAGCGAAGTCCGAAATTTCGACATTCACAGAGCAAATTTCATTGGAGCAGCTTAATCCCAAGCTTTTTTATCTTCAAGATAGTGATTAACATGATAGTAGGCTTTCAGGCACAGCTTCCGTTTTATAAACGATTTGAATTTATTTAGGCTTAGTGCTTGAATTTGGCTCGGAAGTTTATTGTAAAAGCGTATACATTGGCATCTGAACGTACCTCCTATTTTTTTGAGCCTCGTTGCAGGAACAACAAATTTGTGTTTGTTCCTCGTGTTTATGTTGTGGATATCACTGTATTTTTTAAATAAATTAATATTTTTGTGGGCGTACAAAAGGTTTTCATAAATAAACTGAGAGGGCACAGTAAGAATATTAGTCTCTTTAAATTTTTCTCTGAGGGAGTATCTGGGACTTAATTTATAAATTGAACGAATTGCCCTTTTTTGCAAAACAAATATTGTCTGAATATCGGCGGCATTGCCCCACAAGAGAATACCGTACGACATCACGCTATGGAAATAACTAAAGTAAACTAAACGGGCTGTCTCTAAGTCAGTTAAATCACGAATTCTTCTAACGGCGAATGCTGCAGAGCTAAGTTTCTTCGACAGTTTGTCTATATGCGGGCCCCACTGAAGCTTGGCATCCAAAGTTATGCCTAAGAAGACTGTGCTATCTTCCGGTTTTAACTCTTCATCCTTAATTAGTACAGTAGTTTCCACTTGTCTTACATGGGGTATCGTAAACTTAATACACTTAGTTTTTTTCTCATTTAGGAGTAGATTATTAACATTAAACCAATTAACGACTTTCGCCAGGGCGCTATTAACATCATCCGTAACTAACTGCTGACGTTTGAGTTTAAATAAAAGAGAAGTGTCGTCTGCAAACAATACTATGTCATGATTATCCTTTATGAGGTAAGGCAAGTCATTTATATAAATAAGAAACAAAAATGGACCAAGAATTGAGCCCTGGGGTACCCCCATTCTTACTACGGATCCGGGAGATCTTTTCCCTTTAACATCAACTCTCTGAATCCTGTCACTCAAATATGAAATAAGAAGAGCCAGGGAGGCGTTACGGATTCCGTAGTGGTGTAGTTTCCTGATTAATGTTTCATGAAGAACACAATCGAAAGCTTTAGATAAATCGCAAAAAATGCCCAAAGCATCGCATTTGTCCTCCCAGGCATTATAAATGTGTCCTAAAAGTTCAACACCGGCATCAGTAGTTGAACGACCCCTTGTAAAACCAAACTGTTTTTTATGTAATAACTTATATTTATTGAAAAAACTTTGCATTTGTGCCAAAATTATTTTTTCAAAAATTTTAATAAAGGTGGGTAGTACTGAAATGGGTCTATAATTAGTGGGGTCTGATGTACTACCCGATTTATGAGAGAACCGCGTTTTGACAGCTCTTAAAAAGTATCTCAATTGATTGGTGTGTCATCTACCTCTTTGTAGTGCTTTGACAATCATTACTAATAGGTAGGAGCCTGAAAGTCTGACAATTAGTCTTACCCAGTAACTAAGTTTTGGAGGTCAGATATAAGCTGTCGCTCCGTGTAAAATATTTTGATTCAGCTGCACCTAGTTAGATTGAAAACCGACTCCAAATTAAATGAAAAAAAAGCAAAGAATTTCCGAACTACATGAAGGTAAAGAGACAGAGGCTAGCTTAAAATACAGTTATAGCCTTTGTGTTGCAGTCAACACACACAGTAAAAAGCCTTCGGTTTCGGCCCAGCCCAGTAGTTCAGCTGCATCCGATAAGAAGCCGACCCCAACATAGTTCGGAAAAGGTTAGGCAGATGATGAAAGTGTGAGTGTCCTCTTGACACCATTAAGTTCTATTGTCTATGCCTAGTGCTTTGTTTTTCTATTGTTTTCAGCGTATTGTGAAGCTACGCTTTACTTTGTGTTCTGCTTACAACGGTGCATTTTCTCGGCGGCACAGCTAAGACTCCATTATAATTAAATTAAATGATGTACCTATGTAATGAGTGCGAGTCGGAATCGTGCATGAAGGTTTGCTTACCATCGTAGTAGGGGAGCCTCTTTTAATTTTTAATTTATCTTTTTTTTTAGGAAACATAAGCAACAGAAATGCGTCATCTGTGAAAATTTCAATCGTCTAGCTATCACGGTTCATGAGATACAGCTTGGTGACAGATATACAGTGGAGTCTTAGTAATAGGGTGCCGATTTTACTCTTTGGGTACGGAACCCCAAAAAGGAATATCCAAGGTAGGTTGACTGTCAGAGGTTGCTAGTTTTTAATATTTTGTCACTTTTGTTTTTTGTTCAATTTTAATTATACAAACTTATAACTCCTCCTGATTAGAAGGTCTATGTCCAACAGCGCGAAACGTCTAACAAGCAGTAAGTTCGAAAAACTTCCTACAAATAAAAGGAAAGAGTTTTGGGAGTTTTTAAAATTAAGACAGTTTAGCAAAATATTGTCTATGAAAGGCTTTTTAGGAAGAGCATGCTCTTCCATTGCAGGTTAGAGTTGATCTGTCCGGACAGAGACGTCATGTGGCCGCCATCGTATAACTGAACTCTATTATTAGGAAGTTCAACGTAAGAAAAGGTTACTGAACTTTTGACAAATGTCATTTCTAGGACTGATATCGGTTCAGATAGGGATGTTTCATTGTTCTTAGCGGATTGAATGGGTGAACAATTTTTAGAGGCCCAATTCTATAATGAGGTAAACATTTATTTTAAACCTAATAGTTAGTTCACTTAAGATTATAGTGTTCTGTTTTATAGTTAGCAACGGTGACTAGAAGACTAATCTGATTTTTATTAGTAATCCATCAATATTGTGAATCCCAAGATGATGTTTTTGATTAAATGGCGAAAAACAGTCATATTATACGTATACTTACGTGACATGAGATTTGACTACATAAAAGAGGCTTTCAGAAGGTAGGAAAAAAAGGCTTCAAGAGCAGAATAATAACTTTCTACCTCCGCAACTTTCAGTAAGTAAGTATCCTAATATTTCGTCGTATAAATCAGAACAAAAATGGGCACTACTCTTCCAAGGAAGAAAAAAGCCTAAAACATCGCGCAATAAAACAACATTTTAACTTGTGTTTCCAACTCCAAGTCTCAGTTACTTTACTCGGAAAACCCCTCACACACGTTCCTTCTCGTGATTATAATAAAATAAAAATAAAAAGTACATATCTACGCGGTCTGGAAGAGTGCGTAATACGAGGCGTTTCGGGTAATACCGGCAGGCGCCAAGGTCCCTTGTATTATGATAATGACAAGCATGTGGTGTTATTGCTGCGTACGAAGACAGACGGGCTATTTCACGTACTGCCTAACGTATCACGGTATAACTCGGTAAGATTGAACGTTATGTAGATAGATCGCAAGGATATATCGTACGGTGTATTTGTCTAGGGAAATTTCCATACGGTTGTGGTGAGAAAAACTTACATTTATCTGTTAGAGGAAGTAAGGCACTGTCTTCAGTTGTCAGATTACCGAGCTGGGAAGTATAAAGTTTTGTCTTTGTTTGTGAGAGCAGAGGGAAAATATTTACGTGATTGTTTTACAAGTTTTTAATGATTAACTTTTAGTTTTTTCTCATTTATCATGATGTCTGTGTACTGTTTCAAATTACTATTACCATGTAATAGTGTTTTTGAATATAGAACCATGCCAAGATATAAATATCTGAGCATGCTTCGACCGTAGATCTGCTGGAAAGCCTAAAAGTCACTAATAAAGGATTCGATATATATCAACAGTACTCACAAAACTCACAAAATCGAGGTCAAAAGTCATTTATTCAAATTACGCTGAGAATCTTTGATCGACAATAATTACGTATCTCCCAAACGCCCGCTCTTCACCACTTCCTATAGTGTTTTAGTTGGGGAGAATAAATAATGAAAAAATACTCCCCAACAACACATCTGTCTGTAACAAACCCTGATTACTAAGGAAATTCATGTTTTGCTTTGGTAATAAGGACTTATATGGGCCGTTACCCTTCTAATAATTCCAGTAACCAATCAAGAAAATCGATGTTCCATCCATTATAATCTGATTACGAACATTGAAGCTTTAGTATTTATACCAGTTGTATGTGTATCTCTACAAAATGAAACAGTTCACGTATCGGGCCGGCCGGCGTTTTCAATTAATGTAGTTCGATCGCCCGCGGCTAATAACACGGTTGATGCAAAGATAACATTACGTGTTGAACGGTCAACACTTCGGCTGATTGCTTCTGCACTCTTCAACCTGTAGTGTTTCGTTTTTTTTTTTAACCCATGACCAAAAAAGAGGGGTGTGTTGTAAGTTTAACGTGTCTGTTTGTGTATCTGTCTGTGGTATCGTAGCTCCCAAATGGATGAACCGATTTTCATTTAGTATTTTTTGTGTCATAGATAATTTTATCCCGAGTGTTCTTAGCCATGTTTCATGAAAATCTGTTCAGCCGTTTGAAGATCATCAGCTTTTTTCTAGTTGATGATTTGACTAACTTCCCTAAGTCCGATCGATTCGAAATTTGGTACCGTGTTACTTCAGTGATATTGAAAGTATATGGTAAGGTAACCATGACCTGATCAGCCGTTTGAAAATCATCAGCTCTTTAATAGTTGATGAGGGGATCTGACGACCTTGTACTTAAGTTACTAACTCTACTAACTGATCACTATAAATACCTTCCTAATATATATACCTACTTTAAAAAGGACAAAATAAAGGGTCAGTGGCAGTAACTATTTGAGAGATCTTTGTATCTTATTTCGTTTTTATTAGTCACATAAGAGGTACCCACTTTTGAGATGAAAAGTGTTGATGAATACAAAGTCAAATTGAATAAGCTAGCGAAACCACACGATGCGAGACGTGATGGGTATCGATGTTTTAACATGATGAAACTTTAACGATATTTTTTGGGCTCAACGACCGAAGATAGTTTTGATAGTAGATTATGTTAAGCATAAATGCAAAACAAAAGATCAGGGGTTGAACCTCATCTCGAAACATGCACGGCGTGCTGTTGATCGCATCGTCGGCATAGCATTCCTGCTCTGTTTCTCGCTCTAGCAAATGATGGTTCTGAACGATAGAAAAGGATAAGAGCATGAAAAAGTGCGATTTCGTGATGCCAGATGAGTTTCAAACCTAAAACATTGAAGTGGAAAAAATCAGATTTGAATTTACCTAGATAACAAAAACGTACCAGAATCATCATCAGCATTTCATCTCACTGGATAGTTTAATATAATTACACATAAACCTAAAAAAGACCTAACTTAAACCCAGTTACTAAAACAAGTCCATACATCGTCACGTCACAGTCTACTACCTTACATAAACAGTTTTACATAGTAACAGCTCGTTAGTTCGCTTGCATAATATTCATATTTATATGCACACATCACGGGCACTCTCGCAGAAGTGTCTAGAACTCGACACTATTTATATGTCATGAGAGTTTATGCGCTCACAGGACGAGCAGGTTAACTGGGTGCATTCTGAAAGTTGGTATGGTAACGTCGTCGTTCATAACTGTCAATTATTTGCTATGTCGATTAATTACTCAATATTACTAAATGGAACGGTGAAATATCACTATGTCACGAACACCAATATGTTATGTATACACTTTCCTAAATTTAAAAGCAATTATCGCGAGAAATAACGATTATAACTTGAAGATAGGATCTTTTTCATAAAAATATAACTTTCAGAATGCTATGTTCGTAACACCATGAAATTTTAATCAGAACAGTACGAGAAAAACACTTCTAAAAGTTGTTAAGTGTTTATATATTGGTGCTCGTGACTGTACCTCATGTGATGATTCTATATTACGTACTAAAACATTGAAATTTGCAACATATCGTGATACTGAGCTGAAATATAATATAAAGTATAAATTATGTTTATTTTGCAAATAGGTTTATACAAAAACTTTTTTTTTTCTTTTAAAACCAGTTGGTACCTGTGTTTCGTACCTACGCTGAAAAGAAACAGCCGAAAAAAACTAATAAGTCATAGTCTCTTTTAAGGTCCAGACATAGTCTTGGTCAACTTATATGAGGACTATGCAGATTAGTGTCAGAGATGGTCTTCTGAAGAAAGAACCACACAGATTTGAGTGAAACTGTCCAGTCTCACTCATAATCATAACTCAAAAAGCTCAACGACACGAAATATAAATAAGTCTATATAAGCACTTAGAAACCCTCCACGTGCTTTTTTTACACCTAATGTTCTTAGCCCATTTATTCCAGTGTTTTTATCGCAATTAGAACGATACATTATTTAATTTAGCAATATTGACTAATTAATCAAACCAGCGTTTTGACAGCTAATTACGAATTTAAGAATGCCTCGCCTTAATATTTTTCCATTACATTCCTTAAACCGGGATGGACGTTACTGAAGCCGCCAAACTTGTGGCTTAATTTGCTCAATTTAGATTGCCATCGTCACGCCAAGAAGGAAAATATCTGTTAAATATGCAAATATGAGGGTGGTTGCATCCACTCCTATTATAAGTAGTATTACTTGTCAAATACAGTCAGTGTGTTTCCAGCCACCCATTGTTTCACTTGCCCCCTACGTTCGCATATCCATCAATTGTATAATCACAATTTAATAAATCACTTTCATTTTTGTTACTTGTACATATTTTTATTATTATTTAGAGTTGTAGTTTGTATATAGTGTAATTATTTAAATAAACTTGTACGTCATCATCATCAACCTATAATGTTCCCACTGCTGGGACACGGTCTCCTCTCATGATGAGAGGGAACTTGAACGGACGTTGCTTGGCGGACTTGTACGTATATTTTAATTTTTATAACGTGCGTAACTTACGCTACGTCGGAAGAATTCAAACCTCATGCACGGTGAACGTAAAAATTATACGACAGGTGCTTTCTTAGCTTTTTTTATTCTGTGACTACACATTACGTGTCTTCTTAATCTTGAGTGTCATAATTAATTGCATTCTTCATAATAACGTTTGGATTGTCTTAATTGAAAGACGAGCTGTTTCTATTTCTCGAGAGATGTTCAAATTCAAGTGATAGTGGAGTGCAGAATAACGTGTTAAGTGGGTTTAGAATTATATCAATTAAGTGTGTTGAACACGAAACATTAATTTGATAAACTGGATGATATTTGATTATTCTAATCTATTAGAATCATCAACTTTATTAACTTAACATCACGCTTTGCGCTTTAAAGACATGTAACATCTACCAATCCGCACTGGGCCCGCGTGGTGGATTATAGCCCATTCCCTCTCATATAGAGGAGGCCGTGTCCCAGCAGTGGGAACATTAAAAAGCTGATGATGATGATGATGATGATCACGCTTTGTAATTCCCGAAGGGTTAGGCTGAGGTGTACCTAACAAGTACTTACACCCACATTTCGCCCGTTACTGTATGTTCGGTTGACAATCTTTCCAGAGTTTACAATCTCAGTAGATAGATTACAATCTAACGGGTTTTTCAATTTTACGGTGACATGTTTTAAAGTTTAATCAGCATTGTTTTATTTTAAATCATAATATTGATTTTATAAATGCCCAAAAATCCTACTTTTTTACTATATCTCTAATTAGCACGATCACGTATACACTCATAATTCAGCTACATCTGGTTAGACTGGAAAAGGCAGAGGATGATGACGTATATACTCATGATGTCCCAGTGGACCAATCCCTTGTTAGTGAAACTTCACAAATAGCAAACTAACTCTCTCTACTAATCCCAAAATGTTTTCCTCCACGGCTGCATTTCTGTCTGAATATTTAACTACGATTTGACGGCAAGTCTGATTCGGAAACAGGACCTGCTTCGGATCTAGAGCTGACGTCCGTTTTCACTTACATTAGGCGACACCTAACAGAATTCCTAAAAAAATGAATTTGGATTTTCTTAGGTCAGAGAATTTCAACGCACTTGCCTAGGTTGGTCCTTGGATAGATGCTTTGATAGAATTAACCGATTACGATGAACAAAAACTAAATAACACCTCAAGATACGCACAATCTTTATGTATAAAAGTTATCTATATTGGTTTCGTATATTTTGCGTGATGCTTGATCATCGAAACAGACAAACAGACAAAAATTCCAAAAATGCTGGAAATAAGTTCTGTTGATTATCCTTAACCACCCCGACAATTTTTTTTTCAAAATATTATCGTTGTACAAAAACGATTTTTCTACAGATTTATTATAATTATGTTAGATTAGATTAGATTATTATATGTATAGATTATTAAATGGGTCCCGACTGTTGCAGTCAATATGTCCTGTTTCCTGAACTTGTTTTTTTCTTTTCGGTTTTTGTTTAAAATTATTAGTTATTTTTTACGCAGTCGCAATTTTTTAATTATTTATTTTTTATTCTACTCTAGCAAATCATGACAGTAAGTATAACGAATGTTTATTGACGATGCCGTCACATTCGTTTAAGATTTATGTGTGTTAACCACCAATCTTTCTTTATCATGAGGTTAGTGCCTAACCTGGTGTCAGATTTTTATGCCGCCTATGGGCCCCTGACTTGGCTTTACATGCCGTCGAGAAATATGTGTCAAGCAAGCTGCTTTCGTCACAATGTTTTCTTTCACCGAAGCAAGTGATAATTTTACAATATGCACATGGAGCCGAAAAATCAGAGGTGCATGTCTTGGGTTCGAACTTGAGCCGAGTCTCAAGTTCGAACCGTACGATAGTTACACCATTACGCTATCACTACTGAACCACCAGTGAAACCACGTAACGAGAGTTTAACAGACTGTCAGATTGTCAGCTAATTATTAAGTTCATTCCCATCTCTGAAACTGGGAGCAACAGACACAAACCTCACTTTGTTGAAACTCCCGAACTAAGATCAACTATCTGTATACAAATATTAAGTTTGAAGGAGGAATCGGAACCGCAAGCCTGCCCTAAGTAAATGTTCTGCCGCTACGACAGTCATACCCGTTATTGAGTTTCAACTTTCCGCGCTGACTCGAGAGCTGAAAATTCAATGCCGCAATTTTTATTTAGGGCATTAATTTAGTGTCAGTGAAAACTGTTATTAGACGGTCAGCCATTGCCTATTTGTTAGTAAAACCACATCAAATCTATACTAATATTATAAAGAGGTAACATTTGTTTGTAAGTTTGTATGTAGGGGGTAATCTCCGGAAGTAATGAACCGATTTCAAAAATTCTTTAACCATTAGAAAGCTACATTCACTCTGAGTAACATAGGCTATATTTTATCTCCGTACTCCCACGGAAACGGGAACTACGCGGGTGAAACCGCGGGTCGTCAGCTAGTACTAAATGAACTGTTTAGTTTATTTAGTACTAGCGGACGTCACACAGGAATAAAATATAGCCTATAGCACTCACGAATAATGTAGCTTTCTACCAGTGAAACAATTTTTAAAATTGGTTCATTACTTCCGGAGATTACCCCCTACATACAAACTTACAAACTTACAAACAAATGTTACCTCTTTATAATATTAAGTATAGATATAGATTAGTATAAATATAGATAGTATAGATATAGATTTGATGTGGTTTTACTAATAAGACTTAGTTTTTCTTTGCAGGTAAACACCTGCAAAGAAAAACTAAGTCTTATTAGCCAGCAAGACATAAAACATAATCATTTGTGACTCAGAAACTTCATAAATAAGCACGCAGCTTCTTGCAATGAATCTTGCAAACCTCGGACAGTTAATTTAATCAGGGGAGAATTACGGCTCCAGCTACACTGGGGCCCAGGGGCCCGAGGCCCCTAACACCCACGTGATGGAAAAATGTGGCTTCTTAAGACAAAAGGCTGATGGATGGCACAATGGTGGTCGGGCTGTCGATGTGTTTGGCAATAATAGAAGATGTGGGCCAGGCAGTGTCCGGGTTAAATGACCTTTTGTTTTGTTCTGGAGGTATTTTGATGCCTGTTAGAGACATATTTAGTTCTTAAAAGGGTTAAGTCCTAGGAAAGATGTCTATTGTGTATCTGAGATCAACGACTCCATCAGTTTATTTTAGGTTACAGTATTTTCTTAAGAAATATGGAAAAATATGCAATTTTGGTCTAGGCAGGTTATAATCCACGGATATTTAACGGTCTAAATCTAAGCGGTTCCCGTATTAAATGACAAATAAATTAAGGACAATGAACCACAGTTTTTCCTAAACCAACTGGCCAGCTGCGAAACTGTCCAGCTGAGAATCAGTCCAGTTGCGAATCTGTCCATTGTATGTAAAATATTTTGTTGATATTACTTTTTCAAATTTATTTTATTTAAATTTTCAGGAAAAATGCTAAAAGAAAAACATACACAGATTGCATGTGGACACTGTGTATAAAAGCTGAACCTATATCAAAGAAATTAATGGTTTCGTAGCCCGGCAGCGGTCTACGTCGGCAATTGGGCCAAGCACATTCTTGTATTGAATATTCAATTCTTTTGCCCTCTTCAATTTGCTACAGTAGACGGCTATTTGAATTTGGGCAGTATAAGTTGGCATACACTGCATTGATTTATTTAGGTTACAAATGGTGAGATGCAAGATTAATGAACAACATTGACAGTTAATAAAGCTTGTTTATTTGAGTGTTCCGTATGCCTCTGCTAAAAAGGACACATTTCTCGTCCAGGGAGTTTAAAAATTAAGTACTAAAATATTTGTCAGATCCGATCATTGGTACGGACATAAAATGAATCGCAAGCGCACCAGTGGTAACATCATCTGACATATTAAATAGCAGAACTCAAAAGCGATTTTCTCGTGGCATACAGTTTCTACTTTGAGATAACACCTATTTCGTAATAGTATGGTTTCCAAAATACTATGTTCGTGAAACAAATAACCAATACACAGAGAAAATTACTTTTGAAAGTTGCTGTGTGCACACTTATAAGTGCCCGCGACTGTACATGTACGAGTAATGTTTTCTTTGAAAAATCAAGATACAGCAACAATCGTGAACGTACATTTTTCTTGAAACCCACCAGTAGATTTATTTCAAACACAACCACGCATTAAGTGATAGGGCGTTCCATTCCACAACACAGCTAAAGTAGAGAGTAAACTGTACCCTTCCGACCTTTACAATCTTCGCGAAATAACAAGGAACTCCATTTTCCCCTCAGTAGCAAGATAACTTAGTGGCTCATCGGGAGCTTCGCACCTACCCCTGACCCTTACAACTTACACAAAATAAGCAACTCCATTTTTTCCCCAAACATACTTGACAGTTCATTTCGGCGTGAGAGGAACAAAAGATTTAGGGGCCTTATTTCACAAAACTTGGTTATGCAGATAAATTTAACAATAGAACAGACTTTGTATGAAATTATTTGCAAGATTAACCTAGCTAGTCTTTTTTCAAAGGTGGTCATATGGGCTAATAATTTCGTTAATTTTTTAGAACTGTTAGATTTAAGAATACGGTAAGGGTTATAATACTGACTGCCTCATTACTCACAGTTACTGCTGAGCTTAAAGTCCCGGGTTCGATTTCCTGGTTGGGCTGTGTTGTTGAGTTTTTTTATCAGGAATTTATTCATTAGTCTGAACCTATGACAACAGGCTAGCTTCTTATTACATGGGACTCAAACATATTACACCACACACACCCATTCCTTGCTTAAATACATTTTAATAAATGATAAGTGTTAAATTGTCTTATGTCAATCTGAGTTTTTATGCTCACAAAAATTCCTACAAACTGCAGCAAATTGTCAATGAACTGTAAGAGGAAGGCGCCTGTGTCTGTTTATACACAGTTTATACTAGCACAGACACAATCGTTCACTCTGTCTCAAATAATGCATAGTGTTGTACTTCATGTAATGGCGTTTTATTATGTTTTGATTGAGATGGACAAATTGTATTTGGCTTTCTTGAAATAAAGATTATTATTATTCATTTAGTGAAATGAGTTTGTACTACAGCTCTGCTTAACCCTTCAGAAACAACTTGCGTGATGTAATTAATGTATACGTGTTGTCTACTCCGTCTTATGTATGTACTAGATATGTAGCTAGTTCACAGTTTAATTATATCAACTTACTAGTATAATAAACGCGAAAGTTTAAAGTACGTATGGATGTTTGTTCCTCTATCACGAAAAAACGGTTGAGGATTGGATTTGTGTGAAAGGACAGTGGGCAAAATACACCCACGTCAGCCACAGCCTAGACTACTTTTATTTGGAAGGTATCACAACCATTTTTCTCTGTGCCAAAGCACATCAAATTCTGTCCCAGGGTTCTCTATTTATTTTAAGTCGAATAGGCACACAGATACTTTATAACCTGCTGAATTAACATAAAGGATATTTTTTGCCCCGATAGTACGATTTAGTGGGATAATTACCGCACACGGCGCTGGCAAAAGCGTGGCCATAAGCTAGTAGTTGAAAATGATCGGCTTCCAATCTAACTAGATGCAGCAGAATTTCAGTACTTTACACCGAGCGCCTTGTGACCTTTGCAGTTCGAAATATGTTACAGTTCACTCGGCGAAAAGGTTAACCGAAGTAGCTAAAACCGTTTCAGACTTTCTACCCTTTGGCTTGCCTTAAAGTCTATCAAAGGGATTCGTTTGAAACCCAGCATGGCCAGTGGTCACTGAGATACTTCATTTCACATCTGTAAATGACCTATTTTGTGAAACTTCTTTATATAGGTCCTTTTTAAGAAAGGTCAGAAAGTGCGTGGGTTTTCATTGATACATTTGGTTTAGTGAAACAAGGATTATATGGTGACAAATGACAGAGGGGCGCTGTAGGTAAACAATTAATGTATTGAAGATGGTGGACGGTGTTCGGAGCTTTATGACGAACGGTTTTAGTTTCAATTTTCACTAGTCGCCGGATTTTTTTTGTATATAGTTGGTGCCAGTTAAGATGAGAATAGCGGTCATTGCCTTTTCCCTAATATCTCTTCGTACGAACCAAAACAAATAATCCATGTATCGTTTTTCATTACAAAAAAATAGATGACGATTCGACTTGAACAGGCTTATTTTCGGTTTTCAAAGTTAAGAAGTTTAATAAATGTAGGTGGATCAATGACCGCTATTCTCATCTAACTGGCACCAACTATAGCTGTACACACAAAAATAAAGACACAGGATCGGACCGGGCGTGTCGACGGCGCGTTCGTGTTCCACGCGCGCCTCAAAGAGAGTCAGCAAAAAGGAAGGAGTCCGTAAGGACCGATGACTGCCGGGGTTGCGGGACTGTTCGAAAGAGATACCGTGGCCCCGGATCACAAAGGGCGATGAAGGAACATGGATGAGTTTTAGTCAGTAAAAGTCTGACACTCCCTCCTGCTCCGCCCAGAGCGGGAAAAGTCATTTGTAGATTTCCCACCCGAAAAAAAAAAAAAAAAAAAAAAAGGATCGGACCGGTTGCTGCAGAAAAACATACGGCACGTTTTCGTAACAGATAATAGGTCCTTGGCATGTTTTAAAATCGGTTTGAAATAAATAAACAATATTGTCGTCATCATCTGCCTCGCCAGGCTTCCAATCTGGAACTAGATGCAGATGAATACCAGTTTTATACATGGAACGTCTGTTTATCTAACCTCCACAATCCAGTTACTGGTAAGCGCTGGTTGTTAACTCTCAGGTATCTGACTACCCTTACGGACTGTCAAAGACCTCAAATGAAAAAAACAAGTTTTTTTTTATATACTATTTCCAATCAAAGCCTCTCATTATAACTGCCTAGCATTTTCCCAACTACGTTGGAGTCGGCTTCCAGTCTAACCAGATGCAGCTGAATGCCAGTATTTTACATGAAGCGACTGCCTATCTGACCTCCACAACCCAGTTAGTACTGGGTAATACGATACCCCTTGGTAACACGCGTGCCACTGACTACCTGTAACGACTGTCAAAGATCTACAAATGACAGCCAGGACCAACAGCTTAACGTGCTTTCCGAGGCATGGAGGAAACTACGTATGTAAGGGTGGTCACCCATCCACAGACCAACCTAGGCAAGCACGGTTTATCCTAAAGATCGACCCGAGCGGCTGTTATTATTTAGCCACGAGCTCCTTGAATCAAAACCTCTATTAACAACACAATTCTGCCTCATCTACATGAATGACAAAGTCAATATCCTCCAAAAAATCCCTCAGTCTAATGAACTTAAGCCAATGAACTTATACGGCTTATACTTTATACTCAGTGTATAGATGTACGGAGTGTCTACGGGCGATTTAGCTAAGTACACAGCGTACTAAGAGCGCTAGAGTGGTACCCATCAACGTTTGTACTCGATGGCGATACAGATGCCCCTATCCGGTTCAAGACGTCTATGCAAATGAATTCTAGTACAGACGTGTACGGAAGTGAGTTTTGAGCTATTATTTGCGCACGGTTTTTAACTCTTTGAGAAAAAAATAAGTAAAAAGAAAGAAAAAATATTAATTAGCACAGGATAAAACGTAAAACCGTACAGGACAAAACATAAAACAAAATGGTGAAATTATCAGTACAACTAAGAAAAATTAAACATAAAGAAAAAAAAAACATAATAATAAAAAGAAACGGAAAAGCGAAAAGCTTTTATTTTAGAATTGTGACGAGTTTGACGGAAATCTATTTCACCTTTTATTTTTTAAAAAAAAAATTACGTCAGCTATACCCGGTTTTCGAATTAACAATTTATCAAAATCTAATTTGGTTCAGTGTAGCCCCAAAAATTCACTTTTCATTCGTGAAATTAATATCAAAAGTTCAACAACTTCTCAGCTTCAAATTCTCAATTCAGACATCTGGTATTTTTAAACAACTTTCACTTGTTTTAAGTAAAATTGATGCAGGTAAGAAATGTTAAAAGCATTGTGTAATAACATCACGTTATCTATTAGGATTGGTTTGCATGGACGGTTTTCTAAGTGGCGTTCAGAAGAACAAAGATTAGTCTCGTTAAAAACATTATAAACAGCGGCAGTGTTTGTTTACTTAAAAGTTATTAAATTAGAAATATTAAATTGATTATTATTCAAGTAGTACATAAACAGGTACAATTATGGCCACAAGAGATGTTATAGATGTTACAAGTGTGTTAATAAAATATTACCTAAAACTAGTTAGAAATAGTGTTGTTGCTAGTGAGCCCCAAACCCCCAAACTATACATTTAGCCTGTATCTTATTTATATATTGAATAAGCAAGAGATTTATTAGTGATTGAATGCCTCGCCGATATAGTGGTTAGTTTGATAGTTTATATCTCAGAAACGTGAAGCTTTTAAAGATTTAGTCTATACTAATATTATTATACTAACACTAATACTAATATACTAATCTATACTAATATTATAAAGAGGTAACATTTGTTTGTAAGTTTGTATGTTTGTAAGTTTGTTTGTAGGGGGTAATCTCCGGAAATAATGAACCGATTTTAAAAATTGTTTCACTGGTAGAAAGCTACATTATTCGTGAGTGCTATAGGCTATATTTTGTTCCCGTACTCCCACGGGAACGGGAACTACGCGGGTGAAACCGCGGGACGTCAGCTAGTAATATTATAAAGAGGTAAAATTTGTTTGTAAGTTTGCATGTAGGGGGTAATCTCCGGAAGTAATGAACCGATTTCAAAAAATCTTTCACCATTACAAAGCTACATTCACCTTAAGTAACATAGGCTATATTTAATCCCCGTATTCCCACGGGAACGGGAACTACGCGGGTGAAACCGCGGGACGTCCGCTGGTCTTATATAAAACTAGCTGGTTTTGATACCAGCATTAAATGCAAGTGATACAAGTCATGTGTGCTCGCTATTTTACGAGTATAAAAGCAAAAATAGCGGCAGCTACACACGCCAGGCTTCATATTTAAATATTTCAACCCTTTTGATACCAGTTAAAATTGAGTTAACCCGATCTGTAACAACAGTATTTTATCAAATTATTTTAAACAATAAATTAAACACACTACGTCGTGTGACTGTGTCCACGTTGTTAATCAGTTGACATGGTCAAGCGATCGCTCTCCGGGAACAATTAATAATTCAACAGTGGTACTTGTATTGTTTATATTATTATTTATGAACTTCTGAACGCATGATTTACATGAAGTTTTATGACTGTATGAATACAGTTTGATGTATCGGTTAAATATACTGACGTGTAATAAATATTACCAATGTGTACATGATAAAGTTAGATTAACGGTAATCCGTAATCACAAGTTACACTTATTTACCCAGAACGGAGGTCAAAAACGTATTTGTGTAGTGCCGAGCTGCATTGTCTGGGTCAAAATGAGACGAACAACATCTTTTTCGCTTTTTTTGCGTGAACAAGCAAAGCAAAAGCCAATTCCGCGGTATTGTGTCTCCTTACCAAAAGCTTTATGCCAAGTTCTTTGCCAGATCGGGTGAAAGGCTTTACATTTTTGAATTGCGACTTTAAAAAGCAAAGTCAGTAGCAAATATTAAGTAGTTGGTATAGGTTTTTGTTTCCTTCCAGTTATTCATATACCTACTATCGGTCGTCTTATATCTAAGGCAGGAAAATAAACAACAAAAATAGCAATCGCTTATAATTCCGCGCGGGTAGTGTGGGGTCAAACCTTCCCTTAGTTAACGAGCGGCACAGAACGCGTTTAACAAACGAGAGGCGATATTCGTACGCAGTATTTGTACTACACGACTATATTGCCGCTAAAGGGTCGGCAGAATAGTAAAGATTCGGGCTGATAATATTAATATGTCCCGAGGCATTGGCGACGTGACACACTGTAGAAGGAGTTGGAGGTTCCAGAGCAACAAGTAGCAATGTTACATTTTTTAAGTGAAATACATTTCTGAACAGAAATTATTAGTAAGTGTAAAATAAACGATCACAAAGCCTTCATTAATATTTTGTATGTATGTTCGTTTTTCTTGCGACTAATAAGTATTTTTTCTTACTTCCTTTGTAAGAAGAAAGAAAAAAAACTTATTCTTATGGGAAAAAACGATTATTGGGAAACGACTTTTTGTTTATGTGAAAAACCACGGTTTACTGTGGTGCTCAATATACCGCACTCAAAACATTTTGCATTGTCAGCGATAACGATGAAAAAAGGCAAAAACTAATAGGGCTCACATAGAGTTCCCTGCTGAAATTAATTGTGGATATTATACAACACGCTTAGCAGCGTTTGTCAGTTGCCTTGGACATTGTAATTTAGGCTTCTCTGCAATCTTTTCTTTCTAGACATCATTAAGCTTGAAAAAACTCAGAAAGTAAAAATTCGTTCTTGTAATTATTCTAAAATCATTGTTTCATTATTCAGAGAGAAAAGGCGTTTGGAAACTTGACGGAAATGAAGGCCTCTAAAATCTCCAACACGTAGTGAGCAATCGGCAAACGACGCTCGCTCCTCCTCTGTTTAACAAAAAGCTTTTCCCAAACATTGGGACAGTTACAGTCTGATATTATATTGTTAATTGATGGCAACATCGCCCTGGGCACAATTCCAAAATAACTTCTGCTTCTCTGAATTTTCTTTTTACTCGATTGGGGACTTCAACCCCCTTGAAAACCCCTCTTTGAAGACCCCCTTTTACAATCTTTACAAACTCGTAAACCCTACACTTGATGGCCTCTTGGAGTTGTATCAGTGTGACTGTATTTATGTTCAATATTTGCATAATAATTCATCTGCATATTTTATAGTCATTTCGCTATAAAAGTGAGACAAAGCAAAGATTATATCCCTGTCGCGTCTCCGATAGCAGTTTAGCTGTTTAATGTTAGACTAGACTTGATTTTACTAGCAAGGCATGTTTGTTTCGGTTTATATTTTCTTTATTATGACAGTGACTAGTTATTTCAAGAAGGGAAACATTTGTGAATTTTTCCGATTATATTAATTTTACAAAAACAAATTAACATTTTCCAGGTCTGCAAATTTCAATGACCACAAATTCTTGAAAGTTGGTAAGCCCTTTTAAAACGTGGACATACTCAAACGTACTTTCGGGGTACGAAGGGATGCGATGGAATTTGCCTGAGATACGAAATTATGTCAACATAGGTACGCAAACCAGCGCTGTGCTGTGGGCTCCCCATAGCACAGCATCATGCTGAGTGGTAACCTATTTATCGCACTCACGACGTGCAACCTGTCAACTATATTTTTAAATTTACTCTTTGTTAATGTTCCGTTTAGCAATACTATGAATGTTTGTTATGTTTTTAAATTTTTTATGCATGTCATGTCCCTGCGATAAATAAAGATTTTTTCTTTTTTTTTTCTTTTTCAAACCACTTACTGATTTGACGAAAATTTAAATGTCTGGGCACAATATAACATTCCCGAGCAATCTAAAAGGGTAGATACCTACAAATAAATGTAATTCGATTCAATGATCAAAGGAACTTGTAAAATGTTCAGGATCTAATAACTAGACCCTACTCAGGGTCAGGACAAATAGGACCCATAGTTTACGTGCCCATTCCCCCATATTCTTTGTGCCAAATTTCAAGCGGTTTCCCATCGGCCGGGGCATATTCCGTTACATTTTATACTGTTCCGGTCGACCAGGCCGGGCCGGAGGTCATTACCCATCGGCTTTTCCGCTTTACGGTTTCGGTTGTTGTTTTGCCGAAATTTTTGGCCATCATCAGGCCGAAGTTGCCATATTTAGCGACTTCCGGCTCCTAACCATTTTTATGACATACAAGACGACAGAACCCGAGGCGTTAGCCGCAATTTGGGGTTTGTTGTCCTATATTTATACTGATTTAATTCTTCTTCGAACTTTGGGATTTGTCCCCAATCTTTTTTGTTACTGCTCATAAAGTCTTTAGGAGTTCGATCTTCGGCCTTTTTAAGATTTAAGGATCAACGTATATAAGTTGTTTGATCTTCCCTATTGAATTTCTTGCCCTCATTCGTGATTACAATACCCTTAATCTGTGGAACCGATAAATTTTGGAGTATTAAAGGGATCAATGTCTATCGTTTGGTCTCGATATTAAATGTGCCTATTTTATTTTCCGTAAATGTATTTAAATGAGGCTCTTTACTGAATAAATTTAGGTACATTCTGCTTATTTACAGAAATGTTCAAATCCTTTTGTTATTTCATCCGAAGATCATTTCGTACTCTGTTATCATATCAGCCTTACCCGTTCTGCTCACGTTTCAACGCTTGCCAATTTGCTGAGTCATTTTGACAATTGCTAGGACGGACGATTCAGCAATCAGCATATTGATAGTGGGTTTCAACAAGCCTACACACGACGCAATCAAACGCTGACTCATGACAAATTTATTGAACAGGCTGACTGTGAAATAGCACTAGAAAGCGCGTTTAAAATCTGGTTGCAATAAATCGCATCTCAAAAGAGGGTGAAAAGTTAATAGTCACCTGCTTTACTCAAGAATACTTTATCTCAGGTAATAATATGAATACATGGGCAGCACTTGTGCGCTCGATCTCCCCGCGAGCAAGTGCCCGTCGCGCACATTATAATAATCGATGGCATCACTTACCAGCTTATGAATATTTTACATCCCTCATAAGACTCATATGTCCCCCCTTCACCCCGTTACACCGGGTAAAGTCTGCCCGTAAATTGTGTTTTGTGGGTAATACGGCGTCACTAACGCCCTTTTTGCTCGAAATTATCAAGTTGCAGTTGATCAAATTATGCGCGCTTATTAAGACGTAATGGGTAACATTACTCTCTCCCCTTTACGTGTCTATATTGTGAAAGGATTTGGGAGCCCACCGGTGCGAATGAAAGGATTCTGATGGAAATTAATTAATTGTTTTGTATGATGGATTTAATGGCACCCCGAAAGCGCATAGAATATTATGTTGAGTGAAATTACAAATTTGTATTTTATGTCATGTTATGGTTGAGAAGCTTGTGGGTAAAATAATAATAGCCGCTCGTGTCGATCTTCAGGTTAGGCCGCGCTTGCCAAGGTTGGTCTGTGAATGGGTGACCCATTACATACCGAATTTCCGCCCTGCCTCAGACGTAGCCCTAAAGTCTGTCAACTGAAATACCAAGGGGTATCGTACGAGTTAATCCTAGCTACAAGACATGGTTGTTATAAAACACGATTCCAAGAGTTCGTACAAAGAAGAGCAGCAACGTTCTTGCTGCATGAATAATAGAAAACAACAGACTGCGAATACATCAAAAATGTGGTAACAATCTCCCTATAACTCACTTTGCAATGTTATTGAGAGGCGAAATAATAACAAAAGCAAAACCGGCATCAAGTGAAGCGATAAAATGAAGATGACATTTACTTCTAAACATCTCCCAAATAGACTGAACAGCAGAATTTCTTTTAGGAAATAGTTACAATAAATTCCTTGGGAGCACTTTATAAATTTTACATGAGTCGCAATCTGAGACGTTGCCGAGTTATTACGGAATATTTTTCCACCGTAAACATAAGAAAATATATTTGTAATACGTTACATCAAAGAGAGTGTATTTTTTATGTCAATAATATTATATTGAAGTTCAAATATAAGTCCGCCGAGTAAGCGGGCCGGAGTATTTTATCTTCGGACGGATGGTACGCGAATACTAATCTCTTGTGCGGTGAATTTGCTACAAGTTACTCTGCCGTGTTTTAGAGGTCTATTTATGATGTCGTCCGAAGTTATTTGGTGTTGCCGTGCGTGATTAATCTCGTCTGTAGCCTTCCGGGTCTCTCTTCTTTTCTTATTTTTTTGGGTTGACTTAACGTTATTACTTATTAAGAAAGAAACTGGGTAATAGAGGTAATCTATTTTGGATCGTTGCTAAAGTTGAATAACGCTGCTTTGCTGAAAGACTTGCTATCACCAGAAGTTAAGAATAAACGGTCTTTAGGAACCGTTTCTCGTCAACTATGCGTTGAAAATTGAAAAATGATCGGTAAAAATGATGCCTTTTGCAACTTTCCAGGAAGGAAAGAAGGAGTTGGTCCATTCAAATAATTTTGATTTACTCGAAAATCTGTTGAAAATATTTTCTCCTAGTAACGACTAATCAAAGATATCTGTCGTCAAAGGGATCTCCTAAAGCTGTGACCTTATCTTCACCTCGGAAACTTCAAGGTAGTTAAATAGTATTTCGAAGAGTAGTTTACCCACAGGAATAATCAAGATTTAGGTAAATATCAGAGATTTCGAACTAGAGCCGGCTTCATTTGTCAATACCGTTTGATTTAGTGATAAAGAAACCAAATTTTTGAACAAATACGCTTAATTCAGTCAACTTTGGTCTTGCTAGATTTTTGATTTATCATCAATTTGTTGGATCTTTTGAGAACTGACTAATATAATTACCTAGGTTTTTTCCCGACTATCTAAAGGTCGGCTTCCAGTCCAACCGGGTGCAGCTAAATACCAGTATTTTACATGGAGCGACTGCCTATCTGACCTCCACAATCCAGTTAGTACCGTGTAATACAACACCCTTAATTAAGACTGGTTGTCAGACTTTCAGGCTTCGATCATGTCATCTTCCTGCGCTTGTTCCATATTATTTGGAATCGGCGCAATACGTTTTTTCTTCAATTCTCCTCTGTCAATCGTACACTATTATTTACTCCTTTTTCCTTCATATAATTTCTCACACCTTTCAGGATTCGGACTACCCGTCTAATATAATGTATAGTTTCGTGAAATTTGTTTGAATCAACGCAGTTTCGGGACAATAAACAGTTATCTTAGTTTCCGACTATCATTACAGCCACATGCTGTTCCCAAACTATTAGCTGGAGCTTCATTAATTACATTGCGAACTCATACGCGTGAGTTATTATATTAAATTCGGTAGTTTGTGACTGTATGTTTTATTTTTAGTGTAATTAAATAGAGTTGGCATTAACATAACTTCACGCCTGTCTTCCACGAAAGGTTAGACAGAGGTCACCTATATATTACACTCATATTTGGCGAAATATGAGTAAGCTAAAATCACATGGGACTTCAAACATAAGTATTATATAGTGTTGCACTTATGTTTGAATTCCCATGTGATTTGGGGGCGAGCTTATTGCCATCAACTGGGAAGACACCGGACTGACACTAAAAAAAATGTGGAAAAATCAAATCAAATTTTGCCCGACCCGGGAATTGAACCCAGGACCTCTTAGTCAGTAATCACTAGACCACCGAATTCCATCTCCGTATGTATACAGACCTGCTAAAAATATAATTATTCAAACATCTCCTCCAAAGACTAGGTAAGTTACACATGTAAAGGTTAAAATAAGGTTACCCGCGTAAAGTTATTTAATTTAATATTCTACACCTCCTCCTCGTATGAAGACGAACTGTCAAAAATCCATGAGTTATTCATAATTTAACACAAAGTTTGTTTCATTAACAAAAGTAATACCAAGGAATAAGGTCGATAGTCCATTGCTACATAGGATTTGCATGGAGAGGTTTACCACGTTAGCCGCGTGTGGGTTGCGTTTCATTTGTTTATCAGACACGCATTGTTTGTAGTATTTACACACAGATGTTTTTAAGGGTATAAAAGTACTCTTAACAAAGCCAAAAGGCACTTGTTCTCCCATTACCGAAGTGGGAACCTGCTTGTTACGGAGATATTCCCCAATATAAAAGTTCCAACTTTTTCAGAAGTTTTTTTTTAAAATTAAGTACAAGTTTTTAATGTTTAAAATGTTTAAATTTAAAGTAAAGTTATACTTTACTTTAAGTAAAGTAAAGTTATACTTTACTTTAAATGCCTCAACGGCCCCCATACTGTACTATGCATCCATCAGCACAATGTTTTGAGTGCGTTACATTGAGCCCTACCGTAAAACGTGTTTTTTAACCCCAATAAAAAGTCGTTTCTCAGCAATAATTTTGGCGTAGAGTTACTGAGTTAAATATACGGAATACTTGCTTGACTGCTTCGTGAAGAGTCCGCTTACACCATGTATTTTATTTACCATCACTGTCTGCTAACAGAGATCCTTATTAGTAAGGATCCTTCAATAAGGTTGCTTTGCAGGAGTAAAGAAACCATTAACTTACTTTAGCGTAACCTTGTATCGCAGTGGACGATCTAGTAAGCGATGCTAAGTAATAGTTAAGATAAGTAATAATAAGATGATGAGAACCTCGTGAAAGCAGAGAAAGATAAACAATTCAAATATCTAGATCTGGCTTGCGAGGTTGTCGACATGTGGAACGTGAATACAGCAGTCATTGTGCCGATAGTCGTGTCGGCCAATGGCTTAATAGCCAAGAGCCTCGACCGACATCTTAGGAGGCTCTCGCTTGGCAGCTGGATCAAGGGCTTGATTCAGAAAGCAGTACTTCTGGACACGGCACGATTGTTAGGAGGTTCCTCTCTCAAGAGCCCTGACCACCGGCAGCTCGGACCCTGTTCCCAGCGCTGGTGGGCTAGTATTTTATATATTTTTAAATGTTTTTTAAAGTGTTTTGTATAAAAATATGTAATATAATGAATAAATTATAATAATAATAATCACATTTTTAGGGTTCCGTAGTCAACTAGGAACCCTTATAGTTTCGCCATGTCTGTCCGTCCGTCCGTCTGTCCGTCCTCGCTTAATCTCTGTGACCGTTAGCGCTAGAAAGCTGAAATTTGGTGCCAATATGTATATCAATCACGCCGACAAAGTGGTAAAATAAAAATTGGAAAATAATGTTTTATTAGGGTAGCCCCCCTATATGTAAAGTGGAAAATGTTTTTTTTTTTAATTTCAATCCTAACGTGTGATATATTGTTGGAAAGGTATTTAAAAATGAATAGGGGTTTCCTAAAATCATTTTTTGATAATGTCAATAATTTCGGAAATAATCGCTCCAAAAGTAAACAACAATGTGTCCCCCCCCCTCTAACTTTTGAACCATAAGTTTAGAAAATATGAAAAAAATCTGAAAAGTAGAACTTTATAAGGACTTTCTAGGAAAATTATTTTGAACTTGATGGAAACAACAGTTTTTGTACAAAAAAGACAAAAAGTCGTACAAAATAATTTCTGGACTAAGTTTGTAGTATATTCGTATAATTGCAAGCATTTTTACATAATGGATACCCACCTTTAAACTCATAAGTGGGAACACTTATTGTGACGGACGGGAAACTACGGAACCCTACACTGAGCGTGGCCCGACACGCTCTTGGCCGGTTTTTTCTTTCTTCTCAATTACAAAAAACAATGAGTTGTTTATTTATAACACTCCCGAGAGAAAAAATCAAACATTCTCGGCCATACTTTTTTTTTTTAATTTTGTGGCCATATCTAAACCATCACACATCTAAACTGAAAGTTTGATTATTTCAGTAGCTTAGCCAAAAAGGTCGCTGTGGAGCGGCATCTTAACATTTAAAATAAACACATCTTGGAGATACTTCAAGTGTGAGTGTGTGTGTGTGAATGGAGGAAAGTTTAGTGTTTAGATAGGTACTTTTAATTTATGTAACGAATGATTTTCCAGCAATCACTATGTTTTATCATGAGAGGTTCGACTCTTGTGTGGGTTCTAAACTTTTAATAATTTCTACGAACTTATTATTTGTGTTGTTTTATAAGTACAACAACTTAAATTGGGGTTGTTAGAACTTAGTTTCAATTACAACTTTTAACGTAGTTTTTGACCGACATTATTATTAATATTCTTTGGTAAGACACACAATCAGCCTATTAATTGATTAATACTTACATGTTTTTTTCATGATTACCTAATCTATACTAATATTATAAAGAGGAAACCTTTGTATGTTTGTATTGAAATGGCTCAAAAACTACTGGACCGATTTCAAAATTTCTTTTACCATTACTTAGAGGGATTCTTCCGAATCCGTATAGGCTATATTTTATCACCGTACTCCCACGGGAACGGGAACTACGCGGGTGAAACCGCGTGACGTCCGCTAGTTTAATATAAATTACCTAATCTAATATACTTAATAATATTATAAAGCTGAAGAGTTTGTTTGTTTGTTTGTTTGTTTGAACGCGCTAATCTCAGGAACTACTGGTTAGAATTTAAAAAATATTTTTGTGTTGGATAGCCTATTTATTGAGGAAGGTTATAGGCTATATAAAATCACGCTACGACCAAAAGGAGCGGAGCATAAATGAAAGATGTTGCAAAAACGGGGAAAATGTATTCCTTTTGTTAGCTTTTTCTCTCTTATGTGACGCAGACGAAGTTGCGTGGGTCAGCTAGTTTAATATAAATTCATACTTAAACCAAGAAAGAGTTGCGAGTACACCCTAAACACCACACATATTAATTTAACATAGGTCAGTAGACAAGATTGGCATAAGTATAGTTTATGTGTGTGAGTGAGTGTGTGTGTGAAAGAAAGAAAAAGGATTGATTAGCCCGCACAGGACAAAACACACAAATTAAACTGGTAAAATTAACAGCAGGTACAACTAATAACAATTATACAAAAAGAAATAAAAATAAAATAAACGAAATTAGTCCTGTACGAGGCCAAAAGGCCCCTATCTCAGCATGGTGCTGTAACATTAAAAAACGTTACAGCGCTGGTATTCTGATAGGGCCCAGAGCAGTGATGCCACGGTCAGTTACGGATAAAATGAATTAAAAAAAAAAAAAAAAAAAAATATTTAAAGTGTAAACGAAAAAACAATACAAAATATGTGAAGAATAGATACGAAGAAATGATAATGTGTGCAAATGTGTGTGTGTGTGTGAATGATGATGTGTGTGTATATATGTGTGTGTTTGTGTGCCTGTGTGAGAGTATAGGTTATGTCGTGGGTTTCAAGAGCACTTCCGTTTCGTTATAAGTAAGTGGTTTGATCCATTTCAGTATATTTTTTTATAATAATGGTGACAGGAGTGACAAACATTTCTCCCACCTGTCTAGTTTTTCTACGTAAACAACTTTCCTCAGCCTGTAGGTGTGGTACTTACTTTGTATTTTTTTGCCTATTTATTTATTTAAAATAGGTACACCAATAGTAAAATTACATTTAACAATAAAAATATATAGGTTAGGGTTCATAAGTAGGTACCTACCAATTACAGGTGTAAACAACATTCTCTTAGTTAAAAATTAAGCTATCATAATGCGATTGGCACGCCTAGCCTTGGAAAGAGCTGGTTTTTAGGGTTTCGTACCCAAAGGATAAAAACGGGATCCTATTACTAAGACTCCACTGTCCGTCTGTCTGTCTGTCACCAGGCTGTATCTCATGAACCGTGATAGCTAGACAGTTGAAAATTTTACATTTGATGTATTTCTGTTGCCGCTATAACAAAAGTTAATAATAAAAATAAATAAAAAGGGAAGCCCCCTTGTATTATTTTTTCTACTATGGTACGGAACCCTTCATGCGCGAGTCCGACTCGCACTTGGCCGGTTTTTTTTCCATTAAAACGTCAGTAGAGATGTGGGACCTATAATATCAGTTCACATGCAACAAAAATACAGAACAAAACATCAAAATAAAACGTAATCCATCTTCGTTGTGTCTAAGGACGTAATGTAATATTTAAATAAAATATTAAAAGAAAGTTTTTTTTTCACTCTAGGCTTAATCGAAGTACAGTCGAACAAGCTATTTGATTTACATTTTACAATGAAATTTGTTGGTTAAACTGTAAACCAAATAGCTTGTTCGACCGTACATTAAACAGGAGTCACAAACATTTCTCCCGCCGTCACTACTCAACGTGAACAAGTTTCCTCAATAGATATGGTACTTCCTTTGTTTTTGTTTGCCTATCATAACGCGCCGCTCTGATAGACCGCGCGCTATCGTCAGGGGTCGTAAACTGTGCGTTACAGTAAAGACGTCGGTAATGTCAGTCGTTTACTGCCGAAATGCGGGAACATGGACATTTGACTGTTTCGCTGTTTAAAAGGTTTATTTTATTTGATTTGTGAAGACATTATTTTGGTTTTAAAATACTACCTTAGTTCATCTTTTCTTTGTTTATTTTTTGGCGTTCTTTCTTCTTCTGAGGGCGAGAGAATTGAAAAAAAAAAAAAAAAAAAAAAATACAGTCGAATTGAAAACCTCCTTTTTTTGGAAGTCGGTTGAAAGTAGGGATTTGTAAAATGTATTGCTATTGCGCAGTGCGTGCATACTCTGCGCGTGGTCGTGTCCACGCGCAGAGTATGAAAGAGACCACAGCAGAAAATATCAATTAAAAGTACACAAAAACAACGTTTCGTATTTCAAAACGTTCAAAACTTTACCGATTTAACTACTTTTTCCATTAAAAAATAAAAAAAAGGTTTTGGTTGTGTTCCCATGTTTTCCTTTTTTTTATCTAAGTCAAATTTGATTTCTGGATGTTTGAACACAACGGAAAATCTGGAGAATTTTTTAGGTTTTTGTAGCTTCATATCTCTTTTATTTAATAAATAATTTATGAAAAAAAAAGAAAGCATAGGGACATGCCAATAGTGGTCATAGCTTTTTTGGAAAAGAAAATATTGTTTTTCTGGCATTATCCAGAGAGGAAACAGGGGACTACGTTTGTATGAAAAAACGGCCGTTTCGTGTCCTCTTAACTAAAACATTTAGAAAACATGTTGGTCCTGTTGGTTGGTGGTTTAGTTTTTATTTGTTGGCAGGAGACGACATCGTCATCTTCAGGAACACTTTATTTTTTTGCCTTTATTTACTAAGATTTTTCAGAAGCCAATGGAACAACAACAACAACAGCCCATAACGTCCACTGCTGGACATATACCTCTCCCATGATGGGAGGAATTTGCCATAATCTCCACGCTTGGCAGGCGGCTTGGAGATCGCATTGATGAAAAACTAACAGAAAACGCTGCTGCCCATTGTCTGGTCTACGGAGGCACAAGGTATTCTGCCTCAGACATTAGTCGCCTTATACGACACCCGTGAGTGTAATGGGTTGGTTCTATTCTACTCTGCCGGATACCACACGGTTAAAGCCAATGGAAATATTGATAATATTCTTAATATTCGGTGATGGAAATTAAAAATTGAGATAGACTGCCGAAACTACGAAATTCTTTGAAATTGATTGCCCAATCTAGGCCCTCGAGTAAGCAATAAATCAGTTGCCTAGATCTAAAGCCTACCCAACAGCTGCAAACACTAACTTAGAGAAACGAATTAGAGAAACCACATTGTATCGACCCTACATAATATGTATTTTACAGTTCAATAAAATCGTTTTAACCCGTCCTCCATTACTCATCGATTTTTGTATTTGTTTGAGCACGTATTTACAATTTTACGAGCCTAATACACGTCAAATGCACGTGGTCGGGCATTTTTCACTGGTTCTCTATACTAATGTGACAAATATAACGTTGATATAGTTAGATTTTATTTCTTTGTTCTTACGAGTTATTATGCAGTCAATCAATAGTTTTATTTTATTTTATTTTATCGAGTTCAGATAGGCAATCGCTCCATGTAAAATGCTGGTATTCAGCTGCATCCAGTAAGACTGGAAGCCGACCCCAACATAGTGGGGAAAAGGCTAGTCCAATGATGAGTTTTATGTTATTCCATTTCTGGACATAGAGTTTTTTTTAAGAACGCTCCTGATGAAATAGTTCATCACCAGAGCTGTCTAGGTGAACAATTGACTAGTTGAACATAAGAATGGTGGTCGATCGACCCGAACTCATGTCTACCGTCAAGCATAACATAGGAATTATATATCTACCAGAGGTAGTGAGGGCTGTACTTAATTTTTAAGTCAATGTTTATATTTTATTTTGGGGAGCAGCGATGGCCCAGTGGTGGCGGCCCCGACTTACGAACAGTAGGTCATGGGTTCGAACCCAGACAGGCGCATTACTTTGTGTAATTTATTTCATCACCACTGCTCTCAAAACGGTGAAGGAAAATATCGTGAGGAAACCGGCAGGTCCTAGAACCAAAAATCCGAAGACATGTGACATCTATCAATCCGCACTGGGCCCGCGTGGTGGATTATAGCCCATTCCCTCTCATAGAGAGGAGGCCTGTGTCCCAGCAGTGGGAACATTAATAGGCTGATGATGATGATGATGACTATAAGGTCAGGTAAAATAATTAGGAGAGCATTCGTTGCCTTGATTCAAAATATCAAAAACATAGTAAATGTATCATAACAAGTAACAAAATCAATCTATTTTCACTTCTAGAAAGTTCCGTTCATTTCCCTAACTCACACAACATCCCACTACCTCTCACAATAATTTCCATTTCTTTGCCTCTTCGAGAAACACCTTCTTTGACAAATTAGGAGATACGTATTTACAATTGGATTGCCAAAGTTGTATGGGACGTTAACACGTGGGCTTATGATCAGAGTCTTGTCACGTAACCTCCCAGGCCCCTAATAAACTGATAAACGACGCTGAGATTGCGAAATTTTTATCGGAAAATACGATTTTAAATTAATATTGTTTTATCTAATATTAGCATCAATGAAACGCCGTGCGGAATAAAAGGGCTTTGATTTGTGAAAGATGTTTATTTTTGTCATTTTAATATTAAACGGTGGTCGTGGTTGGACATAGGTTTACCGGATTGTGAAGCGTATTTTAAATAATATAATAGAAATTTGATTTTTAGTTGTATGCCATGTTTTTGTTTTTTGGGTCTCGGGTTCGAATCCCGGTCGGAGCAAATGTTTGTGTGATGAGCATGGACATTTGTTTCAGAGTCATGGATGTTTATATGTATAATAAGTATGTATTTACAAACAAAAAAGTATCCTATGTAGTATATCAACTATCTGGTGTCCACGACACAAGCCTCGTTGCTTAGTGTGGCACTAGATGGCGCTGTGTGTAATGTCTAGGAATATTTATTTATTTATTTATTTATATTTTCTAATTCATAGATAGAGCTTTATTTTCCACTGAGTGTTAGTTAACTACAAAGTCTTCAACATCCGGAAAATATGCACAAAGCAAGCGTATTCATGGTTGTCAATAAAATAAGTTATGAATGAGAAATGGGCTTTGCCGTGCATTCGAACAGTAATCTACACGTATCAACCTGAATAAACTAAATTACTGATACTTTATTTCCAACAAAGCCATAACAATTCCTCACATATATTTACCCCTACTACAAGCAACCGTCACCACAACAACCCAACTGTAACCTATACGAATGTACACACGTACACAACATACACAATTCATTGGTGATTTCAGAAATCACCAATCTATTTATTAATCTAAACATAAGCCAAAACACAATCACAATTCGGAATACTGCAAACCACCTATCACAAGTTTCCGTCAAGCCTTCAAACTAACTTAGTACGGAATAGTCCAAGTTGTGTGACGAACGTGAGAATGGTACACAAATGGTACACTATGGTACACAATCGGGAACAAGTTATGACACCCGTAAGTGATCCCAATTAAGTTGAACTGTGTGCACAGGTGTGATGGTTTTAAGTGGCGGCGTGAGGTGCTTGTGCACTGGAGCGGTGTTTAGACGCGCGATTGAGCGGGGTAGTCTTAGTTGGTTGATGAGATGGTGTGTATAGTGGATGTAATTTGTTTTGTTTATTATAATTAAATCAGCTTATAATAAACAAAACAAATAATCATAAAGCCAGGTCAGGCAGATGATGCTTTAATTAATCCAACCACAGCATGGTTGGCGCAGTGGCTGAGCGATTGGCTGCTGCGCTGCAGTTTGTGTTTCGCGGTAGTTGTTTCGGAGCTGGCTGTGTGTGTATGTGAGTTTAAATGTTTGTAAACGCACCGACGATACAGGAGAAATTCCTAGTATGGAGCAACGTTTATTTAAAAAAAGTTTAGGTCTAAATAGAAATAGAGCCAAGGTGTAGTGAGAATGTTCAATAATAATATTATCCAAATAGATCATTCAAACTTATCATGGTTGTATTTGCCAATGTAATGACGTAACGCAGTTGTTTTACCTACTTTTTGATCGATTAATATGGCTGCTTATAAAACGGTCATGCATTATAAAGTCTAAAAACTATTCAAATTAGTTAACTAGCCCTGGTCACTGCAACGTATATTATTGTATAAAAGTGTAAAATAATTATACAATCAACATAATAAAATCCGCATCAACTCAGACTTTACACATCACCATATAACTCTTTCAAACCTCCAATTAAGGTATGAGTGCACTAAGCTCAGCGCACGCACGCGCGATTAAGCGATTAACGTAACAATTTCATGTTTATAGGCTTGTTCCAACGGCACCTTTGTGTATTTTCCTCAATAAACAAATAAAACTCCAAGTAGAGTAAAACGAATTGCAGTGGAGCTATTTGAAAATCGTAAAGAATAATGTATTAGCTTTAAGGTTCTGCCGCACGGATACAATTTGCATAAACACAGCCAAAGCCCGTCGAATGCGCGACCATATCGCATAACCATCAAATTGTGAGACGTTTGAAAAATGTCGTGTTAAGGTAATTTTAGTGTAATGCAGCAAACTTTAACTTAGTTTTGTTCGAATTAATGTAAAAAGGTTATTTACTACATTTTTATGCTTGTGAATGAGCTCATAACAAACAACAGACTTTAACTTAACTGCTAATAAAATCCTCTATAACCAAATACCTATATACAAAACATAATTATATCTGGTCACATTACTAAACCACGATGTCACATAAACCATAGCTCACTCAAAACGACAAACCACTGTTTTCACGTAAATGTCACATTTATAACCCACATTTATAATCGGCTTGTAAAATATTGTGGACTATTAAAGTTGTTGTTATATATGTTCGGCGTTTCCTCACGATCGCTCCGGCAAAATTGTGTTCCGTGTCCTGTATTGCTTGTTCGCGGACGATAACGCGATAAACGACAAGCGGCCAATGTGTCATATCGCGCGGTCGCGTGTCTTGAGGCGCCGCAATGGTTACATGACTTTATTTCCGAGAATTTTATGTAAGCTTAAGTAAATTCCTTTAAAGGTTTTTGAGAAATTTCCAATCGGGTATCGGAATGAAAGGGAATGGTAGGGTTGAATGAAGAATGAAAGTATTTGACCTTGAAACAGATCGTGGTGATTAGTGTTTATGATGGCAGATAATTAAATATTTTTAATACCGTCGATAAAGAGATTGGGTACAACCATGGCTTTAGGTACAAAACAAATTGATAAACAACAAAGTTAACAAGTACTAAGGCGATTCTCACATGACACCGCTCGTCCGTGCGGTCGGGCGGTGAAGCGAAACTCACGTTGCATTGCCTTGTATGAAATTCGTTGATGCCTAAAGCAGCGTCCCCACTACGAGCCGCGCGGCTTTTTGGGCCGCATGGTAAAAAAATAGGTATAAAAGCTTCGCGAGAGCCACGCGGCCCACCTTGCGCAGGATGCCACAAAATATAGAGATATTAGCGGCCAGTTTCTTTTGAGATGTACAATGAAGAGGACGTGCTTTTAGCTTCAGCAGCATTCACAGTAACGAGAACCGCTGCGCAATTAAGAAATATTTATTAAGAAACCCACCAACACTACCCAGAGCCGCGCGGCTTTGTCTGAAGTAGACCGACAACCGTCGTGTTGAGCGAGGCCGGCCGCACTCAAACCTCGCTCTCGTCCACACTCACGAGGTTCGGCCGCGCGGCTAGGCCTCACGGAGCCGCGCGGCCCTAGTGGGGACGCGGCTTAACACTCGTGCACCACCCGACCGCGCGGACGAGCGGCACTCATGACTTCTCCGCGCGGACGAGCGGTGTCGTGTGAAAATTGGCTTATAGAAAACAATAGAAAAAACTTGTTATTTTTTTAATTCTGGACAAAAGTCAACAATCCCAAAACATGCCAGCTACAAAAATCATCCACTTAAACATTCCATACACAAAACTTGAATTCGCGCGCAAAGTGTCGGTCTGCCACTTAACAGCGCAAACACTAGACGCCTAGCACACAGTAGCGCACTAGCACACTAGCACAGTCTAGCGCAGCCGATAGACCGCGCTAAATACTGCGCAAACATTTGCTGAGCACACCTCGCCTTCTTTGCTATTGTTCTAACAGTTAGGATGCAAATGTAAGGGGAACCTTTGTGTTTTGAAAAATGTATTTTGGTGGAGGGGTATTTTGAATTGTTGATTTTTTATTATAATGAAAAGATTAACCCCATTTTTCTGATGTCGTTAGTTTATGTTTGTCCACAAGTCAGTAAAATATCCTTAAAAAAACAAATTCGTATGCTATGATTTTTTTCATGACTCATGCCTATTTAGTGCCACTATGTTTTAGGCGGTCGTCTTCTTTTCTAGTCTTAAAACTCCTATTCCTGACTTAAGTCAACTGTTGCAATCGTGGTCATGAAGACTGAGTCTAACTGAGCTGTTAGACTCAGTCTTCATGACCACGAGGCTAACTGTGGAACTAATGGCGCTAGCATAGTTGGTACCCAGACATCGTCATTGGTTGAAAATGTGGTAATGTCATTTTATAATTCAAAATAGCTCATTGGTCAGATTGAGACCAACTATGGTGGCGCCATCTGAGATTTACTTTGTCTTAGCCACCATTGGCGGATCCTCAAATTTGACAGACGAAATTAATCAAAACTGTCCAATCTTGGGGGTTTTTTCAATTTAAAAAAAAAACGAGCTGACAATGTGTCTAATGGGGTGTGTGATTTAAGCTTGACTTGAGCTGAGTGAGCGACTAAGCGTTCACTAGGTGTAGTTGTGTTCATTAAGTCCTTAAAAGTACAGTTGTGCAGACCTAGGAAGGATAGTCCATGTTCTGGACAGCACGACACTAACATTGTGTTTCAGGTCAGTCTATGATCTTCTATTTAGTAAAGTTGTATTTGAAACGACCTATTACGGTATGGGTCATTGAGTGTTACGAAATTAAATTAAAAAGGTTTATTTTGTAATAGGATAAGGAAATATCTTTTACACGTCATATTAAAAAAGGAATACATTTGTCGATCAATTGATATTCGATTATTTGGCATTCGATATGGCATAGTACACTCACATATTTCCTATCTGACAACCCCTAAATAATTTTGGGACCAGGGGTCAGAAAGGGTTCGATATTTATATAAACTTATTACTAACAGTTCAATGTGTGATTCGTCCAATGTCGTATCCTTTTTTTTTTTTTTTTCGGATGGGAAATCATCAAATAACTCCTCCCGCTCTGGGCGGAGCAGGAGGGAGTGTCAGACTTTTACTGACTAAAACCCATCCATGTTCCTTCATCGCCCTTTGTGTTCCGGGGCCACGGTATCTCTTTCGAACAGTCCCGCAACCCCGGCAGGCATCGGTCCTTACGGACCCCTTCCCTTTTGCTGACTCTCTTTGAGGCGCGCGTGGAACACGAACGCGCCGTCGACACGGCCTGTCGTCATGAGACGGATGGACGGTGAGCTAGCCCATAGCCCACCGTCCACAGGCCCGCGCCTACGGTGGCCGGGGGCCACGTGGTGGTGGCCCCTGACGCCCGGGGCGTCTCCCGCGGCGGCCGGGACGTTGAGATGTTCTCTCCCTCTCACGTTCAGCCACCTCCTTCTCTAGCATTACTGCTTCGCAGAAGGAGGTGACGGCGTCCCATTCCGTCTCGCTCCGGACCATGGCTTGCACCAGGGCCGGACGCGAGAGGTCGCCGCCGCCGATCGCCGCTTCGAGGACACGGCGGTGCTCCGCCCACGGGGGGCACACCTCCACCGTGTGTTCCACCGTGTCCTCCGGTCGATCCTCACAATGGAAGCACCCGGGCGTTTCCTCCCGCCCGATTCGGTGCAGGAACCTCCCGAACACTCCGTGTCCGGTGTATCCTCACTTTCTTTCTTTGGGCATATCACACGTCAAGAAGACACATCTGTGGAGCGACTTGTAGTGCAGGGAAAGGTTGAAGGCACAAGAGCGCGTGGCAGGTCACCAATGCGTTGGACCGACCAAGTTAAAACTGCACTCAATGGTCCACTCCACGAATGCACAAGAAAAGCCACAGTACGAGAGGAATGGTGACGGATTGTGAAGCTTGCCACCACCCCTGATTTGACGACCACGACCACTCTGCCAAGAGTGTGACGACGAAGAAGAACAGTTCGTTCAGATCTTGCAGTTGTGATGATTTATTGACTATGCTACCAAATGCTGTCCAGTCACCCTAGAGAATTGGACCTAAAAATAACCTCATCTTTTAAAGTAGACTCGTTCGAACCTGAAAAGATAAATGTCGCAATCAATCTACCTCATGCACTATCATTACTTAGGACAAAAAATCAGGTATGTATAAAAATATCCAGTTTTATTAGAATTTTAAATAATAGTGCGCCGAATCAGAATTCCTTGCCAACTCAATTGTTTTATTCAGTTCGATAGAAAGTTTGATCGAAGTTATTACATAAATCTTCTTCATGGATTTTTCTTATTTAAAAAATTGGAATGCCAGAATTGAATAATTCAACATATTAGCTGTTCGCTGCGGTGCTGCCCGCTTTTTTCTGTTTTCAAGTACTGGAAATACATGTATTTGTAGCCATCTGAGGTAGTTTTCCGCTGTCGTATTGCCAATCATGATTTCCTTAAATTGTCAGTATGTGAGTCGCGACAAAGTGCCCTTCCATCAGCGATAACAATGAAAAGCGGATGATAGAAATGTCTAAAATGTGTGATTTTGACATTCTGAAGCTACTTTAAGTCAAATATGAACAAACTCTCTTTATAGGTGTCTTCCAATTTCTACGCAAACACTTCTGTTTTCTTCAACATAAAAATGTTTAGGTAAGAGTGTTCGAAGCACTTTGGTTAGTCAACCCTGCTACCAATCTTAACATAATATCATACCTACTCATATTCCCTCAAGAAATTATCAGAGATACACCCTCTTACCACTTTTAACTCCCATGTATTATCTACAACCAACCTCCTGAGCTGAGCACGTCACCTCTCGAGCCACTCACACAACTCATGCCGACAATAGATACGGCGACTAACGTAAATATTGTCATGAAGTGTTACTCCTACCACACTCCTACTGCTAGAACAAGCGAGGCTCCAAGTTGTGGCCTCATTAGACCTGCAGTTTACTGCTCGACGTTGAACAACTTCAAATTGTATGCAGTTAATTTGTTCATTTTAGTTTAGGGATACTGTTTTGACCTTGTTACTTGCTTAACGGGATGTATTTGTGACTTTACCAGCGTTTATCCTGTATAGATGGTTTGAAAACCTGTAAACTTGTTTTCAATTTGCAGGTGACATGATAAACGACTGGGAATATAAGAAAAATACTAACAACAGCATTTTTTTTGTTTGCAATTTTCGTGTTCATTATAAAATACGTAAACTGTTGCCTATGGCTGTGATGTTCACAAACCTTAAATATTACAATAAAAAGTAATGTAAGTTACAATATTATTCTCACTATAATTGCACACTACAGAACCACATATAGTTACTCAGCTATAAAGCAACGTCAGCCCATCACCATCGCCATACATTGTAACAATTTATCACCGCAGCACTTAAATTGGTAAATGAAACCAGTAGGAGCGCTGAGTACGCCATAGCTACGCCGCGTAATATACGTATCTTCGTAGTGCGCCGTTGAAACAATACGCCGGTGCGCGGTAATGTGCCTGGCGCCTCGTTACGGCGCGGTCACTGTGAGGGCTGGTAGCGGGCGATGGATACAATCAATGTATTGCAGCGTTGAATAAATCATTCATTTTATACATGAATGGAGTAGATGCACTCTGCCATACACAAAAATGGACAGTACAAATATTGTTACGCTTGGATAGGAGTATACCTACCTGTGTTTTCGTTATGAAATAGGAAGCAACAAACCAAAACTATAACGGTAAAACTCATAAAGAATATACAGCGTATTCTAAGCGGTTAGTCTTAACATTTTTGTCAGTCAGTCCGAAGATAAGGTAGTTCGTATAAAGATTAACAGATGAATCTATAGCCTTGTCCTTACAGAACAAATATTACTTCAAAGGGTGAGGTTGAACGAATTTTTCTTAATGCTAATTTCACAAAAGAAGCAGAAACATAGGCTAACGATTTAGAAACAAGGTTTTCAAGACAAGAGAACCATTTTAAGAATGCAATACACCACAATCATTGACAGAATCCACGGCTCGTTACTCTCCCGTTGTTAAAATGCGGGTCAGCAGCAGTACCAACGACAAATATCTTCATAGCATCGCATAGTACGTAGGTACTCCAGTGTTCAGCTCATTACGGCCAAGCCACTATGCGGGCGGCAAGCGACCGTCGTCGTCGCGCCATGCAGCCGGACTCTTTGAATTAAACATTTAATACTTTTGAGCTGGAAAGGACTAGAAAAATGTAGAAGTCTTTTATTTTAAAACTACTGTCTTTTGTTCCATTAGAATGATCTTGTTGGTTTGGTTTTGTTTGTTTCAGTTTACTGTTAGATTTTGATTAAAGTAATAGTTGAAAATATGAAAAGGTTAATTAATAAGGTAAGGATAGGTTTTTAGTACTGACTAGTGAATTGAAACACATTTCAAAATCTGTGTTTACAGAACGCTGTTTTGTTGAGAATGATCGATAAACAAAAAATACAATCGTAGAGATTAGAGAAATGAAAGAAATCAAGTTGAAAAATACATTTTTACACTTCTCAGAAACATGTAGCAAGTTTTACATAGTCTAGTCTCTTATTTTTTATTAGTCTTTGGGGGAGTTCGTGACTAAGTAATAATAGCCACATGGGTCGATTTTCATGGTTAAGCCGCGCTTGCCAAGGTCGGACTGTGGATGGGTGACCATCACATACCGAGTTTTCTCCGAGATGATGATGAGTCTAGTCTCTTATCAACCAAGTGAATCTTGTTTCAAATCATATAATTAAAGATATCACTAAGAAACCCTCTTATGAGAGGAGGCCTGTGTCCCAGCAGTGGGAACATTAATAGGCTGATGATGATGATGACTAAGAAACTTAATCTAGAGGCATTTTTCCAAAGTTACACACCAACCATTGAATTATTTCATTAAAACTAATAAAATCGACCTTTTTCTTTGTCGCTTAAAATTGTTACTAAATTAAAATTCTTTTGAACTACAAAATATAGTCTTATTACCTACAAAAACTTTGCTAATTTAAATAATTTATTTAATTCCGCTCCCCGCTCACACTGTGACCTCGGTCCAAGGCTAAAAATAATTAAGTTGAATGAGATTGCAATACATAAAACAATAATTATATTTCATCCGCGATAATAATGGGCACTTAATTAATAAATTCTTGAAGATTCCATTACTGTTGAGTGCTTCGAGTAAATTTGTTAGGTAGGCAGATATAGTGGCTGTGCCTCCATCGTGCGTTATTGCTTCAAAATGTTGTATCTCCATCTTGATGTCTTTAAGATATAAAGTAGTATGTTTTTGTGTTAAGTATATAAGGTATTGTTTTAATATATTCTGTTTCTTTGCCTCTAATGAGGTCTAGAACAAAACTATGTGAATACAAATCAAATGTAAACTTGTTTTATTCAGAGCTAGGTCCGCCCCTATTACATAGGATTAAAAAATAGCTGGTGAAATGTACTCGTTGGTCTATTAAGGTACCTACACTTCTTCTTAACCTTTAGAGATTATTGGCGTAATGTTGCGTACGTTTAATTCAGACTCTATTCCTGCTAGTAGCTGTAAACTGTTGTTCTAATAATAATAATACCAGCCTATAACTGTCCCACTGATACTGTGACTTATATCAATTACTAGCTGTTGCCTGCGGCTTCGCCCGCGGGAAGTTCGGTAACTGTCCCACGGGATCATACTAAAGGGATAAATAGTATCCTACATGTTAATCCAGGTTATAAACTATCTATGTGCCAAATTTCATAATCATCACAATTATATTCATCACAATCGCTATCACAATCGCCATCACTATCACCATCATTATCACTGTCACAATCACCATCACCATCATCGTTATCACAACAACCATCACCATCACTATCCCAATCACAATCACTATCACAATCATTATCACAATCACCATTATCGTTATCACAATCATCACAATAAATTAAAAATAATCCTGTATAGAAGTCGAATCCGCCATCTTTTGGATCTAAAAATAAATGCCATATTCGTAATCAGCACCAATGATAATCTCGAAATCGACACCCATATTGATTTTTAGACATTCAACCCCATCGCACCCTATGATGGGTGATGGTATTTCAAGTCCGCCACATTAAATCTTAAAAACGCTGTTTCTGTAATACACCTGACCCGATACACCATACAAACAATACCAAACCCATTTCCCCCTTTAGGGGTTGAATTCTGAAAAAACCTGAAACCCATTTCTACCCATTTATCGATAGGAGTACTCCTGTGAAGTTTCGAATAAAACAGTCTAACTAATCTTGTTTCCCCATACAAACTTTCGACTCCCGTTACACCCCCTTAGGGAGTAAATTCTGAAAAATCCTTTCTTAGTGCACCGTTAGACCTCATAAGAAACCTACGCGTACTAAATTTTAAATCTCTAGACCCAGTGGTTTGGGCTGTGAGTTGATTTTCAGACTTTGTCACCCCATTTCTCCATATTAGGAGTTGAATTCTGAAAAAACCTGAAACACAAATGTTTACTCATTTATCGATAGGAGTACTCCTGTTAAGTATCGAATAAAATAGTCTAACTAATGTTATTTCCCCATGTAAATTTTGGACCCCCGTTTCAGCCTGTTAGGGGGTGAATTTTGAAAAATCCTTTCTTAGTGCACCCTTAAACCTCATAAGGAACCTATGTGCCAAATTTGGAATCTCTAGACTCAGCGGTTTGGGCTGTGCATTGATTTTTATACTTTGTCACCTCATTTACCTCTCTTGGGGGTTTAATTCTGAAAAAACCTGAAACACAAATGTTTACTCAATTATCGATAGGAGTACTCCTGTTAAGTTTCGAATAAAACAGTTTAACTAATCTTGTTTCCCCATACAAACTTTGGAGCCCATTTTCACCCCCTCTTTTTTTTTTTTTTTTTTGGATGGGAAATTATCAAATGACTCCACCCGCTCTGGGCGGAGCAGGAGGGAGTGTCAGACTTTTACTGACTAAAACCCATCCATGTGCCTTCATCGCCCTTTGTGTTCCGGGGCCGCGGCATCTCTTTCGAACTGTCCCGCAACCCCCATTTTCACCCCCTTAGGGAGTGAATGAATTTTGAAAAATCCTTTCTTAGTGCACACCTTGACCACATAAGGAACATACTTGCCAAATTTGGAATCTGTAGACCTAGTGATTTGGGCTGTGCGTTGATATGTCAGTTACAGTCAGTCAGTCAGTTTCTTCTTCTTTTATATATTTTTACCCGACTGCGCCAGAAGGAGGGTTATTGTTTAGATTTTATTTTATATTTTATATTTAAATTAGCTTTAGTTACTCCTTATTTCATCAGCTATCAGCCAGTGAAAGTCCCGTCAAAATCGGTCCCGCCGTTCCAGAGATTAGCCGGAACAAACAGACAACAAACAAAAATTGAAAAAAATGTTATTTTGGTATATTATTATGTTGCCTATTTACATTCATAATTATGCATGTAGTAAAGTGCGGTTGTTTTAATAATACAAACAGACACTTCAATTTTATTTATTTGTACAGATAAAGCCCCCTTTTCATCTTTCACCGCCTTAGGGGTTGAAATTTTTAAAAACACCGTTGCGTTAGCTTCCAACCATAAGCCTAGATAATAAATTTAGTAAGTTTTACTTCGAAAATTAAGGATTTTCCATAAACAACTTCATCCCCCTATTTAACTCTTCGGGGGTGGAATTGTGAAAAACGCTGAGACACGTACCAATTAATTTTTAATCATCAGCCTAAACACAAAATTTGAAGATACTAACTTTAAAACTGACGATTTTCCATAAACAACTTCATCCCCCTTTTTAACCCTTTGGGGCTGAAATTATTAAAAATGCTGAGACACGTATAAATTAATTTTTATTCGTCAGCCTAAATACAAAATTTGAAGATCTTAACTTTAAAACTGACGGACTTACATACACAACAGCTTCATCCCCTTTTTAACCCTTTGTGGGTAGAATTATAAAAAACGCTGGGACACGTATAAATTAATTTTTAATTGTTAGCCTAAACACAACATTTGAAGATCCTAACTTCAAAACTGACGGACTTTCATACAAACTTCCATCCCCTATTTAACTCCCTTAGGGGTTGAATTTCTAAAAATCCTTCCGTATTCCTTGTCTACATTATAAGGGAAACCTTTGTGCAAAATTTCAGCTTCCTAGGTCCAAGGATTTGGGCTGGGCGTTGATGAGTCAGTCAGTCAGTCAGTCAGTCAGGCCTTTTGTTTTTATTTATATAAATATACTAGTATTTGCGTGGGTGCGCGAGCTGCGCGCAGCTCGCGTGTTGTCGTGTTCTTGAGAAGTATTCCTTACCATCATAAAATTTTGAGAATCCATAGGAATCCTTAAAATAATTGGAAAATCCGTTACAACTACCCCTATATCAGTATGAGAACCCTTAAGAACCCCTAAAACGTTCCAAAAACTAATTCAATTTAAAAAAAACCTAATACAATCTAAAACCTTATTCTAACTCAGACCTTTTCCCATTAAAAAAAACAGTCCCTAAAGTTTGCTTGTCGTCGCCGCTGAGTTACGCTTCACCCACTCAACCTTCGTTACTCTACGGAGGTCGCCGGCTCGCTTCGCTCGCCACCTCCCTCCTTCGCTCCACTCGGTCTCGCAGGTTCGCTCCACTCAGAACCTACCACCACCGGTCAAGTTTCGACGCCTACTATAATATTTGTTCAAACACATAATGGCTATCTCTGACCGTTACGAAGTTATAGCCCTTTTATTTTTAGGGGAGGTTGGGGAGCGGATACCCTCCGTATACAAATTTAAACGCTCCTCAATAATATTTTGTAGTAAAAATCAAAAAGCCGCTACGTGTCCTAGTTTCCGAGATACGATGGGGGGAGGGGTGAAGGGGGGGAGAGTGAGGAGTTTTGAAAAATGATTTTGACTAACTCTAGGCCCCTTCTTACGAATCAGAAAAAAAAAATGTTCCAAGTCTGTCAACTTCCGAGATCCGCCTAAAGGGGGTGAAAAGGGGGGCAAAGGGGTCAATTTTGAAAACTGGTTTTTACTTTTCCGAGCCTCCTCTATACGAATCTGAAAAAAAAAATGTTCCAAGTCACTTGGTTTCCGAGATACAATAGGGTGGGGGAGGAAGGGGGGCGAAAAGGGGAGGTTTGGCACTTTTCCCATACTCGCGGGAGTTACTTGTTTACGAATCTGTCAAAATATACCCACCTCCCCATCCACCATCTGGGAGAACAATTATGTCAGTGAGTCAGTGAGTGAGTGGTAATCGAGCTTTATATAGTATAACTAGTATTTGCGTGTTGCGCGAGGTGCAAGCACCTCGCGTGCTTGTGCTGGTACATTTTTCACTTTAAACACCCCTAAATGTAGCATAAATGTCTACTCTAAAAACTTTTCAAACTCTGTTGAAAGCCAACTAAAGCCCAAAAGGACCCGAAAGGTTTCCACTTGATTAAGCTGTATATATATTACGGGCAATTTGATAAGTCATAATGGCCAGTCTGTATTCATAATGCCCGCCTTAATTGGGCACTTTTCCCGGCCGTTATGAATAATGCCCACCCTATCATGGGCAAAGTAATAAAATAGGTGAACGGTAGTGTTTTTGTTTATTCAATGAAATTAAACTTACAAAATGTTCATGAAAAGTTAACAAAAAATAAACTATTGAACATAGTAGTTAAAATTAAACAGTTAAAAATGTAATAACATCAGTAGTTACCTCCTTTTATTTTGATAAAAAATATTACTTATCAAACACTATGTCATCATGTAACAAAAAATAAAACCGACTTCAAAAAACACAAAAAAGTGAAAAATAACTTTAGCTTCAGAAGTCGGTGACTTTTGTTTGATTGATATTTTTTTGTCACCAACTTCTGAAGCTAAAGTTATTTTTCACTTTTTGTGTTTTTTGAAGTCGGTTTTATTTTTTGCAAAAAGGTTTTTATTTTACCATTTTTAGTTGTTCCCGAACAAATATTTGCTATGAATTTATTTGACTGGTAATAGGCGTGAGCAGCGGTGGCCCAGTGGTGGCGGCCCCGACTTACGAACAGCAAGTCGTGGGCTCGAACCCAGGCAGGCGTATTACTTTGTGTAATTTATTTCATCACCACTGCTCTCAAAACGGTGAAGGAAAACATCGTGAGGAAATCGGCATGTCCTAGAACCAAAAAATTTGAAGACATGTGACATCTTCCAATCCGTGGGCCCGCGTGCTGGATTATAGCCCATTCTCGCTTATAGAGAGGAGGCCTGTGTCCCAGCAGTGGGAACATTAATAGGCTAATGATGAATAGGCGTATCCCCAATATATGCAACTTAACATAGGTACCTTTTTTTTCGGATTAGAAATCATCAAATTACCCCCCCTCCCGCTCTGGGTGGAGCGGAAGGGAGTGTCAGACTTTTACTGACTAAAACCCATCCATGTTCCTTCTTAGTCCCTTTGTGTTCCAGGGTCGCACTATCTCTTTAGAACAGTCCCTTTTGCTGACATCTTTTTGAGGCGCGCGCGGAACACGAACGAACTGTCGAGATCTGGGTGTATTGTACACATCTGCGTATCCCCTCAGAGCATACAGGCGTGATGTTACGTCATTTGAGGCGCACGCGGAACACTATCGCACCAAGTTAACATACCTAACTGTCGAAATCTGGGTGTATTATACACATCTACCTACCCCCTCAGAGCATACAGGCGTGATGTTACGTCATGATGTTGTAGAAACAATAAACATCCAAGCGATTGCAACATTCACGGCACTTTTGCCGTCTATTTTTGAAGAGTTCCATTGTATATCTCCGAAGACCAGCATCAGATGTTCACAAAATTTAAATGGGACTACACGGGAAGCACCAGCTTTCAAATAAAAAAAGAATCATCAAAATCGGTTCACCAAGTCGAAAGTTCTGAGGAAACAAAAACAAAAAAAAAAAAAAAAAAAATACAGTCGAATTGAGAACCTCCTCTTTTTGGAAGTCGGTTGAAAATAGAAATTACACTAAGCAGATGGTCGGATCGGGCGGTCTAAAAAAAAAAGCTGCCTTCGGCCTACGCTCCTCATGCCCCAAATTCGGACTTCTGGGACATAAAGTTGTAATACTAATTCGGACCAATCATGGTGGTCGACCTATGAAGGACAAGTATTAAAGCAAACAACTTTTAATCTTTAAAATTTAGACCGAGGATGCTATCTCAAACACTGACTTATTACATAGACCGCGGGCCGTCGGGCATTATTAATAATGGCCTGTTCTTATTAATAATGCCCAGTTAATCATGTTGCCTGTAACATAAATATACATCATTCTATTTGGTTCGGTTTCGTGTTATTGAGAAGTATTCCTTACCCATAAACAATTTTGAGAATCCTTAAGAATCCTCAATGAATTGGAAAATCCATTAGAGCCCTTAGAAAATTTTGTAAAATACTTTTGAATATTTTTTAAACCTTTATGAGCACCCTTACAGCAGTACGAAAACCCTAAGCAACCTCTAAATCAATATCAAAACCTTTAAGAACCCCTCATTCTAAAAACTAATTCAATAAAAAAAAGAAATTAAAGTAAAAAAAATGAGAATTTATTTTAAAGATTTTGAAAAACATTAATACAGTCTAAAACCTTATTTAAAAACTGAAGACTTTTTCCCATTAAAAAAACATTACCCAAAAGTTTGCGTGTCGTCGCCCCCTTTTTTTTTTGATGGGAAATCATCGAATGACTCCTCCCGCTCTGGAGCAGGAGGGAGTGTCAGATTTTTACTGACTAAAACCCATGCATACTCCTTCATCGCCCTGTGTGTTTCGGGGCCACGGTATCTCTTTTGAACAGTCCCGCAACCCTGGCAGGCATCGGCCCTTGCGGACCCCTTCAAATTGCTGACTCTCTTTTTGTCGTCGCTCCCTTGAGGTACGCTTCACCCACTCAACCATCGTTACGCTACGGACCTACCCACCACTGAAAAGCTATCGTGACCTTATCCCTACGCTACGGGGTTCGCCCTTCGCTTTACTAAAAACTAATTCAATAAAATAAAGAAATTAAAGTAAAAAAAAATACAATCTAATACAATTTAAAACCTTATTTAAAACCTCAGACCTTTTCCCATTAAAAAAAATATTACCCTAAAGTTTGCTTGTCGTCGCCCCGAGTAACACTTCAACCACAACCTTCGTTACGCTACGGACTACGGACGCTACGTTTCGCTTTACTGCACTCGGTCTCGCAGGTTCGCTTCACTCAGGACCTAACTCCAACCGGAAAGCTATCGTGACCCCCGTGTCGTTATCCCTATGCTACGGGGGTCACCGAAGCCAACTATAATATTTGTTCAAACACCTAATGACTATCTCTAACCGTTACGAAGTTACAGCTCTTTCAATTTTAGGGGAGGTTGGGGTGGGGAGGGGAAGGTATACAAATTTCAACGCCCCTCAATAGTTTTAATAAACAATCAAAAATGTAATAACATCAGTAGTTACCTACTTTTATTTTGATAAAAATATTACTTATCAAACACTGTCATCATGTAAAAATAGAAATTACACTAAACAGATGGTCGGATCGGGCGGTCTAAAAAAAAAAGCTGCCGCCCTATCTCCCGTCAGCCATGTCGTCGGAGCTCCGCCGGCCTTCGGCCTACGCTCCTCGTGTCCGAAATTCGGACTTCTGGGACATAAAGTTGTAATACTAATTCGAACCAATCTTGGTGATCGACCTATGCAGGGCAAGTATTTAAGAAAACAATGATGCTATCTCAAACACTGACTTATAACATAGACCACGGGCCGTCGGGCATTATTAATAATGGCCGGTCCTTATTAATAATGCCCAGTTAATCACGTTGCCCGTAACATACATATCATTCTATTCGGTTCGGTTCGGTTTCGTGTTATTGAGAAGTATTTCTTACCCTTATAAAATTTTGAGAATCCATAGTAATCCGTAAATGAATTGGAAAATCCGTTAGCTAAGTCCGTTAAAGCTTTTAAAAAAAAAAAAAAAACTTTTTAAACATTATGAAAACCTTTACCTTTACAGCTGTACAAAAACCCTAAACCTAAAGCCCTAAGGAACCCCCTTATTTATTTATTTATTTATTTATTTACCTTAATTAAAAACTTAGACATTTTCCCATTAAAAAAAACATTACCTTAAGTTTGCTTATTGTATCTACCACCGGAAAGCTATCGAGAACTTATCTCTGCCACCACCAGACAGGTTTCGACGCCTGCTATTATATTTGTTCATACACCTAATGTATATGTCTAACCATAATAAAGTTACAGCCCTTTGGGGAGGTTGGGGTGGGGAGGGTAGGGTATTCAAAATTTCAGTGCCCATCAATAGTTTTAGGTCAGAATCAATACGAATGCGTATGCGTGAGTAGTACTTATATAGTTAGTTGCGGAGCGTTTTGGCGTGGCGCGAAATTTAAAATAGGATTCAAAATATTTTTTTCGTATGTACATAGTCATCTCTGAGTTACGGTTCTCCCACTTAACCAAAGGCCGCGTGAAAAAAACAGGTGGAGAGTGAGGCGAGCCAGCGACCTCCTTAGCATAACGACTACGGAGGTCACCGACTCGCTTCGCTCGCCACCTCCCCCCTTCGCTCCACTCAGGACCTACCTACCACCGGAAAGCTATCGTGGCCTTATCCCTACGCTACGGGGGTCGCCGGCTCACTACGCTCGCTCGTTCCTCCCTTCGCTTTACCGGTACCACCACTGGACTGGTTTCGACGCCTACTATAATATTTGTTCAAGCACCTAATGGCTATCTCTAACCGTTATGAAGTTACAGCCCTTCAAATTTCAGGGGAGGTTGGGGACGGTAGGGGAGAGTGTAAAATTTTAACGCTTTTCAATAGTTTTAGGTAAGAATAAACACAAAACCGCTACATGTCCTAGTTTCTGAGATACGATGGATGGGAGGGATGAAAGGGGGGAGAGGGGGATGTTGTGAAAAATAATTCTTTCTAACGCATTGCTCCTTTATATGAATCTGAAAAAGAAAATGTTCCAATTCTCGGAACTTTCGAGATCCGCCTAAAGGGGGGTAGAAGGGGGGCAAGAGGGGTAACACTGAAAAATGTTTTATACTTCCTCGAGCCTCCTCTATACAAATCAGACACGGGTCTCTTAGTTTCCGAGATAAGATAGGGAGGGGAGGGAAGGGGGGCAAAAAGTGGTTTGGCACATTTTCCCTACTCGTGAGAGTTACTTGATTATGAATCTGTCAAAATATACGAATAATAATATGAAATAAATGAATGAAATGAAATATGAATTTCTAAAATGTCACAATTTTTCTAAAGTAACCAGGATACAAGCTACCTGTCTGTAAAAACACGGTGGCTGTCCGTTGACTTTGGTAGAACAAAAGAACTCGCCAAAGTCGGGTCTGACCCGAAAATTCAAGTCCCACTGGCTCTCGGGGTTGCCAGCTGAAAGTGATGAAAATGATTAAATGTCATTTGGGGGACCCCAATGTTGCCGGCTAGTCAAAGTTTCCATTAAAAATATCGTTATTTCTTTTTTTCATATTTTTTGGGGAAAATCTGAGAAAATACCCTAATGATGGGCATTTTTTTTGCATCAGGCAACACTCCTTGACAAAGTACAAAACCGGTTCATACAATACAATCCAGTCGGGTGATGCCAGCTGTGCCATGCATCGTGTCGAAAATGGGCGTTTTCATCATTTTTACAAGATGGCCGCCACACTGTCCGCCATCTTTTTTTTCCAAAAACTAACATTTTTCCTAAAATTTCAAAGATACAGGCCACCGACCGGTGTACTTGTTGTTGCCAACTTTTGACTTTCGTAGAACAAAAGAACTCGCCAAATTCGGGCCTGACCCAAAAATTCAAGCCCCTATCTATGGCTCTCGGGGTCGCCAGCTTAAAGTGACGAAAATGGTCAAATGTCAGTCGCCATTCAAAATATCGTTATTTCTACAAAATCTGGGAAAGTAACCTAGAAATGGGGAACCAATAAATCAGTATGAAACAGTCTAAGAACCCTTAAGATCCGCTAAAACAATCTACAACCTTCATTAAAAAGTCAGATCTATACGCTAAGCTATCTTGACCCTACCACCACCGGACAGGTTTTGACACTTACTATAATATTTGTTCAAACACCTAATGGCTATCTGTAACCGTTATGAAGTTACAGCCCTTTCTTTTTTTGATAAAATATTTTTCCGAATGTACATAGTCACCTCTGAGTTACGCTTCACCCACTCAACCTTGGTTACCTACGCAACGGAGGTCGCCGGCTCGCTTCGCTCGCCACCTCCCCCTTCGCAACACTCGGTCTCGCAGGTTCGCTCCATTCAGGACCTACCTACCATCGGAAAGCTATCGTTACCGTACCACCACCGGAGACCGGACAAGTTTCGACGCCTACTATATAATTTGTTCAAACACCTAATTGCTATCTCTAACCGTTATGAAGTTACAGCTCTTTCAATTTTAGAGGTTGGGGTGGGGAGGGGAAGGTATACAAATTTCAACGCCCCTCAATAGTTTTAATAAACAGTCAAAAATGTAATAACATCAGTAGTTACCTACTTTTATTGTGATAAAAATATTACTTATATTCTTCACTGTCATCATGTAAAAATATAAATTACACTAAACAGATGGTCGGATCGGGCGGTCTAAAAAAAAAAGCTGCCGCCCTATCTCCCGTCAGCCATGTCGTCGGAGCTCCGCCGGCCTTCGGCCTACGCTCCTCATGTTCCAAATTCGGACTTCTGGGACATAAAGTTGTAATACTAATTCGGACCAATCATGGTGGTCGACATACGCAGGGCAAGTATTAAAGAAAACAACTTTTAAACTTTAAAATTTAGACCGATGATGCTATCTCAATCACTAACTTATTACATAGACCACGGGCCGTCGGGCATTATTAATAATGACCGGTAAAAGTGATAAATTAATCACTTTGCACATTGTTCTTGGGCATTATTAATAATGGCCGGTCTTTATTAATAATGCCCAGTTAATCAAGTCGCTTGTAACATATATATCATTCTATTCGGTTCGGTTCGGTTTCTGAATTCTGAATATTTTTAAAACCTTTAAGAGCACCCTTACAGCAGTACGAAAACCCTAAGGAACCCCTAAATCAATATGAAAACTTTTAAGAACCCCTCATTCTAAAAATTAATTCAGAAAAAAAAAAAAAAAAAAAGTAAAAAAAAAATGAGAATTTATTTTAAAGATTTTGAAACCCCTTTTTTTTTTTTTTTTTCGGATGGGAAATCATCAAATAACCCCTCCCGCTCTGGGCGGAGCAGGAGGGAGTGTCAGACTTTTACTGACTAAAACCCATCCATGTTCCTTCATCGCCCTTTGTGTTCCGGGGCCACGGTATCTCTTTCGAACAGTCCCGCAACCCCGGAGATTTTGAAACCCCTTGAAACCCCTTAAAAAACATTAATGCACTCTAAAACCTTATTTAAAAACTCAGACTTTTTCCCATTAAAAAAATCAATACCCAAAAGTTTGCTTGTCGTTGCCCCTATTTTTTTTTTTTTTTCGGTTGGGAAATCATCAAAATGACTCCTCCCGCTCTGGGCGGAGCACGAGGACGTATCAGACTTTTACTGACTAAAACCTATCCATGTTCCTTCATCGCCCTTTGTGTTCCGGGGCCACGGTTGTTCTTTCGAAAAGTCCCGCAACCCCGGCAGGCAACGGCCCTTGCGGACCCCTTCCTATTGCTGACTCTCTGTTTGTCGTCGCCCCCTTGAGTTACGCTTCACCCACTCTACCATCGTTACGCTACGGACCTACCTACCATCGGAAAGCTATCGCCAACTTATCCCTACGCTACGGGGTTCGCCCTTCGCTTTACCGCTATCACCACCGGACAGGTTTCGACGCCTACTGTAATATTTGTTCAAACTCATAATGGCTATCTCTAACAGTTATGAAGTTACAACCCTTTAAATTTTAGGGGAGGTTGGGGTGGGGAGGGGAGGGTATACAAATTTCAACACCCCTCAATAGTTTTAGGTCAGAATTAATACGAAAGCGTATGCGTGCGTAATACTTACATAGTTAGTTGCGGAGCGTTTTGGCGTGGCGCGAAATTTAAAATTAGAATTCAAATATTTTTTCCGTATGTATATAGTCGCCTCTGAGTTACGCTTCACCCTTTCAACCTTCGTTACGCTATGGAAGTCACCGGCTCGCTTCGCTCGCCACCTCTCCCCTTCGCTTTACCGGTACCACCACCGGACAGGTTTCGACGCCTACTATAATATTTGTTCAAGCACCTAATGGCTATCTCTAACCGTTATAAAGTTAAATCCCTTCAAATTTCAGGGGAGTTTTGGGACGGGAGGGGAGAGTGTAAAAATTACAACGCCCTTCAATAGTTCTAGGTAAGAATAAAAACAAAACCGCTACATGTCCTAGTTTCCGAGATACGATGGGTGGGAGGGGTGAAGGGGGGGAGAGGAGGGTGTTTTGAAAAATGATTCTGACTAACGCATTGCTCCTTTATATGAATCTGAAAAAAAAAGTTTTAATTCTCAGAAACTTCCGAGATCCGCCTAAAAGGGGGGAGAAGGGGGGCAAGAGGGGTAACATTGAAAAATGTTTTATACTTCCCCGAGCCTCCTCTATACAAATCATTAAAAAAACAAAACACGGGTCTCTTAGTTTCCGAGATACGATAGGGAGGGGTGGGAAGGGGGGCAAAAAGTGGTTTGGAACATTTTCCCTACTCGTGAGAGTAACTTGATTATGAATCTGACAAAATATACCCCTCTCCCTCCCTCCACCGTCCGGGAGAACAATAATGTCAGTGAGTGGTATTCGAACAAGGTTTCGAAAACCGGAAATGGCACTGCCGCCATCTTGAATTTTTGAAATGTTACAATTTTTCTAAAGTAACCAGGATACAAGCCAAATGTCTGTAAAAACATGGTGGCTGCCCGTTGACTTTGGTAGAACGAAAGAATTCGCCAAAGTCGGGTCTGACCCTGAAAATTCAAGCCCCAATGGCTCTCGGGGTTGCCAGTTGAAAGTGATGAAAATGGTCAAATAACATTTGGGGGACCCCAAACACTCCTCAACGAAATAAACAACTGGTTCATACAACACAATCCAGTCGGGGGATGCCAGCTGTGTGATTTATTGTGTAAAAAATTGGGATTTTTCGTCATTTCTACAAGATGGCCGCCACACTGTCCGCCATCTTATTTTTCTGAAATGTCAAGGATATAGGCTACCGACTGTTGTACTTGGTGTTGCCAAATTTTGTTTTTGGTAGAACAAAAGATCTCACCAAAGTCGGGTCTGACCCGAAAATTCAAGCCCCAATGGCTCTCGGGGTTGCCAGCTGTGAGTGATGAAAATGGTCATGAGTCATTTTGGGCACCCGATTCTTGGTGGTTACCCAAAATTTCCATTTAAAATGTCGTAATTTCTACTTTTCACGTTTTCGAGGAAAATCTGGTAAAATTAACCCAAAAGTGAAGAGAATTTTTGCACCAGGCAACACTTCTCAACCAAATTTCAAGTTTATAGGCCAACGACTGGTGTAAGTGGTGTTGCTAACGTTTTAAATCGGTAGAACAAAATAATTCGTCAAAGTTTAGTACAAAAAGTTTGTATGGTCGAAATTCATCCAAATCTTTAGGAACCCCTAAATCAGTATGAAGCAGTCTAAGAATCCTTAAGATCCGCTAAAACAATCTAAAACCTTCATTATAAACTCAGACCAATAAACTATCTTGACCTTATCCCTACCACCACCGGACAGATTTTGACACTTACTATAATATTTGTTCAAACACCTAATGGCTAATCTCTAAGCGTTATGAAGTTACAGCCCTTTCTTGTTTTGAGAAAATATTTTTTCAGAATGTACATACTCACCTCTGAGTTACGCTTCACCCACTCAACCTTGGTTACGCAATGGAGGTCGCCGGCTCGCTTCGCTCGCCACCTCCCCCTTCGCTTCACTCGATCTCGCAGGTTTGCTCCATTCAGGACCTACCTACCATCGAAAAGCTATCGTTGCCTTACCACCATCGGAGACCGGACAAGTTTCGACGCCTACTATATAATTTGTTTAAACACCTAATTGCTATCTCTAACCCTTATGAAGTTACAGCCCTTTCAATTTTAGGGGAGGTTGGGATGGGGAGGGGAAGGTATACAAATTTCAACGCTCCTCAATAGTTTTAGGTAAAAATCAAAAGATTTTTCAGTTGTATAAAAAGGGGTGGAGAGAAGGGCTCAAGGGGGGGAGAGAGGGTATTGAAAAATTAGTTTTACTAACTCTGGGCCTCTTTTTATGAATCTGGAAAAAAAAAACATGGCCCCTTATTTTTCGAGATACGCCTACAGGGGTAGAGAAGGGGGTCAAGGGGGACAACTTTAAAAAATGGTTTTTACTTTTCCAAGCCTCCTCTATACGAATCCGTAAAAAAACAGAACTTGGGTCTCTTAGTTTCCGAGTAACGAGATAGGGAGGGGGGGAGAAGGGGGGCAAAAAGTAATATATAAATAAATAAATATTGCTGGACATTACACACAGCGCCATCTAGTGCCACACTAAGCAACGAGGCTTGTGTCGTGGACACCAGATAGTTGATATACTACATAGATACTTTTTGTTTGTAAATACATACTTATTATACATATAAACATCCATGACTCGGAAACAAATGTCCATGCTCATCACACAAACATTTGCTACGACCGGGATTCGAACCCGGGACCCTAAGAACGTAAGGCAGCCTCACTACCGCTGCGCCAATCGGGTCGTCAAAAAAGGTGGGGTTTGGCACTTTTACCCCGCACGTGGAAGTTTCTTGTTTACTAATCCAAAAAACCTTTACAAACTAATACCCCTCAGTGGGATGAACCGGTTGAACGACCCCAATCGGACAAGGTTTTGGAAACCGGAAGTGGCACAGCCGCCATATTGAATTTCTAAAATGTCACAATTTTTCTAAAGTAACCAGGATATAAGCTACCTGTCAATAAAAACACGGTGGCTGTACGTTGACTTGGGTAGAACAAAAGAACTCGCCAAAGTTGGGTCCGACCCGAAGATTCAAGCGCAATGGCTCTCGGGGTTGCCAGCTGAGAGTGATGAAAATGGTCAAAAGTCATTTCGGGCACCCCATTCTTGGTGGTTATGCAAAATTTCTGTTTAAAATAACGTAATTTCTAGTTTTCATGTTTTTTGGGAAAATTACCCCAAAAGTGGGGAGATTTTTTGCACCAGGCAACACTCCTCGGCAATACACACAACCGGTTCATACAACACAATTCAGTGGGGGGATGCCGGCTGTCCCATTACTCATGTCGAAAATTGGGATGTTTTATCATTTTTACAAGATGGCCACCACACTGTCCGCCATCTTGTTTTTCTAAAATGTCATAATTTTCACAAAATCTCAAGGATATAGGCTACCGATCGGTGTACTTGGTGTTGCCAACTTTTGAGTTTGATAGAACAAAAGAACTCGCCAAAGTCGGGTCTCACCCGAAAATTCAAACCCCAATGGCTCTCGGGGTTGCCAGCTCAAAATAATGAAAATGGTCAAATGTCATTTGGGAGACCATAATGTTGCCGGCTAGTCAAAGTCTCTGTTTAAAATGTCGTCATTTCTACTTTTCATGTTTTTGGGGAAGATCTGAGAAAATTACCCCAAAAGACGGGAGAATTTTTACACCAGGCAACACTCCTCAGCAATATACACAACCGGTTCATACAACACAATCCAGTGGGGGGATGCCAGCTGTCCCATTTATCGTGTCGAAAATTGGGATTTTTTGTCATTTTTACAAGATGGCCACCCCACTGTCCGCCATCTTGTTTTTCTGAAAAGTCATAATTTTCCTGAAATCTCAAGAATATAGGCTACCAACCGGTGTACGTGGTGTTGCCAACTTTTGAGTTTGATAGAACAAAAGAACTCGCCAAATTCGGGTCTGACCCGAAAATGCAAACCCAAATGGCTCTCGGGGTTGCCAGCTCAAAGTGATGAAAATGGTCAAATGTCATTCGGGGCACCTCAATGTTGCCGGCTAGTCAAAGTCTCCATTCAAAATATCGTTATTTCTACTTTTCACGTTTTCGGGGAAAATCTGGTAAAGTACCCTAGTAATGGGGAAATTTTTTACACCAGGCAACACTCCTCCACGAAACACATAACCGCTTTGTACAAATCGAACCAGTGAGATGTTCCCAACTGCACGAAAAATAGATTTGAAAAAAGTCGAAATTTCAAGTTTTTACAAAATGGCCGCCATAAGGTCCGCCATCTTGTTTTTCTGAAAAGTCATAATTTTCCTGAAATTTTGAGGATATAGGCTACCGACCGGTGTGCGTGGAGTTGCCAACTTTTGAGTTTGGTAGAACAAAAGAACTCGCCAAAGTCAAAAAGTCCCAAAAATTAAAATATTCAATATTTTTTGGGGTTGCCAACTAAAACTTATCAAAATGGTCAAATGTCATTTGGGGCACCCCAATGTTGCCAGCTAGTCAAAGTCTCTATTCAAAATGTCCTTATTTCTACTTTTCATGTTTTTGGGAAAAATCTGGAAAACTACCCTAAAAAAGGGGAAAATTTTCAAACCAGGCAACACTCCTTAACAAAACACACAACCGCTCGGTACAACTCAAACCCTTCGGATGTTGCCAACTACCCTAAAAATGGACTTGAAAAAAGTCGAAAATTCCAACATTTTACAAGATGGCCGCCATACTGTTCGCCATTTTGTTTTTCTGAAAAGTCACAATTTTCCTAAAATTTCAAGGTTATAGGTCATCGACTGGTGTAATTGGTGTTGCTAACGTTTTAAATCGGTAGAACTAAACAATTCGTCAAAGTTTAGTGCGAAAAGTCGAAGATTTCAAAACGTCCCAGAGCAGCCGCCATCTTGTTGTTTTTTTTTTTTTTACTTTTTTTTTAAATCTTCCTAGATTTTGAATAGGACCTATGAGTCGAAACTCGTCCAAGTCTTTTCCCCACCGAAACCGGAAATGGACTCGGCCGCCATCTTGAATTTGAATCTCCTCTATAATTTTCCTCTACTCACTCTATGGTATTCTACATTTTCTCTAAACATTTCCCTAACCCATCTCTCACCCATTCCGAGAAACGACATGTCAATGAGTGAGTCAGTCAGTGAGTGGTCTTGTAGTTTTATATAATATAAACTAGTATTTGCGTGTTGCGCGAGGTGCAAGCACCTCGCGTGCTTGTGCTGCTAGATTTGTCACTTTAAAAAAACTTTTTTGCAAAAAATAAAACCGACTTCAAAAATACAAAAAAGTGAAAAATAACTTTAGCTTCTGAAGTCAGTGACTTTTGTGTCGGTTGTATTTTTTTTAAAAAAGTTTTTTATTTTTCCATTTTTAGTTGTGTCCAAACAAATATTTGTTAGCAATACACGTCATGGTAATAGGCGTATCCTCAATATATGGAACTTAACATACCTTTTTTTTTCGGATGGGAAATCATCAAATTACCCCCCCGCTCTGGGCGGAGCGGAAGGGAATGTCAGACTTTTACTGACTAAAACCCATCCATGTTCTTTCTTAGCCCTTTGTGTTCCAGGGCAGCAGTATTTCTTTAGAACAGTCCCGTTTGCTGACATCTCTTTGAGGCGTGCGCGGAACACGAACGAACTGTCGAAATCTGGGTGTATTGTACACATCTGCGCGTAACATCACGCATGTATGCTCTGAGGGGGTCCTCAGAGCATACATGCGTGATGTTACGTCATTTGAAGCGCGCGCGGAACATGTTCGCGCCAACTGAGCATACCAAACTGTCGAAATCTGGGTGCATTGTACACATCTGCATACCCCTTCAGAGCATACAGGCGTGATGTTAGGTCATGATGTTGTATAAACAAGAAACATCCAAACGATTGCAACATTCACGGCACATTTGCCGTCTATTTTTGAAGAGTTCCATGGTATATCTCCGAAGATCAGCACCAGATGTTCACACAATTATATAAAATAAATGGGACCACAAGGGAAGCACCAGCTTTCAAATAAAAAAAAATCGTCAAAATCGGTTCACCCAGTCGAAAGTTCTGAGGTAACAAAGTCGAATTGAGAACCTCCTCTTTTTGGAAGTCGGTTGACAACCCCTAAATGTAGTTAAAATGTCAAATATAACCTTATAAGAACCTTATAGTCTTCCACTTATCAAACTCCAGTAAAATGCCAACCTTTCGGGTCCCTTTGGGCTAAAGGGACCCGAAAGGTTTCCACTTGATTAAGCTGTATATATGTCACGTTCAATTTGATAAGTCCGGGCACTATTAATAATGGCCGGTCTGTATTCATAATGCCCGACTCAATTGGGCAATGTGATTAAAACAGTATGATTAATCACTTTTCCCGGCCATTATGAATAATGCCCACCCTATCTTGGGCAAAGTAATAAAATAGGTGAATTACAATTCACCGTCTTTTTGTTTATTAAACTTACAAAATTTTCATGAAAAGTTAACAAAAAATAAACTATTGAATATAGTAGTTAAAAAATAAATAGTCAAAAATGTAATAACATCCGTATTTACCTACTTTTATTTTGATAAAAATATTACTTATCAAACACTGTCATCATGTAAAAATAGAAATTACACTAAACAGATGGTCGGATCGGGCGGTCTAAAAAAAAAAGCTGCCGCCCTATCTCCCGTCAGCCATGTCGTCAGAGCTCCGCCGGCCTTCGGCCTACGCTCCTCATGTCCCAAATTCGGACTTCTGGGACATAAAGTTGTAATACTAATTCGGACCAATCATGGTGGTCGACCTATGAAGGACAAGTATTAAAGCAAACAACTTTTAAACTTTAAAATTTAGACCGATGATGCTATCTCAAACACTGACTTATTACATAGACCGCGGGCCGTCGGGCATTATTAATAATGGCCTGTTCTTATTAATAATGCCCAGTTAATCATGTTGCCCGTAACATAAATATACATCATTCTATTTGGTTCGGTTTCGTGTTATTGAGAAGTATTCCTTACCCATAAACAATTTTGAGAATCCTTAAGAATCCTCAATGAATTGGAAAATCCATTAGAGCCCTTAGAAAATTTTGTAAAATACTTTTGAATATTTTTTAAACCTTTATGAGCACCCCTACAGCAGTACGAAAACCCTAAGCAACCTCTAAATCAATATGAAAACCTTTAAGAACCCCTCATTCTAAAAACTAATTCAATAAAAAAAAGAAATTAAAGTAAAAAAAATGAGAATTTATTTTAAAGATTTTGAAAAACATTAATACAGTCTAAAACCTTATTTAAAAACTGAAGACTTTTTCCCATTAAAAAAACATTACTCAAAAGTTTGCGTGTCGTCGCCCCCTTTTTTTTTTGATGGAAAATCATCGAATGACTCCTCCCGCTCTGGAGCAGGAGGGAGTGTCAGATTTTTACTGACTAAAACCCATGCATACTCCTTCATCGCCCTGTGTGTTTCGGGGCCACGGTATCTCTTTTGAACAGTCCCGCAACCCTGGCAGGCATCGGCCCTTGCGGACCCCTTCAAATTGCTGACTCTCTTTTTGTCGTCGCTCCCTTGAGGTACGCTTCACCCACTCAACCATCGTTACGCTACGGACCTACCCACCACTGGAAAGCTATCGTGACCTTATCCCTACGCTACGGGGTTCGCCCTTCGCTTTACTAAAAACTAATTCAATAAAATAAAGAAATTAAAGTAAAAAAAAATACAATCTAATACAATTTAAAACCTTATTTAAAAACTCAGACCTTTTCCCATTAAAAAAAATATTACCCTAAAGTTTGCTTGTCGTCGCCCCGAGTAACACTTCAACCACAACCTTCGTTACGCTACGGACTACGGACGCTACGTTTCGCTTTACTGCACTCGGTCTCGCAAGTTCGCTTCACTCAGGACCTAACTCCAACCGGAAAGCTATCGTGACCCCCGTGTCGTTATCCCTATGCTACGGGGGTCACCGAAGCCAACTATAATATTTGTTCAAACACCTAATGGCTATCTCTAACCGTTACGAAGTTACAGCTCTTTCAATTTTAGGGGAGGTTGGGGTGGGGAGGGGAAGGTATACAAATTTCAACGCCCCTCAATAGTTTTAATAAACAATCAAAAATGTAATAACATCAGTAGTTACCTACTTTTATTTTGATAAAAATATTACTTATCAAACACTGTCGTCATGTAAAAATAGAAATTACACTAAACAGATGGTCGGATCGGGCGGTCTAAAAAAAAAAGCTGCCGCCCTATCTCCCGTCAGCCATGTCGTCGGAGCTCCGCCGGCTTTCGGCCTACGCTCCTCGTGTCCGAAATTCGGACTTCTGGGACATAAAGTTGTAATACTAATTCGAACCAATCTTGGTGGTCGACCTATGCAGGGCAAGTATTTAAGAAAACAATGATGCTATCTCAAACACTGACTTATAACATAGACCACGGGCCGTCGGGCATTATTAATAATGGCCGGTCCTTATTAATAATGCCCAGTTAATCACGTTGCCCGTAACATACATATCATTCTATTCGGTTCGGTTCGGTTTCGTGTTATTGAGAGGTATTCCTTACCCTTATAAAATTTTGAGAATCCATAGTAATCCGTAAATGAATTGGAAAATCCGTTAGCTAAGTCCGTTAAAGCTTTTAAAAAAAAAAGAACTTTTTAAACATTATGAAAACCTTTACCTTTACAGCTGTACAAAAACTCTAAACCTGAAGCCCTAAGGAACCCCTAAATTATTATGAAGCAGTCTAAGAACTCTTAAGATCCCCTTAAACAATCTAACACCTTAATTAAAAACTTAGACATTTTCCCATTAAAAAAAACATTACCTTAAGTTTGCTTATTGTATCTACCACCGGAAAGCTATCGTGAACTTATCTCTGCCACCACCAGACAGGTTTCGACGCCTGCTATTATATTTGTTCATACACCTAATGTATATGTCTAACCATAATAAAGTTACAGCCCTTTGGGGAGGTTGGGGTGGGGAGGGTAGGGTATTCAAAATTTCAGTGCCCATCAATAGTTTTAGGTCAGAATCAATACGAATGCGTATGCGTGAGTAGTACTTATATAGTTAGTTGCGGAGCGTTTTGGCGTGGCGCGAAATTTAAAATAGGATTCAAAATATTTTTTTCGTATGTACATAGTCATCTCTGAGTTACGGTTCTCCCACTTAACCAAAGGCCGCGTGAAAAAAACAGGTGGAGAGTGAGGCGAGCCAGCGACCTCCTTAGCATAACGACTACGGAGGTCACCGACTCGCTTCGCTCGCCACCTCCCCCCTTCGCTCCACTCAGGACCTACCTACCACCGGAAAGCTATCGTGGCCTTATCCCTACGCTACGGGGGTCGCCAGCTCACTACGCTCGCTCGTTCCTCCCTTCGCTTTACCGGTACCACCACTGGACTGGTTTCGACGCCTACTATAATATTTGTTCAAACACCTAATGGCTATCTCTAACCGTTATGAAGTTACAGCCCTTCAAATTTCAGGGGAGGTTGGGGACGGTAGGGGAGAGTGTAAAATTTTAACGCTTTTCAATAGTTTTAGGTAAGAATAAACACAAAACCGAAAACTACATGTCCTAGTTTCTGAGATACGATGGATGGGAGGGATGAAAGGGGGGAGAGGGGGATGTTGTGAAAAATAATTCTTTCTAACGCATTGCTCCTTTATATGAATCTGAAAAAGAAAATGTTCCAATTCTCGGAACTTTCGAGATCCGCCTAAAGGGGGGTAGAAGGGGGGCAAGAGGGGTAACACTGAAAAATGTTTTATACTTCCTCGAGCCTCTTCTATACAAATCAGACACGGGTCTCTTAGTTTCCGAGATAAGATAGGGAGGGGAGGGAAGGGGGGCAAAAAGTGGTTTGGCACATTTTCCCTACTCGTGAGAGTTACTTGATTATGAATCTGTCAAAATATACGAATAATAATATGAAATAAATGAATGAAATGAAATATGAATTTCTAAAATGTCACAATTTTTCTAAAGTAACCAGGATACAAGCTACCTGTCTGTAAAAACACGGTGGCTGTCCGTTGACTTTGGTAGAACAAAAGAACTCGCCGTCTGACCCGAAAATTCAAGTCCCACTGGCTCTCGGGGTTGCCAGCTGAAAGTGATGAAAATGATTAAATGTCATTTGGGGGACCCCAATGTTGCCGGCTAGTCAAAGTTTCCCTTAAAAATATCGTTATTTCTTTTTTTTCATATTTTTTGGGGAAAATCTGAGAAAATACCCTAATGATGGGCATTTTTTTTGCATCAGGCAACACTCCTTGACAAAGTACACAACCGGTTCATACAATACAATCCAGTCGGGTGATGCCAGCTGTGCCATGCATCGTGTCGAAAATGGGCGTTTTCATCATTTTTACAAGATGGCCGCCACACTGTCCGCCATCTTTTTTTTCCAAAAACTAACATTTTTCCTAAAATTTCAAAGATACAGGCCACCGACCGGTGTACTTGGTGTTGCCAACTTTTGACTTTCGTAGAACAAAAGAACTCGCCAAATTCGGGCCTGACCTGAAAATTCAAGCCCCTATCTATGGCTCTCGGGGTCGCCAGCTTAAAGTGACGAAAATGGTCAAATGTCAGTCGCCATTCAAAATATCGTTATTTCTACAAAATCTGGGAAAGTACCCTAGAAATGGGGAACCAATAAATCAGTATGAAACAGTCTAAGAACCCTTAAGATCCGCTAAAACAATCTACAACCTTCATTAAAAAGTCAGATCTATACGCTAAGCTATCTTGACCTTATCCCTACCACCACCGGACAGGTTTTGACACTTACTATAATATTTGTTCAAACACCTAATGGCTATCTGTAACCGTTATGAAGTTACAGCCCTTTCTTTTTTTGATAAAATATTTTTTCCGAATGTACATAGTCACCTCTGAGTTACGCTTCACCCACTCAACCTTGGTTACCTACGCAACGGAGGTCGCCGGCTCGCTTCGCTCGCCACCTCCCCCTTCGCTCCACTCGGTCTCGCAGGTTCGCTCCATTCAGGACCTACCTACCATCGGAAAGCTATCGTTACCGTACCACCACCGGAGACCGGACAAGTTTCGACGCCTACTATATAATTTGTTCAAACACCTAATTGCTATCTCTAACCGTTATGAAGTTACAGCTCTTTCAATTTTAGAGGTTGGGGTGGTGGGGAAGGTATACAAATTTCAACGCCCCTCAATAGTTTTAATAAACAGTCAAAAATGTAATAACATCAGTAGTTACCTACTTTTATTGTGATAAAAATATTACTTATATTCTTCACTGTCATCATGTAAAAATATAAATTACACTAAACAGATGGTCGGATCGGGCGGTCTAAAAAAAAAAGCTGCCACCCTATCTCCCGTCAGCCATGTCGTCGGAGCTCCGCCGGCCTTCGGCCTACGCTCCTCATGTCCCAAATTCGGACTTCTGGGACATAAAGTTGTAATACTAATTCGGACCAATCATGGTGGTCGACATACGCAGGGCAAGTATTAAAGAAAACAACTTTTAAACTTTAAAATTTAGACCGATGATGCTATCTCAATCACTAACTTATTACATAGACCACGGGCCGTCGGGCATTATTAATAATGACCGGTAAAAGTGATAAATTAATCACTTTGCACATTGTTCTTGGGCATTATTAATAATGGCCGGTCTTTATTAATAATGCCCAGTTAATCAAGTCGCTTGTAACATATATATCATTCTATTCGGTTCGGTTCGGTTTCTGAATTCTGAATATTTTTAAAACCTTTAAGAGCACCCTTACAGCAGTACGAAAACCCTAAGGAACCCCTAAATCAATATGAAAACTTTTAAGAACCCCTCATTCTAAAAATTAATTCAGAAAAAAAAAAAAAGTAAAAAAAAATGAGAATTTATTTTAAAGATTTTGAAACCCCTTTTTTTTTTTTTTCGGATGGGAAATCATCAAATAACCCCTCCCGCTCTGGGCGGAGCAGGAGGGAGTGTCAGACTTTTACTGACTAAAACCCATCCATGTTCCTTCATCGCCCTTTGTGTTCCGGGGCCACGGTATCTCTTTCGAACAGTCCCGCAACCCCGGAGATTTTGAAACCCCTTGAAACCCCTTAAAAAACATTAATGCACTCTAAAACCTTATTTAAAAACTCAGACTTTTTCCCATTAAAAAAATCAATACCCAAAAGTTTGCTTGTCGTTGCCCCTATTTTTTTTTTTTTTTCGGTTGGGAAATCATCAAAATGACTCCTCCCGCTCTGGGCGGAGCACGAGGACGTATCAGACTTTTACTGACTAAAACCTATCCATGTTCCTTCATCGCCCTTTGTGTTCCGGGGCCACGGTTGTTCTTTCGAAAAGTCCCGCAACCCCGGCAGGCAACGGCCCTTGCGGACCCCTTCCTATTGCTGACTCTCTGTTTGTCGTCGCCCCCTTGAGTTACGCTTCACCCACTCTACCATCGTTACGCTACGGACCTACCTACCATCGGAAAGCTATCGCCAACTTATCCCTACGCTACGGGGTTCGCCCTTCGCTTTACCGCTATCACCACCGGACAGGTTTCGACGCCTACTGTAATATTTGTTCAAACTCATAATGGCTATCTCTAACAGTTATGAAGTTACAACCCTTTAAATTTTAGGGGAGGTTGGGGTGGGGAGGGGAGGGTATACAAATTTCAACACCCCTCAATAGTTTTAGGTCAGAATTAATACGAAAGCGTATGCGTGCGTAATACTTACATAGTTAGTTGCGGAGCGTTTTGGCGTGGCGCGAAATTTAAAATTAGAATTCAAATATTTTTTCCGTATGTATATAGTCGCCTCTGAGTTACGCTTCACCCTTTCAACCTTCGTTACGCTATGGAAGTCACCGGCTCGCTTCGCTCGCCACCTCTCCCCTTCGCTTTACCGGTACCACCACCGGACAGGTTTCGACCTATTGGCTATCTCTAACCGTTATGAAGTTACAGCTCTTCAAATTTTAGGGGAGGTTGGGGAGGGGAGGGTATACATATATTTCAACGCCCCCCATTAGTTTTAGGTAAGAATAAAAAAAACCGCTACGTGTCCTGGTTTCCGAGATACGATGGAGGGGAGGGATGAAGTGGAGGAGAAGGGGGAGTTATGAAAAATGATTTTGACCAACTCTGGGCCCCTTAATATGAATCTGAAAAAGAAAGTTTTAATTCTCAGAAACTTCCGAGATCCGCCTAAAAGGGGGGAGAAGGGGGGCAAGAGGGGTAACATTGAAAAATGTTTTATACTTCCCCGAGCCTCCTCTATACAAATCATTAAAAAAACAAAACACGGGTCTCTTAGTTTCCGAGATACGATAGGGAGGGGTGGGAAGGGGGGCAAAAAGTGGTTTGGAACATTTTCCCTACTCGTGAGAGTAACTTGATTATGAATCTGACAAAATATACCCCTCTCCCTCCCTCCACCGTCCGGGAGAACAATAATGTCAGTGAGTGGTATTCGAACAAGGTTTCGAAATCCGGAAATTGCACTGCCGCCATCTTGAATTTTTGAAATGTCACAATTTTTCTAAAGTAACCAGGATACAAGCCAAATGTCTGTAAAAACACGGTGGCTGCCCGTTGACTTTGGTAGAACGAAAGAATTCGCCAAAGTCGGGTCTGACCCTGAAAATTCAAGCCCCAATGGCTCTCGGGGTTGCCAGTTGAAAGTGATGAATATGGTCAAATAACATTTGGGGGACCCCAAACACTCCTCAACGAAATAAACAACTGGTTCATACAACACAATCCAGTCGGGGGATGCCAGCTGTGTGATTTATTGTGTAAAAAATTGGGATTTTTCGTCATTTCTACAAGATGGCCGCCACACTGTCCGCCATCTTGTTTTTCTGAAAAATCATAATTTTCCCAAAATCTCAAGGATATGGGCTACCGATCGGTGTACTTGGTGTTGCCAACTTTTGAGTTTGATAGAACAAAAGAACTCGCCAAAGTCGGGTCTGACCCAAAAATTCAAACCCCAATGGCTCTCGGGGTTGCCAGCTCAAATTAATAAAAATGGTCAAATGTCATTTGGGAGACCCAAATGTTGCCGGCTAGTCAAAGTCTCTATTTAAAATGTCGTCATTTCTACTTTTCATGTTTTTGGGGAAGATCTGGGAAAATTACCCCAAAAGTGGGGAGAATTTTTGCACCAGGCAACACTCCGCAGCAATACACACAACCGGTTCATACAACACAATCCAGTGGGGGGATGCCAGCTGTCCCATTTATCGTGTCGAAAATTGGAATTTTTTGTAATTTTTACAAGATGGCCGCCCCACTGTCCGCCATCTTGTTTTTCTGAAAAGTCATAATTTTCCTAAAATCTCAAGAATATAGGCTACCAACCGGTGTGCGTGGTGTTGCCAACTTTTGAGTTTGATAGAACAAAAGAACTCGCCGAATTCGGGTCTGACCCGAAAATACAAACCCCAATGGCTCTCGGGGTTGCCAGCTCAAAGTGATGTATATGTTCAAATATCATTCGGGACACTCCGATGTTGCCGGCTAGTTAAAGTCTCCATTCAAAATATCGTTATTTCTACTTTTCACGTTTTCGGGGAAAATCTGGTAAAGTACCCTAGAAATGGGGAAAATTTTTGCATCAGGCAACACTCCACAACAAAACACATAACCGATCAGTACAGCTCGAACCCTTCAGATGTTGCCAACTGCACGAAAAATGGGTTTGAAAAAAGTCGAAATTTCAAGTTTTTACAAAATGGCCGCCACAGCGTCCGCCATCTTGTTTTTCTGAAAAGTCATAATTTTCCTGAAATGTCAAGGATGTACGCTACCGATCGGTTTACGTGGTGTTGCCAACTTTTGAGTTTGGTAGAACAAAAGAACTCGCCAAAGTCAAAAAGTCCCAAAAATTAAAATATTCAATATTTTTTGGGGTTGCCAACTGAAACGAACCAAAATGGTCAAATGTCATTTGGGGGATTCCAATGTTGCCAGCTAGTCAAAGTCTTTATTCAAAATGTCGTTATTTCTACTTTTCATGTTTTTGGGGCAAATCTGGGAAACTACCCTAAAAATGGGGAAAATTGTCAAACCAGGCAACACTCCTTGACAAAACACACAACCGCTTAGTACAACTCAAACCCGTCGGATGTTGCCAATTACCCTAAAAATGGATTTGAAAAAAGTCGAAAATTCCATTTTACAACAAAATGGCCGCCACACTGTTCGCCATTTTGTTTTTCTAAAAAGTCACAATTTTTCTGAAATTTCAAGGATATAAGCCACCGACAGGTGTTACTGGTGTTGCCAACTTTTGAAATCGGTAGAACAAAACAATTCGTCAAAGTTTAGTGCAAAAAGTCGAAGATTTCAAAACGTCCCAGCGCAGCCGCCATCTTGTTTTTTTTTTTTTTTTTACTTTTTTTTTAAATCGTTCTAGATTTTGGATAAGACCTATGAGTTGAAACTCGTCCAAGTCTTTTCCCCATCGAAACCGGAAATGGACTCGGCCGCCATCTTGAATTTGAATCTCCTCTATAATTTTCCTCTACTCACTCTATGGTATTCTACATTTTCTCTAAACATTTCCCTAACCCATCTCTCACCCATTCCGAGAAACGACATGTCAATGAGTGAGTCAGTCAGTGAGTGGTCTTGTAGTTTTATATAATATAAACTAGTATTTGCGTGTTGCGCGAGGTGCAAGCACCTCGCGTGCTTGTGCTGGTACATTTTTCACTTTAAACACCCCTAAATGTAGCATAAATGTCTACTCTAAAAACTTTTCAAACTCTGTTGAAAGCCAACTAAAGCCCAAAAGGACCCGAAAGGTTTCCACTTGATTAAGCTGTATATATATTACGGGCAATTTGATAAGTCATAATGGCCAGTCTGTATTCATAATGCCCGCCTTAATTGGGCACTTTTCCCGGCCGTTATGAATAATGCCCACCCTATCATGGGCAAAGTAATAAAATAGGTGAACGGTAGTGTTTTTGTTTATTCAATGAAATTAAACTTACAAAATGTTCATGAAAAGTTAACAAAAAATAAACTATTGAACATAGTAGTTAAAATTAAACAGTTAAAAATGTAATAACATCAGTAGTTACCTCCTTTTATTTTGATAAAAAATATTACTTATCAAACACTATGTCATCATGTAACAAAAAATAAAACCGACTTCAAAAAACACAAAAAAGTGAAAAATAACTTTAGCTTCAGAAGTCGGTGACTTTTGTTTGATTGATATTTTTTTGTCACCAACTTCTGAAGCTAAAGTTATTTTTCACTTTTTGTGTTTTTTGAAGTCGGTTTTATTTTTTGCAAAAAGGTTTTTATTTTACCATTTTTAGTTGTTCCCGAACAAATATTTGCTATGAATTTATTTGACTGGTAATAGGCGTGAGCAGCGGTGGCCCAGTGGTGGCGGCCCCGACTTACGAACAGCAAGTCGTGGGCTCGAACCCAGGCAGGCGTATTACTTTGTGTAATTTATTTCATCACCACTGCTCTCAAAACGGTGAAGGAAAACATCGTGAGGAAATCGGCATGTCCTAGAACCAAAAAATTTGAAGACATGTGACATCTTCCAATCCGTGGGCCCGCGTGCTGGATTATAGCCCATTCTCGCTTATAGAGAGGAGGCCTGTGTCCCAGCAGTGGGAACATTAATAGGCTAATGATGAATAGGCGTATCCCCAATATATGCAACTTAACATAGGTACCTTTTTTTTCGGATTAGAAATCATCAAATTACCCCCCCTCCCGCTCTGGGTGGAGCGGAAGGGAGTGTCAGACTTTTACTGACTAAAACCCATCCATGTTCCTTCTTAGTCCCTTTGTGTTCCAGGGTCGCACTATCTCTTTAGAACAGTCCCTTTTGCTGACATCTTTTTGAGGCGCGCGCGGAACACGAACGAACTGTCGAGATCTGGGTGTATTGTACACATCTGCGTATCCCCTCAGAGCATACAGGCGTGATGTTACGTCATTTGAGGCGCACGCGGAACACTATCGCACCAAGTTAACATACCTAACTGTCGAAATCTGGGTGTATTATACACATCTACCTACCCCCTCAGAGCATACAGGCGTGATGTTACGTCATGATGTTGTAGAAACAATAAACATCCAAGCGATTGCAACATTCACGGCACTTTTGCCGTCTATTTTTGAAGAGTTCCATTGTATATCTCCGAAGACCAGCATCAGATGTTCACAAAATTTAAATGGGACTACACGGGAAGCACCAGCTTTCAAATAAAAAAAGAATCATCAAAATCGGTTCACCAAGTCGAAAGTTCTGAGGAAACAAAAACAAAAAAAAAAAAAAAAAAAATACAGTCGAATTGAGAACCTCCTCTTTTTGGAAGTCGGTTGAAAATAGAAATTACACTAAGCAGATGGTCGGATCGGGCGGTCTAAAAAAAAAAGCTGCCTTCGGCCTACGCTCCTCATGCCCCAAATTCGGACTTCTGGGACATAAAGTTGTAATACTAATTCGGACCAATCATGGTGGTCGACCTATGAAGGACAAGTATTAAAGCAAACAACTTTTAATCTTTAAAATTTAGACCGAGGATGCTATCTCAAACACTGACTTATTACATAGACCGCGGGCCGTCGGGCATTATTAATAATGGCCTGTTCTTATTAATAATGCCCAGTTAATCATGTTGCCTGTAACATAAATATACATCATTCTATTTGGTTCGGTTTCGTGTTATTGAGAAGTATTCCTTACCCATAAACAATTTTGAGAATCCTTAAGAATCCTCAATGAATTGGAAAATCCATTAGAGCCCTTAGAAAATTTTGTAAAATACTTTTGAATATTTTTTAAACCTTTATGAGCACCCTTACAGCAGTACGAAAACCCTAAGCAACCTCTAAATCAATATCAAAACCTTTAAGAACCCCTCATTCTAAAAACTAATTCAATAAAAAAAAGAAATTAAAGTAAAAAAAATGAGAATTTATTTTAAAGATTTTGAAAAACATTAATACAGTCTAAAACCTTATTTAAAAACTGAAGACTTTTTCCCATTAAAAAAACATTACCCAAAAGTTTGCGTGTCGTCGCCCCCTTTTTTTTTTGATGGGAAATCATCGAATGACTCCTCCCGCTCTGGAGCAGGAGGGAGTGTCAGATTTTTACTGACTAAAACCCATGCATACTCCTTCATCGCCCTGTGTGTTTCGGGGCCACGGTATCTCTTTTGAACAGTCCCGCAACCCTGGCAGGCATCGGCCCTTGCGGACCCCTTCAAATTGCTGACTCTCTTTTTGTCGTCGCTCCCTTGAGGTACGCTTCACCCACTCAACCATCGTTACGCTACGGACCTACCCACCACTGAAAAGCTATCGTGACCTTATCCCTACGCTACGGGGTTCGCCCTTCGCTTTACTAAAAACTAATTCAATAAAATAAAGAAATTAAAGTAAAAAAAAATACAATCTAATACAATTTAAAACCTTATTTAAAAACTCAGACCTTTTCCCATTAAAAAAAATATTACCCTAAAGTTTGCTTGTCGTCGCCCCGAGTAACACTTCAACCACAACCTTCGTTACGCTACGGACTACGGACGCTACGTTTCGCTTTACTGCACTCGGTCTCGCAGGTTCGCTTCACTCAGGACCTAACTCCAACCGGAAAGCTATCGTGACCCCCGTGTCGTTATCCCTATGCTACGGGGGTCACCGAAGCCAACTATAATATTTGTTCAAACACCTAATGACTATCTCTAACCGTTACGAAGTTACAGCTCTTTCAATTTTAGGGGAGGTTGGGGTGGGGAGGGGAAGGTATACAAATTTCAACGCCCCTCAATAGTTTTAATAAACAATCAAAAATGTAATAACATCAGTAGTTACCTACTTTTATTTTGATAAAAATATTACTTATCAAACACTGTCATCATGTAAAAATAGAAATTACACTAAACAGATGGTCGGATCGGGCGGTCTAAAAAAAAAAGCTGCCGCCCTATCTCCCGTCAGCCATGTCGTCGGAGCTCCGCCGGCCTTCGGCCTACGCTCCTCGTGTCCGAAATTCGGACTTCTGGGACATAAAGTTGTAATACTAATTCGAACCAATCTTGGTGATCGACCTATGCAGGGCAAGTATTTAAGAAAACAATGATGCTATCTCAAACACTGACTTATAACATAGACCACGGGCCGTCGGGCATTATTAATAATGGCCGGTCCTTATTAATAATGCCCAGTTAATCACGTTGCCCGTAACATACATATCATTCTATTCGGTTCGGTTCGGTTTCGTGTTATTGAGAAGTATTTCTTACCCTTATAAAATTTTGAGAATCCATAGTAATCCGTAAATGAATTGGAAAATCCGTTAGCTAAGTCCGTTAAAGCTTTTAAAAAAAAAAAAAAACTTTTTAAACATTATGAAAACCTTTACCTTTACAGCTGTACAAAAACCCTAAACCTAAAGCCCTAAGGAACCCCCTTATTTATTTATTTATTTATTTATTTACCTTAATTAAAACTTAGACATTTTCCCATTAAAAAAAACATTACCTTAAGTTTGCTTATTGTATCTACCACCGGAAAGCTATCGAGAACTTATCTCTGCCACCACCAGACAGGTTTCGACGCCTGCTATTATATTTGTTCATACACCTAATGTATATGTCTAACCATAATAAAGTTACAGCCCTTTGGGGAGGTTGGGGTGGGGAGGGTAGGGTATTCAAAATTTCAGTGCCCATCAATAGTTTTAGGTCAGAATCAATACGAATGCGTATGCGTGAGTAGTACTTATATAGTTAGTTGCGGAGCGTTTTGGCGTGGCGCGAAATTTAAAATAGGATTCAAAATATTTTTTTCGTATGTACATAGTCATCTCTGAGTTACGGTTCTCCCACTTAACCAAAGGCCGCGTGAAAAAAACAGGTGGAGAGTGAGGCGAGCCAGCGACCTCCTTAGCATAACGACTACGGAGGTCACCGACTCGCTTCGCTCGCCACCTCCCCCCTTCGCTCCACTCAGGACCTACCTACCACCGGAAAGCTATCGTGGCCTTATCCCTACGCTACGGGGGTCGCCGGCTCACTACGCTCGCTCGTTCCTCCCTTCGCTTTACCGGTACCACCACTGGACTGGTTTCGACGCCTACTATAATATTTGTTCAAGCACCTAATGGCTATCTCTAACCGTTATGAAGTTACAGCCCTTCAAATTTCAGAGGAGGTTGGGGACGGTAGGGGAGAGTGTAAAATTTTAACGCTTTTCAATAGTTTTAGGTAAGAATAAACACAAAACCGCTACATGTCCTAGTTTCTGAGATACGATGGATGGGAGGGATGAAAGGGGGGAGAGGGGGATGTTGTGAAAAATAATTCTTTCTAACGCATTGCTCCTTTATATGAATCTGAAAAAGAAAATGTTCCAATTCTCGGAACTTTCGAGATCCGCCTAAAGGGGGGTAGAAGGGGGGCAAGAGGGGTAACACTGAAAAATGTTTTATACTTCCTCGAGCCTCCTCTATACAAATCAGACACGGGTCTCTTAGTTTCCGAGATAAGATAGGGAGGGGAGGGAAGGGGGGCAAAAAGTGGTTTGGCACATTTTCCCTACTCGTGAGAGTTACTTGATTATGAATCTGTCAAAATATACGAATAATAATATGAAATAAATGAATGAAATGAAATATGAATTTCTAAAATGTCACAATTTTTCTAAAGTAACCAGGATACAAGCTACCTGTCTGTAAAAACACGGTGGCTGTCCGTTGACTTTGGTAGAACAAAAGAACTCGCCAAAGTCGGGTCTGACCCGAAAATTCAAGTCCCACTGGCTCTCGGGGTTGCCAGCTGAAAGTGATGAAAATGATTAAATGTCATTTGGGGGACCCCAATGTTGCCGGCTAGTCAAAGTTTCCATTAAAAATATCGTTATTTCTTTTTTTCATATTTTTTGGGGAAAATCTGAGAAAATACCCTAATGATGGGCATTTTTTTTGCATCAGGCAACACTCCTTGACAAAGTACAAAACCGGTTCATACAATACAATCCAGTCGGGTGATGCCAGCTGTGCCATGCATCGTGTCGAAAATGGGCGTTTTCATCATTTTTACAAGATGGCCGCCACACTGTCCGCCATCTTTTTTTTCCAAAAACTAACATTTTTCCTAAAATTTCAAAGATACAGGCCACCGACCGGTGTACTTGTTGTTGCCAACTTTTGACTTTCGTAGAACAAAAGAACTCGCCAAATTCGGGCCTGACCCAAAAATTCAAGCCCCTATCTATGGCTCTCGGGGTCGCCAGCTTAAAGTGACGAAAATGGTCAAATGTCAGTCGCCATTCAAAATATCGTTATTTCTACAAAATCTGGGAAAGTAACCTAGAAATGGGGAACCAATAAATCAGTATGAAACAGTCTAAGAACCCTTAAGATCCGCTAAAACAATCTACAACCTTCATTAAAAAGTCAGATCTATACGCTAAGCTATCTTGACCCTACCACCACCGGACAGGTTTTGACACTTACTATAATATTTGTTCAAACACCTAATGGCTATCTGTAACCGTTATGAAGTTACAGCCCTTTCTTTTTTTGATAAAATATTTTTCCGAATGTACATAGTCACCTCTGAGTTACGCTTCACCCACTCAACCTTGGTTACCTACGCAACGGAGGTCGCCGGCTCGCTTCGCTCGCCACCTCCCCCTTCGCAACACTCGGTCTCGCAGGTTCGCTCCATTCAGGACCTACCTACCATCGGAAAGCTATCGTTACCGTACCACCACCGGAGACCGGACAAGTTTCGACGCCTACTATATAATTTGTTCAAACACCTAATTGCTATCTCTAACCGTTATGAAGTTACAGCTCTTTCAATTTTAGAGGTTGGGGTGGGGAGGGGAAGGTATACAAATTTCAACGCCCCTCAATAGTTTTAATAAACAGTCAAAAATGTAATAACATCAGTAGTTACCTACTTTTATTGTGATAAAAATATTACTTATATTCTTCACTGTCATCATGTAAAAATATAAATTACACTAAACAGATGGTCGGATCGGGCGGTCTAAAAAAAAAAGCTGCCGCCCTATCTCCCGTCAGCCATGTCGTCGGAGCTCCGCCGGCCTTCGGCCTACGCTCCTCATGTTCCAAATTCGGACTTCTGGGACATAAAGTTGTAATACTAATTCGGACCAATCATGGTGGTCGACATACGCAGGGCAAGTATTAAAGAAAACAACTTTTAAACTTTAAAATTTAGACCGATGATGCTATCTCAATCACTAACTTATTACATAGACCACGGGCCGTCGGGCATTATTAATAATGACCGGTAAAAGTGATAAATTAATCACTTTGCACATTGTTCTTGGGCATTATTAATAATGGCCGGTCTTTATTAATAATGCCCAGTTAATCAAGTCGCTTGTAACATATATATCATTCTATTCGGTTCGGTTCGGTTTCTGAATTCTGAATATTTTTAAAACCTTTAAGAGCACCCTTACAGCAGTACGAAAACCCTAAGGAACCCCTAAATCAATATGAAAACTTTTAAGAACCCCTCATTCTAAAAATTAATTCAGAAAAAAAAAAAAAAAAAAAAAGTAAAAAAAAAATGAGAATTTATTTTAAAGATTTTGAAACCCCTTTTTTTTTTTTTTTTTCGGATGGGAAATCATCAAATAACCCCTCCCGCTCTGGGCGGAGCAGGAGGGAGTGTCAGACTTTTACTGACTAAAACCCATCCATGTTCCTTCATCGCCCTTTGTGTTCCGGGGCCACGGTATCTCTTTCGAACAGTCCCGCAACCCCGGAGATTTTGAAACCCCTTGAAACCCCTTAAAAAACATTAATGCACTCTAAAACCTTATTTAAAAACTCAGACTTTTTCCCATTAAAAAAATCAATACCCAAAAGTTTGCTTGTCGTTGCCCCTATTTTTTTTTTTTTTCGGTTGGGAAATCATCAAAATGACTCCTCCCGCTCTGGCCGGAGCACGAGGACGTATCAGACTTTTACTGACTAAAACCTATCCATGTTCCTTCATCGCCCTTTGTGTTCCGGGGCCACGGTTGTTCTTTCGAAAAGTCCCGCCACCCCGGCAGGCAACGGCCCTTGCGGACCCCTTCCTATTGCTGACTCTCTGTTTGTCGTCGCCCCCTTGAGTTACGCTTCACCCACTCTACCATCGTTACGCTACGGACCTACCTACCATCGGAAAGCTATCGCCACCTTATCCCTACGCTACGGGGTTCGCCCTTCACTTTACCGCTATCACCACCGGACAGGTTTCGACGCCTACTATAATATTTGTTCAAACTCATAATGGCTATCTCTAACAGTTATGAAGTTACAACCCTTTAAATTTTAGGGGAGGTTGGGGTGGGGAGGGGAGGGTATACAAATTTCAACACCCCTCAATAGTTTTAGGTCAGAATTAATACGAAAGCGTATGCGTGCGTAATACTTACATAGTTAGTTGCGGAGCGTTTTGGCGTGGCGCGAAATTTAAAATTAGAATTCAAATATTTTTTCCGTATGTATATAGTCGCCTCTGAGTTACGCTTCACCCTTTCAACCTTCGTTACGCTATGGAAGTCACCGGCTCGCTTCGCTCGCCACCTCTCCCCTTCGCTTTACCGGTACCACCACCGGACAGGTTTCGACGCCTACTATAATATTTGTTCAAGCACCTAATGGCTATCTCTAACCGTTATAAAGTTAAATCCCTTCAAATTTCAGGGGAGTTTTGGGACGGGAGGGGAGAGTGTAAAAATTACAACGCCCTTCAATAGTTCTAGGTAAGAATAAAAACAAAACCGCTACATGTCCTAGTTTCCGAGATACGATGGGTGGGAGGGGTGAAGGGGGGGAGAGGAGGGTGTTTTGAAAAATGATTCTGACTAACGCATTGCTCCTTTATATGAATCTGAAAAAAAAAGTTTTAATTCTCAGAAACTTCCGAGATCCGCCTAAAAGGGGGGAGAAGGGGGGCAAGAGGGGTAACATTGAAAAATGTTTTATACTTCCCCGAGCCTCCTCTATACAAATCATTAAAAAAACAAAACACGGGTCTCTTAGTTTCCGAGATACGATAGGGAGGGGTGGGAAGGGGGGCAAAAAGTGGTTTGGAACATTTTCCCTACTCGTGAGAGTAACTTGATTATGAATCTGACAAAATATACCCCTCTCCCTCCCTCCACCGTCCGGGAGAACAATAATGTCAGTGAGTGGTATTCGAACAAGGTTTCGAAAACCGGAAATGGCACTGCCGCCATCTTGAATTTTTGAAATGTTACAATTTTTCTAAAGTAACCAGGATACAAGCCAAATGTCTGTAAAAACATGGTGGCTGCCCGTTGACTTTGGTAGAACGAAAGAATTCGCCAAAGTCGGGTCTGACCCTGAAAATTCAAGCCCCAATGGCTCTCGGGGTTGCCAGTTGAAAGTGATGAAAATGGTCAAATAACATTTGGGGGACCCCAAACACTCCTCAACGAAATAAACAACTGGTTCATACAACACAATCCAGTCGGGGGATGCCAGCTGTGTGATTTATTGTGTAAAAAATTGGGATTTTTCGTCATTTCTACAAGATGGCCGCCACACTGTCCGCCATCTTATTTTTCTGAAATGTCAAGGATATAGGCTACCGACTGTTGTACTTGGTGTTGCCAAATTTTGTTTTTGGTAGAACAAAAGATCTCACCAAAGTCGGGTCTGACCCGAAAATTCAAGCCCCAATGGCTCTCGGGGTTGCCAGCTGTGAGTGATGAAAATGGTCATGAGTCATTTTGGGCACCCGATTCTTGGTGGTTACCCAAAATTTCCATTTAAAATGTCGTAATTTCTACTTTTCACGTTTTCGAGGAAAATCTGGTAAAATTAACCCAAAAGTGAAGAGAATTTTTGCACCAGGCAACACTTCTCAACCAAATTTCAAGTTTATAGGCCAACGACTGGTGTAAGTGGTGTTGCTAACGTTTTAAATCGGTAGAACAAAATAATTCGTCAAAGTTTAGTACAAAAAGTTTGTATGGTCGAAATTCATCCAAATCTTTAGGAACCCCTAAATCAGTATGAAGCAGTCTAAGAATCCTTAAGATCCGCTAAAACAATCTAAAACCTTCATTATAAACTCAGACCAATAAACTATCTTGACCTTATCCCTACCACCACCGGACAGATTTTGACACTTACTATAATATTTGTTCAAACACCTAATGGCTAATCTCTAAGCGTTATGAAGTTACAGCCCTTTCTTGTTTTGAGAAAATATTTTTTCAGAATGTACATACTCACCTCTGAGTTACGCTTCACCCACTCAACCTTGGTTACGCAATGGAGGTCGCCGGCTCGCTTCGCTCGCCACCTCCCCCTTCGCTTCACTCGATCTCGCAGGTTTGCTCCATTCAGGACCTACCTACCATCGAAAAGCTATCGTTGCCTTACCACCATCGGAGACCGGACAAGTTTCGACGCCTACTATATAATTTGTTTAAACACCTAATTGCTATCTCTAACCCTTATGAAGTTACAGCCCTTTCAATTTTAGGGGAGGTTGGGATGGGGAGGGGAAGGTATACAAATTTCAACGCTCCTCAATAGTTTTAGGTAAAAATCAAAAGATTTTTCAGTTGTATAAAAAGGGGTGGAGAGAAGGGCTCAAGGGGGGGAGAGAGGGTATTGAAAAATTAGTTTTACTAACTCTGGGCCTCTTTTTATGAATCTGGAAAAAAAAAACATGGCCCCTTATTTTTCGAGATACGCCTACAGGGGTAGAGAAGGGGGTCAAGGGGGACAACTTTAAAAAATGGTTTTTACTTTTCCAAGCCTCCTCTATACGAATCCGTAAAAAAACAGAACTTGGGTCTCTTAGTTTCCGAGTAACGAGATAGGGAGGGGGGGAGAAGGGGGGCAAAAAGTAATATATAAATAAATAAATATTGCTGGACATTACACACAGCGCCATCTAGTGCCACACTAAGCAACGAGGCTTGTGTCGTGGACACCAGATAGTTGATATACTACATAGATACTTTTTGTTTGTAAATACATACTTATTATACATATAAACATCCATGACTCGGAAACAAATGTCCATGCTCATCACACAAACATTTGCTACGACCGGGATTCGAACCCGGGACCCTAAGAACGTAAGGCAGCCTCACTACCGCTGCGCCAATCGGGTCGTCAAAAAAGGTGGGGTTTGGCACTTTTACCCCGCACGTGGAAGTTTCTTGTTTACTAATCCAAAAAACCTTTACAAACTAATACCCCTCAGTGGGATGAACCGGTTGAACGACCCCAATCGGACAAGGTTTTGGAAACCGGAAGTGGCACAGCCGCCATATTGAATTTCTAAAATGTCACAATTTTTCTAAAGTAACCAGGATATAAGCTACCTGTCAATAAAAACACGGTGGCTGTACGTTGACTTGGGTAGAACAAAAGAACTCGCCAAAGTTGGGTCCGACCCGAAGATTCAAGCGCAATGGCTCTCGGGGTTGCCAGCTGAGAGTGATGAAAATGGTCAAAAGTCATTTCGGGCACCCCATTCTTGGTGGTTATGCAAAATTTCTGTTTAAAATAACGTAATTTCTAGTTTTCATGTTTTTTGGGAAAATTACCCCAAAAGTGGGGAGATTTTTTGCACCAGGCAACACTCCTCGGCAATACACACAACCGGTTCATACAACACAATTCAGTGGGGGGATGCCGGCTGTCCCATTACTCATGTCGAAAATTGGGATGTTTTATCATTTTTACAAGATGGCCACCACACTGTCCGCCATCTTGTTTTTCTAAAATGTCATAATTTTCACAAAATCTCAAGGATATAGGCTACCGATCGGTGTACTTGGTGTTGCCAACTTTTGAGTTTGATAGAACAAAAGAACTCGCCAAAGTCGGGTCTCACCCGAAAATTCAAACCCCAATGGCTCTCGGGGTTGCCAGCTCAAAATAATGAAAATGGTCAAATGTCATTTGGGAGACCATAATGTTGCCGGCTAGTCAAAGTCTCTGTTTAAAATGTCGTCATTTCTACTTTTCATGTTTTTGGGGAAGATCTGAGAAAATTACCCCAAAAGACGGGAGAATTTTTACACCAGGCAACACTCCTCAGCAATATACACAACCGGTTCATACAACACAATCCAGTGGGGGGATGCCAGCTGTCCCATTTATCGTGTCGAAAATTGGGATTTTTTGTCATTTTTACAAGATGGCCACCCCACTGTCCGCCATCTTGTTTTTCTGAAAAGTCATAATTTTCCTGAAATCTCAAGAATATAGGCTACCAACCGGTGTACGTGGTGTTGCCAACTTTTGAGTTTGATAGAACAAAAGAACTCGCCAAATTCGGGTCTGACCCGAAAATGCAAACCCAAATGGCTCTCGGGGTTGCCAGCTCAAAGTGATGAAAATGGTCAAATGTCATTCGGGGCACCTCAATGTTGCCGGCTAGTCAAAGTCTCCATTCAAAATATCGTTATTTCTACTTTTCACGTTTTCGGGGAAAATCTGGTAAAGTACCCTAGTAATGGGGAAATTTTTTACACCAGGCAACACTCCTCCACGAAACACATAACCGCTTTGTACAAATCGAACCAGTGAGATGTTCCCAACTGCACGAAAAATAGATTTGAAAAAAGTCGAAATTTCAAGTTTTTACAAAATGGCCGCCATAAGGTCCGCCATCTTGTTTTTCTGAAAAGTCATAATTTTCCTGAAATTTTGAGGATATAGGCTACCGACCGGTGTGCGTGGAGTTGCCAACTTTTGAGTTTGGTAGAACAAAAGAACTCGCCAAAGTCAAAAAGTCCCAAAAATTAAAATATTCAATATTTTTTGGGGTTGCCAACTAAAACTTATCAAAATGGTCAAATGTCATTTGGGGCACCCCAATGTTGCCAGCTAGTCAAAGTCTCTATTCAAAATGTCCTTATTTCTACTTTTCATGTTTTTGGGAAAAATCTGGAAAACTACCCTAAAAAAGGGGAAAATTTTCAAACCAGGCAACACTCCTTAACAAAACACACAACCGCTCGGTACAACTCAAACCCTTCGGATGTTGCCAACTACCCTAAAAATGGACTTGAAAAAAGTCGAAAATTCCAACATTTTACAAGATGGCCGCCATACTGTTCGCCATTTTGTTTTTCTGAAAAGTCACAATTTTCCTAAAATTTCAAGGTTATAGGTCATCGACTGGTGTAATTGGTGTTGCTAACGTTTTAAATCGGTAGAACTAAACAATTCGTCAAAGTTTAGTGCGAAAAGTCGAAGATTTCAAAACGTCCCAGAGCAGCCGCCATCTTGTTGTTTTTTTTTTTTTTACTTTTTTTTTAAATCTTCCTAGATTTTGAATAGGACCTATGAGTCGAAACTCGTCCAAGTCTTTTCCCCACCGAAACCGGAAATGGACTCGGCCGCCATCTTGAATTTGAATCTCCTCTATAATTTTCCTCTACTCACTCTATGGTATTCTACATTTTCTCTAAACATTTCCCTAACCCATCTCTCACCCATTCCGAGAAACGACATGTCAATGAGTGAGTCAGTCAGTGAGTGGTCTTGTAGTTTTATATAATATAAATATAGATAAGACCAGGTTTCCTTTCCTCACGATGTTTTTTTTCACGATATCTGTGATGTCCAAGATAAACTTAGAAAGTACCTACATATGAATTGATGAAAAAGTCACGTTATTTATTTATTTAAACTTCATGTACAATAGTGGTACATAGGCGGACTTAGTGCCACAAGGCATTCTCTACCAGTCAACCTTTGGGTTCAATAGGAAAACATAGTGATAGGGTACAAAATAATGTCTAAAAAACTTACTTGCTAACGAGAATTTAAATACTTGGTACTTGCCCGGATTTGAACCCATAACCTCATGCATGAGAGGCGAGGCCTTAACCTCTGAGTTCTATTAATTTTATTTTTATGTAACCTGTACTGTCCAACAGCTGGGTAAAGAGGCCTTTGCCCAACGGTGGGTTAGTATCCCAATTCCTTCCAAAAAAGAGTTCTTGAAGGAATTATTAAATTATTAAAAAAATGGTCAATTTGCTCCTGTTGTAAGTGTAGTGTAATATGTAGTTTGTTATTTGAAGTGACCATAAAACATAAGAGATAGAGTCAGCATCACAATAAACGTGATTGTCTCGGTTTGTGGCTGCTAACAGTCCCCTAAGGCGCCATAAATGACGACTATGAGAATGTTCGGAGCTTTATGTGGGGAATAAGAAGTTTGTACCTGTGGACTATAAAATATTATGCGTCATTCATTATACAAGTTTAAATAGAGGACTGTGCTTAAGAAAAACTTATTATTATAGTGTGTAACTTGCATTTCACGTAAGTAAGCTGAATATAATATATTTTTTAATAGAATATGGAGCACAAACTTCGTCCTTGTCTAACATCCAGAAGTCCAAACTCAAGTTTTGTCAATGAGCAATGGAGCGCAGTATACTGGTGTTAAATGAACAGATCGTGTTCGGAACACAATACTACGCTCCAAAACAAATATAGCTGACGTAGCTCAAAAGGCTGCCCAACCCAAAAGGGACTGGGCAGGTCATGTCTACCACATGCCAGTCAAACTGTGGGTCAAAATAGCGGGAAACTCGTGGACTGACACGGTGAGGTGGGGTCGCAGCAGGCCACGAAGGAGATAGTGGGACGAACTGTACAAGTTCCGTCGGAACTGGCAGAAGGATGCGCCAGTTCTCAAGAAATACAAAGACCTATGCCTATGAGTGGGACAGAGTAGGCTAGGATAAAAATAGAGTAATATATTACAATGTATACACATAATTCAAGTCTTTTTCCTCATGGGGATAGGCAATGCTTCTTTCACATTCAAACATGCCCACCGGTTACAGTACTGTGCATCTGACTTTTTTGAAAAACAGTATAACAAATAAGGAAAAAGATACAATGACAGGACAATGTTTAAGTAGCTAAGTACGAAGACGTTTCTGCTGTCACTACGTATATACCTAATGGAACCTTAATTGACAGATACAGCTGGACATTTTAAGGCGATTTATAATGTATTCTTACTTCCTTACTAATAATATAAATGCGAAAGTAAGTTTTGTATTGTTTGTTACATTTTCACGCCCAACCCAGTGAACCGATCATCCTGAAATTTTGCCTAAACGTTGTCAGGTTGGTGCCTTTCATCCCGAAAAAATACTGTTCCCGAGTAAAACAACAATAACGTTCTTATGATAATAGATGGCGCCACGCATGTCTTTCGAATCATGATTGAATTATATTATAACAAGCTGAGTGCACACTAATTAATTGTCAAATTCTAAGTTAACGCGAGCAAAGCTGCGGGTAAAAGCTAGTTTACTATTAACGTTTGAGTAAGTGACCATTACATAGAAATGATGTTTCGTAAACAGTTCATTTTTAGATTATTTTCGCAGAACTAATTACCTACTGAACAGAAATCCCACAATGCTAGAGAAAGCACACAGTAATTCAGTGGCACGACTGAATCAACCCAAGCCCGGCGAGGGACAAGCTATAAATTAAATCTAAATCCGGATCAAAACCAATTTCATACGTGACTATATTTGAAATATCAGATAGAAGTAGGTAGGTATAGTGAGGGTACCTCATCGTACACTGAGGGTCTACTAGAGAGCCCGTTGGAGTGATCGGTTGAATAGGGAAATAGTCCAATCCCGCTGTCCTCTATATTTATGGTGAAAACTTACTCTGTCACTTACGGGATATCTTCCGTGATTTTCAATTAATGTGAGCTCCCGATAGTTTTGGTTCGCCATGATCACGAGATGACTGGAGAATGCGGGTGGATAGCAAATAAATTATTAGGTGCCGACCAATCTGTCTACCCTCTTTTTTTAGTCTTTTGCTACGCGCTCTACCTACTGGAACTCGATATAAAGTCACGGCCGCCACGGTTTTCCACGGTTTTGCCATTGAGTGCCACCGAGTGGTTTTGTGCTAACACAAAACGGCTCAATGGCTCTAAAGCCATTATGGACTCCAAAAAACTTAGTGATACTGTGAGTGCTTAAATTTATGGAGATTTGTGAACTCTGGTGAAAATTTGCGATTTTTAGGTGGCTTCCGTTCCTTGGTGAGTCTGCTGTCTAACCAAGGGTATCGTGTTCCCCAATATCGTGTTCGCTCTCTCTGCGTGCGTGGGATTAAGTCCAGTGCGGATTGGCCGCTGTCACATGCATTCCAATGTTTGGTTCTACGACGTAGATAATGATTTTCTCAGGTAATGCTAAATATATAGTGCCTGCTTGGGTTCGAACCAATGAACTACAATTCGAAAGTTGCTGTAGTTACCACTGCGCCACCACTGCTTTCTACACACATTATGACTAACCTGCCTTCGTAAGTTAAAACCAGGACGAGTAGTATCAATTTCAGCTCATAAAAAAACACTAATCGTAAAGAAACCTCCTAACACCAATGTTTAAAGAACCCAGAGCCTGAGGCAAGTAGGTGATTAAACAAGAATATAATTACTCCATTAAACATAATTACGATGTCGTTATCAAGTTTCAGGGCTCTCATAATTAACGTTAATTATAGATTAGCACCGGCCCCTTCAAACAGGAGAGTCATTTACCTTAATCAACGAACACCCATTTTTAGCGGCATGTGTTCTTATAAGAAATTATGAACAAACGATAGACGAAGTGAAAGCAACAAATTCTTAACTAAATTCTGGTTCCAATTTAAAATTAATTGACATGCGAGGAAAAAGAACGGATACTTACTGTAAGAGGATTTTGTCTTATTCATTATAATTATTATTTGAGTCCCGGGAACCAAGCCTAAAAAAGTTTATTCAAACAAATGGTGACCTTAGATTACAGTTATTAGCAAAAATAAAAGTCACTGTTATCCATTATTTGAACGCAGTCTCATAAAATCGTGTGTTGTGCAATACTCTCATTTCTATCATTCATGCAACTAAGCTCACTCACAAAACAGCAACGAAATAAATAACGATTTTTTTCTCTCCAAAAACACACACTCATACAACCTTCATCAATATAAAAGTACGCTAATAAACCATCCGTGTATCATACGCTATGATATTAAACAGCCGAAGTAATAAACCCGACTAACTGTGAGAAGGGCGAAGAAATAGGCCATAAACAATACTAACGGCTATGCAGAACCCAGAACCTGTAGGAACCTGAACATTCGTACGTAAGGGCGAAGTATGAAATTTAAATGTAAAATACGTCATACATCGCAATGCCAACTCACTTTCGAGGCTCTGAAACAAGCGGGAATGTTACGAATAACTTTTTGAAAATGTTTAGATTACATAGAATATATTTATTTATTAAATTTTTAGGAAAACTTACAGCTAAACAGACATTGATTAATAGTTTATTCGTATATGGCCAATTACAAGTTTCCACATGTAGTAAGTATTTAAATAATATGTCATAAAAAGATAAGACTATAAACACAATATAGGTATAACACCAAACAAAACAATTACTAAATTCGCTCGAAGAAGCTATTGGATAAAGTTTCCTTCAATTTAGTGGTACTAGTATTGAAAATGTCGATCTCAGCTTCCCGGCAGGTTACGTTGTACATACGACTCGCTCTCACCATGTACGAGTTCTGTCTGTACGTTGTGGCTACCACTGGGGTGTGTAATAAATAAGGTCTACGTAAGAGCACAGACGGCACTCGCAGCCCGATTTTGTGCAGCAACTCGGTAACACCAGTTGTTCCATTGGCGATCTTAAAAAGAAACACAAGATCTGATATTTTTTTTTTTTATATATATAGATATACATAAAAGTAGATCGAGATATTACTTTCCAGTTTTTTTCAATAGGAAACCACCAACCCAAACCGTGCACCCATGTTTTGATGTTTTATAAGTGCTCATCTGAAATAAATTTAGTATTATAATAATATCTGTCTTCATTTTTGTCCTCAGGACTAGATTGAGGTCAAGAGTGGGCTCATTAATATAAAAAATATGAGAAAAATAGCATCATGAAGAAGAAGGTGTGACAAAACCAAAGATATTTAGAAGAGTTACAGAGCGGACATTGGAAATATTGTCATGCAAAAATTTTCATACCGAACCTTTTCCATTTTGACACACGAATGCTGCCTCACAAGCTGGCGTATATGACACTAGTCCTCTGTTCCCACTACACTGTCCCTCTCTTCACCACATGAGAGATTTCTCACATATACTGACTTGTTATAAAATAGTTACAAGTATTGGATTACGATTTTCTTCGTCTTCTCCCGTCTTACGACAAAACACAACAATTAATACTTATACCAATGAAGAATTGAACAGCACTCACTACACGTAAGGACATGGCACAGACATGAGTAACGAACTAATGACAGATCTCGTCACGCACATGTTCAATTGTCCATTAACGCCACATGTCTAGGTCCGCAATAGTAACCTAATCCTGCAGGTATTCCCCAGACGGGCAGGCTTTAGCCACTGTCTAACAGCATCTAACTGCAAACAGCCTTAATAGGATTCCCCTGTCAGGCCCGTTAACACAATCCCTGAGAAGATATTTGCGAAAAGCGACATAATCTTCTGCGAAAGCACGATAGACATAATAGTATTAACATACAGTATTTCAACTAGGAACATATAAATTAGTGGTCGGCTCAGACACTAATGCTAAACGTTTACACGACTTCAAAGCACGCTTCAGGTTAAGAATACCAGTCTATTCTAGTCCCGCTCCTGTGCAAATGCCTTTTCTCATACAGAGAAGGCACGAACATTGATAATGCCTCAGATTACTCGTGAATAACTCAGGCAGGACTGTCACAACGAGACAAGTGGTAACGTGATGAGTGTAGTTGTTAAATGTTTAATTGACAACCCAAACCCGTTTGGTTCCTAACTAATATAATAAATACGAAAGAAAGTTTGTTTGTTACCTTTTCATGTCTAAACCACTGATCCGTTCATACTGTTTTTTTGTCATTAGTACAGAAATGGACATAAGGTACCTTTCATCCCAAAAAAAGTACCATTCCTGAGGAAAATTCTAAATTAACGATCTTGAAACCGCGAGTAAAAGTTAGTTTACAAATAAGGGCCTAGTTGGCATACTGGTTATCTTTATACTGTGTCAAAAGAACTTCGTTGAATAACGTCGTTAGGACACGTACGACGTTTTATATCATAAATAATGTAATTTATTGCTAAGCTGTGTCTCCTAGATAGACATGAATAACTTAGCTGAAAGGATGAACAAGCTGAATTCAATATCATAATGTTATTGTTGGTTCTCCATTCTTCCTCATATTTTATGGGGTTTTGCCAAGCGTGATACAATATCCGATTTAGGAGTGATATATGGGTCTAATCTGAACATTATCTTTTTAGTTATATTGTTGGTATAACAAAGGTGAAGAAGTTGGTCTGTAAGTTTTTTTTTGAGTTTGTTATTTCCATCTGTTTGAATTGGGCGGTAAATATTTAAAAACAACAGAGAAATTACCAACGAAATCAATCTCAAATGCGGAAAAAATCGCATGGTACTTATTTACTGTTTATTCAAAACGTTCACGTTTTGGATATCGATCACTAGCAATAAGGATAATGTTGTACAAATACATAAAAAAGATTTTGCCAAGCCAATCTTATTATCTATTATAATCATCTCTTGAGAATTCATGTTTAAATTGAAGTCATCCTCATTTTCCTGCCCTTACTCTGCCCTATCTACTCCATTTTATGTCGGTGCAGCATCTTTTCTTCTTGCGTACTTTGCATCATCTCAGTAGTCACACGCTTCCTAGCCATATCATCTTTGACACAGTCTGTAGTGTTTGTATCTATGCAATAGATATAATACATTGTCTCATGTACACGAGGGAGGGGATCGCTGTCAATCGGTTAGTCTAACGACAGACACCGTGAGAGTAAGACGTACGCTTGAGCCCTTGCCTGCGTGTAGTAGTGAGCCAGTGATACAGTGATAATTAGTGATAGTGAACACTACACAGTCTATCCATGATTTCTTTAGCCTTTCCCTACTCTTCCATAGATTCATCATCATCTGCCTAGCCTTTTCCCAACTATATTGGGGTCGGCTTCCAGTTTTACCAGATGCAGCTGAATACCAGTATTTTACATGGAGTGACTGCCTATCTGACCTCCACAACCCAGTTAGTACCGGGTAATACGATACCCCTTGGTAAGACTGGTTGTCAGACTTTTTGGGCCTCTGACTACCTAACGACTGTCAAAGATCTACAAATGACAGCCGGGACCAACGGCTTAACGTGCTTTCCGAGGCACGGAGGAAACTCGGTATGTAATGGGTGGTCACCCATCAACAGACCAACCTAGGCAAGCACGGCTTAACCTAACGATCGACCCGAGCGGCTGTTATTATTTAGCCACGAGCTCCTCCATACTCTTCCATACTCTTCCATACCATACTCTTCCATAGATTCATACTACATTAAAGTTTACATCTTGCAACAACTAAATTAGCATACCGCACTCCAACGGCTGGTTTTGTGGCCCCACTCCATTTACTCAGTAAAATATAGCACCTGCAATGCCATTCCGAGTCCCTCTGTTGAATATTGATGTATCGCACATCGCCTTGCTGGGAATCGACGCCGTATACTCGCGATGAGAATGTATTGCATAGGCCTTAAGATTGGGTTTGTGTCTTGATTGTAATATACATAATAGGATAGGTATTGGACAATATTGTCTTGAAGCAAATATTCAGATTACATTCTTTTCACAATACAATAGCATAGGCTTGAACAATATCCCTACTATATATAATATTATAAATGCGAAAGTAACTCTGTCTGTCTGTCTGTCTGTCTGTTACCTTTTCATGCCTAAACCGCTGAACCGATTTTGATGAATTTTGGTATAGAGATAGATGGAACCTTGGGAAAGGACATAGGGTACTTTTTATCCAGATCCCGATCCCGATCCCGGAATTATACGGGTGGAAACGCAGAGTGCAGTTGTGTATCGTATATCCCTACTAAATGAATTTTGGTATAGAGATAGATGGAACCTTGAAACGGTTGTGATCATTCAACATTGATGGTGATTGTGATGGTGATCGTGATGGTGATCGTGATGGTGATCGTGATGGTGATTGTGATGGTGATTGTGATGGTGATTGTGATGGTGATGGTGATTGTGATAGTGTGATTGTGATAGTGAATGATTGTGATGATGGTGATTGTGATGGTGATTGTGATGGCGATTGTGATGGCGATTGTGATAATGATTGAGATAACGATGATGGTGATTGTTATGGTGATTGTGATTGTGATGGTGATTTTGATAGTGATTGTGATGGTGATGGTGATTGTGATGGTGATTATGATGGTGATTGTGATGGTGATTGTGATGGTGATTGTGATGGTGATTGTGATGGTGATTGTGATGGTGATTGTGATAATGATGGTGATATTGATGGTGACTGTGATTGTGATGGTGATTGTGTTGGTGTTTGTGATGGTGATGGTGACTGAAATAGTGATGGTGATTGTGATAATGATTGTGATAATGATTGTGATATTGATGTTGGTTTTGATAGTGATGGTGATTGTGATAATAATGGTGGTTGTGACAGTGATGGTGGTTGTGATGATTATGAAATTTGGCACATCGATAGTTTATAACCTGGATTCACATGTAGGACACTATTTATCCCTTTAGTATGATTCAGTGGGACAGTTACCGAACTTTACGCGGGCGAAGCCGCGGGCAACAGCTAGTTAAAAATATTTCATGCTTGCCAATAGTTTATACACGAGACTCGTAGCAGCGTAGCACGGCGTAGCTCTCCTTAGCGCGTAGCTCTCTGTAGCGCGTAGCACTTCATAGTGCGTAGCTGTCCGTAGCGCGTAGCACTTCGTAGTACGATGCCTTCTTGGTCATAGTTATTTTTGGCCGCCAGCTAGCTCATTGCCAGTGAAAATTAGACAAACTCACAGAGAGTCTCTCATCGTGGTTAGTAAAATATTTCATAATTATAAAGTAGTATATACTATGAAACGACTAGCTCACTTCATCTTTAAGAGTGGCGAACTAACTTTTAACTAAAAGAAAGTCTCTAAAAGCTATTCAAAAATATGTTTTCCCACAAAACAAAAACAACCACACGGCGGGCGTGAAGAACATCATTACAACACAATATTCAATTACGTTTCCCGTAACAGACGATTGAACTGTAAACCTCACCCATCGCTTGTTCCTCAATAACACGGCGGTTGTGTTAACTGTTGACAAAATAAATCATTTGTGTGACGAAACAGCGCCAATTAATGTAGCAAGTGACGGCCAATTAAACAAATGAAGGATTTACCTGAAATCTGAGGTAACGGAAATATGATGCTTTTGAAATGCATTTCCATTCATTAATGATTTACAATTTTGTTTATCAGTTATGTTCTGTGTGGTATTAAAAATTAATATAGAATACTTTTTGCCCAGCTGTGGGACACATGACAGTCTAAGAAAAAAAAAATACTGGAAAGAAGGTTGGTTTGCCCATCAAGAATATCTTAGGGGCCGCCTCCACGAGCGAGAGAATCGCGGCGATATTATCGTCCTTGCCACATTTTTCTATACAGTCTCTTTTGGGCCGTCTCCACGAGCGAGAGAAACGCGGCGATATTTTCGTATGGAAATACGTTGAATCGATTCTCTCGCTCGAGGAGATGGCCCCTTAGTGGTGGCCTGGAGTCTGGATAAGTACCCGGTTGATGGCACTAGGCCATCCCCCAGACACGGGACAAGGGACTAGAAAATAACTAGCAAAATATGGGTGTACTAGACACATAGGCATAGATCTGCCTAACCCGTCGAGGATCTGAGGCGTGATGCTATGTTATGATAATAAAAGGTTTTTGAAATTAAAAGCAAGTGCAGGTGTCATCCCTTTTTTACCGAAAAATCTTAGTTTTAAAGTCCATCTAATAAACAATAAAAAAGTCGGATTATTTTTCCTGCTCTATTTAATTAATAAGACCCAAGGTGAGCGAACCCACTGCTTAAATCAGTCCGTTCCACTTTTTACTTACGCTCCTAGAGAAATATGTCCCTAGTACACAGTAATGCAATTTATCAACTTTAAACTGGTGCCATATTTATGCAGAACGTAGGTTAAAGTTTCAAGTAGTTTTGACGGTAATTATAACTTTACTTAACCTTAATTTTACCTGTCAGTAAGCCTTTCATAGGAATATCGAATCTAAAGAATTAAGTTTATTTTATTTAAATAAAAAATTTGATTGAAACAAAATTTACATTATGTTGGATATTACTTTATTTGTAGTTATTTTTAGATGAGTAAAGAAAATTTTTGGAGAGTAGGTTTACGTGGCCATTTTTAGATTTAATTGGCATTTCTACATACAAAGGGACCAATCATAAACACAATTTGAATCCTGTTTACAAAAAGAAAAGCTGAGACGGATTTAATATGGGTGAGTAGATGTAGATCAGAGCAATAAGGATTAGAGTGAAAATACCTTATTGGGATCAGAAAGTAAATCCGCTACACAAGTTCACTTGAACTCACAATCACTTGATTGTGAGCCAAAAATAACAACAACAAAAAAATGGTTATAACATTACAAGAGATTTGTGCAAACTATGTAGGTACTTTATTTTGAAGAAATTGTTGACGAAGGACTTGTATTTTTATTATATTACTAGCTTTTGCCCGCGGCTTCGGTGGAGTTCAGTAATTGTCCCACGGGATCATACTACCAGGATAAAAAGTATCCTATGTGTGAAACAAGGTTATAAACAATCTACCTATGTGCCAAATTTTATGCAAATCCGTTTAGTAGTTTTTGCGTGAAACAGTAACAAACATCCATCCATTCATCCTCACAAACTTTTGTATTTATAATATAAGTAGGATTCTTCATCATCTCCCTGCCCTTATCCCATGTTACTTGTGGTCGGCGCAACACGTTTTTTTCTTCCATTCTCCCCTGTCAACCGTCACACAATCATTTACACCTTTTTCCCTCATATCATTCCTCACACAATCCATTCATCGTTTCTTTGGTCTTCCTCTCCCTCTCCATCCATCCACATTTATATTCATCACTCTTTTAGTCACATGCGATTCTTCCCTCCTCATCACATGCCCATACCAAGACAGTCGATTCCCTTTTAACTTTTCTGTAACTGGCGCAACTTTCAAACTTCCTCTATATACTCATTCCTCATTTTATCCATTCTTGTCACACCACACATCCACCTCAACATTCTCATCTCCGCTACATGCAATCTTTTTTCATCCATCTTCTTCACAGCTCAGCATTCCGATCCATACAGTACGACAGGTCTAATCACGGACTTGTATATTTTACCCTTTAACTTGAGGGGCATCCGTGGGTCGCAAGTTGTTCCAGTAACCTGTCGCCATTTCATCCATCCTGAGTTGATCCGTTGCGTTACATCACAATCAACAAAATATTAGTAGGATTAAAGTAGTTAATGTTCGGTACAATATTTGCAACCGAACAGCTCAGCACTTTTGCCTCCGTGCATTTCCATAAATGCATGTATCGCAAGTATTACCAGTTAGTGCGTGTTCGGACACCAATCGCGTAACTCAACCAAATCATATCAAACCATCTTAGTGCTAATTTAGCTTAGATTTACCATTTTATAACCAGTCTCAATATAAACTTTAAACCATATAATTTCGTATAATTTAACCAGTCATAAACCAACAACCAAACCATAACCAATCAACTAAATATCAACCAACCCAGGATTTAGAGCTAAACCAGACGAGCCCTAAATTCTACATTGGTCCTTCGAGCCTTAAGGGCCTCGGTTCGCGAAGTACAGTGAAGTGTTTGTGCGCCGGGACCTTGCAACCAGTGTTTTGTGTTTTACCAGTTTGTAGGGAAAGTAGATAGGCAGTGAAATCAAGTTGGAGAAAATTGGATAGCTGTCGCGTAAGGAGAATATAAGGTCAGACCAAACCATTTTAAACTTTATTTTGACTTGCGTATTTAATTGTCCGTGAGAATTATGGAGCAATTAGCAGTCAGCCAGACGGAGGTATACGACTCTTTGGTTAAACTTCTAACTAACATCAAGAAAGACGGAGCTGAGTGAAAAACCATAGATTACTGCAAGCGGAAGTTGGAGATATTAGAAAATTATTGGAGAGAATACCAACGCAACCATAGAAAGTGCTGTGAACTTTCTGAATTTAACCATGTATATTTCACTAAAAACTGTTTTGATAAGGCGGAGGAAGTCTATCTGTCAATCAAGCAGCTAATTACCAACACCATGGAGAACTTGTTGTCTAAGCAGCAAGAACCTCACCAGCCGTCGGCACAGGCAGGCACATCGAAGCAAGTAGGGGAACCATCTCATTCACAGGCACCGCAGCAGCAACTTAGGGACACGAGCGCAGAGAGTAAATTAGAAGGAATGATAAAAAAGCAGACTATCCACTTCAGAGCTTTTATGAGAACAGTAGCTACCATAGAAATCGATCAACTGCGGAACAAGTGGGAGTTCGACGACGCATTGAAGTCTCTACAAAGTCGTTGGACTATTATAGATAGCCTGCACTGGGAAATAGAAGCTGGAAACGGAGATGAGGATGCCTGGTATCAAGAGGAGTTCAACAGATATGAGAAAATGTATAACGATTTAAAGAAAACCATCAACTCAAAAATGTGGTAGTATCACATCGCGACAAATCTACTCCACAAATGGATATTTTAACATTCCAAGGCAACTACCACCATTGGACATCGTTTAAGGATTTATTCACAGAAACCATTCATAAAAACCCATCGTTATCAAACGCACAGAAAATGCAGTTCAAGCACTTAGATGGCAACAGCAGACTTATTTTCACGTCTCACGTCAACATATTACTGAACATTCCTAACATGCAGCAACAATCTATTGGGGCAATCAAAAAACTGCATGACGTGACCAAAGAATGTCTCCACGCAATTGAGAACCTAGGAGTAGACATAACCACCTGGGATCCACTGTTGGTACTTTTGTTATCACAGAAACTTGACAGTGAGTCATTCGCCGAATACATGGAGTCGGTGAAGAATCCCAGGGAACTACCAGTACTTCAAGAATTCCTAGATTTCTTGGAAAACAAGTTTACTGCCTTAGAAGCATCGCGGCGTAAACAAGAATCATACAACCAAAAGACGACCACCCAACCACAAAACCAAAATTATCAGGCAAACCAGAACAAACATTATAATAACCAACAATCTTCAAACAAAGGCTATAATACATACAACATGAAAAACCATACCAAATCATTACACGTGTCGCGGTCGATCACCTGCGCATTGTGTAATGCTGACCACGGGTTATGGATGTGTACCCAATTTTTGCAAATGTCGGATGAGCAAAAACTAAAAACTGTCAACCAATTAAACTGTTGCACGAATTGCCTATTCAACCATTTCAATAAGCCTTGTTTTTCTAATAAAACATGTCGGAAGTGCAACGCCAAACATAATTCATTATTGCATGACGCGATTACAACCAAAACCAGGCCAAACACATCAGCAAAACCAAACCATAAGGCTGCTCACAGACTTGCGACATCATGCGTAACCAATGATGAACAAGCAGCAGCTTCAACCCATGCATCCTGGAATGACTTGTCCGAGACACTCTTAGCAACGGCCTTAGTCGAAGTTCCAGGATACGATGGTACATACCATACCATGAGAGCTTTGATAGACCAGGGTTCTCAAATCTCTTTAATAAGTGAGAAGTCGGCACAAGTTTTAAAATTACGAAGACACTCTTGCAAAGGAACCATATTCGGCGTAGGAGAAAAGGAAAACAGCTGCAAGGGTGTAATGACCATCCGAATTAAATCGATTTATAGTGAGTTTGCCATAGAAGGTGAGGTCCTCATAATGAAAAATCTTATCAAAAATTTACCAAATAAATCATTCATAAAACCTGTTTGGCCTCACATACAAAACATTAATTTGGCAGACCCCGAATTTAATACCAGTCGACCAGTGGACCTACTGCTCGGAGCAGATGTATACTGCAAGATTGCTTTAGGTGGCCTTTTGAGGGGTGACAGTGAGGATCAACCAATAGCCCAACAAACACAACTAGGATGTTTGCTTTGTGGGACAATGACACCACAATACAGGTGTAACATCGTTCTTCACAATATGAACGATTTACGCAGATTTTGGGAAAATGAAGACATCAACCAGCAGACTGAAATGTCTACCGAAGATCAAGAATGTCTGCAATTTTTTCTATCAACAACGGAGAGACTAGAAAACGGGAGATACCAAATCCGACGGCCATTTAAACCAGAAACTAAGGAACAGCTAGGGTCCACTAAACCATTAGCATTGGCACAATTTCGTAACTTAGAGAGAAAGTTACAAAAATATCCAGAATTGAAAACAGAATATTCAAAGTTTATGAATGAGTATTCTAATTTACACCATATGATGCCGTCAGCAACAACTACGAAACCCGAGTGCTACCTACCACATCACTGCGTCACTCGTGCTGAGTCAACCACTACAAAGTTGCGTGTTGTGTTCAACGCGTCGGCTAGATCATTATCAGGACTTAGCTTGAATGACGTCATGTACCGAGGTCCCAACCTACAACAAGATCTGCAGGAGCTAATTTTAAAATGGAGACAGTACCAGTTCGTTTACACTGCGGACATCGAGAAAATGTACCGACAGATAATGGTACATCCTGAAGATCAGTCGTATCAGAAGATATTGTGGAGGGACTCACCATACCAACCCATTCAGACATACCAACTTACAACCATAACTTACGGCACAAAGCCTGCACCATTTTTAGCTATGATGTGCTTAAAACAACTAGCTGCCGAGGAAAAACCAAATTTCCCTGCTGCAGCAAAAGCGTTAGAAGAGTGCTTCTATATGGATGACTACTGTGGCGGAGCAAATTCAATGGACCAAGCAAAACAACTTAAATCAGACCTAATCAAACTACTCAGTAAGGGTGGGTTTAATTTACGAAAATGGGCCACAAATGAACCAAGATTACTCGCTGACTTAGAAAAAGATTTGTGGAACCAGCAAATCTATGAGTTTAAACAGTCAGACTCAACAAAAACATTGGGGCTTGGATGGAACCCGCAACAGGACAAATTCATCTTTGACTCAAAACTGGAGTCAGTATCATTACCAAAACCAACCAAAAGGTCGCTTCTCTCCGACATATCAAAAATATTTGACCCATTAGGCTGGCTCACACCATTAACTATCACCATGAAGATGCTATTCCAAAGTGTCTGGTCATCAAGTCTCGACTGGGATGACGCGCTACCAGAGGATATCAAGGTCAAGTGGCTAAACTTAAGGAGAGAATTAAAAGACATCAATACCATAGAAGTAAAACGATGGCTAGGAGTAAAGGAAAACCATAGCTTGCAATTACTCGGATTTTGTGATGCGTCGAACAAGGCGTACGCCGCTGTTATATATTGCAAAGTCAGCAACCAAAACAACACTAACGAGGTAACTTTGGTCGCAGCAAAAGCAAGATTAGTGCCTGTTAGTAAAGAAATATCTATACCAAGACTGGAGTTAATGGGTGCCCAACTATTATCACAGCTGATGCAAAAAGTACAGACTTGCCTAGAGTCTTATAACCAGGAAATATATTGCTGGAGCGATTCAACAGCAGTGTTAGGATGGATTCAAGGAGATCCAGCGAGATGGAAACCATTCGTCTCAAATCGCGTGAAAGCTATTACCAAAATAATACCAAAAGAAAAATGGAGTTATGTCAAAACCATTGAAAATCCAGCGGACTGTGCCAGCCGTGGATTGAAAACCAAACAATTGAAAAACCACGATCTGTGGTGGCAAGGGCCAACATGGATTCAATCATTCCAAAACCATGACATATCTCAAACCATCTATAAAACCAGTTTAGAGATAAGACAGTCTAACGCAGCAGTTGTGGAAAATCACCAGAAAGCAACCATGACCATACCAAACATTATCCACCATTTGTTGAACAAATTTAATTCCTTTACAAAAATCGTGCGCATTTTTGCATGGATAATACGGCTAACTAGTGCAAAATCAGGCCGTCAACCTTATCTCACATTACATGAACTCCGTCGCGCAAAACTGCTGACTATTAAAAATGTGCAACATATGGAGTTTGCCAGTGACGTCAGTTGCTTACTTAAAAATGGAAACGTGCATTCGAAAAGTAAACTTTTACCATTACACCCTATCATAGACCAAGATGGTATTCTGCGAGTAGGGGGCAGATTAAGAAACGCACAAATAAGTTCAGAGATGAAACACCCAATCATATTACCACACAACCATCGAATTACCACGCTAATAATTCAATACGCTCATGAGCTAACCTACCACGGTGGGGCGCGTCTTACTTTGTCAAATATTCGACAAAAATATTGGATAATCAGCGGCTATTCAGCTACAAAGAAAGTCATACGACAGTGTGTTACATGCAAAAAGCAAGAGCCCATCCAACAGTATCAGCTCATGGGTGACCTACCATCATCCAGAGTAAACCCTGAAAGCGCTTTCTATCATTGTGGCGTCGACTACACAGGCTTTGTGGAAGTTAAAGCAAACAAAGGGCGCGGGATAAAAACTACCAAGGGCTACATAGCGCTTTTTGTATGTATGGTGACGAAAGCTGTGCATCTAGAACTCGTCTCAGATTTAACCAGCTCAGCTTTCCTAGCCGCAATAACCAGAATGGCAGCACGACGCGGAGCTCCACGTCACATCTATAGTGATAATGGAACTAACTTCGTTGGAGCCAACAGAATTCTGCAAGAAGAATACGACCATCTTCAAAATATATTCAATGAATCATTCTATACAGAGATAACAGAATTACAAATTGAATGGCATTTCAACGCACCTTCTTGGCCCCATGCAGGAGGACTCTGGGAAAGAGCAGTGCGAAGTCTCAAACACCACCTCAAACGCGTGATTGAACAACAAAAACTAACGTTTGAAGAATACACCACACTGTTATCAAAATTAGAAGCTTGCCTGAATTCACGACCATTTTGTGCGCTATCAGAAGACCCAGAGGATTTAAATTTCCTCACACCAGCCCATTTCCTATCAGCACGATCAGGTTTAACCATCATTGAAACGGCAGATGACGCCAGAACCAGGTGGCATCTAGTGTCAAAACTATTTGAAGATTTATGGAAGAGATGGAAAACAGAGTACTTAACTCAATTATCAACCAGAAACAAATGGATGAAATACCAGAAGAACGTCAACGTGGGTGATTTAGTAATGATACACGACGACAACTTACCAGCAGGGAAATGGCCAATGGGTCGTGTGATGGAAGTTCATCCAGGAAAAGATGACCTCGTCAGAGTAGTGACTCTAAAAACCAAAAACGGCTACATGAAGCGTCCTGTAGTTAAACTATCAGTTTTACCAATAGACCAGGTGGAAGCAACCATACAAGAAAAACCAAAAGGCGAACCAGTACAACCAAAAAGACCCGAAAAAGAATCAAGTAACCATCCGCAACCAAAAACCAGAACGTACAGCACCTATCCCAAGATAGTAAACATTGCACTGGCATTGTTATTGTTCTTAAGTATAATACTACCAACAACGGCTTTATACAATATCACGCAATTTGATACCAATAAAACTTTGTACTTTGACACTGTGGGGAAAGTACAATTGATTCGGGATAAGTGGAAATTAGTGACATACTACAACATGTCTCCGTATTGGCAAGGAGATAAAGCCATCAATTACTTTACAACCTATCTCGACAAAACATGCGAAACAATTATGGATTCCAGCCATTGTCATATGATACTCCAACAAATACGTCACGATTACAATGAACTGCAATACTACAACCAGCTGTTGCTTAGCCAGCATTACGGCGAGCGCTTACGAACACGACGCGGCTTTATTAACGGTGTCGGCTCAATTGCAAACTTATTGTTCGGAGTATTAGACGAAAGCTTCGCAGAAAAATACAAGCAGGACATAGAACTTATACACGTTAACCAACACCACCAAAGCCAGTTATGGAAGAACTTGACATCCATCGTCGAAGCAGAGCACAATGTACTACAAAGAACTGAAGACATAATATCAAAACAACACAAAGCCATAAATAAACATTTAAACGCCTTGGACAAGGTTAACAGTAAGCTCCAAAAAGAAATCGATGTGATAACTACACAACAGGACTTCACATTAGTCTCTATAGCAACCATTAATATGATGCAAAACATGAAACGGATACAGGATACTTTGATCGATACAATATCGGAGATCTACCATGGCCAAATCAGTCTGCATCTACTGACACCAGCGCAGCTCAAACGAGAGCTACAAATTATCTATGGCCAAATGCCTCAAGATTTAAACCTACCAATTGCAAACATAGAGACCGAACTTCAGCACATCTACAAGCTACTGAGAACAAAGGCGCGGGTCACAGAAAAGTACATAATCTTCGAAATTACATTCCCGCTCATAGCACGAGAAAGTTTTCAATTATACAGGATAATACCAGTTCCGCAACAAACCAATTACAGTATGACCAGCATAATACCAATATCGGAGTACGTCGCAGTGAACCTAAAAAAGGATGCTTATTTTGTACCCACCAAACATGAACTTGACACATGTTTGCATCACGGGGAATCCCTCATGTGTGAGCTCTTCTCGCGAATCCTAAACTTGGAAAACGACCAAAATTTTTGCGAAACAAGCCCATTAAACAATAGGTGCAAAACAGAAAGAACAGTGTGCAAAAACAGATGGGTAGAATTGCACGCAACGTCACAATACCTCTATTTTTGCTGTGACACATATTCCATCAAAATCATATGTGACGATCAAGTTACCGTTCGACAGCTGACTCGAGCAGGAGTCATTAGTGTTACTAATCAATTGAAACGCGCTGGCGTAGGTAAACCACAGTTTATTTTTTCCAACATTCAAAAAGTCAACAAAACCGAAAAGTCATAAGTGACCGATCGCTGTCCAGTAAATTTAGAATTTTAAGACAATTTAAAATGTTCCAAAAAGGTGATGCCAAAAAGTCGGTTCGTAACATACTCCACAATTTTTATTAAAGTCCAGCCTAGAGCTCCTGGGGCACTAACTTCTTAAGCGGTCTCTTGAGAGGGCCAGCACCTGTTAGTATGTCCGCCACTCTTGCTACTCCGTCTGGGCCTGTGTATATCTTAGTCACTCTACCTCTCGGCCAAGATCCCCTGGGTAACTGTCCATCTGTCACAATAACCAAGTCGCCCTCCTTTATATTTGGGGATGATCCACCGCCGCGTCGAGGCACCAAAGTCGGAAGATATTCCCGAATCCATCGAGACCAAAAATGATCCGTGAGTCTTACGGCTCTGCGCCAACCATCTCGTCCGATGATATCCCGATCCGTCAAGGTAGCTGGGATAGGTCTTCCTGACGACGATCCTAGTATAAAATGCATTGGTGTCAAGGCTTCTTCACAGTCTGGATCAACTGGAACGTGTGTCAGTGGACGCGTATTCACAAGATTCTCTGACTCTAGAAGAAAGGTCTGCAGAACTTCATCTGATGGGTAGCGTTCTCTCAGGGTGGTCTTGAGTGCTGTTTTGATTGATCTTACCATCCGCTCCCACGCTCCACCCATGAATGGGGCTGAAGGGGGAATGAATCGCCATGAGATCTTCTCATCTGCTACAAATCTGTTAATTTCCGCTCCGTACAGCTCTTTTAGCGTCCTGTTGGCACCCACAAAAGCTGTTCCGTTATCGGACCATATTTCACTTGGCGTTCCACGGCGCGCAATGAAACGGCGCAAACTCATGATCGCAGCATAGGTTGTCAAACTATATACAACCTCAAGATGAACTGCTCGTATAACAAGACAGGTATACAGTGCTACATAGCGTTTCTCTTTCCTTCTTCCAACTGTTACCTGAACTGGGCCGTAGTAGTCCAAGCCAACGAAAGTGAACGGTCTACGATGATGGGCTAGGCGGGCCGGTGGGAGGTCTCCGGTAGACGGCGCGAAAGGTTGAGCGCGCTTCAGCCGACACAGTTGACAACCATGGGCGACTTTTCGAACCGCACTTCTCAAATTGATTATCCAATAGGTTTGTCGCATTTCGTTAACCACTGTCTCGGAATTAGCGTGGCAGACTTCACGTGATGATGGGCAATCAAAAGCTGGACAGCAGGGTGTTTGGGATCTAAAATTATAGGATTTTTCACGCCATCGCCAATATCTTGTATTCGGTTGATTCTTCCGCTCAATCTCAGCAAATTCTCTTCATCTATGTAGGGGGATAGATTGAATGATCGGCTTTTTCGATGTAATGGCCTTTTCTCAGAGAGGTAGACTATTTCATCTGGGAAGGAGTCGAGCTGGCTTTTCTTCAGAATATGTGATTCAGCTACGTGCAGATCTTCGGCGGTTATTTCTTTAGGACTGTCTTTGTTTTTTAATAGGTGCAAAAATTTATGGGCTCTCGCCGTAGCTCTCAATAGCCTTCCCCATGAGCTCAGTCTTTTTGGGTCGACAGTCAATGGTGTTTGGAAACTATGTGAGGAAATGAGATGACAATGATTCTTAACGGATGGTTTTATTTCCAAACTACTGGCCGTATCTATGTATGGTGATGTTGGCCATTGTTTTTCTGATTCGAATAAAAATGTTGGACCTGTAATCCAGCGAGATTCTTGATTGAATACTGCGCGCTTATGGCGTGTCGCATCGTCTGCCACATTTTCCGCGGTCGGAATCCATCTCCATTCCGTTACAGCAGTAGTTTCGAGAATCTCGCCGATTCGATGTGCTACAAATGGTTTGAATGACCGTGCATCACTACGCAACCAACTCAAAACGTTAAGCGAATCGCACCAAAATATACGCTTACTTGGTTTATGCTGATGCGATTCTTGAATAAATGATGCAAACCGAACGGCTACTAAAGCTGCCTGCAACTCGAGACGTGGGATGGAGGCGGGTTTCAATGGTGTGACTCTACTTTTGCTACCGATAAGAGCGAGCTTCACTGTTCCATCTGCATAGATATATCGCCAGTATGCCACTGCAGCGTACGCCAACTCACTGGCATCGCAAAACAGATGAAGTTCGCGGTGAATGATTTTAGATGATCTCAGACCATAATATCGCGGCAAGTGCAACTGAGAAGCAAGTTGTACATCTCGGAGCCATTCAATCCAAATTTTTTGGTCTTCTTGATCGAGTTCATCGTCCCAAGATAAACCTTTTCGCCAAATTGATTGGAACATGACGCGTCCTCTAGAAACAAGTGGGCCTAGAATACCCAAAGGATCATAAATTCGCATTAAGTGGGACAACGCGTCACGTTTACTTAGCCTATCTGGCAATTTAGAATCTAAGTTTAGACTGAAACCTATGACATCGTTCCTAGGTTGCCAATTCAGACCGAGCACCCTAGAAACGTTGTCATCGTTACCTAGCATTACATCGTTAAATTTCTGAGAAATCGATTCAGGTACTAATAAAGAAAGAGCTCTTGGGTCGTTCGAGACCCAGTCGCGCATCTCAAAACCCGCCTGACGGTTGATATGTACAATGTCACGGGCCAGGCGCGCAGCTTGGTCTACACTCTGTAGTGAGCCAATATAGTCATCCATGTACACATCGTGTATGGTTGCATGCGCAGCATCAGGGTACTCAAGTTTACATTCCTTCGCATTAAGGTTCTTTACATATAGAGCGGTACACGGGCTCGAGCATGCGCCAAACATCATTGATGACATACGATACAGCTTTAATTTGTGTGCCGGGTCATTGCGCCACAGAAAGCGCTGCGCATCGCGATCTGTTGGACGGATTTAAACCTGTGGGAACATTTCACGTATATCCGCCGTAAGTGCTATAGCGTTTTCCCTAAACCTCATCAAGATCGCAAGTAATGGCTGTAATAAGTCAGGACCTGGTAAGAGGAGAGAATTAAGACTGACTCCTTGAAACTTCGCGGCTGTGTCGTGTACAACTCTCAACTTACCAGGTTTATGAGCATGAGTAACGCCAAAATGTGGGAGATACCAAGTGATACCAATTGGGGGGGCCATGCATTCTTCAGCGTATTTCTTATATAACATTGCTTTAATGTTATGTCTGTACAAGTCGGCATATTGCACATCTGACTGCATTTTCTTTTCGAGAGATAAAAATCTAGAAAGGGCTAATTTAAAATTGTTCGGTACATCTTTAATATCGGGTCGCCAGAGAAGACCGGCTTCAAAATGACCATTGGGTAGTCTATGTACGGTTTCGTGCAAAGTTTTTAATGCATGTTTATCAGAATTGCCGCGGTGGTCTTTCTTTATTATGCCAATAGAGTCTAATTTGTAGTAGTCTTTGATTGCGGTTTCAATAGAAATATTATTGTCTGGCGTTTCGGATATGTCGGTATGATGAAGAAAGTCAACTTTGGATGTTCTACTTGACACGAAGCCATATAAAACCCAACCAAGAGCAGTGTGAATTGCAACTGGTTGGTGGTCCTTGCCTGCACGAATAGAATCTGCCACGGTCAACTTCCAATTACCTACACCAATGATTAGCATAGGTTGTACTTCTTCACAACATAAAACATCTTCTAAACCAGATAAATACGAATATTTACAAATATCTTCCCTATTTACGGAAGCTCGATAATTTATACCTAAATTTTTAACCGAGCGAGCATTACGTATCTGGTAAGAGTCGGTACAGTTACGCCCTCTAATGATAAAATCAACATACTGAATATCGCAATCACGTGACAAGCCTCCTACACAATCTATTCGTACTCGTTTACTCGGTCCTTCGATACCTACATGCTTTGTAATCTCGGAGTCTATGAAAGTAGTTGTACAGCCATCATCTAAAAGTGCGTGAGTCTCCATAGTCCCCTGAGGACCAGAAACTTGAACTGCGACAACTTTAAGAAGTGGTCGAGATTTAGGTCTACTTACGCTCGACGAAGGGCGAATTGCCGAAACATGAGCCGATACCTCGACATCACAGGCGTCTGGTTCAGATTTGTCTTCTTCGATATCAGTAGATGGCTTCGGCGTTGCCTCAACCTCAGAGTCTGAGGTGTCCTCTAGATCGGCGTGAGCCAGCACGTTCTGATCATTATCTAAGTTATGTAGTAGGCTATGATGTTTGTAGGTACAGCCCCCAACGCTGCATGGAGATTTTACTTTACAAAGGTTAAACCTATGCGACCTATTTTCCAAACATCTATGACATACTTTATTCTTTTTTATAAATTGCCATCTTTCATTCACTGACAATGCCAAAAATTTGTCACATTTGTTGACATTTTGCAATTTCGGACAAAAAATACATTTATTTCCAGTTTTATTTACAACAGAATTGGAAGGTTTTTCAGCGGGTAGCCTTTGATCTGAATGCGTGCCCCCCTCGATAGATAATTGAACTGAAGCCGTCGAGGAGTAGAAATCTTGAATTCCAAACTTTGTTTGAAGCTCACTCTCACGAGATAGGAAGTCAGAAAGCATCTCCAACTTGCTGATGCGTTTGCCAGTATGACTAGCCGCAAACTCATACCACTTTGAGCGAATGATTGGCGATAGTTTAGTCATTAATGAATTGAAAATTTCGGGAGAATGCAGATAGTCAAACTGATCCAATAGTTTTATTATGCCAATGCAGTTTTTGACACGGCAAGTAAAATTAACTAAATCTTTACCTTCTGCGCCAACTTTAGATAAAGCACGCAAAGCGTTGATTTCCTGCATCACAATTTTTTCGGGACGACCAAAACGCATCTCGAGGGCGTCTATGACCTCCATAGGGTCGTTCGCTGATACTAGTAGAATATAAACGGCTTCACGAGCGGCACCACGTAAGGATGAACTAATGCGGGCTAAATTTTCTACTGTAGTAAATGATGCCTGTGTATCGATAAAAATACGCTTGAAACCAAGCCAATCCGTGGCAGATTTCCCGTCAAATACTGGGAGTTTGATGTCCGACTTCTTGAGATGTCCACAGCTGACGGCAGCTCCATCGGGTGGATGGAAATTATTATACATTTTTGTTGAGAAAACGTTAGTTGGATTTTGGTTAGGCGCGTAGGTCTGACGACGTGTAGCACTCAATATTGCGGAGTGTACATCTGGACCTGGGCCTGAACCAGAAGGAACATTGAGCATTTCGTTGTATGCCGTTGTCTGTGCTGTTGCAGCGGCAGGTATTTTACCTCCTGGGATGATGTGTGGTTGTACATCGTTAAGCCATCGATTGATGTTGTCTCCTTGCGCACTAGCGTGATTGCTACTATGATCGTTGCCTCTTAAACTGCCTCTTACGCTTTCTACGTCGATAGCGGCCAGTTCGGCCTGAAGGTGTAGGTCAGCCGCTTTACGTTCGAGTTCGGTTTGTCGGGCTGTGATGTCACAGAGCTGACGTGCATGTAGTGCTTCAGCGGCGAGTTTTTTTGCTTTTATAGTATTCGAGGATCGTGTAGACCCTAGCGATCGTGTGGTGACCGACTTAGGTGTGTTGTGTGTGTGTTGTGGAGGGGAGTTACGGCTACCTGAGGGCACACTGCTGTCGTCATGGACATGCCGTGTTTGGTGGGCCTCTAATAGGTGAGGAAAGTATACAGACTTTGAGTTTGGTTCATCAGCTGTCGGGGGCGCGCTGCTATTGATATTGACGGGCGGCGCTTGGTGGGCCTCCGACGGGTGGGCTGTGCATCCATTGTCATTTCCGCTAGGGCCGGCGACTCCGTTTGAAGCTCCTTGTGGTGGTTCACTATTTTGATGTTTTTTTTTTTTTTTGTTTTTAGATCTGGTATTATAAACCATGGCTCCTTTTCACGTGGTAGAAGGACCAAAATGTTACTAATCAATTGAAACGCGCTGGCGTAGGTAAACCACAGTTTATTTTTTCCAATATTCAAAAAGTCAACAAAACCGAAAAGTCATAAGTGACCGATCGCTGTCCAGTAAATTTAGAATTTTAAGACAATTTAAAATGTTCCAAAAAGGTGATGCCGAAAAGTCGGTTCGTAACAATTAGCATGACTCAGAAATGCTTTATTAAAAGTAAAGATTTTACACTTTACTCTTTACAACAACAATCCAACCAATTATTTTTTTACACCAGACATGCTCGTACCAGAGCTAGACCAAATAAACCATATTGTGAACGTCAAGCTACCAACTGAAGTAGAATTACCAGAGGACATGAGTCTGAACAGATCTCTATTCATTCTTGGAGAACAAATCAAAACACTGAAATCCACCAAAGCAGAGGTCGATGACATATCAGTTCATGACATTCACCAGTACACCGTCGTCTACATACTGCTGGGAGTTGTCCTATGCGCGGCAGTAATCTGGGCCTGGAAAAGGGTGAGATGCTGCTCGCATTCTACGGGCAGTCGGGCGGAGCCTCACCACAGACAGGAGTCTGTGGCGACTACATCGGAGTCTACACATCGAGTCACAGTGCAAAGTGAAGTGCAACCGCGAGAGCAGAGTAATGCTGACCGTCAGCAAAGTGAGAGTGGACACATGGGTTTAAGTGCATATTTCACCAGGCGGTGGCCCAGTGCTATGCGTAGTGCGGGGAAAAGGGAAAGGGCTACGTTGCCTAAAGGGCGTAAAGAACGTGTGCTTACAGTAGAAGACTGTTTAGTGTAAAAAATAGATGTTAATAAGGACAACCATTTATTATACTTTTACTTTCAATTTTACATTTTTACTTTTATTTACCATTTTAATATAAGACTTGTACTAATGCTTACCATGTTTACCATTTTATACATTTACTAAATTATACTTTTGTTTACCATTTTCTTGTTAACTAAGATGATTTGATGATTATACTTTATCTGTTTATCTCATCTTGTGCTCGGGAATATGTTCGGTACAATATTTGCAACCGAACAGCTCAGCACTTTTGCCTCCGTGCATTTCCATAAATGCATGTATCGCAAGTATTACCAGTTAGTGCGTGTTCGGACACCAATCGCGTAACTCAACCAAATCATATCAAACCATCTTAGTGCTAATTTAGCTTAGATTTACCATTTTATAACCAGTCTCAATATAAACTTTAAACCATATAATTTCGTATAATTTAACCAGTCATAAACCAACAACCAAACCATAACCAATCAACTAAATATCAACCAACCCAGGATTTAGAGCTAAACCAGACGAGCCCTAAATTCTACAGTTAAAAAAAAGATTTACTAAAACACACCTCCAAAAAATATTTACCGATGTAACTTCTTACTTAGCTTTACGTAGGTACTAGTTTACGGGTGTGTTATCTAAGGCATAATTACAGATAGTATACTATCACTTGAAATAACCTTCACATGAAATAATTTTCATTTATACTAATAATAATATTATAAAGAGTTAACATTTTTTTGTAAGTTTGTAAGTTAGTATGTTTGTAAGTTTGTATGTAGGGGGTAATCTCCGGAAGTAATGAACCGATTTCAAAAATTCTTTCACCATTATAAAGCTACATTCACCCCGAGTGACATAGGCTATATTTTATCCCCGTACTCCCACGGGAACGGGAAGTACGCGGGTGAAACCGCGGGACGTCCGCTAGTCTATACTAATATTATAAAGAGGTAACATTTGTTTGTAAGTTTGTATTTAGGGGGTAATCTCCGGAAGTAATGAACCGATTTCAAAAATTGTTGCACTGGTAGAAAGCTACATTATTCGTGAGTGCTATAGGCTATATTTTATTCCCGTACTCCCACGGGAACGGGAACTACGCGGGTGAAACCGCGGGTCCTCAGCTAGTATGCTATAAAAACAAATAACCTAATTTCATGTGATCTAATGTTATATTTCATATAAACTTCTTTTGCTCTATTAACATTTGGTATAACATTCATTTCATATAATTTTCAATTTGTATAATGCTCTTCTTTCTACTTTTCATTTGACATAATTTTCATATTTACTCATTTCCAGCCAAAATTCTGTATTGAATAAGTAAGTAAATATCAGGAAACTTCATACTGTTATAACCACGTCTAACCCAAATGATTCACCAACAATAGAGGGGATCTGGCGACGTTTCAAAATTATATTCAACGTTACTATAATTTTTTATTTTATACTAAATAAATAGTAATACTAACTGAATAATAGTTCAAATGTGCATTATAGAAAATGTTACTTAAACCATATAAAATTAGGTAAACTGAAATTATTTAAATAATCCATTATATAATTTTATCGTTATACTAAAAATAAGTATTAAGGTTATGAGTGATCATTAGAACTTTTGTTATTATATCAAATGGTACGCACCCACTAGTTTACAAAGTGTACAATTGTCCAATCTTGTTTAGAGTTCCGTACCTCAGTCAGCAAAAACGGAACATTTATCGGATCACTTTGTTGTCCGTCTGTCTGTTAGTCGTGGTATTTAGCTGAAATTAATGTCAATTACTCAAGTCTCAATTTGTAAGTCAACGCGATCAAAAGATATGACAGAGAATCATGAAATTTGGCAAGAAACAATGATTTACAACACATACACACAACAGACACATACATATAACAACTATAACAAAATACCTGCAAGTCTATTCTGAAACCTCGGCGCGAGTCCAACTCGCACTTGGTTGGTTTTTTTAAGCAAACTCACCCACTTCATCAGATTGTCTTACCACCAGAAGGGCGTAACATTTGCTACCCGCTAAGATTATTCAGTGCCCACCTTGTACATAATCCCTATATTATTCACCGTGCATGACATGCGGGCATCGATTGCAATGTGTTCACATTATATAACCTAGTGGTATGCAGAAGCGTAACTCCTAATGAAGAAAATAGTAGGGTGGGCCTATCGTGTCTGAGGCCGAAAGCTATGAACGTTACTTAGCATGTATTTTTGCTTGTTTCTATCGTATGATAATACTACTGCCAAACGACAAGTGCAAATGGAGAAAGAAGAAAAAGAAAGAAAAAATATTTATTTGCCGCAGGCACACGACATGCAAAACATAGGTACAAAGCTTATATATAACAGAACGTAACAGAAACAAGCAAAAAAAAAGAAAGAAGTTGACAGCTAGCACGTCGTGAGTGCGACAAACAGGTAAAACCACTCAGCATGATGCTGTCCTATGGGGAGCCCACAGCACAGCGCTGGTTTTCAGTGGTCACCCTTGAAAAAACGTACGGATGTCAATACAGTGGTACTTATCTTATTACATATGAGTAACTAAAACAAAACGGCCAGTAGGTACATAGAATATAACAAAACACAGCGTAAAAAACATAAACAGTACAAAAAACGGTAAGGTACTTTATCAAAGACTGCAGGCAATATGACGAGGTTTTTGTCTCGCAAAACAAAAAACAAAAGAAAAAAAACTCCAAAGAACTTCTTTCGTCTCGTTTCGTTTTTGTCGAAAGAACTTCTTTTTTTCAATAGCCTTGTTTGTCCCACTGCTAGGCATAGGCTTCCCCCATATTCAGCCAGGTACTCTTCTCCTGCGCCAGCTCGAACCAGCTTTCGTGATGCGCGTCTCGATGGCGCAGAAAGAATATTTTTAAGTTAAAGCACATACCTAATAAGTAATACTTATAAGGCGATTCACATAAGACACAAATGTTGGCGTGGTTTGGTGGAGGTGGAGAAAATTTGTGTATATTGTGGTACCCCGCGTGGAGAAGCGATGAGCGCTGCTCGTCCGCGTGTCGTGTAAGAATCTACTAAATCTCGGCTTATGGTAAGTGGAAATCACTAACACTGTAGTGAAACTATTCGGCTGAAATACTGGTAGAACGTTTAGGCTATGTGCCTTGGAACCGGCGAATGTTGGAACTTATTGATAGTTGGTTGTGGGGCTTTTTTGTTCACTTTTGTATCTGTTGTTTTGGTTTATCGAACACTCATATTTATCATAATTATGTTATTTTTCAATATTCTTAAGGAGGACTATTGTGGGGCGGATCGGCCTTAAGTTATTTATGCCATCATTAACTATACTTCGATGTAGTTAAAATCGTGTGGTATCGAGTGAAGCTTCTGCACACATATCTCTCATACGTAAGCACATGTAAGATACATTGTTGCGTACATAAGTCCACAGTGGTCGGTATCGGCTGCTGCGTCCAATCGCAGCCGTATAATAATTGACGTCACGTGTCCGAGGATTGCGATTTGGAGGAGAGCCGCTTAAACTGCGCCGCCAGATGGAGCTGTGTGTACTGCTGTGATTTGACTCCAAAATGTGACATTCCTGTATATTTTATCATTCATGTTTATTCCATAATTTCGGTAAGAGTTGCTTGCAGGTGTAAATTTATTTCATTCGGATCTAACTTTGAACTCTTCTGCTATACAGGTATATTGTTACTGTTCATAACTTAAGTTTTTTACGTTCTTGCGGATCACCAAAACAAAACCAAACCGGCTCTCCAAAAACCTAAAATTCGATGACATGGGACATTCACTTGAGGCTCTAATTTAAGAGACGTCTGTACCTCTGCATTGAAAACATTGCAGACCATGAACACTGTGCAACCCCAATAAATCCTAAAAGTAGTAATAATTTACTTCCTCAATCCGAACGACGCAGCATTTCTTTGGCAATAGACAATGCCAACATTGACAATTGGCAAATCAGCAAGGATAGTTTTCCCCAAAGAGATACCATTGTGTTTTTATTGAAGACTTGAGATCTCTCCAGGGACGTTAGGTTGACCTTTTTCCAATTGTTCTTGGAATCAAAGTACCAGCTGCCCCATGCAGCTGGAACTTTGTTTATACATAGTATTTTTCAACCAGTTCCCATTTAATTTCGATTTTCGAATTTCGGAACGTACGTACATGAGGTATTTTCGGATAGTTACCCCGGGCATGAGGAATCTAATTGCATTTTAGGATGTCACTATTTGGTCCATTCTGTATCATAATTTTGGTGTGTTACAAGTGTTGTAAAAAAGAAGACAAAGCTTGTGAGCAGAGATAGACGTGGGAAATGCCAGTTCACCGGTCCTACTTGCAACATGTCGCCACTCTTCTATTGCACAAATATAAAGATTGTAAAAAACCTCTTAACGAAGCCGAAAGGCACTTGTTCTCCCCGTCATTGCGATCTTTTTTTTTGTTCTACACCATACCTGGGCTCCTTCTAATTATGGAGTTATTGGGGGTCAAAGTCCCAACTTTTAAAGAAGTTTTTTTTTTAAATACAAGTTTTAGTTTTTAATGTAAGATTTTTACTTTAAACACCTCCATGACCCCCATATTATTCAATCCAGCACAATGTTTTGAGTGCGATGCATCGATTTTTACCACAAAATATGTTTTTTCACCCCAAAAAAAAGTCGTTTCCCCGCAATAATTTTTGCGTAAAGTTACTTAATTTGATGTACAGAATGTTTGGTTGACGGCTTCGTGATGAGGTTGTTTACACCGTGTATAATGATTGCACGCACCAATTGATTGCGTTCATATCAAATAAGTACTTTTGGTTAACAAAGCGGACATTTAGTGTCAGTTGGCACTAAACAAGGCCTCTCTAAACCGTAGCAATTAAATCGGAATCGCTTTAATTATTAACCTCAGTAAATTTCACTAGTACGGTGCTTTACGGCCATTAGTACAGGATATTGGTAGCCTGCAATTGCAGTAATTGTCGGATTTAATTGACAGAGTTCGTAGGAAATGGAGTGATAATCACTTAACTGAACTTAATTGCCACTGATGAAAACTTTCAAGTCACACGATACGCTTACACACATACAGCACCTTTTAGTATAACAAGAAAATAATATACTGAAAATAAAGTGAATTAATATGTTACAACATAGTAAGAAAGTTAGTTGTATTTAAACGAGTAAAAAAGATAAATCGTTAACTACCTTGAATGTTGAAAATTCTCTATAACAATTAATTGTTGTAATCTATGGCCGCCCGGCCGTTTAGATATTGTTTATGCGTCATGTCGGGAGCTCCGACATGGACGCTGTCTTCAATAAACCGAGCTACGAAAAAGATCTAGTTTTATTTATACATATTTATATCTCAATAATAAAAAGATTTTTGTTGTTCAAACTACGCACGGTTAATAACCCACATTGTCACTCCATGCAGTTACCAGCTCTGTGATATTATCCAAATTCATAAATTCTAATGTAAAGTATGCTGCAACGTACATAAATATAACGCTGACGAGACAGCTATCAATAATCCGAGATGCATTATTATTATGTACTGTAAATAAATATTTATGTACGTACGTGTATAATCTGCACATGTACCTACTACCGTTAATGAAGATCAAATTAACACCTGGTATTCTGGTTCTCATTATGTTAAGTAATTTGTGCAATTAAGCAACCGGGCCTGCCGTATCGTGTATATATGTATATTATGTACATATTAATATGTATTTATGCTAAATACGACACATTGTGCAGTTTGATTTTAAGCAGACACAAGTGAATTCTGAAAGAAAATGTATTTTATTTTCATGAGAACTTTTCATAAACAAAATTTTATTATCTGGTATTTTTGAGTAGTTAAGGTAATGCTTTGGTTCGTTCAGAGAAGTTTTAGTGTCTATTACCTACACGAGTATTTGGAAGTTTATGGCTTCTGAATAGTTAATTACCATTTTCAATTTAGAACACAATATTCTGTCCATGAGGATTTTATCATTTTGGTTCTAAAGTTTGGCATGGTGAAATTCTCAGTGCGTTTTTCACCCTGTACAGCAAAAAAAACCATCATCAAAAACCAACCTCCAAACTTTCAGTATCCCTGAAAATTTCAGGATTATATTCTTTAATTCGTTATCAAAAGATGGCACGTCCTGATTAGAGCGAACTTTTCCCATTTCACCCACGGCGAACAAACCTACGATAGGAAATCTAATCTATAATTTCTTAATAATAGGCGGGGAGTCTGCACAGCAGCGTCAGAGCGGAAAATTAGTTTCACCGAGACACAACATAGATAGTTTCAGAAGGTCGACTCTGTACAACAAGCGATAACACATACATACATTTTTATGTCTCTTATTGACACTTTTTGACGCTGTCACGTTTAACAATAGCGTCATTGGTAGCCTTGCTGCAACAACCGCTAGTTCCTTAGTATAGGCCTCCTACCTTTTGACTCATGCTTCCTTGATCTGTGGGAGTCTCAACCAGGTCTAACCCATGATCTTGTGAATGTCATCCACCTAGCTGCTGGCCCTGGCAACCATTCAATGAGGGCTTTATTCCACCTGCAACCTCTCTACCCAAGTGTACTGGTTACCTCCGTTACAAAGTCCTACGTCAAATTTCTGTGCTCACGCCTTGTTTACAGCAAGTGCACGTCACTCGCGACTGTCATCGGTTTGCCATTAGATCGCCGAACGTACGCGTCTATGTGTGCGTGCGCCTGTTTTCACTCATTATGTATGCAGCTGACATTCTGCACCAGCCTATTCGGTCACCGTTTGTTCTGCTTGAGTGGTGACGCTCAAACTGAAAGCGAATGATAATAGAAGTTGCAATGCACTGAGTTTTTGTTTCAAGAGAGAACTAGTTTCAATAAGTATGGTTAGTTCTACCATATTCAGAAAGAAGTTATTATCTAAAGTAATATCTACCATAATGAAAGACTTTCCCAAACATTTTTTTCTTTAAGCTGCTCTATGTGCTGTAACCAGTATTTAAAACTAGATAGCACGTTCAACCAACATTTTGAGGTCTTCCTCCATGAAGGATTTTAATAAGATTCCTGTATCAATCTTAGACCACCGTAAATAGGACTTTAGCTGTCGCTTTTAGGGTATAGACATAGTTTTTTCTTCAAATCTTCAGTACCTACCTAATCATTTCCAATTTAATACATAAAATATTGTGTAATGTGTTATCATAACACATTCGAAATGTCACAAACAAATCAGATTTGATCTCTGAAAGGTATTTACCAAATTAATGTGACGTCACACTAAGTACCTGTCGTTGATGTAATAGAAAATAAATAAAAAGAAACGTAAAGAATTATTTAAGAGCCATCGTGAGTTATTGAATAAAATATTAATTTGTACATCAAAGCAAGACGTACGACTGACAATTTATTTATTTATTCGAAATTTCGGACTTTTTGTACGTCAAGAAATAATAAATTACGGTAATCTTTCATTTGTTTATTGCGTATTATATTAAATAAGTAATTGAATAAAAAAATAATGAGGCATCAGCTATGTATCTATAGACAGGGATATTTTTGAATGACTGGCCAGTAATTGTATTACTTTTCCAGTACCTAATTAAAAACCGGCCAAGAGCGTGTCGGGCCACGCTCAGTGTAGGGTTCCGTAATTTTCCGTCCGTCACAATAAGTGTTCTCACTTATGAGTTTAAAGGTGGGTATCCATTATGTAAAAATGCTTGCTTATACGAATATACTACAAACTTAGTCCAGAAATTATTTTGTACAACTTTTTGTCTTTTTTGTACAAAAACTGTTGTTTCCATCAAGTTCAAAATGATTTTCCTAGAAATTCCTTATAAAGTTATACTTTTCAGACTTTTTTCATATTTTCTAAACTTATGGTTCAAAAGTTAGAGGGGGGAACACATTGTTTTTTACTTTTGGAGCGATTATTTCCGAAATTATTGACATTATCAAAAAATGATTTTAGGAAACCCGTATTCATTTTTAAATACCTTTCCAACAATATATCACACGTTAGGGTTGAAATTAAAAAAAAAAATCACTTCCCACTTCATACAGGGGGGCTACCCTAATAAAACATTTTTTTCCAATTTTTATGTTACCACTTTGTTGGCGTGATTGATATACATATTGGTACCAAATTTCAGCTTTCTAGTGCTAACGGTCACAGAGATTAAGCGAGGACGGACAGACGGACGGACGGACGGACAGACATGGCGAAACTATAAAACTATAAGGGTTCCTAGTTGACTACGGAACCCTAAACAATGTGTACATTTTGTAAATCGTGTCCTACGCCAGGCGTGATGCAAAGATATCGTTTTTCCATACTGTTTGATATCGTAGGTAGACCGACAACCAGCCTTACCAAGGTACCTAGTTACTGGGCTGTGAAGGTCAAATAGGCAGTCGCTTCATGTTAAATACTGCTATATAACTGCATTCGATTAGACTAAAGGCCGACTCCTATTCATATAGTTGGGAAAAGGCCAGGCAGAATACATTCAACATAGAAGCGGTGCGCGGTGGTCCAATATTTTAGGGTTTGGCTTAAAAACTCAGTGGCAATTGCGGTAATAATATCTCAAAAGCTCTCATCATAAAGAAAAGCTTATAAGTAGACTCAACAACTTAAAAGACTGACCACTTTCAAAGACTTTGACGATGTCTTGAAATAGTGGAACTCAATATGGTTAATTTTACAAAACTTTGCTTTTCAGCAGTTTGTTCAACAAGCGACTCTTGACAAGTATGAATCAGACTTTCTTGGCTTAACGTTGAATAAGAAGAAACCTTTGCATAAAATTTAAATTTAGACAAGGGTTCAAAGGTTCATTGTTTCTTTAAGTATTAATTGGTCATAAATCATTTATTGTCTGGCTTTAATATTAGTGTAAATTTTAAATCAAAAACGCACGCCCTGGTGAGACTTTGCAACAGCAAATAATATATTTTACATTTTTAGGGTTCCGTACCCAAAGGGTAAAAACGGAACCCTATTACTAAGACTTCGCTGTCTGTCCGTCTGTCCGTCTGTCTGTCACCAGGCTGTATCTCATGAACCGTGACAGCTAGACAGTTGAAATTTTCACAGATGATGTATTTCTGTTGCCGCTATAACAACAAATACTAAATATAGTCAATGGTACGGAACCCTTCGTGTGCGAGTCCGACTCGCACTTGGCCGGTTTTTTAATACCCATAATTGTTATTGAGTTTTCCAACAGGAATTTCTCATTAGCAATCACAGATTCTGGATTTGCGCCTGGTTGATGGCAATAGACTTGTCCCCTATTATATAGGTTTTTAAAAATAACTGTCGAAATGTGGGTGTACCTACTATTAGATACACCTCTACCTAATCCTTCGTAGATGACAGGCTTGATGTTAAGTTATCAGCTCATAATGTCCCACTGGGCTCAAGTGTCTAGTTTGTCTCGCCATCTTTGCCTGGGTCTTTCACTACGTCACTCTTTGTTATTTGGCAACCATTTAGATTTTGTTTTTAATTTAAACAAAGAAACAGAAACAATCAAAAGAACAAACACAGAGAAATGAAAATAAAATACCGGAAACAGAATAACAATCAGCTTGAAGGGCCGATCAGCTAGCTCTCACATCGTACACAAACTGTAGCTGGCAGCCTGGCACATGTCGCCAGATAGCCCATTTGAATTCATAATGGCGGCCCCCGCCAATCCAACAGATTACAGCGCACAATAACACGGGACTTGGGACAGATCCCACGATACCGGCCGGCTGCTTGCGCACAGAATAAGATTGTTACAGAAGGATTACCCCAAACAACATACAAATGATAAAAGAAAAGAGAAATGTAAAAAAAAGAGAAAACAGAGATAAAAGTAGTACAGCAACAACTTTATCTATTTAGATCGTGTAAAATCGTCAAACGTCAACCTAATCATAAGCGTAATCAGCCTATAATTGTCCCACTACTGGGACACAGGCCTCCTCTCTATGAGAGTCAAACTAAAACCATTTTTAACTGGACTTATAGCAAATACATTGGCTACAATGTAAGGAAAGATTAGAACATACGAGCAAATGCACTTGCAGTTTGTTCTACACAAGCCTCGTTGCTTAGTGATGCACTAGATGGCGCTGTGTGTAATGTCCAGCGATATTTATTTATTTATTTCATAGTACCTAATAACATTTTTTTTGTAAACTGATATCTAAGAGCATTCATTTTGATATGTTTGAGACTAAATAGAATATCAGTAAAATAATTTCGGATTTGGTTATTTTTTTTTTTGTTAAAGAAATGCTTGCGCTTGCACTCATTGAACTTGAGCGTACCTACATTACGTGTGCGTTGTTTTAACTGGTTGATTGAAACTAGTCTTCTGTAACTATCTATTCTGCGCCAGCAGACTGCTAGCGCGTTCACATTGTCGGGACAATTGAGACATTGAGGGAAACTTGGGCCTTTTAATGCTTGAATTCACCAAATCTGTGGCGATAAAATTATTATTCTCACAATGATTTTTATAAAGAGTTTTTGTATTTAAAAGATCTTACAGAAAGATGTTTAATTTCGTTCTTTGAATTTATAGGGCAAATTAATGTATTATTGATATTTCTAGTCGGCGGCGTATTTTATTAAATTGAAAATCTAGAAAAAAATGGAACCAAGCGGTTTTCTTCTTTTACTTTTTCTTAGTAAGTGCCACGATTTTATTAGGTTGAAAATACAAACGCAAATAGGCAATAGGTATATATACATGAATAGCTAGACAGAAACTTAACAAATTCTAGGTCAGACATATTTAGTCAAGAAGTTTTATATTACAGACTAGCGGACGTCCCGCGGTTTCACCCGCGTAGTTCCCGTTCCCGTGGGAGTACGGGGATAAAATATAGCCTATGTTACTCAAGGTGTAACTTTCTAATGGTGAAAGAATTTTTGAAATCGGTTCATTACTTCCGGAGATTACCCCCTACATACAAACCTACAAACTTACAAATAAATGTAACCTCTTTATAATATTAGTATTATTATATTATTAAGTATAGATAGAAAAACCTTCATTTCTTTTTAAATGACACAAAATCTACCTACATAATAATTGTTTGTTGCCTGTGCATACTTATAATTCATGCACAGGCAAAACCTACTAAAACATAAAATAATTCTAAAAATATCAACAAAACTTCATACTGTGAAAGAAACAGGTCACTGCCACCGGCTACAGTTTCCGGCCCCAACAATAAGGGGCCGAGGGTTGGACAAAATCTTTTAAATACCTATCACTTTGGTGAGCGACAGAAATGCAATTAAAAGGAATAATAAAATAAATAGATCGATCAGCGGTTGATATCTTTTGTAAGATCTCATATAATTTCCCTGTAGCTCGTGACTAAATAATAACAGCCGCTCGGGTCGATCTTTAGGTTAAGCCCTATTTGCCTAGGTTGGTCTGTGGATGGGTGACCACCCTTACATACCGAGTTTCCTCCGTGCCTCGGAAAGCACGTTAAGCTGTTGGTCCCGGCTGTCATTTGTCCATCTTTGACAGTCGTTACAGGTAGTCAGTGGCCCAAAAAGTCTGACAACCAGTCTTACCAAAGGGTATCGTATTACCCAGTATGAACTGGGTTGTGGAGGTCAGATAGGCATTTGGTCCATGTAAAATACTGGTACTCAGCTGCATCCAGTTAGACTGGAAGCCGACCCCAACATAGTGGGGAAAAGGCTAGGCAGATGATGATATTATTATAATTTATCTGTTATAGCTGACGTCCCGCGGTTTCACCTGCGTAGTTCCCGTCCCCGTGGGAGTACGGGAATAAAATATAGCCTATAGCACTCATGTATAATGTAGCTTTTTACTAGTGAAACAATTTTTAAAATTGGTTCCTTACTTCCGGAGATTACCCCCTACATACAAACTTACAAACTTTAAACTTACAAACTTACAAACTTATAAACTTACAAACTCACAAACTTACAAACTTACAAACTTACAAACTTACAAACTAACAAACTTACAAACAATGTTACCTCTTTATAATAATAGTATAGATTGTCATCATAATTCTCTTGCCTTTATCCCAATTTACTTCAGGTCTGCGCAACATATCTTCTCCTTCGCTACGTCCCTAGTACTCGGCATCCCAGCACTCATATCATCCTTCACACAGTCCATCTATAGTTTAATTGCTATTAATTTACCTGCTATAGGATCCTGGATCAAACTAGCAAGGAAATGTCGAAATGACCCACGCAGATTTGTGGAAACCTAGTCTAACCAAATATAGCTGTGCATGAAACATCGTACGTTTTATGTAGCTCATCTTAACAACTTACTTTCACCTGGAACGAACAATGTAAATAGACTAGGAATCTGCACTAAGATATTATATGCCCACTGCCCAGATCCGTACACTTGCTTGACTTACTATCTAGGTATGATGATATGATATGCATTGTTAGTGTTGGCGCGTTTACGCCTAGTGCTCAATTACAGGAGCAAAGAATATAAAGAAAATACAAATACGTGTAGAAAATAAAAATACGTGGACTGTTTGATCTGGTGTATTACAGGATACAAGGTTTACAAGCAGTGTCTTCGTCGTGGTAAAATTTAGAAGTGAGGCGACGGTCGGCGCGCTCGACCGTGCTCACGCCCCCACACCGCCCGCGCGCCCCTGAGCCGCCGCTGACGCCCGATGCTGCTGCCGCAGCCCGCGCGATCTCTCAGCCACTGCGCGCCTCCAGGTGGTCATAAGCATACCATGCATAGACAGTTAGGGTACAACTGTCAGTTGTGATCAAAATGGTTTATTATCCAGGAATAGGATCCAGGATAAGTAGGACTTAAAGGTCATTGTTCTTTCCTTAATTTCTCTGCGTACGTACCCCGACAATACATTATGAATCGTTTTTAATTACTAGAAAAAGTCAAGGATCACAATAAAGGTCGTTTCGGTACAAGTTTATGTCATTACTTCTGTTTTCTTAATGATGTATTTGAATGAATATATGCGGGTTAATGACCTTTATTGCCTACTTATCTGGCGCAGACTATAGTTATACATAAGAGGTGTTAATAAAATATGTCTAAAACTATGTAGTTTACATACATAATGTTGTTGCTATTAAGTCCCAAAAGAGACATTTAGTCTTTATCTTGGGGCTCCGTATATGAGGAATTTGGTGGAGCCAAATTGTATGTGCGTGCATGAAGTGGTGTGTGTGTGTGTTAGTGTAAATAACCATAAACACTCACATCAGGCATAAAATAGCCCAAAAATCCCACATAAAAATCTAGCTAAAATTCTGAACAAACCCTCGATACCTGCTTTAAATTTCACCACAGCGATCCGACAACTTGGAATACCATCGGGATCCCCAACTTCAGCGGAACCGCGACTAACTTTAACGGACTGCCTTCAAATTCATGCGCCATATGGGGTGAACACTTCGGCTTTGTTCATACTTGCTGGCGTATATTTTATGATAAATGTGATGAATTAAAAATAATCTCGTCTTATAAAATTACCGTATGTAATGGATTGTACTCGGCTTAACGTTAAAGATGCCATGCGGCTGTTTAATTGAACAGCGAGCAGTAAGTAGTATACAAATAAAAAGTCCAAAATCGATCGATTCTTTTCAAATAATATTTCGGAAAACAGGAATACTTTCAGTTACCATAAACAGCACCCCTAGCCAAGTTACAAAAGTTTCGTATCTATTCTCTTTTTAACCGACTTCAAAAAAGGCGGAGGTTATATGTTCGTGTGTATGTATTTTTTTTTTTTTTATGTATGTTACCTGATTTCTCTCCCATTTGTGGACGGATTTTCAAAATTCTTTTTTCATTTGATAGAGTACACTCCTGAGGTGGTCCCATTTTAATTTCATGAAGATCTGATGCTGACCTTCGGAGATATACAATGGAACTCTTCAAAAAGAGACGGCAAATCTGTTGTGATAGCTCCAATCGGTTGGATGTTCATTGTTTATACAATATCATGACGGAACATCACGCCTGTATGCTCTGAGGGGGTACGCAGAAGTGTACAATTTACCTGATTTCTCTCCCATTTGTGGACCGATTTTCAAAATTCTTTTTTTACTTGAAAGAGTATACTCCTGAGGTGGTCCCATTTTAATTTGGTGAAGATCTGATGCTGATCTTCGGAGATATACAATGGAACTCTTCAAAAATAGACGGCAAATCTGTTGTGATAGCTCCAATCGGTTGGATGTTCATTGTTTAAACAACATCATGACGTAACATTACACCTGTTTGCTCTGAGGGGTACATAGATGTGTACAGTACACCCAGATTTCGACAGTTATGGCATGTTATGTTCCGTTTATTGGGGATAAGCCTATTACCATGACATGTATTGTTAACCATGTACAATGAATGCATAGCAAATATTTGTAAGTATAGGATATTACAACTAAAAATGGAAAAATAAAATAAAACTCTTTTGCCAAAAATAAAACCGACTTCAAAAAAAACAACAAACAAAAAAAACACAAAAAGAAAAGGACAAAAAAATACACTAAAACAAAAACAAAAAAAAAAACACTAAAACAGAACCACAAAAAAAGTGAAAAATAACTTTAGCTTCAGAAGCCGGTGAGAAAAACACCAAATCAATCAAAGGTCAAGTTTCAGAAGTCGGTGACAAAAACACTAAATCAATTAAACAAGGTCACCGACTTCTGAAACTTGACCTTTGATTGATTTGGTGTTTTTCTCACCGGCTTCTGAAGCTAAAGTTATTTTTCACTTTTTTTGTGGTTCTGTTTTAGTGTTTTTTTTTTTTTCAATCGTAAACGCTTCGGCGTAAGCGATTGTAGAAAGCGTTAAATTGGTAGCCAAGTTGACACGACTGAGTCGATCGCTCGTTCTCAAATGTCTGTAGAAAAAAACCTACACTTTAGGTACGGTGAGCGTTCCTACCAAAGAGTTTAGCGATCAACATTGTAGAAACGATAACATTCTATTCTATCATTTTGAACGATGTAAACTTGTCTACGAATTTTTTATTCGTTTGTGTTGATCACGTGATTTAACGTTGAGATAATGTCCTTCCCATTCATTTGAATAGTTTTCTACTAGCTTTAACGATTGTAGATTGTCAACTTGGCTAGGGGTGCAGGTCCGATAATCGAATTCGACTCGTTTCTTAAGCTTAAGTACTAAAAATAAAGATGTATCACATCAACCCTCTTTTTCCAACGTAACAAAAACACCATCATAACACACCCACACATTCCTCTATTGTTGCAAAGTGACCGGCCGTAATGCCTTACACTCTGTCTCAACACAATGGCCGGGGCAGCCTGCCGGGCAGGTGACAGGGTGTTTCTGCGCCGTCCTGCCGTCCGCAGCCCATTACGATGCATTGTTAATGGCGGCTCGAGTTACCCTTGACCTTTGTAATTGAATTGTTACGGTACAGACTGCATAAAGGGGTTTGCCTGAAAGTGAGGTGTAATGGTGACTTTGCAAAACAATGAAAGTATCTTAGAAGGTTTTTTTTTGTACCTAAATGAAGTAGAATTACACAGCCTGTACAAAGTGTTTGGTTTTGTGTGTAATTGTGTATTCCTTTTACAGTAAGTATAAAATGGTGTCTGTTCCTTGTTACGAGCCAATATGTTACTATTACTGTTAGACTGCATCATACTACTGCTGGGCAAAGAGCTCTCCCGAAGACTTCCATTTCTCATTAACTCTTATGTAAAATGACTCTTATCAAGAAAATAAGTAAGTACTAACGACGCTGCTGCGGTTTTATAGGTATAACTGGTTTAGCACAAATCATCCTAAGAATTTATGAAAAGAAATCGACTTTCACTGTTCACGGACAATAACTGTAATATCATAACTCATAACAGGCGCAACTGAAAGTACCGTATTTAATCCTTGACATATCTTCCGCACAATGCGCGGGACAGTCCGTCCATGATAACAGAGGCAGCATGGGCGCGCGTCCCGCGTCCCGCGTCCCGCGTCCCGAGGCATTGTGTCGCCTTGTCGCACTGTACCGCGGTGCCGTCAACCGCATTGTTCTGATGCAACTCCGCGTCTTTTGTTGTTCCGTCGCTTACGTAGGAGGAGAAAACACCAATAGATTTTAAACTTTATTTGGGTATAGGTAAGGTGTGATTTGCATTGGTGTTTTCCCAAGTGCCATGTTATGGAGAGGCTCTCGATAGAAAAATAAACGCAAATGAAAACAATGATTTCTCGTTTTGTAACCTACGGTTTCAGTTTCCCAATGGATTCCCATGAAGGACGTCGACCAGTAAACGGACCGTTTTGTAACAGTTAACTGTGACAAAGTTAGTTAATTGGCGGTTCAGCGGTTTTACGGAACTGTGATTTATTGAATCAATGTTGGAAATCATATTTCTGAGTATTGAGTTACTGTTGTAACTCAGTTTGATTTAATTGGTACGGCAAGTCATAGTTTTATTGAACAAAATGTAAAAGTATGTGCACACAAAAGTTTAATAATGTGCACGTAGAGGAGCTCACGGCTAAATAATAACAGCTGCTCGGGTCGATCTTTAGGTTAAGCCGTGCTTGCCTAGGTTAGTCTGTAGATGGGTGACCACTCTTGCATACCGAGTTTCCTCCATGCCTCGGAATGCACGTTAAGTTGTTGGTCCAGGCTGTCATTTGTAGACCTTTGACGATCGTCACAGGTGGTCAGTGGCCTGAAAGTCTGACAACAAGTCTTACCAAGGGGTATCGTATTACCCAGTACTAACTAGGTTGTGGAGGTCAGATAGGCAGTCGCTCCATTTAAAATACTAGCATTCAGCTGCATCCGGTTAGACTGGAACCCGACTCCAACGAAGTTGGAAAACGGCAGGCAGATGATAATGTTTTTGATTTTAAGTCATGACGAGGCCGCTAAATAATGCAATATGTTATGTCCCTGTCTAACAAATAATGCACTTACACCAATGCTGCACCAAAACCTGCACCCAAAAATATGTTTTGCTACTACCATCACGTAGTTTGAAAATCAACCCGCCTTCAGACACAGTCGCGTAACAAGATCCTAATTAACAGGCTCAAACGTAGTCGGCTCATAGAAACAAATTCGTCCTTTACATTGTAATTAACTAATTGTATTCGGATCTCTTGCCCAGAGATAAGGTCTCAACCCGAACTGGGCAAACCGGACAATGAAATCAAATTGGAACGTTTACCGATAAACCGGCCCTTGCTAGCCTTTTAACGTTGGGTTCTACCCAAATTATGGGTCAAAGTGAACGCCTATTGTAGAATTATTATAGTTTTGTTCGTAAAGATTGAGCTTCTGATTTCCTTTCCGGAGTTGGTCAGATTTGTTGGTCGGTTACTATTATTTACTGACCTCACGATCATGATTTGTTTAAAATTTCTTCATCATCAGCCTATGAATGGTCCCACTGCTGGGACACAGGCCTCCTCTTTATGAGAGGGAATGGGCTATAATGCACCACGCGGGCCCAGTGCGGATTGGTAGATGTCACATATGTCTTCGAATTTTAAGGTTCTAGGACATAGCGGTTTCCTCAAGATGTTTTCCTTCACCGTTTTGAGAGCAGTGGTGATGAAATAAATTGCACAGAGTAATGCGCCTGCCTGGGTTCGAACCCACGACTTACTGTATTCGTAAGTTGCGGCCGCCACCACTGCCACTGCTGCTCTTTAAAAATTTAAATTCTATATAATGGTTGAGACGGATACCCGAAAGGCAAATCACAATTTACCAAATGTTATTGGCAGAAAAATGTGTATTCAGTGCTGAGGCACTGTTTTTCATCAAACGCTGCCCTTACAATAATGAGCACGAAAATTTAAATTTTTTTTCACGTACCTATTCCAGGAAATGCTAAATAAATATTAGCCGTTGCTGGTAATTTTATCGAAGGTTCCGAGAAATATAAAAAAGTTTCCTCAAAAACAACTCATAATAGACGCGTATATACCTATTTATTAATAGCTGGCTTCTACCCACGGCTGCGCCCACTTGACAAAACATTTTGTTATGGTACTGGTTTAGCAATTAGTGTAACTTTCACGATTTTTTTTAATTCGATGAGTAGTTTCAAAGATTCCCTTCAACATCCAAATTTACAAAGTTAGCTTCTTTTTAATTTTAGGAAACAAAATCTAACAACAATCTTAAACAAAACGAAAACTCCTGAAAAAAACCCATTCTAAATGTCAGTGGCACACACGAGTAGGGGCCATTTAGACCCAAACAATTACTGGCTCCTGCCAGCAACACCTCGTATTCAAACAAACCATATGTCACAAAGTTTTGCGGGGTCGAATGGGCCCCTAGCTGGGCAGACTGACCTGGATTAAAATCTAGGACGGGTGCCTGGAACATTTGGCTCACGAATGAAAAATAATTCAATTACTAGAGCCTAGTATTTAAATAGTTGTAACTAGACAACTGTAATTGTAGTCCTCGCGTTGGAGTTTTGGATGACAAATATTTTGCTTTTTGTTATTAAATGAAATGGAAGCGTTTGTTTATCAACCAGTTTATTTTGTCTTAGTATGTGCCCTAATGATATTAATAGGATCGCCCTCTATCACATTGGAGTTAAACATACTGCTCTGCGTCTTTGGTCTAGTGGAGCTTTGGATAGCGTGAGATCCTATGTTCTGCCCAATTCAGGTAAAGTGTTATTGGGTTTATTCACTACCTAGTGATTTCTCATTGCAGTAGTAGCTCGAAGTCTAGATACGTGCTCGCAACGTGGAACTTAAACAGAACTATCGAAATTGTGGTGTATTGCTATAGGTACATCCCTGCCAAACTCTATGAAGAGTAGTCACAGTCGTGATATTTTGTGATGATTTTAAAGAGATACAAGACCATATTTTACTGGTACCTACAGCGAAATATTTAGACGCTGAGCCTCTTCTAATTGGAAGATTGATAACTAATTAATTCTAGTCACGAAGTTTTAATTTTTTGTGAAGCAAATACTAAAAGGTTTCGGCTCCAATTTAGCTATAAATCTACGTCAGAACCTGACAAGATAAATACCTTAATTGTAAATACACTAGTGGGGTGGCAAACAGGGGTACTCAACCCAACCAAGCATGACAACACATGCTGATTTCTATGCTATGTCTAAGAAAAATAATTATAAATGAATTAAACTCACATTATGGCAAACACCATTTAATAGATAGTAAGCTCTATAATATACAGACACAAAAACCTACTTGGTTTTATACATACTGTGCATAAGTTACAACAACAACATTTAATAATAACAGTTAAATTATAATGTTGAATGTTTATTCTACCAACAGAATATACTAACCAAATAAATACTGCCATTACAGCAATAAAATAAAATATATAGACCGAAAATGAAAATAAAACCATCTCTCCGACTAGATCTGAATTTCCAATGAAATATTAAGAAAAGCAATCAAGTGAACTGAAACAACATTATACAAGAGCTACCTATTATAATATTTTTGGACGAAAATTCTTAAAAGCAGTGACAAGAAATAAAGTAGGTATCTAAGCATGCAGGGTGTAAACAGACTCTTCACGAAGAAGCATTCTGTACATCAAACTGTAACTTAAGGCGGTGGTATCTGCTAACGAGAGGTTTTCTCCATGTAACTCCTCTTTGATGAGTGAATATATCTGTTCAAAAAAAATACATGTTGCTTATTAGACTCTTAACTTTAATTGGTACAATTGAAATAATTCTAACTTTATTATTACTATATGAAAAAAATGTACAAAGTGAAGCATTTTTTCTTCGAAATTTCGTAACTACTCCTAAACGGCATTAAAATTTAGTAATTTTTTTCCACTCAAATATTCGTCACGTTTTTCTTCACAAACTGTAAAATTGGAATGTTGATCTAATGATTTATTAGGCTACAATTGATTATTCCATGCATTCTATAGTAACAGAATAGGCGGGTCCGTGCGTGGGCGACGGGCGGCAGTGCAGCTCGGACCGTCGGACGTGGAGGTTGTGCTGCTCTGCTCGCTCGCATTATAATGCCCCGATTTTCGCATGGACGATTTAGTATTCTAGTTTTTAGTCAGATGGTCATTTTGCAAGTAAGGTATTTTATTTTGCGCGCTTGGACGCTTGCTATAAGACTAATTCAGTGATTTGTATTGTGAAGTTTATTTATTTTTCGTGAACCTACCGTGTGTGCATAAATGTCATAGTTAAATTTATATTTTTAAACTCGTGATATCTTTTGAATGGAACGTCCGAATTGGATAATTTAAAAAGTACTTTAGAGGTTTTGAAGCAGTCTTGAATATAAAGTATTTTATTTTGATAAGGATTAATACCACGATACAAATAAAGAGCCTTTTCTAGCGGCGACATTTCAATTCAATTTTCAACCGACTTCCAAAAAGGAGAGGTTCTCTATTCGACTATGTTTTTTTTCAATAAATTAACACTTATTGTGGCATAACTATAATAGTTAGACATGTGCTGTTGTGACACTTTCTGTAAATAATGATGCGTTCTGCAAAGTCGTAGTACATTATTTTCTTCTATCATCAATACTTTTTGCAGCGTACGCGATGTAAATATTTTAGATATTTTTTTTACACCTCGGGTTACATTATTGGAATTTTAAAGGATCCCAATTTTTTTGAAAATATAATATTTATTTATTTTATTCATTAACACATACATTTGTTTTAACAGGTAAAACCCAAGCTAAGAAAAGTAGTAAATATAGCCTGTCACCCGAGGATAACGTAGCTTTTCAACAGTGAAAGCATTTTTCAAATCGGTTCAGTCGTTTCGGAGCCTATTCAATGCCAACAAACAAACAATTAAAATTGTTCGGACCGCGAACCAGCGAATCTAATGCATACCTAGTAGGTAGGTACATTATAGTAACGATGGAATAGCAATACAATCTATAATCTTACAATTTATTTACTTTTGAGAGCATTTCAAATTGAATCTAAGGGCGCGATGGCGCTGCCGTGTGCGTTTCGATGGCGCGACCACGGCGTTTTTTTTTTAAAAAAACAAGCCAATATTATGCAAAAATTTGTAAAAAATTATTCCCAATTTGTTAAAGTTATGGTTAAAAAGTTATAAGGGTTTGAATGTGGTCGCGCCATCAAAACGCGGAGAACCACGCGTGGTTCTCCATCTTTAAAAGTAAGCCTTGCAGAAACTTGAAATTTAGGGAAATAACAGATAGAATTTAAAATATATGTAAATATAGAAAAAAATCCTAGGTTTATATGTATTTTAGGAGCTGTAAGACTAAAACCCAATGGCTGCGCCATTGAAACGGTGAAAAACACGTTATCGCCGATATCTCGCTGAAGAAACATCGCAGAGGTCTGAAGTTTTTTGTAAAACCTAGATTTGAATTTGTCAAAATTTGTAAAAATACACAAAAAAATCCTAGATTTCAGGAACTGTAAGTACGGTATCGCTTAGAACCTTCAATACGTTCTGAATATTTTGATAGGTTGACCACGACTTATTTTTTATAGAAAACTTTACACCTATTGCATTAGAAGTTATTTTTCAAGGATTCAAAATTTAATTAAAATGAAACGATAAGATCCAAAAACATGTTTATTTCTTTAAAAAACACATAAATCATTGTTTGTTTACTGTCTTACACTAAGATATTTCATATATTATATTTTTAGCTGAAAAAACATCTAAATTAATAATCTGAATAACCTGTGAGTTAAGTGTATTTTTAATTAAAAATAAATAAATTAAAATTAAACAATAAGATACAAAAACAAAATAAATTTCATAAGAATTAATAAACATACGACTTTTCATTTTAATTTAATTTAGAATCCTTGAGAAATAATTTCTAATACAATAGGTGGAAATTTTTCTGTAAACAAAGTCATGGTCACCATATCGAAATATTCAAAACTTTATTACAGGGGTTATACTTATTATATATTTTTTTTCCTATTATCGTTAGTTCTACATATTTAGGTATTGTTTAAAAAAAATCTAGCTAATACTTACTTTCTTCGATAAATAATCACGACTTCTTTCTAAGCGTCAAAGTAACAGTTAAAGGAATAAATATATAATAAATAAATAGGTTTTACAAAAAACTTCATACTTCTGCGATGCTTTTTCAGCGAGATATCAGCGATAACGTGTTTTTCACCGCTGCAATGGCGCGGCCAAGAGGTTTTAAGTCTTACAGCTCCTAAAATATAAACCTAGGATTTTTTTCTATGTTTTTACAATTTTTTTACAAATTCAATCTGTTATTGACCCGAATTTCAAGTCTCTGCAAGGCTTAGTTTTAAAGATCTCCGTGGCCGCGCAGTTCTCCGCGTTTCGATGGCGCGGCTACGTTCAAACCCTTATAACTTTTTAACCATAACTTTGACAAATTCATGGTTTTGGGAATCAACTTTTACAAATTATTACAAAATCTTGTCGTAGTAGTTAAACGAAAATGCTGTAGTCGCGCCATCGAAACGCACACGGCGCGGCCTCCTGCGAAGAGCGCGAGTCACACTATGCGCGCGTAAAAATGTAACGGGGAGCGCGGGGAAAATATTTAGCTCCGCCCAGATCCTCAAGGCTGTTCGCGCATACCAGCCCCTTAACGCAAAAATTACCGCTGGGAAACGCCTTTTATTTTTGGGTGAAAAACTACGTTTTACGGTAGAACTCAATGTAACGCACTCAAAACATTGTGCTAATGGATGGATTGAACAGTATAGGGGCCGTAGAGATGTGTGAAGTAAAAATCTTACATTAAAAACATGTATTAAAAAAAACTTGTGAAGAAGATGAAACTTTGACCCCCAATATCTCAGTAACTAGAAGGTTCGGTCTAGAAAAGAAAGATCGCAATGACGGGAGAACAAATGCCTTTCGGCTTCGTTAAGAGTCTTTTTACACCCTTTATTCTGCTCTTGTACTAACTGGCCAAACCAGAAAAAACGAAAAAAAGACACCACTTGGAAATTTTTGAAATTATCATCTCTTTCTTCCTGGGGGTTTGAAATGGCTGCCTTAGCAGAATCATAACAGGATAATAATATGACTTACGTTAAAATTCTTAAAATGAACGCAGGCGCAGTTAATACTATTTGTTATGAAAACTCTAACAAAGCCTATTACAACATCTACGTCATCAACTGCCAAACTTTTCAAAACTAGGTTGTGGTCGGCTTTAAGTCTAACAGAATACTGCTGAACACCAGAACTTCATAAAGAGTTGGAAGACTCTCGGGCTTCTGATTACCGACTTTCAATGATCAATGAATGACCACCGGGACCAACAGCTTTACATAATTATGAAGTTTTGTGGCTGGGTATGTAATGGACGGTCATCCATCTACAGGCCGGCCTCCCGTAGCTTAACCTTCGTTAGACCCGTGTAGCGGTTATTATTTAGCCACGGGCTTTACTGTCTTACAGCCTTATTCATAAAAAGTTAGAGCCTCCTTGAAGGCTCCTTGATGGCCCGATGCTAAAAAACATGATTCATAAACGTCTGCTAACGCTAATCAGTCCATCAAGGCTCTGCTAAAGTTAGAAGACTGTTGACCCTCCTTTATCTCTCTGCTAAGTCACAAAATGGCGGCCGCAAATTTGAACAGCTGACTTTGACAAGAGCAAAAAACCATACCGATGATAATTTTAGTGAAGGGAGGGTTACGCAGATTAAAAAAAAACCAGGAAAAATTATTTTTTGGAATTTGTATTTAAAAAAATCCTCTTAATTAGGTATCTAGATGATACGTGTACTAACAATAAATATGAAAAAAAAAAATTAGGATGATTAACATAGTTACGGCTTTTTGCACTTAGGTACAACATAAACATGCGAATCGGAAATGGCGGGAAAACAAACATCTCGCTTTTTTTTAAAGTTGATCTTGGGGTTGTATCGTCAAATTTTTATCTTTTCTTATTGGTTTATCATTTCTGTTTTATTTCTTTTCTTTTTTCTCGTGTGTATTTGTAAAAAAATCTGTTTTCCCCAATGATATTATAAAGAAGATACGCCATGTTCATACTGAATGGCGTTCAGATATCGTTGCGAGTAATTTAAAACTACGACAGCGATAGATAATACGGAACGTATAAGATAGAAAGAGATAGCTAGCTATCAAAGTGCAACAATTGTGTCACTTTGTCCGCAACAATTTGTGCGTGCTAGTGCGATATCTACCTCTTTTTACTATATAATATCATTGGTTTTCCCGCTAATTTGCTGTCATTGCTGTCAATTTTTTTTTAATTGTCGATGAGGCCATTTTTAGGGTTCCGTAGCCAAATGGCAAAAAACGGAACCCTTATGGATTCGTCATGTATGTTTGTCTGTCCGTCCGTATGTCACAGCCACTTTTTTCGAAACTATTTGGTAAGTAGATGTATTCTGTGAATCGCATTAAGATTTTCACACAAATATAAAAAAAAAAAACAATACATTTTGGGGGTTTCCATACTTAAAACTGAAACTCAAAAATTGTTTTCATCAAACCCATACGTGTGGGGTATCTATGGATAGGTCTTCAAAAATGATATTGAGGTTTCTGATATTTTTTTTTTCTAAACTGAATAGTTTGCGCGAGAGACATTTCCAAAGTGGTAAAATGTGTCCCCTGTAACTTCTAAAATAATAGAATGATAAAACTAAAAAAATATATGATGTACATTACCATGTAAACTTCCACCGTAAACTGGTTTTAACTTAATTAAAAAAATACACTATTATTAAAACATCGATCAAAGTTACAACGAACTACAAGAACTTTTATATTATGTTACTTGCTGCTACGGAACTTTTTTGTCTGTTGATTTGTCAAGATGGCCAACATAACGCGTCTAATCCGTCTATCAGCAGCTCATTAGCTAGCAGACTGCTAGCAAGCGTTTATGAATCATACTTCTTGACAACCGTCTAACAAGCCTAATGAGTCTGCTAGCTAACAGACCAATCAAACCTCAATTAAGGATTTTTTATGAATAAGGCTGTTATTAAACTTTAAATATTTAAACACAAGGATATTCACAAAAACCACTCCCGTTATATTGTTTACAAAGTCTGAAAGTTATGCTGACAAGTATCACAGTTTCTTTGTTCCCACAAAATATCGAAAACTACAACGATTTGTATAATTCTTTCGTTTTTCCCACAGAAAGGGAATGGCTATATAATGAGCCAAAACTTTCCAACTCACTTGAAAACTGTGTTCGCTCCGGTTTCCTTGGCTACAAGGCGGATATATTTTTTCTGTATTTATTATAACTTTCTTTAAGAAAGCTGTAAGGAAATCATCGAGTGTATTTGCTTATTTTTGTGCCAAATTAGAGTTATGTGAAGGGTATTGGATGCTTTGAATTTGTTTGCACGGATCATTAGACTCATAAACTGGACAAATACAAGTAGGAATTGTGGAAACGGCAAGCATCAAACTTAGTTCAATACTAGACATAATCCTCTCCCAAGTTTCACCACAACATTCTGTCTTCCGCCTTCGGAAACCACAGCAACCGCACCTACATTCTTTATGCCTGAGGTTTCGAGAGCCTATAGTCTACGGACCCTGTGTTCTAACCGTCGCGATCGGTTGCGTTAATATGTAATGGTAGCTTTCATATGTTAATCATTTGTTTGGATAGCCGCAAAACACCCTCGGTCGTCAAATCGACATGACGCGCTCGGTTTCACCGGACCAACTCACCAAACTCACACAACTCGACGATTGCGTTGGTTAGGACACGGTTTGAAATGTTTAGCTGTATTACAGAAACAAATGAAAATGACAATACGCATTATGTTCTTTCAGATCTAGATGACCCATGAAATCGTGCCTGAAAATACGTCATACCAGAGATACAAGTGTGGTTATACTCTCACAAAAAATAGCTCCAACAAAAGGAATCAAGCATCGCGATAACTTTATTCATTCAACAGCCGCTATTACGTAAATCAGTTGTAAAGTGGCCAGGGCCCTTCGCAAACGGGTTACGACGGGAATCTTTTTATGGCGCCCATTTGATATTGGCGGGATGATAGCCACATATGCGACGCGGTGCCAAGCACGGGGCCTGTGCGCGCAGCTCGTAAACATTACATTATGCTTGCGACGGAGCGAAGGTCGGCTGGCTTTGTACTGGGAAACAAAAGATATGGGAGCTATTATGAAGATATTATTAAAGCAGCTGTATTATTTATTTTGTACGGAACCCTATTATTTTTCAAAAATAAAATTTACTACTTATAACATCAGCTATATTTCAGTAAAAGTCCAGCCGTTTCGGAGATTAGCCGGAACAAACAGACAGACAGACGGTTTTTTATAAATTATTTCATATGTATTCAATGAAAAGCGGAAATTACAAACTTACACCTCTGTTTTTTTATTTGGAGGAAAATAATAACGTGTAACAAAAAAACTTAAAAACAAAAATAATAACGTAAACAATAAATAAATACGTGGCTAAATAATAACAGCCGCTCGGGTCGATCTTTAGGTTAAGCCGTACTTGCCTAGGTTAGTCTGAAGCACGTTAAGCAGTTGGTCCCGGCTGTCATTTGTGATCTTTGACAGTCGTTACAGGTAGTCAGTGGCCCAAAAAGTCTGACAACCAGTCTTACCAAGGGGTATCGTATTACCCAGTACTAACTGGGTTGTGGAGGTCAGATAGGCAGTCGCTCCATGTAATCCAGTTAGACTGGTAGCCGGCCCCAACATAGGTGGGAAAGATGACCTCTGTTTTTTTATTTGTAAAGATATAGATTTAAAAACAAAAAGGAACAATATTTATTGAAATAATGGTTTAAATATCAAAAGACGAAAGGTCATCGCCAAGCAAAAAACCATCTCTCACTGGACAAAAACCCGGAACAATGTTAATATTTTTATTCGCATGAGCAACAGCGATGTTTGGTTTATTTATGTGAAATTACAGCGGTCAATAGCGCTGTAGTACACCGCTTTGCATGAAACGGGCTGTCATGTGTTCGTGCTCACTGTTTACCAACACATACTTGTGCACAAGAGTGTGTACTTACACACACTTGTGTAGTGTGTACTTGTGCGCGATAATCTCGGGAAATACTTTACCGTTTTGTGGTCCCACCCGGTTTATATCTTTAATTTCGTTCGCTTTACTGATGGCTGAAATGGTTTTGGTGAAGTGAAAACAGAAATAGTTTATTACTTCAAGTTTCTCGCAGTTATAGAAACTTATGAACAGAATTATTGCACTGCCAGTGAATTCTGTAATTTCTTGGCAAATATGATTATCTTTACAAGTTTTCTTTAACTTTAATTTGGTACGTTCTTTTATATATACTTAATCCATTTTATTGCTTTATATCTTGCTTTTTCGTTCCTATGTTTTGACGTTTGTTGTTAGATTCAGAAGGTTTTCATCATCTGCGTAGCCTTTTCTCAACTATGTTAAGGTCAGCTTCCAGTCTAACCGGATGCAGCTGAATACCAGTAGTTTATTTGGAGCGACTGCCTATCTGACCTCCACAACCCAGTTAGTACTGGTTAATACGATACTTGGTAAGACTGGTTGTCAGACTTTATTGGGCCACTGATTACCTGTTACGACTGTCAAAAATCTACAAAAGATAGCTGGAAGTCTGGGACGAAATGTTTAACGTGCTTTCCGAGACACGGAAGAAACTCGGTATGTAATGGGTGGTCTTAGGTGCAGATGTTAAATTAAATTTAACTTTGCTGTAATAATTCCATATATTGCCTGCCGGTCTAAACACGCGTTCGTTCACGACGACGGTTTTGGAGGAAGGGGAAAGTGACAGCGCTTTTCCACAGATAACTAATCTTAAGATAATACAGATGCAAAACCTTACTTTTTGCACAGACTAAAATTACTTAATGTCTCGGACAGCACCCATCCACAGGCCAACCTTCCGCCATAACCTTAAGATCGACCGAGCGGCTGTTGTTGTTTAGCCACGAGCTCCTCCACGAGTTACTAGAAAGTGTAGGTGGTATATTGACTTACCACCTACATCTTCCAACAACTATTGTCTCTTATTAATTGATCTGAGTAGATAACAAAGGGATTAATATCAAAAGTGGGTCGTTGTTTGTTTAATGTCGTGCTGCCCTTGATATAAGATAGCAGCAGGCCAAAGCGTGTTACACGAGTTTCACTTAGAATATAAACTAAACTTAGCTTTCAGAAAGTCAAGTAGGTATACACTAAGGGTTCAATTAAATTAGCTAGCAAGACTCCGCAGGCGGACAGGATATCGAATTCAGTTCGATCCTGTATTCAACTCTTGTTGAATTAACGTTAAGTTAGGAAGTGTAGATTTTTGTAAAGGTTCGAAATGCGTCTAAAATTACAACGATTTTTATAGATTAATATAAATTCTAGTGCTAAACGGTTAGGAAGTACATAAATATTTCAAAACTTACGGACGGGGAAACAGTAACGCAGCCAAGAGTTTAATTTCACATTTTATATTGAAAATAAAATAAAATCGCGCCAAAAGTTCGCAACCAGTAACGAAATATATCCGAAAAGCACTGTACCTGAAATAAATATGGAGTTGCGTTTTCAATAAAATGTTCTGAAATTGAATGTGTCAGGGTTCATGTTTGGCAAGAAATTGTGCATCAAATTGACACACTACATCGATTTTCCGTGTTATAATAGTTTTATGCAACTGTTATAGTGGTAGTTGCTAGTGTTTTAAAGACCTTTTATTAGGCCTCAACCTTCTGGGTCTTCTGGTGTGATGTAAGATTTAAAGCGCTTGCATGACATTGAGTGGGGGCGTTATTGGTAAACATTTGAGTAACACTAAAGTGTATTTGAAAAAAAAAAACAAGATGGTAGCGCACGGGCCATTTTAGTTGCTTTTTTATTATTATTATTTGCCATTTGTGTCCCACTGCAGGGCAAAGGCCTCCTTTTCATCTTTCCACTTTCTCCCTACCCAGTGCTGTTTCGTCTAAACCCGTTCCCAAAATGAACGGCTGTTCAATAAAATTATCTAAAAGAAAAGTGACCCACAGTTGAGTTATTGGTGTGTAGTCACAATCAGTACGGAGTTTACATGAAGGTGGTGGTAAGCACGACATGATTTACACATTTTGAGTGTCATGAAGGTTATTGCAACAATGTCAAATAAACTCGGCTGAAGGCTACAAGATTTAAGCATTTGAATGTGCATAGCAAAAAGGTGATAGAGGGTGGCTCACATCTTGAGACTACTTTCGAGACTACTTTACGAGAATACTTTCTCGAGATTTAATTTCTGATGAAAAAACGTGTCTAATCTTTGGGAGCAGAATATTTCCAAAAAGGATTCGTCATCGCGAGTCCGTGACATTTATACTGGCGTGTTTGCGCATAGAGAAGTCTTCACTCATTCGATCAGATACACGTAACGCGCGCACAACACTGATAAAACAGCTAATTTTAGTCGCTTAGTAACTGAACGGCCTAATAAGTATGTATACTCTGTGGCGTTTGTTTTGACATTTAACTTTAAAGTGTTGAACAGGTTATGTTTACAAAGTTACGGTAGAAACTATTCTGAGTTTCTACAACGTTACAGGTGAAAGATGTTGATTAGTTCCTGAATTCCATCAACACAGCAACGTTACATGAAAAGGCTATAGTTAGGCCAATATTGAAACGGATGAATTGGACACGAAACATTGTGTACGTATGAGCAAATTGGTTTTAGAATTTGTGACACATCATTTTGAAGTAAAGATCTTAATAAAGTTTATAATTGAATAGCTGTGCTAAATAGTAATTAGGTTTTCTTGTGTGTAAAATGTTGCAAATAATTAAGAATACAAAAATAGGTAGTGTTAATAAATTTTCTGAGTAATTCGACGACATAAGTACACCTGTCATGGTTTCATTTGCATGATACATTTGAGGTTCCCCAAGATGGCTACAAATATCATTTCGTATTGCTACATAGCATAAGGATAAAGAACCAATGACTATAGGAATTAACAAGTCCTGCTGTGGAGACCACGTATCGGCAAACATGGCGTGAAATGCACCCCAGCTAGACGGACGGACTACCTTAAAAAGGTTGCCGGGCAGACTGGTTTCGGAAGACGAAGGACTGTGAGTCGAGGCGCAGCTTGGGTGAGACCTTCGTCCAGCTGTGGACTGTAATAGGCTCAGTTTGATCGATATTTGATATTACATACACTGATGTTCAAACATATTATTTTACCAAAACAATGAAAGACATTGTGTTTTTGTTCAGAAATCGCCCTCAATAACTCCAAATCCGCAATCACAGCGTACTAATAGACAAAGGAAACTATTCGTACATTCGCTGATTCCCAAGTCTCCGAGCCACTTCCCATCGATCCTCCCAAAATTATTGAGTGTAAGAGGCGATTGTGTAACAAAGAGAGGTAATATTTCATCCCTCTCCCCTGGGCCTGGCCACTACAAGTTATAACCTCTGGCCCCACGTGAGCCTCCTTAGAAAGTTGGTCGCCATTCGTTTGGCTGATGATTTACTTATGACTTATATGCATAATTTAGGGGTTGGCAGTTTGTGCTGCTCTAAGGTGTTTGTTTGTGTCGCTCTGTCTTAATTGATGGTCTGGAAAAGTGTGTTTGTGATCTTGCTATGTTGAAATGTTGGTACTAATTTGCTCATGTATAGTAGAGGCCGGGTAGAATAGAGTGCAATGGTGAAGCACTTTCAACTTTGTACACTCAACTTTGTATGGATAAAAAAGACAGGAAAACATGCTAAAACCATAAATTTATCACAAGGTCTTGGTTCCTAATTGATTTATGCATTTAAGAGTTATGAGGTCACAATAGAACGAACATACCTATACGTAGTTACAAACAGGGTTAGTTTTCAATAACCAGCCAAAATTTAAAATTAAGATCTAGCTATCAAACCAAAACTGCATTTTAAATAATTATTATTGTCGAAAAATATAAAATAAAATAATATCATTCATTTGAAAGTGTCCTAAAAATTTCCTAAATCATAAACCTTGTGGGAATCAATGCACTTGTGTGCGTGCAAGTGCATGCTCCGCCAAATGTATGTGTGTGCTAACTGCTACATATCTAGACTGTTGAACTGATTGTGCTGTTGTAATATCCACACTTTTGCTTTTTAGTGGTGGACAGGAATGAAATTTAGAAAATATTCGATTCTAAACCATTTTTGAAAATTTAGCCGGTCACTGAAAACTAACCTTGTATACACGTGCTCGAAAAACATTACCCTCCTTCTGGGTCAGTCGGGTACTCGACTACTCGTGCATGCGAGCTACAGTTATGTCGCACAAGCGTTAATCACGCTTCCGTTTGTCGCCGTCACGTAATACAGTCGAATGCAGACACTTTAAAACTTACTATTTTGAACTAAAAGTAAATTATTATAAAATGACAAACTCATAAGAAAATTTTAGAATTTATAAAATTCAATAATTTTTATGACACTCCCCACTCCTTAACTTGTCCGACTCAAAGTAAGACAACTCCCTTATTGCTATGTACCTTGAAAGGCGGACAGTTCCAGAGCACCAGGCATACTCGAAAGCGATCGCTATACAATACATAAATCCCGTCTATATTCATGTATCCTAAATCTTGTATTATTTTCCATGCGAGGGACAAGTCTCAGCCGCAAATACGTTCCGATAAATCACGAAATATTGGTGGGTTCACCTTTGATAATCAATATCGAGAACACAACGCGCACCACAAAACCCAACTCTATCTTCACTGTGTACGGTTGGATTTCCATTAGTGGTGTTACAGGATGATATTGTCTGGCTAGGGCCGTCACGCACTATGAATATGTGAGGTGTTACTGTTCTGCGGGGATAGAGGCGACATGTGTCGAACGAGCGACTATTTGTTTACTCGGTATCTTGGGCTGTCATTTTCCTTCTACGAGTAGTAAACACATGCAATCTTGGGAAATAATGTATGTTTCAGACTCGTGTGGACTGGACTTGAGTTTTCGATTCAAAATGCTGCGAGAACATCGTTTGTCTGTGTGTTCTCGATCAAATTCATTTTATCAAGTAAGTATTAATACCTGGTTCGTTGGTCTAGTGGTCATAAGAAGTGGTGAGTAGGTTGTCTTAAATTCGCTTCCCTAGTCAGGCAAAGTCTAACTAAGTTTTTCATTCAGGAATTTGTCAGTTGCAGTCCGAAGTATGGATCTGAGCCCGGTTAAAGGTAATAAGCTCACATTGGAGTTAATATCACTGGGAAAATTATTGTGTACTATACCTAAATTAACCTCTGCTTAACCCTTCAGGAATTACAGACGTGGTGTTATATACTATACATTTTATATAACGTTATATTGGAAAACAGAGCCTTAATTTCTTCTAAATAGATTTGTTAATTATCTACATCTACACTAATACATATTACAAAGAGGAAAGATTTGTATTTTTGTGTGTAAGTTTGTAATGAATAAACTCAAAAACTCCTGCAGCGATTTCAAAAATTCTTTCATTATTATAAAGTCTAATCACCATAACTAACTATATTTTATCTCCGTACTTCCAAGGGAACGGTAACTACGCGGGTAAAACCGCGTGACGTCCGCTAGTATAATTATTATTTATATATTAATATTATTCATATATTAAATATTATATAATTTTATTACATTACATATATTATTTTAATATTATTATTTTGATACAGTTACTTCAGCATAAAGTCTAGTAACTCGTTACAAGTTTAAATCTTGATTTATATTCAATGTTTATGTTCCTATGTTATCAGAAAACCAAATTTACACGCGGTCAAAGCGTATGCGGTCTCATCAATGTAAATTGTGCGTCTGGTTTGTACGTCCACAAGTGTAATCAGATGTATTTGCATTTGATCTACAAATATGCACATGGTGAAATACAGGGTGTAAACAGACTCTGCACGAAGCCGTCAACCAAGCATTCTATACATCAAACTAAGGAACCCTATGCAAAATTTACTTTTTTTTTGGGGTGAAAAATCTGACTTTTTGGTAGCGCACTTAAACATTGTGATGATGGATGGATTGAATAGTACGGGGGTCGTGAAGGTGTAAGTAAAAAAAGTTGGCCAAACTTTGACCCCCAATATCTCCGTAACTGGAAGGTATGGTCTAGAAAAAAAAAATCACAATGACGGGGAGAACAAATGCATCTTTGCTTCGTTAAGAGTTTTTTTACACCCTTTATTACCAATATATCCATATGACCTATAAATATGGACAGACTTTAAAGTCAGGATTAGTTGTTACCGGGGTTGTGGGACTGTTCGAAAGAAATACCGTGGCCCCGGAACACAAAGGGCGATGAAGGAACATGGATGGGTTTTAGTCAGTAAAAGTCTGACACTCCCTCCTGCTCCGCCCAGAGCGGGAGGAGTCATTTGATGATTTCCCATCCGAAAAAAATAAAAATTAAAAAAAATATTTGTTGTTAACTGTGCCGGACGGGCGTTATCCGCTGATGGCGTGGATACGTGTACCTGGTGGTCTGCCTATACCCTATTATTACCGGGCGCACGCTTGTACTATACTTCGCCGCCAGATGGCGCTGACGTCCTACACCTAATTAACTGTAGCTGATCATTCTTCGCTATCTCAGGCGTAGACCTAACGAGGGGGGATAGGGGTTACTGGGAAAATAAGACACTTATTTAACTTTCATGACAGTACAGGAAGCGATTTCAGGACTATTCGCGCACTACTCATTCACTGTTTCTTTTAAATTTGCCGTACTGATGACTACAATTCCAAGAAAAGTCGAGTTTACTAAGGTACTCCAGAACTTTACTATAACGAGGACCCTGATTTCGCTTCCTGATTTCGGAAAACTTTAATGAAAATTTGATTATGGAAATGTACAATTTTTCTGCAGATTACAATGTTGAGCTTATGTTTAAACACATTATATACATCACCACACTTATACATAACGTTATTTATGTACAGACATAGAAACAACCAATATCTTTATTAAACTGTGGAAATTATTTCCATAAAACCGGACAACTTTTCCAAAAGTGTCTGGAGGAAGGGTCTTTCAGGCTGAATTACACGAAAACTGTTGCTGTGACTGTAAGTATATAATTGCCATATACTAGACGAGTATATGGCCCATCTAAAACTGTTACTTATTATTTCGTGTCTGTATTTTTCAGCCTGTAACGATCCTTCAACTGTAAATCTGTAAGACATTTTTTTCTTGTTTTTGTTGAATATGGCCGCGCTAGACCGTCATGCTCTCGTCTAAGTGGTTCAACTATAAGCTAAGTTATAAAAAAAGACTATATCCAGGCCTAAGTCGCCACCTAGGCTACCTGGACCTCGTGAAAACGTTAAATTACACTAAAAAACTCCACTTGCGAGCCTATATGTGTCTAGCGCGTCTGTAAAATACTATCTAACTATTCTAATTCACTGATGGCACTTGTTATATACCACTATATTGCCCATACACTGACTCTACACTATTTTTTAACTGTAAGCAACACTCTATGTGCTGGATTGGTGACGTTCGTCGCGAACATTAACTATTTCAAATATCATCAAAGGATATATCGCAAATAAAAGGTTACACACCTAGGTATTCTGACCTTTCGTTTATCTATTTTAGGATTCACAAGTTATTAGATCACCGTATACTAGACACACCGTGTTCCTCACTTACCTAGTTATTTACAATTTATATAAACAGAGGACAAAATATACTCACATTTGCATAGACTGATTGACTGAGTTTAATTTAGGCTAAATAATTTGGGGTAATACGATATAAGCAACACATCTTTAAATTAAAGTCATAGGTATATTTTACATATTTTCCAAACTAGAAACAAGCTTAAATTATTAATTTAAAAAATTACTTTATGTAAAAATGGAGAAAAGTCGTCAAAACATTCGTCCGCATCGTTGTCAATAGTGCAGAAGACAATGTTTATCTAATTTGTAACAGATCTACTTGCTCCTATTTAAAATAAATGGATAAGCAGACTTGTTCAATTAAATTTTAATAGAGGGGAAAGATAAAAAATACAGCTAGTTATAAAAAACTACCTAGCACGCACTCAGTTTTAAAGTTTATGCACTTAGATGGACAATAATGAGTTTACCACACTGTAAGAACGGGAACAGGCGTCAGGGTAGCAGGTCGATACCGGAGTAACCTTGAAATTGAGCTCTGAAGCAGTAGAAACGGCGGCAGCGCAGATCTCAGAGTTCACCAGGACAGCTCAGCAGCAAGACAGTGCAGAACTCAGGGCCAGACGTAGGACAGCCCTGCGAGACCAGTAGACGGACAGGCATGTAGTTAGCCTCCGAACATCGGGAGTAGAAGTCCCAGGAGCAACTTTCGTTGGATCCCCTGGACAGTTTTAAGAATCTCACCGCCAAAACCAAGCTGCTCTCTGATACTCCTCAAATCAGATTTCAGAGTAGACTTTTCAGCCGTCCGTCAGCTCGTTTCTCCCAAAGTAGTCTTCCTTTTTCAAATCTTAGTTTTCTTAGTGTCGCCATCATCTCAACTGACAAGTGTAGTCGGCCAGGACATATCCATGAGTGCGTAAATAATTTTATAATATAATTTAATATTAAGTTATTTAGTAAACAATCGTAATAATCTACAAAATATAATGGCTAAACACATATTGATAAAAATAATTTAAATTATACAAACCAAAAAGAGAAATCATAGAGCTAGACCATAGACTGAGCAGAACTGACAGTTTGACAATTTGACGCTTGACGTAAATATCACAACATGAAAATTATAATAATATTTTATTTCAGCTATTTTTAAGTAAATTAATCGTATTTAGATCGATTTGCTGAGTGTAGAAATATAAACAAATAGAAAGGATGATGAATAATATTATAAATGGTGAATATGAAGCGTAAGTATAGCATAATACTATATTATAAATTCGAGTTAAGTAATAAAATAGACTATGCTATAACTATCAAAATATAATATTACCCTAAACCTAAATCCTAACAGCTAATTTTAAGACTGTTACACTTAAAACTGAATAAAACAGAATTTAATAAACCCCTCTGACTGTGTTCCTGTTTGGATTTCTCATAAAAAAGCTCAGTTAGTGCGAAGCGACAGGTCCTAACACTTAGCAGCAACATACGCAGATTCATTTAACCTCCACAATTTGTGAGAGAATATTTTAACTTGATCTTTTTTATGTCGTTTATTTTTCAATTAATTGTGGGTTGTTTCACTAGTATTTTAAAAACGTTATCAACTAAGCTAAATAAGTATTTAGGCTTCATTTTTATAATGTGCCTATCGTCAAAATGTAGGTATCAGTCTGCGTGCCTAAGCTTTAGAACTTATGGAAATATAACGAGAAAGAATAGCTTATGTCGTGGGAAATATTTGCCAGTTAACAAGTATAAAGTTTACCTAGCTGAAGCTGCGAGTACTCACCTAATCGAGTCTTGAATAATTTTCTAGGTTCAACGACTGTCATTAAAGGTGTACTGTAAATATTTATTTTAAGGACTGCTAAATATTCAAAATTACTAGTCTCATTAAATTAAAAACTACACTAATAACTTTCTCAGAAAACACTAAGACAAAATGACGACAGCTAAGATCTACCTAACAATAGACTTGTAAAATTAAATGCAATTAATAGAATCTAGAACATTCCATTGTAATACAAGTCTAAGATTAAGGGCTTGTTCATTAGGATCTTAGAATATTAATTTGTTTGCGCCAGACTATTGTTTGGTACTAATTGAGAGATGTCTGACCTGGCCGGCGACGCGCCAGATATCGGTGTCAGCGTGTCATTGGGCCATTTGTTGATTTTAGACTATGGGAAGAAAAAATATTAGACCCTGAAATGAATGTTTAATCTTATCAGTTTATCATGCATGATCATAAGGTATTCTTCGTGCTGACCAATTTATGGGATCTAAAGATCCTGCCAACGTGTAAAGATTGAGTAGTCAGCAAGCAAAGAGACAAACAAAGTAAATTTAAAGCTTCTTCTTGCGAGTCGCACGGGACCGGTCAATGTGGCGACACTTGGGGGCCTATGTCCAGCAGTGGACGTCTTTCGGCTGAAATGATGATGATGAAAGCTTCTTATTCGACTCTGAAGGGGTGCTCAGTATCAACAATTTTAAAGGTATTTTTAGTGGCTTTAATGTTGCATTTGATCGTTTTCTTTTGTAATGATAAAATAATAATACTACGAAATTGTATTTTTGCGAGCACGAATTGAAAACCAGTAAAATAAAGAAATATTTAAAAAGTAGTGTCATAAGCAGATCCCACTTGTCAGGCCAACACAAACACACAGCACATCTCCGCTAGCTCCGCTCATCTCACGCTGCTAAAGGTAGTGTAGCTTTGACAAACGATCATTAGATGCAACCAGGCGGCGTCATTAGCCAGACACTCGACACCCCCAACACCCCCTGCCTTTACCCCACACTCACCCCTCCACGTCATTATAAAATATCCCACACGCCGACGCGTTATAACAAATGCGGAAAAACTACGTCCTCATTGAAATATGAGGTTAAACTTATTTATGTGCGCTCGTTTCTCTATGCGGCCGGAGTTAAATAAAAATATTTTGAATGCGTTTTTTATGCTTCTCATTTATTTTTATATACTGCTTCGTTCTCTAAACAGAAATAAAATAAACCAATTGAATATGTTCTTGCATAAGTTAGTCGAGTGGAAAGCGTTGGCAGGTTTAATATTCAATTCTCTTTGTGAATAAACTCAGTTAGTTGGACAGAACCTACAAAATGAACTAGTCCATAAAGTGGGTAAGCTAACCACCGAAAAGCTTGTTTTTAAACGAATTAACACTAGAGTAATTCGCAAAATTAAACATAATTTTGTAAAACAATTCTCTCTCGTAGACGTTGCCTACGACAGGCGTAGCAAGCGTAGCGGCGTAGCGGGCTCTACGAAAACGCTACGATTTAATTAATGCATTTCCAGAAAACGGGTTAAAAGCTTTGCTTTACACACAGTGAGCTCAGTCTTGTTATGTTAGTTTGTGTTATATACAAAGTATATAATGTAAACTAGCTTTGGCCTAGAGTTTGATCCAACTAACAATTAGTGAGATAGAACAGCGTCAGTGGGGCTAATAGCAGTTTTTGTTGGCAAATTAAGGTTATAATGTAAAAGAAGATAAGGGTGGTAATGGATTCTATTAGTACGTCTACGATGCTAAGGATCGGGAACAGAGTTCTAGACTAAGCCAGGTAGTATTTTTAAATCCATGTTTCCAACCGATGTTCTTTCTACTTAAATGAATAGTAACTTTATCAAGGTGTAAACTGAGATGATTTCAGAATATCAACTAATATTGAAAATTTCATAGAATTTTTTGATGTTGTAGTGCCAACTGTTGTTTTATCTTATATGACGTATAAACATTATTTTGTTAATTAAATTAAGTTCTTATTTCATTAATTCATGCCTCCTAAAATTGAGACGTAAATACAATTATTATAGCATGTACTACCCACCAAATTGTACGATTTACATAAAGTTCCCTATTTGCACTATTACAACATTACAATCGACGCTACTATTTGCAATCCAATCGTGTTCTAATATTAATTAACAACCTTTGTTTGTTCCCATTGTGCGCCAGCCCTCACACAATGGCCAGTGCGGCCCTCACACAATGGACCATATTGGCCATGCTGCCTTTTGTCCTATTACCAATGTACACAACTATTGAGGATTGAAAAATTTTGTTCTTTTTGTTTTGGGAAGGAAATATTTGGTTGCGATCTCCTTTCAAGTATTTCTTGTGAGTTGAGAAATTAAGGCAGGGTTTGCTCTTTCGTTTAGTGGTTTTATTTGTCCCTGTGACAGACCAGATTACGCTATTGTCATTCTTGTTAAGGAAAGCCTTATTATGTAATTTTGTCAGACATTGCTGGAAGTGTAGGAAAAGCTTATCACTTAGTCATGAATTGTATGTTAGTGAAGGGCGAATTTTTAACATTAAAACTGAACATGATCAGTACAGCGTGTTAAAAATCTAAACCATGTTCGAGAGCAGTTAGTGAAAGTGAGTCGTTGTTGCCAACAATTTACACTGACAGCCTTGCAGCGGTTTACATGTACTGATCGAAATTAGGCTTTACAGATGTTTGATGTGCTGAAACAACTTTTTTTTAGGGTGAAATATCACGTTTTAGTGTAAAACTCAATGAAACGCACTCAAACATTGTGCTTATGGACGCATTTAATAGTAACGGTTATGGAAGTTTTTAAAGTTATGAACTTAAAAACTAGTATTTGATAAAAAAAAACTTGTGAAAATGTTGGACTTTGACCTTTAATACCCCCTTTACCTTTTTTTTTACCATTTTATTTTTTTTTGTTTTTTTTTCTAAAAAAAATGATCGCAATGACGGGGAAAATAAGTGCCTTTTGGCTTCGTTAAGGGTCTATTTACACCCTTTATGATAGGTGTGTGTGGTTTGTGTTATCTATGAGATATTTTGTTTGATATCTCATAACTCTAGGTTATGAATGAGACCATATCAAAGAATCAACTGGCCTATGAATTATTTTTCAATAAAGATTTTCTTTTTGTTTTTATTTTTCATACAACAAAATCACGATTATTTTGTAAGACACCTGAAATATGACAACGTCGCATTTTCTTAGCTTTAAATATGAATTATTGGTTTAAATGAAAATAAATTACTCTTATGATGATAATATCTTCGAAACTATACATTTTTGGACCACAAGTTCAAGGACTTTTTGAATTATTTTTACTTTTAGAATATAGTCCTAGAGTTGTGGGATATCAAAAGAAACACGTTGTAAAGTGGGCACATGTCCACATTCCTTTATTACATTTTATAAGAAAAACCTCCACATTCAAGCAACCACAAAAACACACTTCACTAAACCACAATGAGGTCCGCGCACTAATTCAAACGCGAACACGTAATCCTTTCACCTGTGTCTTACATAATTAGTGCACATCGTTACGCCGGTGCGCTCACGCCCTTACCCGCCACTCACAGAGTGTGAACAAGGCTTTAGAACGGGTCTGACGTCATTTTATTCGTTAACTTATTATGTATGTGTTATTAAAGGTTGTGGCTGTGGGTGGAGGGGTGGACAAGGCTTTTGAATTGCATGTGCGTAATATGGTGTACCTTTGACATGTTGTTAGCATAAGCATAATCAGGCTATAAAGTTCCCACTGCTGGGACACACGGCCTCCTCTCTATGAGATGGGCTATAATCCAGCACGCGGGCCCAGTGCGGATTGGTAGATGTCACATGTCTTCGAAGTTTTGGTTCTAGGACATGCCGGTTTCCTCACGATGTTTTCTTTCACCGTTTTTGAGAGTATTGGTGATGAAATAAATTACAAAAAGTAATACACCTGGGTTCGAACCTACGACTTACTGTTCGTAAGTCGGGGCCACTACCACTGGGCCACCGCCACTTGTGGCGCATGGCGCTACATGTTATTAATAAACTTATGTGAATAATCCAGTATTTTATTTTCAGTTTTTTTTTTTTTTTACTTAAAGTATACAATATACCACTGCATAGGCTTCCTACTCTCTCCACTTCTCTGTGTCAATTGTTTCTACAGATCAAACCTTCACTGTCCACTCACCCCACCGTGTCCGTCTGGGCCTGCCGTGATATTGCTAAAACATCGTTGTCGTTGAATTTAAAATAACAAAAATAAACTAATTTACTAGAACTCTAATTTAACCACATGAAGCACAAGAATTTTTAGCTTAGTTGCAAGAATATTCTAGTGCTAGAATTTATACCAATAGTCCATCGTATAGGAATTAAAGTCTCGACCATTCTCTTGCAAGTGAAGCGGTACTTGCCCATTAGAGCGAACTTGTCTATGAAAGTAATCTGTTAGTTTAAACCAAAGACGCTGAAAAATTATAATGTTTAACGACAGCCTGTCGACATTGAAAATGTTAAAATGTGATTACCAATCTCGTGCCAATCAAAGTTGCTTTCAATCAATCTGAATCCAATCTCCAAAATGATCAACTGTTTACAACATGGCTGAAAATTGTTTTCTACACATTCACTGAATTTCAAAGAGTATATAATTGAAAGATCTAGTGGCTTAGTTTCGGTCTGCTACGTATGTAAGTACACTCGGCAAAAGGTTGTAAATGAACGTGAAAGACTGGAGTTTGGAGACTGGGACTTGGAGATCGCAGTGATGCAAGACTAACAGAAAACGCTGCTGCCCATTCTCAGGTCTAAGGAGGCGCAAGGTGTTGTGCCTCAGACATTAGTCGCCTTATACGACACCCGTGAGTGTAACGGGTTGGTTCTATTCTACTCTGCCGGATACCACACGGCCAACAACACACAGGACACACAGTTAACTTTAATGTTTTTTTTTTTTTTTTTTATGATTGATTTTGTGTGAATGAGTTCAATCAAGAAAGTCACTTATTTCTTATGCTGACTGTACAGAGGTACCGTTCAGTTGCAATATTGGAAAAGTTTTCTTCAATTTCATTCGTCAAATATTTTCTGAGCTAGTTTCCAATGCTTCAGGAAAGTTAAATTTGTTTTTTGTTTAAACGTGCGTGATTGGAATGAGAAATTAATGTTCGGATTCTTTCGAATGCGCTTCGCTCTGAATTGTTATCATTGACGCAGTATGTTGGGTATCGATCCGAGTACTTACTAATTAATTTAAGTGGTTTCCTTGCACAAACCAAACATCCACGCTACAAACATAAAATAACATTACGCCTGTTATTCTAGTAGGATTAGGCTGAGGTGACCACCAAGTAAGACTCGCTACGTATCAAGGTGGATAGTCTATTGCCGTCATCAAACAATAATAATAAAGGGTGTAAAACACTTCTTAACGAAGCCGAAAGGCACTTGTTCTCCCCGTCATTGCGATCATTTTTTTTTATTCTACACCATATCTGGGAGCCTTCTAGTTATATTTGGGGTCAAAGTTCCAAATGTTTGACAATTTTTTTTTTAATACAAGTTTTTAACGTAAGGTTTTTACTTTAAACACCTCCACGACCCCCGTACTATTCAATCCATCCATTAACACAATGTTTTGAGTGCGTTACATTGAGTTATACCACAAAACATTATTTTTCACCCCAAAAAAAGAAGTCGTTTCCCAGCAATAATTTTTGCGTAAAGTTACTTAGTTTGGTGTACAGAATGCTTGAATGGTTGACGGCTTCGTGAAGAGATCTTTTACACCCTGTATGTAGTTTGCCCGATCGGAGAATAGAATCCAGAACCTTATGATACAGTAGCGAACACGACCTCTACACCGACCAGGTAGGCCATTGCACTGTACCAACTTAATATGTAGTTGAAATATGTGATACTATACAACAAATAAATTATAAACCTAACAACTCCATACTATGTAGATACAGTTTAAAACTAAACTGCACAGACAAAGTTGAATAGTTTGCGCTCACCGGCTAGCCGCTTCAGCGCTGTATCGTCGATTAACCGTCTAGCATCGTTTGCTAGTTACCGCTTGGCGACTTGATTAGAGGTGCCGAGTTTATTATTTTTGATGTTCAGTGTGGATATTCCTTATTTTTATTTCATTTAGATCCTGAAAAGACAGTTGGATGGGAAAACCACAGGATATAGATATATCTAGATAAACGCAAGTATCCCGAACCGAATGAAAACCAAGCGTGCCATTTTTTGACTACCTACTATGACGTCATAAGCACTATTTAGTCTTTACTATACAAACAAGGTAATATACAAAATTAGCTGCTGTTTTGTTATTTTTTATGTCTAGAATGAGTTTCAGAGAAGAGAATGAGTTCTAGAGAATTCATTGTTATGTTTGTTGGAATGAAAGACACCGTTGAGTAGACTTGGTTTATTAAGACGAGGAACACATTATATACAAAGACAGTTTAGTAGGAGTATCACAGACGGGATCCGACATAGCAGTGCTGGAGTGACAGGTATAAACCGGAACCATAGATATTATATCTAGTGGTGTACACACTAATAACTAACTAATTAGTGATGTTACAACATCCCCCTTGTTGAGTTCAAATTAGACCCCTGACTAACAATTAATAAGGTGTACTATGACAAGCGACTTTACTTATGACAACATACTCTATGATACTTAGAGTTATATTAAAACTAGACAACATTCTTAATACTACTTAGTTAATAGTTACATAGTTAATCCATTTCCTCTATTAACCTTCTTGTAGGTTTTACAATTCGACCTGACCTGGTTGTTACGCTTGAGGATTTTTGAGATGAGGATTCTTGAAGTCTAGACTCCTGTCTGTCACCTTCCTCTCTCCCCTGTGACGAGTTGGATTGCATAGGAGGGTTTGCATAGTTATGTGAATACTTATGTCTTAAGTGTATTCTATTTCTCCTATACTGTACACCATTGACATCCTCAACAACGTACGACCTATTGTTCATCATTCTTTGTTTGACAATAGCTTGTTCCCAGTTACTTTTAGGATTTCTTTTAAAATAGACATGGTCATTGTGATGTAGCATTGACATAGACTTAGTATTTCTATCATAATTTCTAGATTTGTTTTCATCATTTTTCTTGACTGACTCTTTATAATCCTGAAATGTTACTACTTTTGGCCTTAATTTCTTATATGACACTGGAATATTATCTCTCAAGTTTCTAGACATTAACAATTGAGCTGGTGATGACAAATTATTTTTAGGTGTATTTCTATACTGTAATAAAGCTATGTATGGATCTGTTTTGTTTTCTTTACATTTCCTTAACATGTTTTTTATTATTTTTACTGAACTTTCAGCTTGACCATTTGACTGTGAATGATATGGGCTTGTAACAACATGTTCTATGTCCCATTCTTGTAAGAAATTTTTGAAATCAATTGACTGAAAAGGAGGTCCACCATCTGACACCAGTGACAATGGTATTCCATGACGAGCAAAAATAGATTTTAAATGAGTAATTACATTTTGAGAGGTACTGTTTTTATTTAATAATGCTATCTCTATGTATTTTGAGTAATAATCTGTGACAATTAAATAAACTAAACTTTCAAAATACATTAAATCAATACCGACTTGTTGCCATGGATATTTACATATTTCAAAATTTTGTAGTGGTTCCTTTTGATTACATGGTTTGAATTTTGCACATATTAGACATTGTTCTACTAAATTCTTAATTTCACTTGACATATTTGGCCAATACAAAGATTCTTTAGCTAATTTCAGACATTTATTTATACCTTGGTGACCTTTGTGTATTTTTTCTAACATTTCTTTATACATTGACTGTGGTACTATTAATTTTGAACCTTTGAACACTAAATCTTTGATTACATGTATTTCACCTTGAATATTCCAAAATGGTTTCACCAATGAACTGACATTGTTCTTGTTTTTTGGCCATCCTTCATTATAATATTTTTTTAATAATTGTAAGGATTCATCATTTTTGGTTTCCTGTGCCAATTTTGTGCTATATTCCTTTGTTATTGCTAGATTGGCATACATTAAATTGACATGACAAGACATTTCTGACTCATTTTCAGGTGTGTAATGGTCTTTCAAAGCTGCTCTTGACAAAGTGTCTGATATAAACATTTCTTTACCTGGTACATGTATTACTTCTAAATCATACTTTTGTACAGTTAACATCATACGCTGTAATCTAGCGGGGACATCATGCAATGGCTTTTTAAATAAATAGACTAATGGCTTGTGATCAGTATGAACTGTGACTCTATTACCATATATGTATTGGTGAAATTTTTCACAACCAAATTGAATTGCTAGTAACTCTTTTTCTATCTGCGCGTATCTTTCCTGGGTTTCAGTTAAAGTTTTTGAACTATATGCGATAGGTTTGTTTTTCTGTAAAATGACTGCACCTAACGCTGATTTTGACGAATCGACTGACAAGACTAATGGAATCTTAGGATTAAAATGAGCTAAAACTGGTGAGTTTGTAATCTCATCTTTCAATTTTTTGAGACATTGACTATGATTCTCATCCCAAGCCCAGACTGAATCTTTTTTCAAAAGATTTCTTAATATTTGTGTTTTTTCCGACAAGTTACTAATAAAAGGTCCTAAATAATTAATCATACCTAATATTCTCTGTAACTCTTTGACATTTTTTGGTGTGGGCATATTGACAATGGCTTTGACTTTTTCTTCATCTGCCCTGGCACCATCTTTACTGAAGACATAACCCAAAAAACATACTTCTGTGACCAAAAATTTACATTTTGACTTGTTAAATTTTAGATTGACTTGACGAGCTCTTTGCATGACCTTATGTAATCTTTCATTGTGAACTGACTCATTTGGTCCATAAACTAAAATATCATCTATGAATATTAAGACTCCTTCAATATCACCGAATAGATTCATCATGACTCTTTGAAAGATTTCAGACGAGGCATTTATGCCATATGGTAATCTTAAATACTTATATCTACCAAATGGTGTTTGAAAGGTACATAATTCAGAACTGTATTCATCCAGACGTAGCATCCAAAAACCCGAAAATGCATCTAAATGAGAAAAACATACAGCCCCTTCGAGCTGAGACCTAATCTCATCAATTGACTTAAGTGGATAGAATTCTCTCATGATGTTTTTATTCAAATTTCTTGGATCTAGACAAATTCTTAACTGACCTGAACTTTTTACGGTTATGACGACTGAGTTAACCCACTCTGTAGGTTTTGTAACTTTCTCAATAACTTGCATCTCCATCATGCGATCCAACTCCTCGCGTAATCTCCCTTGTAACGCAAATGGAACTTTCCTGGGCGGGTCGACACATGGTACTGCATCTGGCTTGAGTTTAAGATGACAGACTGGAGGTAGACATCCAAGTCCCTGAAAGACATCATTATATTGTGTAAGAATTTGTTTACAAAAATCTTGTTTTGATACTGAAAAGACACGTTTTATTATTCCTAACCTTTCACATGTTGGTAGACCAAGAACATTTGGACAATCTAAATCTGCTACTAAAAACATTATAGATTCGACGACATTATTACTATTTATACTCAATTTACAATTTATGTTTATTTTGCCTAAAATTGGAATGGATTTTCCACCAAATCCTGTGACATTTATTTGACATTTGACAAGTGACACTTTTGACAGGTTATAAAATGTTTGTTTTGACATTATGTTGACATCTGCACCAGAGTCTATGATGCATTTAATTTGTTTATTTCCTACTGATAAGTTAATTTCCCATGACTGTTTTGAATGATTACTTTCCAAAGTGTTGACATTATTTACTTTATGACTGTTGTCTGAGTGACTGACTAATGATCCTTTGTATGACTGTGAATACCCACTACTGTTTTTATGTTGATGACATTGTGTGTTGTAGTGTAATCCCTCAGACTTGTGACCATTTTCATCATTGAGATGTAAATATGGACTCTGACATTTTTTATTTTGACTATTTGACTGGACAATGGATCTCTCAGATATGTGACTTTTCTCATCACTGAGATGTTGATTACTTTCATCACATCTCTCAGACACATCACCGTTTTCATCACAGAGATAATATGAATGGGGACGTTGATTTTTGGACTTGACGTTGGATCTCTCCGAGTTGTCACTGTTCTCATCATTGGGATACGGTGACTGTGACTGTCCCATCTGTGATACCACTACTGCTGTGTTTTTGTGTCTGTGTCTACTGTTCTGACTGTGTGAGTGTAACTGACTATGTGTTGCTGTGTTCTGACCATTTGACTGACTACTATGATCCACATACTTGTTTGAATGACTTTTACTCAACTTTAATTGACTGTTCAACATACCAACAAAATATTCTTGACTACTATTATCTGAATTAAACGATTGCAACTGACTAACTTTTTTATTTTTGAGACAATATTTAGCAAAATGACCAAAAGATTTACATGACCTGCATTGAACGCCTTTAGCTGGGCATTTGTAGCGATGAGACTGCCCACAGCGGCTGCATGTCTTCGAGTTGCTGTTGTGGTCGCTGTTTGATGCTGATGCTGACTTGCGACTGCTCGAAGCTGACTGGTGACTGTTCGAAGCTGACCTGCGACTGGAAGCTCGCTGTTGACCATCTTGTCGACTACGGCTCCTCCGACTGAGATGCATGACGTTTTCACTGGCGACACTGGTACCTTTGACGATTTTTTCAGCATCTTGCTGAGCGATTATGAGTGTCCTCGCCAGCTCTTGCATTCTCTGATATGTCAAATCAGGTTCTTGCAGTAACCTCTGACGTACATGTGACAAATCTATATTGAGGTTTGCTATAAAAATATCTTTAATTAACGACTCCCTAAGCGTGCCAAACTCACATTCTCTGCTTTTATTTTCCAAATCCGTGAGGAATTCGTCGATGTTTTCGGATTTTTCCTGCCTACGTGTGAAGAATAGGTATCTACACATCGTCACATTTCTTCTTGGCTCGAAGAATTTGTCGAATTTGGACTTGACTTCGTTGAGTGTGCTCCCATCAATTTTGAGGTTAAATGTGTTAAATATATTGAGACCACGTTCTCCAATTAAATGCAGTAGAATCGCAATTTTCCGCTTCTCGCTTGACTTGTCTAGGCCTGTGGCTAGCAAATATAATTCCAGCTGCTGCCACCATCTCTTCCACGCCTCCGCATTATTATTTGCTGGATCCGACGAAATATGGAGTTGTTTTAAGTGCGTGCGTAGGCTTTGGTCATGCCCACCATCATTGTCGGCGACGACGGCACTCGTGGCTGGATTTGGCATTTTTTGGACCGATCTTGTTTATTTCTTCCAGACGACTTCTGACACCATGTTATGTTTGTTGGAATGAAAGACACCGTTGAGTAGACTTGGTTTATTAAGACGAGGAACACATTATATACAAAGACAGTTTAGTAGGAGTATCACAGACGGGATCCGACATAGCAGTGCTGGAGTGACAGGTATAAACCGGAACCATAGATATTATATCTAGTGGTGTACACACTAATAACTAACTAATTAGTGATGTTACAACATTCATGAGTTTTAAAGTTAACATTGTTACATTGTTTTGTGTTTTTTGTAACATTGTTATTTTTAACAAATTAGGTTGTAGCCACATTAAGTAAAAAATACTAAATCCGGGCACGCGAAGTAAGTGCTCTCACGTTATCTTGGTATATCTATATCTGTGGGTAAAACCTTGACTCCAAATATACAATACACCCACATTAGTCATGTTTAAGATGGCATGATATACCTAACAGAGGGCAATCCTACTTCTTCAACTGGGTGTATAACACAGCGCACGTATTCCAAACCCTTGAATTTTGAAAGGTTCTAAAAGACGGATAGTAAGTGCAGTATTGATTTTTAGGAGACTATAGTATAACGACAAATGCGAACTACACCGTAACGAAAACAAAAGTCATTGTTCAACTGGCCTGACTATACACTTCTTATTATATTCAAATTTATTTTAGAAATTAAGGCGACTACAGGAGTTACAACAAATATTGATATTGAATTTTATGTATTCTATAAAATTTATGACCAACCTGTTTTAATGCTAATGTTTTCGAGTTTATGAAGTTATGCACTGTTTAAGACTTTCACGGTTTTTCACTACACTTAAAGTACTTACGGGATAATATCCGTGGTTTTATCCCGTAGTTACTTTTATATTGATGATCTCCCGATATTTCGACGATACAAATCGATGGTGTTGCCATGGGCAGTCCTGTGGCCCCTGTAGTGGCCAATTTGTGGATGGAACACTTTGAAGATCTAGCAATCTCGACATGTCCGGTGCCAATAAAGTGTTGGAAAAGGTATGTGGATGACATTATCTGTATATTAAAAGGAGATGAAAACGAAATAAAGGAGGTTTTGGACCACTTGAATAACCTCCATAAAACCATGAAGTTCCCGGTTGAAGTAGAAAAGGATCGGGTTTTGGCTTTTCTGGACGTTAGAGTAAATGTAAAGGATGATGGGAGTCTAGGTCACACAGTCTACCGAAAACCGACTCACACAGACCGCTATCTACACGCCACCTCACATCACCACCCTTGCCACCTAAACTCCGTAGTGCGCTCACTCACTAATCGCGCAAGAGACTTGTGCGATTCAGAACGTTTAACTGAGGAATTAACCCATGTGCAAGAGGTCCTACGGAACAACGGCTACAAGGAGACAACGGAGAAAAGACCACTGAGGACACGACCAGCCAGGGTTCAGGTAGAACGTCAACCGACCTACTTGCCGTTTGTTAAGGGAGTAACAGACAAAATCGGTAGAATACTGAGTAGGTACTCAATTAAAACTGTGTTCACTCCCTACAAGAAAATCGGGCGAAGTTTGCGTTCACCAAAAGACAAACTGCCCTTAGAATATCCTGGGGTTTACAAAATTGACTGCAGTTGCGGTAGCTCATACATTGGACAAACCAAACGAACCATCTCATGCCGGATTAATGAACACATCAAAGCAGTGAAAAACAATGAGAGACACAAATCGGCCATAGCTGAACATCTGCTGGACTCAGGGCCAAATCACTGGATTGATTTTCATAAACCACAAATTTTATCTAACGACCGATACTACATCCCAAGGCTAACCAGAGAAGCTATTGAAATTTCAAAACACAAAAATTTCAATCGTGAGGACGGTTTTAAACTATCAAGTACGTGGAATCCAGTGATAAACCTAATAAAAAAATAACATGCGTCTCCACTATCAAGAAAAACCTAGTGATACCGTGAGTGCGTTTTGTCGCGATTTACAATCGAGTTCCAGTAGTGCGCGTAATAAAAGACTAAAAAAGAGGGTAGACAGATTTGTCTGCTCATAATAATAATTTTCGCCTCACCCGCATACCTCTTCAGTATTCCCGCGATCATGATGCTTGCAACAGCGTCGAAATATCGGGAGCTTATCAATATGGAAAACCACGGATATTATCCCGTAAGTACTTTAAGTGTTATGAAGTTATGACTAAGTTCTTAATCATAATTATCAAAAAAAAGCATTTTACTTGAAATTAGCATGAGTATTAGTAAGTCACTGGTTTACTTACATTTAATACTAACCTGTATTCCATAAATACATTTTTTTTATTATTATTATTATAGCCATACAAAATGGTAGCCCACAGGAATTGGGAACAGAGTCTAAGCTACCGGCCAGTGGTCAGTGCTCCAGAAAGAGGAGCTTCCTAACAATACGCGCCTGGTGCAAAAAGTACTACTTGCTGTATCAAGCCTTGGAAATAATTGTGTATTATTTTTAAATAGATACTTTCTTTTTGATTTACAAGATTACAGTATGTACAAACTATAACTCTATGATAGAAATAAAAATATGTACTAGTATCAAGGGTTACAGGACGTCAAAAAATTCGTCCACATCGCTGTCAACAGGAAAAGAGCCCAGAAGGCTGGCAGTATTGCCACATTGAATGGCAATGCTGATTCTATGGTCAAAAATAGGCCCGCCCTCTGATCGCATCAAGAATCGACCAACCGCTTGATTTTACGAAATACTAGGTGGGCACTCGGACACCATGTCCCTAGTGTTTTAATTCCAAACGGCTCAAATACAGTATGTATTATACAATGAAATAGCTAAGCAGTAAGGTCGATTTCATTTTATCCATTGATATGTTTTGGCTCGCTTTGGTAATCCATACACATGAACTCACCCTGGAAATACACACACATACCTTTATTTTTCATCAACATTTTTCTACTATGCATGTGAGGATTGACTCACTCAACAAACACGCAAATATAGACACGGAAGTGTCCCATCGCGTCGTAAAAATCAGTGTACCATTGAGAGTTATAGAGAATGAAGCGCACAGCGAACTGAGTCCATTCCAGTCTCTAATTCTCTATGAAGCAGATCTGTAAGTATCCAACTTCGGATCTTCTACATCCGAATAGTTAATTCTAATCGCTTTGTTCTAAGACCCGAGGGTCAAGAAAGGGGTGAAAGGGGGTGTAAGGGTGTCTGCTTTGTGCTGATACCCCCAGGAATGGCATTGTACAAGTGTCTAAATTGTACTTGTAGTTGGAGTAAATTGAAAGCGCTTGTGGAATGTTTTGTGGCGCCTAACATGCAGTCGAGATGAGCAATTGGAGTAAGCAGCAACCAACGTCGTGTGGACGTGTGGTTGGCAATATTGTCAGTATTATCTAGAGTCTACTCTTGTCCGTATATTCCTCCACATCAATTTTATAAATGGGAAAGCAATTTTGTATGTTAACTTTTCATACGTTATCTGCCTGCATAATCTGGGCGAGGACCTTGGAAACTTTTTATGCCGGTAGTAAGTTCTCTAATGTCCTGCCTTCACTCGGACGAAGCCAGGGGTAAACGCTAGTCACTCATTTAAAAGACTCTTGTCTTTTCTGTGTCGCGTCAAGAAAACCAACAAAAAGCACGTATGCCAGACGGTGATCGTCGATTGTTATTACTGTCAGACAAAATGATGTCATAATCCTTTAGGCCTCTGAGCAATATTTTCTAGACCAAGTGTGTATTGACACACTTGGTCTAGAAAATATTACTTCATACCAACTGAAAATATGACGAACATATCTATTGCGGTACATTAATATGTTCCAGCCAGTAATTCTTTTTGTCGAACGCTGGTCATTGTGCCATTTTTCTAGGGACGTGATTCGTGACCACAATAGTATCGATATTTCCCAGCCTAGCACTTGTATCGTACCGACGATATCTTCACATGAAATACTGACTTATTTATCACATAGTCTTTCAATATTATGTACTGTGTAGTTGTGTCTAAGAACGCTGAAGAGATTGTGAAATGGCGTGTTGTTCTTTTCACTTTATTGAAACCTATGTTTATGATTTGTTTTGCATTCGCTCCTCATCGCATACACAACATGTAATTTCTTTTTCATCCCTTCTATTCGAAAAGTGTCGTTTTGTTCCCCTTTTAGCGGGAGCAAAGTAGCTCTTTTCTCCACTAGACTTTTTAGCGGGCAGTAATGAGATTTAAATTTCGAACATGAATCGTTCATTGAAATCGAACGAAAATTTTATAAATTACTGGCTGTAAGTGTTTGCTGTACGGTGCGGGGGTCAGCACCCGTATTGTAGAAAATATTAAATTAAGAGTTGCAGATAGTTCGCCCATGCCGTTGACACCGCGCTCTTCTACATCAAAGGAACCTTTTCCTGAGCACCAGCCAGATACTGAGATTACAAACACTCAAAATACTGGATGACTTTTTATCACTTTAAAAAAAAATGCGTATATTCGGTGAATGGAGTAGAAGCTTAAGGCATACCTAGTTTTGTTTTTCTTTTTTCCACAGTTTAGAAAATAATTGATCCATCATCAAAAAACGCTACAAATTTTAAATAAACTTTTCATATTAGAACAAAGAAAGAGAAATTAAAAAACCAAAAATGTAAAATATCAAATTTCAAATCAAACGATTTTTTTTTTTTTTTTTTCGAATTTTCGAAAAAAAAAACTAAGTGTGGCATTTGCTTCTACTCCGTTCACCTATTATACCCATTTATTTTGAAAGAAATGTCATCCTGTATAAATAAATACACAACTATATCAATCCCAAACAAAACACACGCAGTGACAATACATTTTCAAAATTTCGCTAGTGTATTAGATATAAATATAAATTTGGAATTGACCTTTTTTTACATTCATGTCATTTTTTTAATTAAACTTATTCATTAATTACTTAAGTGTCTCTTATTTATTTTCTCATAGAACGAGATGAAAAGTAGAGTATAATTATGACTCGAGAGCAAACATATTTTTCCCTCAGGCGATGTACTTGAATCCCTCGCTACGCTCAGGATTCTATTTTAGAATCCCTCGCTATGCTCGGGATTCTATTGTAGAATCCTTCGCTTCGCTCTGGAATCAAAATGGCGCCCTCGCCGTAAAAATACTATTTTGCTCCCTTGTCATACAATCTACTATTTCGCCCTTTGACTTCAAAGATCATTTTTTTTCATCAATGATTGATGAATATGTTGGGTAATTAAAATAAGAACAAGAAAACGACGATGATTATGTGTATATTCATAATATGGTTATCACATCGGATATTTTTTTGAAAAAGACCAAAATAATTATATTTTGTCCCTGTAATTTCGTCGCCACTACTTTTGTTTTCTTTCTTGGCCTTGTTTATTCATCATAAAACAGCCAATTTAAAATAAATTGGGTTTAACCTGCTACCAAGCCATTAAATAGGCCTCGTAAAAGTTTATAAATAGCTAAAATTTACAACCCTCATCAGTATAAAGCTAGAACGGTAAAAAACTGAATTTTCCTGTAGTGTGCTTTAATCGCAAAAAAAATACAATTATGTGAAACAAGTACCCAATAGACAGTGGTTCCGACATAGGTCATAAGGCTGAAATGTCGATGGTCAAATTATGATGTCATTTATCGTTACTGGATACACAAAATAACCCTTCTACCCCAGGTATAAAAGAAATTGCAATAACATACATGGAACATTTAATTTTGTGCACACGAAGTGGTAATAAATACTTCATTAGTGCTCATTAGCGTTATCTTTACGTCGAAATTTATATAGATTCAGTGTTGTTCTTCTCGGAAATTAATTGTTTGTGATATTGTTGTGCCGTGGATATTCAAATAGAAGGAATGTACGACTTTTTAAATCCTATTTTGTTTAATTTAACCCTGTCATTATCAGTAAAAAGCACCGTCAAAGAGAGTCTGATTTCTTTGTTTATATTTAATTAGACTCGGGAACGAATAGCCAAAGAAGAAACATATTATATCAAAATAATCTCTTGTTTGTGTAGTTTCAAAAACTGACATCTAGGTGCGCCGAGGATTGCTATAGATAGGTGATTAAAAGGACTTGGTCGTATGTAAGTAAATTACCTATAAACGACCTAAGCTATAGATACCATTGGTATTTTTCTAATTATGTTTTTCTTTTATTCTGTAGGGGCTATCTGTGTTCCTTTCCTCGAATGGTTGTTCTAAACACCTGGTTATCAAAGAAAATGAGGCAGATAGATCTCGTGAAGTGTTTGGATTGCTTCCGCTATCTATTATATAGTAAATTTTATTATTTTATGCCAATTATGCTATGCTCAGAAATAATAAATGTATCAAACCAATTTTATTGTTACCTACTTACCTACCTATTTTTTAGTATGGTTAAATGCTTTTTTTTAGAGAAAAGGTTAAATGTAAGCTCCTATATATAGTTGTCTCTACACGTCATTTTTTTGTTTCCAAACATTAGCACTATAATCAAAATAATTAGTCCGCAATCGAAATGAACAAAGTGATCGCTCGTTTCGTGAATTCGCTGAGTAGACGCCACTGAGCTAATCCAACTTAGTGTTCCATAAAATGAGATCTAATCAACTGCGATCATTAACATTATACGATTGAGAGCATGAGTAATCTTCTTCTGACTAATCTTTCGAATCACACAAAAAATTACTTTCAGTAAAATTGTAAGGCACATTTCTTTCTTAATCTCAGCAATACATTTTCTGTTCTAATTTTCTTTTTGTTCTAGCACTAAATTCAACAACTAATAAACTCGAGCCGCGGTCGAACCCTTGCAATCATTATTCTCCAGTCGTCTCCGCAAGAAACTTGCTATTTAGTTTCAGCAAAACCAAATAAAAAGTCAATAAAGTACAAATAAATCAGCCTGTCTGCGTAATAAAGAAATCTAACTAAGTCGCAGGCTAAGGTCCGGACTAACCGGAGAGGTCACGACAAATCTACTAACTTTAACTTTAAACTTTGTAAATTGACAATTGGTTCGGATTGAATCCGAACAAAGATGATAATTTAAACTTTTATCGATGAAGTCTGTTTTGAATTCGGATTAAAAGAAAAGAGAATTTTTATGTCGATCAGTTGAGTAAATATTGTAGTTTAAACATTGATTGTACCTGTTCAAACTAAAAAATAACTGGCTTTGTCGTCTCGTTTATAATTTTATAAGTAAAGGAATGTGTGACGTCACTATGGTACGTTGTAAATTCAAGGCCAACACTAAACATGTACGGCCTACCCAAACATACTGCTACCCACACAAAAGTTAATGTCTCCTCCCATTCGCAGTCCATCCGGGCGAACGACGACATTACCATTACCATAACGACCACGAAAAAACCCACCCAGTGTGTACACGCCCTAACCTATATTGTTTCACTTAAACGACATTCTGAACTCAAGGGATTTACATACATCGGTGGACCAGCCGACGATTTCTGTGGATTTTTCTACCTTTCATATGAGGAGGTACTATACTCTGTGCGTTTTTAGCATTTAGGTACAAATGGGAAATGATGGTATAATAATATGTGTGTGCACAGAAAATTAAATTGAGAAGATTTGGACTTAGTTTTGTGTTGATTTTATAATTTACTAGCGGACGTCACGCGGTTTCACCCGCGTAGTTCCCGTTCCCGTGAGATTACGGGAATAAAATATAGCCTATACGGATTCGGAAGAATCCCTCTAAGTAATGGTAAAAGAAATTTTGAAATCGGTCCAGTAGTTTTTGAGCCTATTCAATACAAACATACAAAAATACAAAGGTTTCCTCTTTATAATATTAGTATAGAAGTATAGATTTGTGTATTTTCTATAATGTATAGCTACATAGATAGGTTGATTATGCCAAACTCATCGGTATAGCAGTAGGTAACCACTTTGAGATGTAATAAAGGATAAATCATGTAATATATAGATTTTGTTTTGTTTTGTTTTTTTTGCACGCAAAAAATACAAGGAGAGCTGCTTAAGTAATTAATTAATTAACTATCATTTTTTTTTTTTTTCCTTTTTATTGCATTTTTATTATATTCGTTGACTTAATTTTCATTGTTAGGATACCACCTATGGGAAGAGCGAGACAACCCCGACACAAGTACTATTGTAACTTACTGGGGCTACCTCAATTTATGTATGACACAATGTTTGAGAAGTAATAAATATTTTTGTATTTTTTTTTATTTTATTTTTTTGTTTTATGCTTATACGGTTCGTAACTATACTTAAAATGTCACTTACGGGATATCTTCCGTGATTATTGATTATTTTTGAGCTCCCGATATTTCGACGCTGTTGCAAGTGCCATGATCGCGTTAACTGCAGAATGCGGGTGGATGGAAAAATTGTTTGGAGCAGACAAATCTGTCTACCCTCTTTCTTTGTCTTTTGCTACGCGCACTACTGGAACTCGACACTAAGTCACGGCAAAACACACTCACAGTATCACTAGGTTTTGTGGAGTCCTTATTATGTTGCTGGCTGCTACTTTTGAGCATACTCAATACTGGATACTACGTATTTGACAATTTGAAGCTATCCTCTCGATTGAAAATTTTGTGTTTTCTTATTTCAATTGCTTCTCTTATCAGCCTTGGAAAGTAATGTTTTGTCTGTGTCGGGAGCTCAAAAATAATCAATAATCACGGAAAATAACCCGTAAGTGACATTTTAAGTATGAATATAGATTGTAGTTGTAATGGCTGCTAGTAACAGGTTATTCCAGAAACTATCTTGTTTCTGCATTCAGTCATTTTTAGAAGTTGCAAAGATTTCCTTTGTTCGGTAACAGTAAGATTGTAATAACTTTAGTTTACCATTTGTTTGTCTTTCTTGTCTGAGGCACAAATCCAATCCTAGGCTCTTCTTATTAAGTAGGTTTTAAATATGAAACTCACCTTATAGTCGAGATCTTGAAATTAACCGCATAGATACATTTAGCAAGAGGAGGGAGTGGGCCATAGTTCACCACACGTCTTGAAATTTTTGGTTCTAGGACACGCCAGTCTACCCACGACTTCACCATTTTGAGAACAAATGGAATGAGTGAGTTTGGTGGTGAAATAATGAAAACGACCCACATCTTATAATCGCCACGCTTGGCATGCGGATTGGCAAAAACTTCCCTTAGGGGGAGGCCTATCTATGTCTAACCCTGGACGTCTTTCGGCTGAAATTATGATGATGATGACATCTCATAAGTCGGGTTCAATTTGTTCTAAGGAAAATTTTATGCTAAAGTCATATTGAGAAAAATAGTTATTTACTTATTATACCACTAAAGAGATTGCGTTTTTGTTCAAACATTGATCTGCATTGAATAAAGTGAAACATAATTTGTAAACATTGGAAATATTTCACATATAACAGTATAGTGCTTTCCATTGTAAATGATATTTGTAGCTCTTTCGTTTCTGCTTTTTTATATTATTTTATAGAACCTTTTGTTTTAAAATTCAGAATTCAGTGAATAATTTATGGGTATGTGAACGGGACTTTCAATCAATTGTAATAACGTATCGTTTGATTGATGGATTGTTTAAAAACGTATGTTTCGATAGGATAACCTTAAAAACCCTTTTTAATATTTTGTAGCTAAAATTCCAAGTTTATACAAAAACAAATAAGGCTGACAATCAACCTTTTTTGAAGGTCAAAAATTAAATCAGACATATGCACAAACATCCAGCCCGCCTTTCCAATCTGTCTAATTTCAGGGCCCATTGTAACAAACTCGTAGTCCCTGGAAGGGACCACGGAGGTTTTACGACGCGCACTCGCTTCGCTCGCATATTAAATAACACTCTTTGACTTCTATCCCCGAAGTAAGGGGCCTCCGCCGACCTCCTTCGTTGGCCTACGGCCCGGTGCCCATGCAGCCCATAAAGGATAAAAAAAATACACCCACTTTCTCAGTGGCGGATTTACCAATAGGCTGAGTAGGCTGGAGCCTAGGGCGGCAGATTTTAGGGGCGGCAAATATGAGCCAGTTTTCTTTTTAAGTGTTACAGAAATTAATATATTCATAATTATATTCCTAAATGCTATTAGGTTCACACAATGACACAAGCAATTCAATATGTACTAAATGGTGCCGATTCCCTTGTTTAAAACATCTTTTTCTTTCTATTTCATTAAGAAAAGGACAGAAGATAAATTTTAGTTATGTTCTGTCAAATTAATCGGCGCCATACAAGTTTTAGACGCGATTAAAAAGTTTGACTACTAAAATTACATCAAATTACGTCAGGTGCCGACTAATTTGACAGGACTAATATTTATCTTCTGTCCTTTTCATAATGAAATAGAAAGAAAAAGATGCATTCAACTTAAATTTAGTTTAGTTTGTGAACAAGGGAATCGGCACCATTGTTTCACCAGTTAGATGATTTTTTCTACAGCTTATTGAATCGCGTATAATGAAAACAAGCGACGGGGATAATTTTACATTTACAGAAACTGGAAACGGCAGTAAATTGTTAGTGTGGAAGGAGGTTTTTGGAACAATAAACTAAGTGAAGGTTCAAATTCAAGCTAAAAGAGAGAGAGAGTCCAGATGCCCATGTTAAAGAATTTCTTTAAAAATATTATTGTATTTCGCCATGGAATCAAGACAAGTGTGTCGAAGCTATAGGTAACATGGGCGTCGCCAGGGGCAGCTTTTTTCTGCCTGATGCCACAGAATTGGTACCAAACATACGTAACAAATTGTAGCGTGTGTTTTAAGGTTATAAATGAGCCTCTGAGTACTTTTACTAATCGCTACAAACTTACACATTTTCTTTAAAAAACGCGCGCGGTTCGTACCCTGCGAAAAACTTCTCGATCGATGAGTATAAACAGTGGCTGAAATAAATCAGGAGCCCCTTGCCCCGAGGCCCTAATAGGCAATTATAGCATACATACGCAAGGTTGCATAGCATGTGGATATTTTGATCTCAAACCTCATAATTATCTGAATTTACTCGAGGCAGGATGTAAATTTTTTAGAGCTCACTTTGCTCGCTCTTGCAGTCTAGCTTCTCTTGAATCTTATCTTTGTTCTGTAAGTCGCTCAGGTAACTCCGGTAGGTCGAAACAATTCTAACCTGTCCAAGGTAGATAAAGTGTACAAATTTTCGAGCTCGCTTCGCTCGCTCATGCAGCCTACTTACTCTTGCCTTTATCTGCGAGTCGAATAAGTAACTCATAAGTATCAGGATTTAAACAATTCTAGCCTGTTCAAGGTAGTGTTAAAATTTTCGCTTAGCTCAAGAATTTACCCAAAAACTATTTCTTGGGTGATTACCCAAGAAATAGTTTTTGGGTAAGAATTTAACAAAAATCTTGGGTTGTAAAAACAATCCTAAAGGAACTCTAACACATTAAGGTGAATGCTTCGACCAGCCCGCGAAATTCAAATTTTCTTACGTTTTTGGCAAATTGCAAGCCAGTGCAAGGTTGTATGTTGATTAAAATATTGGACGCGATTGTAAGACGTATGTAGTTACAGAATTATAATCATCAAAACCATCAATATAACCCTCCAAGTTCATAAAGGTCTAGCAATGACTTTGACCTTGAAAAAATCGTTTCTCGACCTTTATGAACTTGAAGGGTTGTATTGATGGTTTTGATGATTATAATTCTGTAACTACATACGTCTTACAATCGCGTCCAATATTTTAATCAACATACAATCTAGCACTGGCCTGCAATTTGCCAAAAACGTAAGAAAATTTGAATTTCGCGGGCTACCCTGGAGCTTCAGCCTTAATGTGTAGAGGTAAGTAGGGGCGGCAAAATTTAAAAAGCCTACTGGCGGCAAATGTGTAAATCCGCCACTGCACTTTCTATCAAAAATGTAACTATATTTATGTAAAAACATTATAAATGAAAAAAAAATGTCAATTACTGGTACGTCAACCACGGGCAAAAAATATTCGTGGTTCCTTCCAGGGACCAAGGGACCGGGACCACGGGCGAAATCCGCTCCAAACAACAGAAATCAATTAAAACTACCGAACCAAACAAAACTGCGGTTAGACTTAATAAAAACAAACTATCTGCAAAAGTGTAAACAGTAAAACCGAAAAAAAAAGGGAATTCAGTCACGAAGCTAAAGCTTCTTCAACACTGCGACACTATAATCGCGCGTTAGGATGCGGGCACACTGCCCGTCCGGTAGTACCCTAATCATGTTACTTTAATGGTAATTGGAAACTGTACCGTTTGACATCAGAAACTCCATTGATGTTATGGTATTCGGTTACACGGACAAGTTTTGCGTTTGGAGTAAATTGTACTAACTGGCTAAAGGGACATTTGAAACCGTTTTGGTTGATAGCATCTTGGTTGGGTAAGGGCCGATAACGTTTATATTTATATTGTATATGGCTACGTTTAAATTCTATATCTTAGTGATACCCACTTCTCTTTTGATACAGTGAAAGTTTTTAATGGAATTTTAATATTTTTGGTTAAAATTATGAAACCAACATATTTCTCGCGATTTTGCCCACACGTGGAGTTCAGAAACTTTCCCACGGGAATGTTCTACCGGAGATCAAAAGCATGCTGTATCGTATCTGCTGTATTGTACCAGGTCGTGGCATATTCATTCAATCGAAATCCATTAAGCCGTTAAGGCGTGAAAGGATAACAGACAGATAGACATACAGAGTTACTTTTGCATTTTGTAATATTAGTATAGATTTTAAAATATTTTCTATTAAACTATGTATAAACATTATGCTCATGAGCAATATTATGCTGAAAAGTTTTAACTAGAATAACAATTCAATTAATAAAAATTTTACGCATGGTGGCGCTTACTTTAAAAATGCGTTAGCAATAATTTCAGTAATAACACCTGTTATTAAATTAAATCTAATCACTGAACTTATCGCTAATCATAAAGTTACATCTAAATTAGAAAGTAAACATGTGAAGTATTTCATTAGAGAGTGTAATTGCTAACTCAATATTGTTATAATTGATCATACAAGTCGTACAACATACAATATTAAATCAAAGATACGCTCAGGGATCACAAAACGTACCAAGTGCGACTTTCGCAGAAAAAGTCATATTAAATATATTACTAGTGACCTTATTGACCTGATCTTTTCTAACTTTCTGACCTTTGACATATTAATTTGTTACAAACCTGCAATTTATAGACACGATTTATTTAATATCGGGCATTGTAAATTGTTTTTTTTTTTTCAATTTAGTTTGTTAACAATATATAGCACTATTTATTTCGTATGAAAAGAGGCTTTTGCTTAGCAGTGAGACAGTAATAGACTATTATAATTACATTTATTGTTATTTATGTTGCTGTATGTGTGTCGATTTTCGATATGATTTGCCATAGGCCTTAATTTCTGGTCACTGAATCATTTGATGAGGCTAACGTAGGACCGTGGAGATTGACATTAGGACAAGATTGGCCTGCATCCAGCTCAGATCAAATGAGGGTGTCGTGTTGTTTATGACGGTGATGATGTGGCACATGATAATAGCAATTTGAGAAACGGCAAAGCCAAGTCTTTTACTTACTTCAATAAAAAACGCCTTTTACAAATCATTACAGTCTGCGATCAATGATTTATGTACAAGTTCGGCCGCTGAGAGAATGCGTTCCTGTCAGGTCGCGAGTATTAGTATTATTGGTGATGTTATAAACATATAGCTTATAAGCGCGCGCGCATTTAGCTTTTAACTTAACTATCTATCATTACCCTTTTTGCCCTATTAACAAATAATATTAATAAAAACAATATCATTAAATCAATTATCAATAAATGTTATAATTTCGCGCTAAATTTTTGTACCAACTGACAGAGATCAGGAACGCATTCTCTCAGCGGCCAAACTTGTAGTTTCCGTACCTAAAATAAAAGAAAAGTGCCTTAATTTTCCTTTTTCGTAAAAATATTCACTACATTTTAAGATCTTGTTGTTCACTGAAACATATGCGGCAAATGAGATGAACAAGGGATTTAATGATCATTCAACACAGCAGGGAAGCTGTGATCACTCCAGAATTCTCTTGGAGTACCTAAGTATCTTGGTAAAATTTAATATTTTCTTTTGGCTTATTTGGAATCGGTAATTGCACTTCATAAGTGGTCTCATTTCCACTAAGCGCTATCGCTACGGTAAGTTGCGACTAGAACGAAAACTTGCGTGATTTTCTGTCATGTGGTTTTTTTTAATGATTTTCTCCATAGGCAACCTTTAAACAAAAAGTAATTAATATTGCTTGTACGAGCTACGCTGTACATTGACCTTTCGGTAGTTTGTACGTCACACTCATTTTATGCATTTCAATATTGTTTAGGTGTGCATTTCTGTAACTTAGAACATAATCGTATCATTATAATTCAGTAGCAATAAATCCATCAAGGGAATCACTTGTCTGCTCATTTACATAACATAACATACCTTACAAGTCTACATAACAAGAATAACAAGTACATAACATTTTCACTGTTGGGAGTTACGCCCCAACATTGCTTATATGCAACAAAAGTAATAAAAATTTCTTGACACACATAAAAGGCATATCCATAATTCTATCAGTATATTTAAAAGAGCTCCATACATCCATGCAGGCTGCAACGTTATTCACCGCAGTGCAAAGCCTGCAATTGTCTACAGTTCCCCGTGGTCTTCGTGTCCCGCAATGATTAATGACTTCCCAACACTATGCTCCTTTTTAATTGATTCTCGTTTAATTGGGATTTTTATTGAAAGCAGTAACTATTCCCAACTAAAAAAAATCGGTTAACATTGATATTGGTTTTTCAATAAGATAAATGTACTGATAAATTGAAATACCTACGTGCAAGGGATTACATTCGGATTGGATGAACTAAATTATTTTGAAGCTTGTAGCTATTGATCAATTTCAATAATACTTTTTAATAAAATACAGTTTACTTTTTAATTTATTTGTAAAAGTAAATTAAAAAATAATCCTCAAAGTCGTTATGAAAGTATTGGACCTAAGTACCTACAGCAATTTAAATAACATTATGTACATAAATATTTTATGTCATTGGAGTTGTTTTTGTAAAAAAAAATAACAGAGGATAACATCAAGTTCCAAGTAGGTACCTATGACAATAATTACGTCGTACCTTTTTGCATGCGCTATATCCCTACGTGTTAATTTTCTACTTCATGCTAACAAGTTTGAATTCTGAACAGTAGTAGTAAGGGCATGGCTCTCTTTTAAAGTCACCCTTTTGACGGCAACGTGTTTATCGTTTTTTTACTTCTTACTTCCACAAAACTGGTCAGATTGCCTGTAGATCTCATAGATCTAACTATGGATTTGTTTGGTAGACGTTTGTCCACCAGCTATATTTTTTATGTAAGCCTTTTTACCATCTGGCTCTATCTATTGCTTTTACAGATAAATTTATTTTCTGTCTTTCTTTTTTTCTACCAAACTTTACGTCCCTATGCTTGTCTTCTCCTGAATCCTTCAACTGCAGTAAATAACTTCATACAAAAACTACATTTCATAGTGTTCGTGTTCTCGATACAATTCTCTGGAGTGCATTGAAGTTGCACAAGAATTGTATTTGTATGGAACAATATCGTCAATCATTGTTCTATCGCACCAGCCCACCGCGATCCGGCGCCCATTACAGTAATTGAATTGCGAACAATTTGTTTCCTTTGAAGAAATTGTTTATATCTTAACAACACATTTTACACCAGCCCAAAATGACCCGTTACCTTTAACACACGTTCATAAGGTTGATTTTTGAGCAGCGGTTACTTTTTTAACTGTAAATGGACAATGGTTATGGGGCCACTCGGAAGTATTCGGATTTTGATTTATACCCGATAACGGAATTCGCTTATACCCATGAATGCGTAACATCGTAGCAGGAGAATGCGGGGACTGGGAATTTATGCTGCTTCTTGTTTCGACTTTAAGTGGAATTGAGACAAGCGATGCTGCGCCCATTCAATGGGATTAAAACGCCAAGAAATTTTGCCAAAACATGGCCTTATTTGGTGACACAAATTGCACATATTTTAAACTATCTTGGGTAGGTACTTGTAACTTTTATAAGCCACGAAATTGCTTTTATTAGCGGCTAATGTCTCTTTTAGTAATGATTTGCCAAGACGAGTTCCAGCTCTTATTATCAGCTAGGTTATAGTCACTAATAACGTACCTGCATAAGTTTAAATTAGGTCACAATCGCAGGGTGTCGCGGCAAATAATATGTCCTAGATCCCATGGCAAACTCCACCCGAGGTCAACTCACTGCGCACCCGCTCCTCGGCTTCAAGAAACAAACACCATTAGAATGCTAAATTATCCCTGAGTAACATAGGCTATATTTATTACTAGAAAAATAGGGGTGGGGTGAAATTAGGTGAACATAAATGTTCACCCGTGCGAAGTCGGGACAGGCCGCTACTAATTAATAAAAAATCTGGTACCTACAAGTGTCGCGAAGAAGAACAAGAGTCCCCCTACACCAAGAATTACAAACGAGTGGCATAACTCGCAACTTCTGTAAACTTTAACACAGGTTTATGCATAAATACCTACTTCGTCGCTAGTAATTATGCCAGCGTAGTTTTTGTCGGCTCCTGAGTAGGGTCACCTACTGTGGAATCGCCGAAAGGTTTGCTGCTCTATACTTTTTTGTTCACATGAATCGAATATGTGGAGTAGCTGATTTTTTTCCGCGATTTACAAATTGGACCACCATAAAAGTTATTCGTAATTAAGAGTACAGAGGGGTACCTACCTAAACAAAAACAGAGGTTTTAATTAAATGTAATTGCCGCTAACCAATCAGATTACGGAATTTAACGATTTGATGCTTTTATGTATCTATTTTAAACTAATAAAGCCGGTTCGACCTATCCTGGGAACCGTGAGATCCACTGCATAATCAACGCAATAAGTCCCCACTGCTGGACATGTGGGTTTTCTCAGTGAAAGGGAGCGAGCCGGCACCAAGAAGCGGGCTGGGGGATGTATGTCTTCGAACTTTTTGCTTGTATATCACGCTGCATACCTCACGAATTTACGATGTTCTCCTTTACTGTTACAAAAGAAGATGCGGCGGTGATGAAATAAAATCCGTTTGTCAGCCGTTTGGCCACCGAAATATGTTTGGTTGACCGTACTTTCCCAAAATATAAATTTGTTTTGTTTTCTTGTGGTCCCAAAATACCACTAAAAAATATTTAGGGGGAATCCGGGACCGTGGTCCTGGTCCCGAAAGCCTCCCGACCTCTCTATCCTGGGAATACGACTCATATTTATCACAAGACTATTGAAACAAATGACACTTCGAAAATAATTTCATAAGTGCTGAGACCGTTTGCCTGCACATATTCATAGCCCCAACTTTATACCACGTCGGCAGTTCACGGTGTTGACAAAGTTATAAGTAGTGACGTCACTCGTTTTCACATCCCTGCTAGACTAACTTGCGCTAGATACTTACGGTAACTTTTATGTGTATGGAAGTTTGCCGTGTGAGGAAGACTTTATAGTATGTAATGTGGCTATGTGATTGAATGAAGATGATTATTTTACTTATTTTCATTAAGAGTATACCAACCCGCAGTTACATGCTACAACAAGTTGTGGATGTGGGAACATGTCAAAAACTTAAATAAAACAGTTGAAAAAAACATGTGTGTAACACGTCACACTACAACATATTATGTTGTTACTCATCTAGATACATGGACTAATTGTAAAAAAACAATATCACATCTTTTAAAGATGGGGTTACGAGAAACGTGAAATTTTAAAGGGGCGGGGGGGTTACACAGTACAAGCCCAATCAATGTCTCCCAACCCCTCACACATAATTCATCATAAAGCAAAGCACTAAAGCTAGACAGCCCACAACAATTAGGCCACCTGCCGCACCGCTAAAGTGCCAAGCGCGAGGCGTGAGTAACGTGACGTCACCGCCAGCTCGCACTTCCCTCCAATCCTTTGCGATATTAATCTCCTTGAGCGCCGCTTAAGTACGACACCAGATTAACCGTAGTGCCATTAAAACAGCGGGAACAGGGCATTTCTATGGATACATATATCTTAATATCCGAGGAAATGCGGTAAAAAATGTATGTAATTTATTTGTCATGTAGAGCCGTGACACACATGAATGGTGCTGAAAACCGAACCCCACATAGTTATGAAAAGGCTAGGCAGATGATGATGTAGAGCCATGGCCAAGTCTAACCTATCAGTATATTTTTACCCAATAACTGTCACGTAATACAGTTTAAACTGTGTTGTGGAAGTTATAGGCAGTCATCAGTATAAATAACTTAAACTATGGATCCCTGAAATCGCATTGAAAGCCAGCTGTTTAAAACATTTCGTCGAGATAAGTAAACGTTACATTCATCTATGGAACAGATGTACTTTTTTTTTTTGTATAGGCAGTTTATGGTTCCGTTTTTAGGTCGAATCAGATTTCTGTAGTTTGCCTGCATAACAAACATAATCACCGTATAACATTCCCACTGCTGGGACACAGGCCTTCTATCGTTGGAAGAAGCCGACCATAACTTCATAACCCACAGTGCCGGTTGGCGGATATCAAATGTCATCGCGTTTAATTTTGTGGTACAGACGGCTCCATTAATTCGTTACACCTTTCATTGAGTGTCTTAATGCGTGACGGATACTTAATTAATGCAGATGTCTGTACATGCCGTTTTCCACTCTCCAGATTAATTTATCCCAATTTTACATAGAACTGAAGCTTTATCGAAGGTAGAAGTAATAGGACGTTGGAAATGTAAGTAATGTCTATCGGTTGGACCATTTATCTCTGAAACGGCTGGACCGATTAGTGCGGGCTTCTCTAATGGTTTGTGGCGTTAAAGTAGTGCTGCAGGTAAACCCGCTTTTAGGGAATCCCAAAAAACTGATTCACCCACCTATAACAATGGGGGTTATTTATTGTTAGTTTTGTACTGCTTACTACCGTGCGTTGCAGTTAGCAGTTTTACTGTTGCTTCATTGAAAAATATTTCCGTTTACTATGACTATAGGTAAGGTTTATGCCTAGATCCGGTAAAACACTTGATTAAAAAAATAGTAGGTACCTATACAACTTGTACAGCAGTTGACTTGCTTTAATAGTTAGTAGTTAATGGTTGTTGAGAGGTTCCAATGTTTTTCCAGGTCTGGCTGTTTCTGTTTTAAAGAAATAGGAGAAGAATTCCTTGTGTGGTAAAGTCTAACTAGGTTTTTTGATGCCTTTAATTAAAAATAAAATGCGGTTCCGTCTTCCGCCTTCGATGTTTTAATTTTTGCATCAATTCCAGTATGTTTTCTGTGCTTTTATGTTTTCCAAAGCACATCAGCGTTTGTTCTACCGCTGACTGCGTGGCGTCACCACGTCAAGGTCCACAGCGCCGTGTGAACACGACGTGACGCGACGTGACGCGACGTCGGGCCGCGGGCTTAGCTCACACCTTCATATTTACCAGCCCTTTACTTCATCTTCTGTAGTAAGACTGTTGCAGAAGTTCTTCTTGATAAACTTATACAACTCATCCAACGTGTTAAACAGACAATCCCAAAAGCGTACCCCGTCTTTGTTCCATCGTGGTTATCTAAATATGACCAATAATAATAGCAGCATTTAACTGTATAGTTGGCGCCACGTAGCTCTTCGATACCTGCAATTACAGACACAATTAAAATAACAATGCACCGTACCCGATCGGGTACGGCTGGGGACATACAGGGATGAGAATAGCGATCATTGACCCACCAAAACCAAAAATAAGCCGGTTCAAGTCTTGAATCATCATCTATCGTGATATTCAACACTTTTTCTAATGAAAAACGATACATGGTTTATTTGCGTTGGTTTGTACAAAGAGATATTAGGGAAAGGGCAATGACCGCTATTCTCATCTTAACTGGCACCAACTGTAGACTGCTGTCCGCGTGTGATATTTTCTTAAAATATTTAAATCTTAACAAAGGAGAATGGAAGAAGAAAGCGTGTTGCGCCGACCCCAAATAGAACGGGACAAAGGCAGGAAGATGATGATGATGATGATGATGATGATGATGATGATGATGATGATGATGATGATGATGATGATTTAAATCAAAACATGATAATGTAATATGTGGGCCTTTTGATCAATTTCTGTTCAGTGTGCTTCCAGAACAATTATTCCGGTTTGTACCGACGCCGACGACTAAATAAACGGCTGAGATGAAGGTACGTTTTAAAAGGCCCGATAGTTCCTGAAGAATGCCGGGGCCAACTGGTTTCAGTTACAAGCACAGCTATTCACTAACGCTTCGATTCGATTTCGATTCGGAAAGTCATATGTCTATCTCGCTCGCTTTCGTAATGCCAAAAAAAGACAGATAAATGACTTGACGAAACGAAGCGTTTGTGAATACCTATGATGGAGTCGCATACTCGATTCGATTAGATGAGCAGGCTGAATTGGATGGGGTTGCGGGACTGTTCGAAAGAGATACCGTGGCCCCAGAACACAAAGGGCGATGAAGGAACATGGATGGGTTTTAATCAGTAAAAGTCTGACACTCCCTCCTGCTCCGCCCAGAGCGAGAGGAGTCATTTGATGATTTCCCATCCGAAAAAAAAAGGGAGATGATGAAGTTTTCTCAAAAACATAACTTCTATCAACCTACTTTATATTTTAAATGACAATTATTGATAGCAAAGTAAAAGACACCGTAGCTTAAACCCTACGATTACAAATTTAAAATAAGACCAAGTTAGTCCAGTTGATGAAAATGTCCACGACATTAATATTAAATTCACGATCTTTACTCACCTTTCTTATTTTAACATTTTACACAAAATGTTATAATTTGAGCTCATAATGAAACGCTATTGTTTTCCCGCGAGTAATTGACGTGTGACGCGCTGCGGTACGATGCGGGATGATGCGGTGCGATGCGGTACGATGCGGGATGATGCGGTGCGATGCGACGCGACGCGATGATTAACGAGCGAATTGTGAAGACTCACTTGAGCGTTATCCCTACTAGCCACAGAGCCCACGTATGATGTTTAATAGTGATTATTTTGACGTGCGATATTGATACTAAATAATTACAAAGTATTTAGTTCACAGTGCCGTGGTTCTTAATAACCTACTTGCTTTGGAATGTTCATCTAGCTTACATTTTTCTGGCTGACCAACTCCTCGCAATTCATAAGCGCCTGTAAATGGCTTATGCTTTGGGTTCAGATCTCAACGTCCATCGTTTATTTCATTTAAAGTAACCCAACTGGATACGACATCAAGTCTTATCAGCGCTTTCCGAACGGCCAAGAAGCTCACAAATTTAATTTATGCCTTTATTTGTTTTCTTGTTTTTCCCACTTCCCTTATTTATCTTGCTCCTCACTTTCAGTATAGCAATAGAAGTTTACGCTCATCCCAAAACCGTGTTCTTCAATGTCCCTCTTACCGCAATGACTTCATTCACCGATCATTCTACGTCCGGTCTATTTCGCTGCGGAATTCACTTCCCCAAAAAATCAGGATGGTAAAAGTACTTTCGAAAAAAGCTGGCAGTATCGTCACAACATCACCGTTTTTCCCATTGTTTGTTTATTTTAATGTACTATAATTTATGTTTAATAATAGTATGTTAGTGTATCTTAGTATAAAATAAGTGTCTCTGCATCAACCAAAGGTTGACTGGTAGAAAATGCCTATGGTATTAAGTCCAACTCGTACTCTGTGCTTGAAGTGTTAAATAAATATTTGTCATCTTATTCAACCTACATGATGTGATATCTTAGTTACTAGCTCCCAAACTAGGAGTATAATGCGACACCCGCCTGTCTCCATACATTATTTATTCACTTGATACGAACGCCTAGGTATCCCAACAAAGTCTAGATCCAGGCGTTGTGGGTCCCCTTACTTAGATAATGGCTTAAATAATGTAACTTTATAACTATGCCTAGTACAGGTGTACCAAAGTAATGACATAAATACAGAATTTTTGATGATGATTTAAACACCAATCGCTGCTATGATCTATTGTAGTCACAAACTTTAATATTTGTGACAGCAATAAGGCTTGCTGTAACGATTTCAAATAAAGCCAACCATGGACAATAGGTACAGTCAAACAGTGCGGGCATTTTATTAAAATAAGTAAAGCAACACGTTCTCACAGCAACCCTAGCCAGCTAATTGGATATGGACCTTGGCCTTCTTAGGAAGATATTTTAAGAAAGTCTGTGCCTTTGTATTATTAAGCTTAAAATTAAACACGACAAAGCCTTTGTCTTAATTGAGAGAAAAAATATAAATAGATCACCCGGAATGTCCATTGTCAGGTTGCGATTCCAGACCATGACCCGTTTTTTCCTTATTTCGTTAATTTATCTTTGTACACAATTTTTACATTTCTACATTTTCTTTAAAAAAAATGGGTTTTCGCCAGTGTCGGGAGCAGGGTCCAAGCAATCGATGGTTAGGGCTCTAGAGACAGGAACCTCCTCACAATACGGGCCGTAGCTAGGAGTATTGATTTCTGAATCAGGCCCTTGATCCAACCGCCTAGCGAGAGTATCATTACCTAGTGCTGTCTTAGATTAGATACAACTTATGGTGTGGGTGCCTTAAAAAAATATATGTTGCTGAAACGTTTAACAATACACCACTTTATTAAAAAATCATGGTAACTAGCCTCCAATCAGTACAGCATTATTTAATTCATTGTGACACTTAGCCCTGTAGAGAGGGTGTCAGCAGGTAGGTAAGTAGGGGTTTGTAAATAATAAGAGCTGGTTAGGTACACTTATTATTTATTGCCTAAACTTCCGTGGCCATCACACGACTCGATTGCAGAGGTAGAAAGGTGGTAGGGAACACTGGCCTGAACCGTCTCCAGCGAAGATGGTTCCGTCTTAGACCCTGCCCGCAGCCAACGGCTTCAATTTTAGGTGCTGTCTGTAGTGGTAACTCAGCGTAGGTGGTAGGTCTTCACTCTGCAGCAGAGGACTTCAACAGCTGGCTTTCACCAAGCGTCCTTCACGACACCGGAACCACGACGTGGCGAAAGGTAGACTAAAATCCTGGAAATCCAGACAGAAACGGAAGCGTAAGCAGGTTGTCGGAACCACGTTTCGTAGGTCCAAAGGTCACAGTGCCCCAGATAGGAAGATAGGAAGAAATACAGCAGAAACTAGATTTTAGAAGTTCTAGGAACACCTTACAATAATAGCCCTTTTAGTAAAATACATGGAAACTTACCCTAGAGGGATTTCGCGACGTATTTATTAAAAATTATTTGGAGCGGCCGGCACAGCCGTCGCCTCAGTGCTCTCAAAACGACTGGTCATCGGCCCTAGCGAGCCCACCCGAATCGTAACTCCTCGGCTACGCTCGGCAAAGATCGTTTTAGCGTTGCGCGGGCGCATAGAAGCGAGGACCTTTACACCCGTAGGTTCCGTACAATAATATTTAGTTTAAATGATTATTTAAGTGTTAGGTTTACTTAATAATATTATAATAGGTTATTTTTTAAAGTTTTGTGTAAATAGTCTAGATTTTAGTGTACATAGATTTCTTATTATTTAGGTTTCCTAAACTAAACTCTTTTAAATTGTAACTTGCAAAGTGCAACGTTACAGTACCCCGCCAAAAAGCGAAGGATTTTGCATACTAGGTGCAAAATCCGACTATCACTACTAAACTAAACTAACTAAATACATACAAGCTAATCTTTCATACCTCACGCAAATAATCACCTTTCATAAAATCATCGAGTCTACTAATAAAGACTTGAGACCATAGCAACAGAGTAATAACTACATTATGAGATAATTATACTCAATTAGTAAGTTTAGATGTAATAAATAGTATTAATTATTTAACACATTAGAGTTTTCGTAGTTAGTTTTTGTATAAATTAAGGCTAGGTACTATGATAAGCTATGCAATGAGTTTAGCCTTTATAGTTAATAAGTTTGATATCTTTAATATGCCAAGAACCTAGTGGTTTTCCAGACATGTCAGCGAGTTCATAAACAAGAGGAGACTTTTTTCCAATAACTTTACATTTTATGAATTTTGCAGCTAATTTCTTATTAAAATATTTATCCTTATCACTCTGATAAAAAGTCCTTTTCCAAACAACGTCACCAATATTAAATTCGGCAGGTCTTCTGCGTAAATTATAATGTTGACAATTTCTACTATGAGCTTGCAGTAATAGTGCTTGAACCTTGTTAAATATACTAGACAACACACCCAAGTTCTCAGCGTAGGAATCGCGAGGTTGAAAAACAATATCGTCATCGTTTTCCGTATCAACGTAGTGTGATCCACAAGCAATTAGTTCACGCCCGTACACTAGAAACGAAGGAGTAAAACCGGTTACCTCATTAACGGAACTATTCACGGCGAATTGTATTTTAGGTATCAGCTGATCCCATACTCGTTGATCGGTAGTTATAAACGTTGAGATAGCGGTCATTATAGTTTTATTATATCGCTCGACTGTATTTACATGTGGTGAATATTTAGGAGTAAAATGCAATTTAGGTACTTTATATTTGTCAAACATTTGTCTTAGCGTTGCACTTACGAATTGTTTACCATTATCAAGTATTACTGTAGAAGGTATTCCATGTATTAGAAATACATGTTCCTCTAATATCTTGGTAACAATTTCAGCTGTCGCGCGCTTTATTGGAAATAATAAGCAATACTTACTAAAGCAACAAGTTACGACTAGGATGTAGGAGTTTTGTTTTCTAGTAGTCGGTAGTGGTCCCACTAGATCTACGCTAATAATTTGAAATGGTCTAGAACATTGCTTAGGTCTACCCATTTCACCTAAGGGAGAATGAGTTTGATGTTTATGTGCAATACAGATATCGCATGACGTAACCACCTTCACGACGTCAGCATGCATTCCAGGCCAGTAGTACCTGAGACTTACCCTCTTGTAGGTTTTAAATATACCAAAATGACCAGCAGTTGGTTCTGAGTGGTTTTTTATAATGATTTCAGTTCTAGACTCAGCAGGAATCACCTCCTTCCACTCAAACTCTTTATTAAGGGCGTGTTTAGTTTGCATGTATCGGAATAAGCGATTGTTTTTTACTAGGTAATTTGGAAAAGATGTAGGAGAATTTTGGCAACCGTTATATATATTTAAGTACCATTGATCGTTAGAAGCTGCAGTGTTAGGATTAGTGTCTATAGCAGAAACTTGGCATGCGCGAGACAGAGCATCAGGAATGATATTATCCACGCCACGACGGTGTTTAATTTCAAAATTGAACGCAGAGAGACGAACACCCCAACGAGCTAGACGTCCAGTAGGGTTGTTTAGGTTAAGGAACCACTTGAGAGCTGAATGGTCTGTATATACGATAAACTTTTTGCCATTATCAAGGTAGCATCTCCAGTGTTCTAAGGCTACTAGTACAGCGAGAGCTTCTCTTTCAGTGATGCTGTAATTTCTCTCTGACCCTGTCAAAGTTCTGCTTGTGTAGGCTATAGGATGTTCAACTCCGTCTATAGTCTGAGTTAATAGACCTCCAACACCATAATCACTAGCGTCGGTGTGGACTTCAAACGGTAGGTCAAAGTTAGGGCATGAAAGGATCGGAGCAGAGACAAGGAGTTCTTTTAGTTTTGTAAAAGATTCCTCAGCTTCTGTAGACCAAAGGAAGGGATTTGATTTTTTACTAGTGGAAGTAAGTTTGTTTAGTGGCCCAGCAATAGAACTGAATTTAGGAACAAACTTACGATACCAGGACGCGATTCCGAGAAATCTTTTTACGTCTTTTTTATTTGTAGGTGTAGGGTAATTTAAAATAGTATCAATTTTAGCTGAATCCACATGCAGACCTTTTGAATCAATGACGTAACCTAGATATTTAAGTTGGTTACGAAAGAAAACAGATTTTTCATAGTTTATGGTTAGATTAGCCATAGTTAATTTCTTGTGGACTTTTAGAAGAAGAGAAATATGATTTTCGAAATTAGAGCTTATTATGACAATGTCATCGATGTAGACGAAGACAGAGTTTTCAAACTCAGGGCCATAGAATAATGTATCGACGAGCCTCTGTTGAGTAGCAGGTGAATTTGTCAACCCGAAGGGCATAGTAACAAATCTGAAAGTACCGCGATGAGGAATATAGAAAGCAGTCTTGTTCCTATCGTCTTCTGATATAGGAATTTGCCAGAAGGCTTTGGATAAATCGATGCTACTTAGATATTTAGCATTATTTAAATTATCCAAAATCTCAGATATATAAGGCAACTTGTAGGCATCCTTTTTAGTTACCGAATTCAATTTTCGGCTGTCTAGACAGAATCTAAGTTTTCCGTCCTTTTTAGGCGTCAATAGAACAGGTGAAGACCATGGACTCTCACATTCTTCAACAACACCCAAAGATAACATTTCGTCCAGTTGCTCAGATAAAATACGTTGTTTCTCAGGAGAAACCCTGTAGTATCTTTGCCTAATAGGTAAGGAGTCACCAGTATCAATATGGTGCTTTACTAAGTTAGTTCTACCCAAGCCACGTTTTTCAGTTGAAATATTTTTAAACTGTTCTATAATGTTATCAGCTGTTACACGTTGAGATTCAGTTAATTCATTATAGGAATGTACCACACTAGTAGTTTCTGACACTGTAGTTACTTCACTAATATTATTTGCGGCATCATGAATAGAAATCGAATTATAAAACTTAGGAAATAGATTAAATTTTGTCCAAAAGTCAATGCCTAATATTAAACTTGATTTTACTGAAGGTACGACGTAAGCTTTCAGTATATGGAATTGCTTTTCGAAAGTTACGGGTAGATGAATAAATCCAATAGATGCTAAATTCTGTCCACCGGCAGCTGTAAAAGTTTTAGCAGTGTCCTTGTGTAGTTCAAGGCCCAGTGAAACAAAATGCAAATGGGAATTATTACCTAAGATAGTTACTGTAGAACCAGAATCAAGTAAACCACAGAGATTGGTGTCACGTACTTGGATAGTCGCGTACGGTCGCAGATCACCACTTGGTTTTTTATCGAAGATTGTTGTAATGAAATAGCTAGAAAAAAAAGTTTTGACTGTCAAAAGCCAGTCCTTCCAATCTTTTTCATCAAAGTTTTTATTTTTATTTGATTTAACAACCTTTTCACTACAGCAATCTTCACCAGCTAGTTTTTTTCTTCCGACTTAGAATGACATTTAGGGCAATTAGAGTATTTGACATCCTTTGTACCACACTTAAAGCAAATTAGAAACCTATCCGCCTTACACTGTTTCAAGGAATGTTCAGAATTACGACAGCGAGGACAATAAACCGGTTTAGCCTTAGAATCGGAAGTGGTAATAGCAGCTACATCTGGCTTATCTGTAGGCTTATAAGTAGTATTTGAATGATGTTTTGAGTTATTATTATACCTATGTTGTTTGTAATAGTTCGATTTACTAGTGTTTTGTTCTGAAGATTTAGAAAATGCTAGGTCAGGAGCCAAAGTATCAGACGACACTCTTGGTGGTTCTCTAAATTGAGAAGTCAGAGACTGTATTTTCTCAAAATTCCTACATAGTGTTCTTAAGTTTTCCATAGTACTGATAGAATTTGTATTTGAAGCCAATACACTAGAATAACAAGGTCTAATGTTATGCATTAAGATGTCTAGTTTCTCCTGTTCAGATATGTTCTTAGATAATCTCGAAAACAATTCAGACATTTTTGCAAAATAAATAGTTATGTTCTCCGTATCACCCTGTGTTCTGTTGCGTATCTCAGTCAATAAACGGTAGTCGTAGTCAAAGTGACTGAAATCCTCTATTAGCAAAACTATCAACTCATCCCAAGTAGTAACAGAATCTTTAATACTACGGTACCAATGTAACGCATCGCCTGTGAATATTTCCGTAGCATAAGTTAATAATTTAATAGAGGGTATATTGCGCGCAGTACTATACTCGCTTACTCTCTGCACGAAAGCGTGTACACAAGATTTACCGTTATATTTTAGTTTTTGTAGTTCACCAATGTGCGAGCGGTCACAATACATCGATACGTTAGGTACGGCATCCACAGATGTTTGAACACTCACGGCAGGCTCATAGCTAGGGTTGGCAGATTTATTAAGTGCATTTATTTTATTCATTAGTGAAGTTAAATTTTTTGACAGCGATTTAACTTTTTCAGAGTGTTTGGGATCAGAGCAATCAATTCTTTTTATGCGGTGGTACAAATGATTACATAAAGCTTTAGTACGTTCGAAAAGATTAACGTCAAACTTATCCTCTAATGATTTAACTCGAGTTGTAAGTTCGATCATAGAAACACCAACGCCAGAGATATCGACATCAGGTTCGATTCCCGACTCACAAATATCAGAGGTAGGTATAATAGGTGTTAGTTTGTTTATTTGTTTACGAAGTTCGAGTACGGTTGATGCAGGTTCTCCGCCTCTAATGAGCACTTCATATGTTAATTCGTTTTTGTTAAGTACAAAAAATTTAATAGGGTACGTTTCCATGTTTACCAGAAGAATGAACGGTATTAATGAATGAATACAATGATAGAATAGATTATCAAGAGATATATAGATAAATGGTGTTCTTTACAAATGTGCAAGTATACTAGCTACCTTTTACGATAGGTGACAAGAAGAAATGAGTGAAATAATAGAAAATAATGATAATGAAAGAAATGATAACTAATAAATGAAGTGAAAACTAAGAAGATTTTAGCTATGCGAACTGTTACGTATAACAAATTGCTATTTAAAGTATAAGTAGTAAAGTTATAATTATTCACACAATTATTATTTTTCTTTTTTTTTTACTAGTGTAGGTACTGGGTGAAAAAAATTAACTAGTTGTAACTTTGTCACAATTTAAAAACGAACGAGTTAATAGTACCAATACGTAACAGTTGTCAATAACCAAACACTAATAGGCATAGAAATGGCAGAAAAAAAAATGAGATAATTATGTAAGAAAGTACGTACCAGTTCGCTTTGCTGTAGATTGTCACCTTCACGTTCACAGCAACAATGTAGGTAGATCGACCAAATAGCTGTATTTCGGGGAAAAAGAATCAAGACATGATTAGGCCACTGGAAACACACGTTAAGGGCGCCACTGTGGAGGCTTAGCCCTGTAGAGAGGGTGTCAGCAGGTAGGTAAGTAGGGGTTTGTAAATAATAAGAGCTGGTTAGGTACACTTATTATTTATTGCCTAAACTTCCGTGGCCATCACACGACTCGATTGCAGAGGTAGAAAGGTGGTAGGGAACACTGGCCTGAACCGTCTCCAGCGAAGATGGTTCCGTCTTAGACCCTGCCCGCAGCCAACGGCTTCAATTTTAGGTGCTGTCTGTAGTGGTAACTCAGCGTAGGTGGTAGGTCTTCACTCTGCAGCAGAGGACTTCAACAGCTGGCTTTCACCAAGCGTCCTTCACGACACCGGAACCACGACGTGGCGAAAGGTAGACTAAAATCCTGGAAATCCAGACAGAAACGGAAGCGTAAGCAGGTTGTCGGAACCACGTTTCGTAGGTCCAAAGGTCACAGTGCCCCAGATAGGAAGATAGGAAGAAATACAGCAGAAACTAGATTTTAGAAGTTCTAGGAACACCTTACAATAATAGCCCTTTTAGTAAAATACATGGAAACTTACCCTAGAGGGATTTCGCGACGTATTTATTAAAAATTATTTGGAGCGGCCGGCACAGCCGTCGCCTCAGTGCTCTCAAAACGACTGGTCATCGGCCCTAGCGAGCCCACCCGAATCGTAACTCCTCGGCTACGCTCGGCAAAGATCGTTTTAGCGTTGCGCGGGCGCATAGAAGCGAGGACCTTTACACCCGTAGGTTCCGTACAATAATATTTAGTTTAAATGATTATTTAAGTGTTAGGTTTACTTAATAATATTATAATAGGTTATTTTTTAAAGTTTTGTGTAAATAGTCTAGATTTTAGTGTACATAGATTTCTTATTATTTAGGTTTCCTAAACTAAACTCTTTTAAATTGTAACTTGCAAAGTGCAACGTTACATCATTTAAACTATCAACAGGCGTATACATTCGGTCAGTCAGCAATATGAAACTTGTAACTCATTCTAAAGCGTAGTTTCCTATGGAGAAGATCGGGTAAGAATCTCAACACGCTTTTATCCCATTTTACATTGGAGACTTGGAGTATTTGAGAAATAAAATTTAAAAAAAATCCAGGTTTAATATCTCTAGAAGAGCAGGATAGTATAAAATTGCTACAACATATAACATATCGATCCCCATGCGCTGAATTGTTCAGTGAGCAATATTGCAAGTGCAATCTATCAATACCACGGACACCTGGGGCGGGAATACATCAACAGCTGTTCAGGGCACTATCATCGCTTGCTGTTACCCTCCCTGGTACAAACCACTTGTTTAGAAGCCACTAAGTAGAGTTATTTATGCATAAGCATGAGGTTAGTTGTAACTCGCTGTGGGTCCATTCACCAGGCCTCAAATAAGGAACAAGACCCAGTTCATTCCTTCTGGTGACACAACTTGTATGCGGCATTCGCGATTTGCGACAAACGTTTGCGTGAGTACTAACGCTCCGCAGAATTGCCAAACTTAAGTGGCAGTGGGCAGGGCACATTGCTCGCAGAACGGATGGCCGATGGGGCCGAAAAGTTCTGGAGTGGCGACCGCGAACCGGAAGACGTTGCGTTGGAAGGCCTCCCACTAGGTGGACCGATGACCTGGTGAAGGTTGCGGGAATCCGCTGGATGCGAGTCGCACGGTGGGACCGGTCAATGTGGCGACACTTGGGGAGGCCTATGTCCCAGCAGTGGACGTCTTTCGGCTGAAATGATGAACGCTCCGCTGGTCGCGTTTCATTTATTGTCCATATTTAGTTTAGTAGTTTTTGCGTAAAAGAGTAACAAGAGTAACATACAAACATCCATCCATACAAACATTTGTATTTGTAATAGTTAGTAAAGGCAGCCTCACACGCTAGGGGCTACGCTACCTGACAGGTTTGCCTGTATAGTTGGACTGTACTGGTAAACCGGAGCGTGTATGTTGCAAAACTGTGCAGGTTTCTTCCTCAAAAGGCAGCTCAAGCTTACCTGATGGGGGAACCTGTACAGGTAAAAGGTAAACTGTCAGGTAAACCTCAATGTGTATGGCTACCTTAAAGCTAGCACGCTACAGTGAACCTGACAGATTTACCGGTACAGTTGGACTGTACAGGTAAACCGGAGCGTGTATGTTGCATAACTGTGCAGGATTCCACAAGAGGCAGCACATGCTTGCCTGACGGGTATACCTGTACAGGCAAACCTGTCAGGTAATCCTTAGCGTGTATGACTACCTTAAGATATCCGTGTATACACCTCGTAGCCACGTAAAACACACGCAGGTTAACATTAAAACGAGCCTTTGTTAAATCAAAATACACGAATGCTTTGTGCTGCGGTTGCAAATTTAATCAAGTTGGGAACGTAAAATTCTAACCGAAATTGATGCGAATATTTTAGTAAAACTTTCAAACGCACTCGTTATTTATATTTTGGAGCTATTTGAAGTATATCAAACTTGTTAGGCTATTTAGTTTGGCTATTTTATTGGGGTCTAGTTCGAAATATTACATGATGAAAGGCTGGGGGCCTAGGTGTACTGATGACCGGTGAGGGCCGTGGCAGCTGCATGCTAGAAGCACAGCGACGCTTGAAGAGACCGGTGTCCAGAAATTGACGCTTTTCGCCTGAATTAATAATAATGATGAATTAGTAATTTAGTAGTACTAAAGGAGCTCGTGGCCAAATAATAACAGTCGCTCAAGTCGATCTTTAGGTTAAGCTGTGCTTGCCTAGGTTGGTGTGCGGATGGGCCCATTACATACCGGGTTTCCTCCGTGCACGAAAGTGGCTACTTACGTTTTTTTTTTATTGAAAGCACGTTAAGCTGTTGGTCCCAGCTATCATTTCTCTTTGACAGTCGTTGCAGATAGTCAGTGGCCCAAAAAGTCTGACAACCAGTCTTAAAAAGTGGTATCGTATTACCCAGTATGAACTGGGTTGCGGATGTCAGATAGGCAGTTGCTACATGTAAAATACTGGTATTCAGCTGCATCCGGTTAGACTGGAAGCCGACCCCAACATAGTTGTGAAAAGGCTAGGCAGATGATGATGATGACTCATTAATTTAGTAGTACTTGTCATTTCTAGGACTTGCCCTTACTTTAATGAGTCTTTTCCCTAAATCAAGAGACGTAGAACAAAGATCGACGTCTTAAACACCCAGTAGCAACAGATCTGTGGTTGTAGTTTATTTTTCTAGGCATCAAACAAGAGGGATCTCACACATACATCGTTTTACCAAAATACAGCTGGATGATACAGAAAACATAAACAAAATATATTCACGAAATCAATGCAAATAAGCTAAAGAGAATTCAAATGTTCCGATCACTTACATAACTAGCTATCAAACATTTACCGAAGGGAATCTTAATTCCCGCCAAGCTTTGCGACCAACAGAACGACCACAACTGTTTAAAATGCAGGCTTCAGTTTCAGCCGGTTTGAATCAACAAGAATTTATCCTTAACGAATTTGTAACTGAGTTTTGTTACATTGAAACCGATGGGAATTATCTTGACCTAGAATACAGTTTGTCTTACAGAACACGATTTTATCTATGATTTATTTGATCAAGGTTTACATTTAACTTACTTTTAAACAGATTTATTTTCTTCCAAAATTGACCTTACATAATATAAATCTCATACGAAAGAGTATTATAGAGAGAGAGTGTGAGTCAACCTTAAAAGATAAACATAGGTATGCTATCGCGGAACAACAACACTAAAATATTATTTGAATTCGAAGTTAACGCGTTTCACCAACAAAACAAACAAACTCTCCAGCTTTATAATATTAGTATAGATTCAAGTAGGTAGGTAAAGATTTAGCTTCTCCATTCTACTTATGCTTAGGCTTCCCTCGACAGCCTTACGTCTTCATCCTTAGACACTCGATGACAGTCATACTCCAGCTAGGTCGAAAGTTCTCATCAAGGTGTATGAAATGAGCTGAGACACGATAAAGATGCTGTAAACTTTTAGGGACCTCTTGCAACTGGCTTCCGTGTTCATCGTTAGACCGTCGATTACAGTCATACTCCAGCTAGGTCTAAAGTTCATAATCGGTCTACCAAACGTGCATTAGCACTGGATATTACCGCCCTCGTAACATTACGTTCTACTTGTAGCTGCAAACCAAGTCAAAATCTCCCTGATTAACTAAATTATTGGAATCTTATCTCCTTTTGCAAACTGAAAACTTTAGTTTAATAAAACAAATATGCCAAATTAATACCTACGACTATCTGATGTGTACTTTTCTACAACAAGCCGTGCGCACCATGGTATTTTCCAATTGGGATGAATTTTCAAAAACCCAAGCTCGCCTTTATTCTAAACTGGTATAAAGTTAAATTTAAACAAGTGAATATAATAATGTTCTTATTATGTAGAGCAGAGAATTTACCGTCGTCCATTCCTCTAAAAAACTTTCAACTCAAACCGCCAACAACTAATCGTCACTTAGCAACAATTCCTGACAAATTGATATCCCGATATCTCTGTACCGATACACTGGTACCTACACAAGTATCGACATCCGATCTCAAATCCGGACTGTTCGCTATCTGCTAAACTTGCTTGTTCATTTACTGGGCAAGCACAGTATAGCTGTAAGCCAAAAAGCGGTAACTCAACAATTCTATGTTTCGGGAAAACAGGGAATAGGTACATACAGTGACGACCAAAAGTCCTGAGGCAATCTCACAAACCAATAGTTCGACGTTTAGTTTGACTTACGACCTTCTACTTTCAAGAATCATAGCAGATCTATGAATTCATACAAAAGTGAAAATAAAATAAGAAGTTAAATCGTCTGTAAAATCTTTCAAATTATTCAAATAGAAAGCTGGAAATGAATTTGAAATTGAAATATAAAATTATTAAAACTTGTGCCTGCTTCCAAATGCGCTAGTTTTTTGCTTTCATTCGTTTTTTTTTTTTATATATTTTTTTTTTTTGATAGCCTACATTGTGTCCCACTGCTGGGCAAAGGTTTCCCCCTTTCCCCTCAAAACCTTTCTATTCTGTACCATTTCTGGCCACGCTTGCCCCACGCACATGATCAGATCGTCACGCCACCATCGCCGCGCCTTATTTTATTTAATAAAATTTCCACAAGAAAAAAACACAAATTAATGTTTACGAACAGCGCCCTTCTGACAATGTTATTCGAGCGCTGAAAGAACCATGTCGTACTATATTGTTAGTAAGTATGAGTGGTAACGGCGCGCACCGGGAGTGACGCCTATAACAGGACATACAATGACCTTTTTGGTGAGGGTCTGCAGTCAGGCGCGGAGTACGCGTATCCGGCGTGCGTGTATGATATATGAACGTGGACGAACCCGAAAGAAGTATGTGAGGATCGTAGCAGGTGACGCTGTGTTGTTTGACTACCACCATGGGAAAAAGGCGTGAGTTTATGTTATTTCTAGCTGCAGTATTCTAAAAAACAGGCTTTTCGACTCTTTGGGATATCACTTTTTATCTTAGGAGGGCAGTTGTTCAGTTCGGCGGCACTCGGCAATGCCGCACAAATTCGCTCACTTCCTAATTACATTTCGGTATCGTCGTGCGAAATTGAATGTTATCCCATGTAGCAGCGTCGGTTGCGGACCGATGATTGTAAATAAAAGGGATACGGGGCGAGGTTTGATAGAAGTTTATTTTCTTTACTTTTTTATGACCAATACTCACTCACTCTCTTTCATTTCTTAGTCTACCTCCAAAACCTTTGGTCGATCAGATTTCCACAACAGGTTAAGTATGTTACATTAGTAAGCTCCTTCCCACAGTACACGGCTAGACTGCAAGGATCACTCGTCAAGGAAACCTTCCGAGATAAGTACCAACATAACCTCAATCCTTAGATTAACTCCTACACAAAAAGCCAAACATATTTTACTTACCCTCAGCCAACCAAAATAAAAAATACCGCGTTATCAATTCACTCGCAGCTTTCACTAAGAAAAACAAGGAAACTCAACATAAATAAGGGGGAAACACTTTCTTAACAATACATCAGTACAGCGTAACATCACAGTAGGCATGTTATTATTAATATGCAGTATTTCAACTAATAACAAAATGGTCGGAATCGGGTCACATCACACATGCAAAGCGTTTACATGAATTATAAGTACGTTTCAGGTTGCAAGTTACTCGTGAGTAAGTCGGGGCTGTTGCATCGAGACAAGTGGTTACGTCGAATGTGTAGTTGTGTATAGTAAAGTAGACTCAAAAAGTTAGTTGATAACCCTAACAACCGCGTATGATAACAAAACAATTATACATAAGTTTATTTAAGTGGAAACTTGTAATTGGCTTTCTTCTACTTATTACTTCTGACTACTCGAATGTATTAGCTGTAAGTTTTCTTAAAATTAATTAAATAAATCAAAAAAGGCTAGTGGGTTTACTGGTTATCTTCATACTGTAGTAAGTAACGTGTATAGCATATTATCCTTCAAACACAACACTTTTAACAGACAACGCCTATGAACACACAAACAAAGCCTATACATGAGAAAGCTATTTGTTATGTCCGAGTGTTTGATAAAAGGGGCGCAAATAAACATTTTCCTAACCATCGACGGGTTCTTTGCATAAATTTCAGTTATGGCAAGACATTTGTCAATGGATAATGCGGTGGCGGCGATATTCATGGTTCCGTATATCGGGCGCAGGCATACATCTTACAGAACGCCGACTGTTCGATAAACATGATCTACGACCCTCTAAGACTGCGTGTATTCCTTTTGGCGTTAAAGATAGCGGCAATTATTGTCCCTTAATATGTTCCTTATGATAATTCAGTTTATACCAACAGCATTCCTTTGAAGAAGGCACACGGAATGGTTTTTTGATGGGATTATGTCTGGATGCTTTGTTCGCTACAGGGAATTTTGAATCTTGAGGGAACACAGAAAACGATTTATGCTGATCAAAACAAAATTTCTAAAAGACTTTATTGTTATTACTATAGAATGGCTACGCTATTTGCTATAACTATTATTTATAAAGGCATCGCAAAAAAAACACTTCCTGAATCATAAAACTTCTAATTTTTATTCAAACTTCCCAAATCTCTAGAAGACGGTAGAAGTGTTGAAAGTTGACATTCAGAAGATCGCGATAAAAACGTGGCATGGTTGAGACCGCGAGTCTCAACTGGGCCAGGGGGCCAGGGGCCGGGGCCAGGGGCCGGGGCCAGGGGCCGGGGCCAGGGGCCGGGGCCAGGGGCCGGGGCCAGGGGCCGGGGCCAGGGGCCGGGGCCAGGGGCCGGGGCCAGGTGCCGGGGCCAAGGGTACGGGGCCAGGGGCCGGGGCCAGGGGCCGGGGCCAGGGAAGAATGGCTCAAATGGCAGGAGGCCGATACCATGGCAGTGGGCAGAACAAGACTGCCAGTGATGATGATGATAAAATCTGTAAGTCACGCAAAACGAATACACTCAAGTATCTATCTAAAATATATGAAGTAAACAAAGTCAAAGGCTAAGTGCGAAGCGTTCCAAAAGGCATCGTTTTCGACAGGCAGCTCATTTGCTCAGGACACTCATCCCGGATTGTATCGGCACTGAGATTTCTACAATAATGAGATCCACTGCCATGGGAGTGATGGTACAATTTTATTGTGAACTCTTTGAAAAAATAGCCGTTTTATGCTTTTGTTTAGTCGAGTCGGTTTTGTCTTGTTTTTCATTTTAATCAGTTGTTTTTTTTTTAATATATTTTCCTCGGGGACATCGACGCGCAGCGAATGAATAAAATATACAATTTTAAGTCAACGATCAGTAGTCGCATAGCACCGTTTGGGCTAACAACAAAAATACACATTGGCCGCGAGTATCGACTCGCGGCCAATGAGTCCTACCCCCAAACACACCAAACTAATAACTGATCCCAAAAATTAGTTTGGGGTGTTCTTTCAATACACAAATTCAATCATTTAATCATGCTAATAAATCAACCTAAATATTTCATGGATGCACGGGGTACATCCATGGAGATTGAATTAAAATTGATATTTAAAAGGAAACAAATCTGTAAACTATTAATTAAGTAAGTACTTTTTCATTAACCTAAGGCCCTTCTTACCCTAAAATTAGCAACTCTATTTGTGGTGGTTCAAACTTCGTTTGAAATACTGTAAGAATAAAGTTCTAATCAGCTTGCACTATAAAGCGGTTGTTACGTCAGTCACTGCGGCCGAATAGTGCGACATGAGTGGTTTTTTGCGATTTACAAAAAATCAATTGATTGGACTAAAAAAATTAAACACATAAGACTTGCTTTATAGGTAGTTCAGTTAGTATGCAAAGTTTCATGATTTAATTTGAATGCAAAGGCGGAACAAGTGAAACGACAGGTTGCTCAACATTGACTGTCTTTATTCAGTATGTCACACTTATATATAACATGATTTACTTATACACTACACCTCCTATCGAGGAGAGAAAAAAAAAATTAAACTAAACATTTTTTTTTTTATCTAAATCTCTACTAAAATTTTTCAACTAAACAATAAAGTTCAAGTTAAAGTTAAGTTCTTAGTACTTATTATTAGACATAATTATCATTACAAATGTATGTATGTATAGTGCCTATTATTATCTACTGGTTAGTAACAAGCGCTCAATACTAACTAGGATATCTGTTACATTGCAATAAACATTGTATCTTATTTCAATAACATTTTTATTACTTATCATTTTAATTGCTTAATTAATTGACATCTATATAATTTTCTATTAGGAAACAAACAACTTTGTACGATTCTTATGAACAATGTTAGGTTTTCCATTCATTAATAATTCTACATTTGGCGATTTCTCTCGAATTACTCTGTACGGACCTGAATACAGTTCACTTAATTTGTTACCAGTTTCATTCTTTACAAGAACCAAATCATCTTTCTTGTAAACTACTGTTTTTACCTTCTGATCATATTTATTTTTACGTATTATTTTCGACTGAATTAAATGGTCACGAGCTTCCTTCTGGGAAACTTGGAGCCTATATTTTAACTCTAAAGGATAGTGATCACTGTTGTAAAGTGGATCAATAATATTTTGTGTCAAATTATGTGGAAGACTACACTTTTTCCCAAATACCAACTCGTATGGGGTATAATTTGTTGAGCTATGTACGGACGTATTATACGAAAAGCACCAGAAAGGCAACCAAGAACTCCAGGTTTCTGGATGGTTCTCTGTTTGTATACGCAAATATGCACCTAAATGTTTATGACTATTTTCCAATGCGCCTATACTTTCGTGGTGGTAAGCTGTTGAGTTAATGTTATTAATTTTTAACAATTTGCAAGTTTCATTCATTACTGCTGACATAAACTCAGTACCCCGATCGGTTGCAATTGTTGTTGGAATTCCATAACGGAGTATATAATTATTTACTAATGCTCTGGCTACTTCTGTGCTGCTCTTAGTAACTAACGGATATGCTTCCACATACTTTGACAACTCACACTGTAGAGTTAAAATGTAACAATAATTATTGGCATCCTTATCTAACGGCCCTACTAAATCTAAATATATTTTCTCTAATGCTGAATGTGCCGTTGTTGTGATTGTCATGGGTTCTTTAATGTTTAATGTATACTTTTGTTTCTGGCACTGATGACAGCGCTTCACAAACTCCGTAACATCTCTATCGATCCCTGGCCAAAAGTAATATTTTTTGATATTCCTGACCATTCGTCAACCTGCATGGCCACTAGTAGGTAACAGATGGAAGTCGTTTAGAATTACTCGCCTATCGTCTTTATTATTTATACGCTTGATATCTTGTACTATACATAACCGCGGTCCGGACCAGTCTCTACATTTATCTATCTCATTGCTTAATTTTTTTATAAACATCTTATTATCCTCTTGTTTCAACATATATTTCTTCTACCTTTATTACTTGACAAAAATCACACAGCTCCCTCGCAAAGTCGCTTGGCGTCAATTGTGATTGGGCAGCTGGATTAATATAAATGGTTAACCTTGAAAGCACGTAAATAAATATTTTATTTTCTTTACTAATTTCCGACTGTGTTCGTAACTTATCTATTTCGCTGTGACTTGCAAGTCTGAGCTCTACCGAATTTCTAGGTTTATTATGTGTCTCCACAACTTTCGGTTGATCAGGCCGATTGTCTTTAGAAACAATAATATCCGAGGTATTCGACTGCATCTCCCTATATTGAGCTCGCGTCATTACACATAATGACGTCACCTTTTCATTCATTTCTTTTAAATCTTTACTTGTTACACATATCCGAGATAATGCGTCTGCCACCGCATTCTCTTTCCCTCTTACATATTCCACTGCAAAGTCGTATTCTTCTAATGCCAATCGAAATTTTAACAATCGACTCGACGGATCTCGCATGTTAAATAAATACATAAGTGGTTTATGATCCGTTCTAATTATAAACCTTCGTCCGTATAAGTATGGTCTAAAATGCTTTATAGCCCATACAATGGCAAGCAGTTCCTTTTCAATTGTTGGGTATATTATTTCCGATTTATTAAGACCCCTGCTTGCGTACGCTACTGGTTTTCCATTTTGATTTGCCAAAACTGCTCCTAAGGCAAAACCTGAAGCATCAGTTTGTACAATGAAAGTATTGCTGTCTGTTAAGTCTGGATATTGAAGGACAGGAGAAGAAATTAGTTTTTCTTTTAGAGATTTAAAGGCAATCGCACACTCTGTATCCCAGTTAAAAATAACATTCTTTCTACTTAATTTGTTTAAAGGGTATGCTAATGCTGCAAAATTTTTAATAAATTTCCTATAGTAGTTTGCAAAGGCTACAAATCTACGTACATCATCCGTGTTTTTAGGTTCTGGATAGTTTTTAATAGCGGTTATTTTTTCCGGATCTGGTAAGACGCCATCTTTTGACACTACGTGTCCCAAATATAAAATTTCCTTTTTGAGAAAATCACATTTTCCCGGGTTTAGTTTTAGATTTACTTTCCTAAGCCTCGTAAATACATCCTGTAAATTCTTACAATGGTCATCTAAATTTTTTCCAAACACTACCAAATCGTCCTGGTAAACAAAGCATTTTTCATAAGTTAGTCCTGACATTGCCATCGTCATCATTCGTGAGAATGAACTGGGGCTTGTTTTCAGACCCATAGGCATTCTAGTTAACTGATATTGTCCTGAACAAAAAGCTGTGTATTTACGACTACTTGGCTCCAAATTAACATTATAGTAGCCTTGATGAAGGTCTAAATGTGTAAAATAAATGCAACCTGATAGTGAATCTAGTATTTCGGTTATATTGGGGAGGGGGAACTTATCATCAATAATTGTATTATTTAATTTTCTATAATCTATCACCAATCTAAATTTTTTATTACCTGCACTGTCGGGTTTCTTCGGTACTAGTAATAAAGGGCTGGACCAGTCGCTATTAGCCGGCTCGATTATACCTTGCTGTAATAAGTCATTTATTTGTTTCGTAATTTCGTGTTTTTGCGAATGTGGTAACCTATATGGTTTTACATATACCGGTTCCGCGTTTGGTTTTAGAATAATTTTGTGTTTATATATGTTAGTTGTTGTTAGTTTGTCCCCTTCTAAATAAAAAATATCTGAGTACTTGGCGCATAAATTTTCTATAGTCATTCTCTCTTCTAAATTCAAATGTTTTAATTGTATCAATGATAATAACTGCTTAACTCTCTGCGCATCCTTATCACACCTATCAAAACTACAAATATCATAATCTTTCGCGCTGTATATGAGAGGCTGTATGTTATCTAACATTAAATCTTTCTCGGTAGTGTTTAATATTCTAATAGGAATCTTACCGTTGTTGGGTGTAACTAAACTACTAGCCATAAAAACACCCTCGTCTATCTGTGACGCACACACTACAGCATCACTGTCAATAGATGTTTCTACAAAATGCACCGACTCTGATCTCGCTGGTATATATAAAGAATCTTTGTTCGTATCCGTTATTATTGGTACGTTAATTTCATCACCTGAGGACGTTTTTAGCAATAACATATTATTTGATAAGTTTATGGTTGCTTGATACCGTTTTAAGAAATCGCATCCAATAATACCGTTTGCTTTACACGGCAAGGAATCAAACACATAACATTTCTGTGTAAATGTAACATTACCACAAACCAACTGTAAATATAAGTATCCTGTTGCACATATTTTCCCACCTATACCGTTTATTACTACGTTGCAATTATAAATACGATTGTGTTTGTGCAATATTTTATTGTATCTTACTACAGAAATTGAAGCTCCGGTATCAAGTAGCCATGAACATTCTTGTCCGTTTACAGTAAATTGCACGCGTAGTGCTTCATTATAAGAAAATATTGAATGTTCTAGATTAGTCTCGAAAAAACGTATTTAACTCTAAATTTTCCTCAGGCGTTTTATCCATCACACTTACATTCTCCCCTCTTTTATACTGTCTATTTCCTCTGCTATTATAAAACCTACCTCTCTCGTTCTGTGGTGGTGCAGACCTACGTTGTCCAGTAGCACCACGTCTCCACCACCCACTTGCATTTCCACGATAAGGCTCATTTTGACCTTGATAGCTGTTCCTACTTACGTTTCCTCTATTGAAGCTTCCACGCCTATATTCCTGGTGCTGAAACCTATTGTTTCCTCTGTTATTCCTATTATAGTGATGAAAATGTCGTTGTCCCATGAACACATTTGTAGAAGTAGTCGGTGAGGTTATTTCCTCATCGACTGCAGATTGGATAGCCTCATTTAAAGACTCAAACTGTCTAGCCGTAATTATTGTACTTAACCTTCGGTTTCGCAATCCGTCGGCAAAGCATTTAATAGCAAGTTTCTCGTTGACTTTTTTCAGTATATTGTAATTTTCAGCATGTCCTTCTGATTGCGAAATCGTTAGGTCAACAAATAAATTAGCAATTTCCTGACCAAAATCTGAGATTGTTTTCTCCTGTTGCTTAACATGTTGTAATTTACTATGCATAGCAGTATACGACTTTTTTTGCAATAAATGTAACCTCATCGCTTTGACTAAGTCAGTGACATTATTATAGTTAGATTCAAGCCGCAATTTAGCTGACTGTGAGAACCGACTTTTCATAACAAATTCAATTAAGTTACGTTGAGACCCTTCTTCTAAAATAGAGCTATAATACTCAATGCCATCGATTAATTGCTTTGTGACCTGCTCTTGGTCATTCATTACTGGTAGCAAACTAAGTGCTGCTTTTAAGCTGAACTTCTCCATTTCGGTACTGCTTGGCTCTTGACTAGTCTGACATAAAACAACAATTTCGAGGTATACTTTGCTGAACCTTTCACATAGGTCGTCGATTAATTTATTTTCGGCTGGCTCTTTAAATGCCTTAACCCGGCTGATATTCTCTATGTACTTATTATACTGAGTACGCAATTCATTAGCCTCAGTAATTTTTTTATTACCTAATGGAATATTTTCTCGCCTCCTCGTTGGTCCGAGTTTAATTAAGTACGTTCTAATTTTCAATAATTCATCGCACAATTCTTTTAGAAAATCTGCCATTCAAATACATTTCTATATCTACCTATATTCTCTATTTAATTCTAAAAGTGAAACGACAGGTTGCTCAACATTGACTGTCTTTATTCAGTATGTCACACTTATATATAACATGATTTACTTATACACTACATGAAGTACTTTTTGAATACCTGCGGTTTATTGTTCGATTTGGAGGTTTGGATTTTTTTCTATCGAGAAAAGTTTATGGAATCGTGTTTTCGTCATACACACCGTACATACAGTACCTAGCATTAATCCTCAACTTTACCATATATTTATTTCAAAATTGATGCTGCAGTATTTAAGGCGTAACGGAGGATTTGAGGCATGTTAGGCCCTTAACCTAACCTGGTTCAGAAACCTAACAATGTATGTAGTACATTTTGATGCAAATGTGAAAAGTTTGTCAGTCGAGGGCTAATAAATTTAAACTCGAGAGTGCAAAATATGCATATTTTTCAATACATTTCGTTCTTAAAATAATAAATGGCACCACATGTCTTTCGAATCATGATTGAATTAAATTATTACAAGCAGAGTACAACCCGCGAAGAAGCCGCGGCAAAAATCTAGTAAAAAATAAACATGTAAATAAGCAAATTCACCGGGGAGCCCGTAGAAATAAAACTCTATAAATACCTTTGTATTGGAAATAAATAGGTCGCCATGTTGGCAAGCTGCACTCTCAACATGTCGCTTTTTGTTCCTGTTTACAGCTGCCATCCGGCTGCGGAACATTAAGTAGCATGTAGAAATGCTCACTGCTCAACTGGCAATGCATAATGCCCATAAATAACTACACCTGAAAAATGCAATGCAATGCAATGCATTTATAGAACATATTTTAAGTAAGTACCTACTTCTACTACTACACTACTACAACAGCCCATAACGTCCACTGCTGGACATAAGCCTCTCCCATGATGGGAGGAATTTGCCGTAATCTCCACGCTTGGCAGGCGGATTGGAGATCGCAGTGATGAAAGACTAACAGAAAACGCTGCTGCCCATTCTCTGGTCTACGGAGGCGCAAGGTGTTCTGTCTCAGACATTAGTCGCCTTATACGACACCCTTCAGTGTAATGGGTTGGTTTTATTTCAAAAGTACCTAAATATACAGGTAAGCAAAGTTATTTGTTTCATGTTGTTTGTATCTGCATGCCCTATGGGTAATGGGTATACCTGCCTGCAATAAAATTATTTTATCAATTTGCTTTTTCTTTTTTCAGTAGGAGTAGTTGTAGTTTTGTGTCATTTATTTTATAGGTACTTTTGGAATTAATATTAACTGAGATGTGACGCTTAGATTGGCAGTCATTTCGTGTAGGTAAAATATGCGTAATCAGCTTCATCCGTTAAGACTTCAAGCCGCTTCATAGTTGGGAAAAGGCTAGGCAGATGATAATGACTGCTGTGAAATTATTAAATACAAATGGCACAACACAATTAATTGAAATCAATCATACCTGAACATACATAATCTCTAAAGTCAGGATTTTTTCACTCCGACACCATATAGTTGTGAATTATAAAAAAAGTCGAAAAATGAGTCAATTAACTAAGTTTTCAAAATTCGCGTACACATTCAGCTTACATATTCGTCAAACAATTCCATATAAAGTAAGAATTTTTGGATTCTGTTCGGCAGGTTGGAAGTTATAACGATATTTGTGTGCCAAGCACAGTGCGGCCGCTTCGCTTGTCGCCATGTACTGAACTGTCCATGTCTCAAGGAAGGCGTCTGATAGACGTATGGTAGAAGTTTGTGCAGAAAGCCACTTACACGGTGTTACTTCTGACACTGAATGTGTTATAAGCGAACGGAATGTACTTGTTATGTAAGCTATGCATCGTGTATCGGTTCTCGGAAGTTGTGGAGCGATCCAACTTATGGACTTTATGATACGAAAATTTCATTGCACTCTTGTGGACGTGAAGTAAGTACCATGTAGAATATTTTAGATCAATCAAATATTAAAATTGACCAGATTACTGTACAACGTTATTTAGATCAGATTAATTTATCGTTAGTTTTTAGTTTGCAAAAGTCGTGGACGACATTACTGTAACACAGTTAATTTTTTTTACCATGGTCCAGTCAACCGGACCTAGCCAACTGTACCACGGGCAAGGAATGTAATACTGTCGTCCTATACGTGAACACGTCCTTTTAAATATACAGGGTGTAAAAGACCTCATCACGAAGCCGTCAACCAAGCATTCTGAAAAAAAATATTGCTGGGAAACGACTTTTTTTTTGGGGTGAAAAATCATGTTTTGTGGTAGAACTCAATGTAACGCACTCAAAACATTGTGATGATGGATGGATTGAATAGTACGGGGGTCGTGGAGGTGTTTAAAGTAAAAATCTTATATTAAAAACTTGTATTAAAAAAAAACTTGTCAAAAAGTTGGAACTTTGACCCCCAACACCACTTATTTTCCTCGTCATTGCGATCATTTTTTTGTTCTACAATGGTGTAGAACAAAAAAATTATCGCAATGACAATGACGAGGAAAATAAGTGCTTTTATAAGCCACGACACTTAAAACTACACGATTATCTGTCGTCACGACAAAGTGGGAACGCGGCCATAGTAGTATTTTATGGATGACAAAAACTGTTGCTTTTTAATTATTAAAATACCAAATCATGCTAACTGGCATGTTATAGCACAGATAACCTTAAATTTATTATCATCGGTTATCAATATAACAACAAAAACATATTATTATATTGAGAACAAATTGACGCAATCATTCGAATACGTTAATCGAGTACAGTCATGGGCCGATTAACTGCAGAAGAGAAAACATTTTACGAAGAAAATGGCTACATAGTTGTAAAAGACGTGCTTTCAGAAGAAGACTTGACTGCCATCAGTGATGAGTACGACAAGTTGTTCGCGAGGAAGAACCAAGATAAGATGGAGAGCTCGTGGGTCGGCAGTGATGCTGACGACCGGAGGAACGACGCCGCGCAAACGGTGAGCACCTGATTCACATAGTTCTAGCTTCTACCCGTGATTCGCCCGCGTGAAAAACATATGCTATGACACTCGGAAATAGCATAGTTTTCTATAATTGAAAGATATTTTAAGCAGTTTAAGACATTACCTTTTAAATTCAAACATATTTAACCTCTTTATAATATTAGAGACATCAGCTGTTGCCTGCGACCTTCGTCCGCGTGAAATTTATATAAAAACTAGCTGTTGCCCGCGGCTTCGCCCGTGTAAAGTTCGGTAACTGTCCCACTGAATCATACTAAAGGGATAAATAGTGTCCTACATGTGAATCCAGGTTATAAACTATCGATGTGCCAAATTTCATAATCATCACAACCACCATCACTGTCACAACCACCATTATTATCACAATCACCATCACTATCAAAACCAACATCAATATCACAATCATTATCACAATCACCATCACTATTTCAGTCACCATCACCATCACAAACACCAACACAATCACCATCACAATCACAGTCACCATCAATATCACCATCATTATCACAATCACCATCACAATCACCATCACAATCACCATCACAATCACCATCACAATCACCATCATAATCACCATCACAATCACCATCACCATCACAATCACTATCGAGTGTTGGAGTGTAGTGTATTATTAGTAATAGATGGCAACATTGCCGGCCCAGAAACTAGATAGATATAGACAACACCCTCTCCTATTATTGTCTATGGTCTGGTGTGAATATAGAAGTACAATTAATTAATTTGTGTCTTATTTAAACTCAACCAAATAAATAATTAAATATAACATTGGCGATGAGCGTGAAACGAGCTCTAAGTGTGTGAACGTAGACAATACGACGACGGTATTGATAACAACTTTACAAAATAAGATTGTGAACTAACCTCAAAGTGAAACGCATGGATCTAGTTGAAAAACTAATCTATCAGGGAAAGAAAACGTGGATTCAAGAAAAAACCAAGAAGGAACTCATAGAAATCGCAAATAACCTAGCGCAGAGAACCATATTCTCAGAATCACATTCTATTCAGGAAATAAGAATATATCTACGTAATTACATCGACAGACTAAAATCAACAAAAACCATATCCAACATGGCCTCCATATCTACATTGGAAATATTTACGGGTGAAAACTGGAATGCATACATCCAGCAATTTGAGTGTTTTGTACTGCTAAATGATATTCCCGAATCGAAAAAAGTACCATTACTAATTACCAAACTCAGTACAAAGGTCTATGAACTATTAACTACATTGTGTACACCGATGCAACCAGTAAACGAGAATTACGAAACTATTTGTGACAAATTAAAAAAATACTACCATCCAGTGCAAAATTACGCTATACACCAAGCAGAATTTCGAAAAAGGTGTCAAAAACCTAACGAAACTATAGAACAATTTATAATTGAACTCAAAAAATTGTCAAAAAACTGTGATTTTAAAAATTTAGACTCTGAAATAAAGGAAAGGTTGCTGAATGGCACTTACTGTGATGCAGTAAAATTCGAATTATTAAAGTCAGCAGATAAAACATTGGACATATTAACTGCTATTGGGAAGACAGCGGAGACAGCATTTAAGTTAGCATTCAACCAGGAGAGAGGACAGGAACAAACACAAATGTTCAAATTACAAGGAAGAAATTTCTCAAAAAACAAAAATAGTGATTATCGACAGAATCCAGAATCAAAAAATAAACAAAATTTAACTTGCTTTTGCTGTGGGAAGAACGGGCACATAAAAGCACAATGTTCGCTCCGTAACAAATATTGTAGTGAGTGTGGTACCAAAGGACATATCTATAAGCAGTGCGGTAAAAATAAGAATGTGAAAGTGAATAATGTGAATCTAGTGGAAAATACTAATTTAGAAAATAATGAGGTAAATAAGGAAAAATCCGGTATGTCATCAGACACAGAAGTTTTTGACATATTTTATTTTCATGATAAAGGTAAAGTACCAGCTGCCAAGCTGAAAATCGCAGTGAATGGAAAAGTATTAGAATTTGAAGTTGACACAGGTGCTGATGTGAGTACTGTTACATTATCTGAAAAATTACAATATTTCGCTGATTTAGAAATTAAACAATGTAATGTCATATTTACAAACTTTGATCAATCAACATCAACACCGCTAGGAGTAATTGAAAATTTAAATATCAAATATAAATCTGTAGATGTAAGCAACCAAAGACTGTTTGTTGTAAAAGATGGATTACCAAAGATAATAGGAAAAGATTGGCTCTCATTATTGCAATTATGGCCTCCAAAGTTTGAACAAAAAGTATGTATAAATGTATCCAAAGAAAAGTTAATTGAAGAGATAAAAAATGAATATGCTGAAGTGTTTGAACCAGGTATGGGAAATTACAAAGGAGACCCAATACATTTATCAATTAAACCAGGTGTCAAACCCATATTTATGCCAGTGAGAACTGTTCCATTTGCACTAAAGGATAAAGTAAACGATGAAATTAAACGATTGGTTGAGGCAAAGCGTATTGAACCAGTGGAGTACTCAGAGTGGGGTACCCCAGTGGTTCCAGTCCTAAAACCAGATGGAACAGTTCGATTATGTGGTGATTTTCGTATCACAATAAATAGGTTCTTACAAACAGATCATTACCCGTTACCAACAATTAATGACATTCTAATGAAGATCCAAGGTAATACATGTTTTTGTGAATTGGATTTGCGGGAAGCATACTTGCAAGCACCATTGGATAAAGAGTCACAAAATTTAGTTACAATTGTCACTGAACAAGGCATTTACAAATATTTATACTTACCTTTTGGGGTATGCACAGGGCCAGGGTCATTTCAGAGATTAATAACGCAAAAACTAAAAGGATTAGATGTAATAGCTTACATTGACAATATATACATATATGATAAAACAGTATCACAAACATATGAAAAATTAAAATTAATACTACAAAGACTAAAGGAAATAGGACTAAGGTTAAAATTAAATAAATGTAAATTATTTGAAGAGAAATTAGATATATTTGGATTTGAGGTAAATAAAACTGGCATAAAAATTATAGAAAGTAAAATAGAACCTATATTATCACTGCCACAGCCAGAAAACATGAAAATGTTAAAATCATTTCTAGGAAAAGTTAATTACTATAACAGGTTTCTACAAAATATGGCAATAATATTGAAACCACTGTATGACTGTTTAAAAAAAGTAAAATTTGAATGGACAGACGAATGTTCTAAATCCTTTAACCAAATAAAAAAGGCCCTTTCAAATACATCTACATTATCACATTTTGATCCAAACTTAACAGTCATACTAACATGTGACTCAGCAGATGATGGTGTAGCTGCTGTTCTATCAATAAGGGATAGCAGTAACGTCATAAAACCAGTAGCTTTTGCCAGCAAGAAATTAAATGATGCACAAATTAAATATCCAATATTAGAAAAAGAAGCATATGCTATCATTTTTGGAGTGAGCAAGTTCTATGAATTTCTGTACGGGCGAAAGTTTATCTTGCAAACTGACAATGAGGCACTGTCAAAAATATTAGGGCCAAAGTATGGTATACCAAAAATGGCAGCTAGGCGACTTCAGTATTGGGCAATATTCTTAGGTGCTTTCAACTATGACATCCAACACATTAAGTCAAAGAATAATCCAGCAGACTACTTGTCACGTGTAGATACAGGCTTACAACATAATAATTTGAAAAATTCAGAAATGATTGAAAGGAATTTTGAAATTAACACTGTTACTTATATAAATAAATCAAAATTAAATACATTGAATTGGCAAACTGTACAAAAGGAAACAAAAAAGGATAAAATCTTGTGTGATATACTTAGATATAGTAGAGATGGCTGGCCACTAAAAAATGATATTGGTGAAACTTATGAACCTTACTTCAAAAGAAAAAATGAGATTACTGTGGAAAAAGAATGTATACTATGGGGTTACAGGGTAATCATACCTAAAAATATACAAGATGATGTCATGGCAGAGCTTCATGCTAGTCACTTAGGAATAACTAGAATGAAAGAAATAGCAAGATCATATTTTTGGTGGCCAGGCATGGATGGAGATATAGAAAGTATAACGAAAAACTGTTTGATTTGTTTACAAAACCATAAAAACCCAGAAAAAACTAAATTATCAGTGTGGCCACAGCCACCAACTGTTTGGCATAGATTGCATGCAGATTTTCTGGGTCCTCTGTATTCAAAGATGTTTTTAGTGGTGATAGATGCATATTCTAAATGGCCCGAAGCAATTGCCATGAGTAATATAACTGCCAAAAAAACAATAGAAGTATTTAAGAACATTTTTGTACGCTATGGGTATCCTTTACATTTAGTGACTGACAATGGCCCAACATGGACCAGTGAAGAATTTAAAAATTATTGTAAAATGGTGGGCGTCAAGCAATCTTACTCTCCTCCATACTATCCTGCTACAAATGGGTTAGCAGAAAGGTTTGTTGAAACATTTAAGTCGCACATGGTTAAAATTGTAGAAAGTGGGCAGACGGTGGAATATGCTTGTAATCTGTTTTTGTTTGACTATAGATGTACTATACATAAAACCACCGGTCAAAGTCCTGCAAAAATGATGTATGGTAGAGAATTGAGATGTCGTTTCTCATTGCTGCGGCCAAACCCAGTACATGATAAAATTGATGATGAACAAATAAAAATAACAAACAACAGTAAAAACTTATATAAGACATTTGTAATCGGTGAAAAATTAATGGTTAAGGATTTAAGAAAAAATAAAAAAAATTGGTCTTTAGGTAAAGTTGTTGAAATTTTAGTACCAGGAGTGACGTACATGGTAGAAGTGGATGGACAGCAATGGAAACGACATGTCAACCAACTACTGGAATGTGGGCAGAATTTAGAATAAGTAAAGATTATCATTTTTTTTTTTTTAAAAGTAACAAAAATTTTGTTTTAATTTTTTTAATTATGGAGAAGGAAGAATGTGCAGATTGTATCATTAAAAGATACTTATTTCAGTTGGAACTAGAAATACGGCAAGGTGAAATGTCAGATGTTACACTTTTGCGACTGCTGTAAAGCTCGCTTGTTTTATTTTTTTATGTAAAGGGGGGAGAGTGTTGGAGTGTAGTGTATTATTAGTAATAGATGGCAACATTGCCGGCCCAGAAACTAGATAGATATAGACAACACCCTCTCCTATTATTGTCTATGGTCTGGTGTGAATATAGAAGTACAATTAATTAATTTGTGTCTTATTTAAACTCAACCAAATAAATAATTAAATATAACAAAAATCACCATCACAATCACAATCACCATAACAATCACCATCATCGTTATCTCAATCATTATCACAATCGCCATCACAATCGCCATCACAATCACCATCACAATCACCATCATCACAATCATTCACTATCACAATCACACTATCACAATCACAATCACCATCACCATCACAATCACCATCACAATCACCATCACAATCACCATCACGATCACCATCACGATCACCATCACGATCACCATCACAATCACCATCATCGTTATCTCAATCATTATCACAATCGCCATCACAATCGCCATCACAATCACCATCACAATCACCATCATCACAATCATTCACTATCACAATCACACTATCACAATCACCATCACCATCACAATCACCATCACAATCACCATCACAATCACCATCACGATCACCATCACGATCACCATCACAATCACCATCACAATCACCATCACGATCACCATCACGATCACCATCACGATCACCATCACAATCACCATCAATGTTGAATGATCACAACCGTTTCAAGGTTCCATCTATCTCTATACCAAAATTCATTTAGTAGGGATATACGATACACAACTGCACTCTGCGTTTCCACCCGTATAATTCCGGGATCGGGATCGGGATCTGGATAAAAAGTACCCTATGTCCTTTCCCAAGGTTCCATCTATCTCTATACCAAAATTCATCAAAATCGGTTCAGCGGTTTAGGCGTGAAAAGGTAACAGACAGACAGACAGACAGACAGAGTTACTTTCGCATTTATAATATTAGTAGGGAAGTAGGGATATATGACTTCCATATTTGAATCGAGTTTTGCTAATAATTTGAAGGGTTTTAATTTTTTTACACCGAACCCTAATCCTTTTCTATAATAAAAGTCACTCCTTATAAAATCAACTATCTGCCAGTATAATCTAATATTGCGTTTTGTCAATCTTTCTACACGAGCAGCTTGTGGATTAGTTATACTCAAAGGGCATACAGCGCTCTGCGGGGGCAATACAATAATGTCTTCAGAATGTTGTTGCGGTTGCCACGGTTCTGCACTGCTTCCGCGATGTTTGCTGAAGCGCGTACTGACGACTTCTATGCAATAAGACGCAAGCGTGTGTCGTCACTGTTAGGCAGAGTACGCGGCAGTAGCAACGGCATTCTGAGGGTCATTTCTGATAAATATCAGTGTCCAATACACTCGCACTGGGTGAGCATTGTGGTAGGGACAGTCAAATAAATGTGAATAATAATTATGTTGTAAATGTTTTTTTTTTTAGATGTGTTTTGTGATTGTATTTTTGTAACCCTACTAACATAGTTTATAAGTTCACATTGTTACTAACCATTATGGATCGTTGTAATCTGAATTGAATAAATTAAATTAAAAAATTAAATAATCCCGTCAAGACCGGTCCAGCCGTTTCGGCGATCAGCCAGATCAGACAGATAAACAAAAATTTACAAAAATGCTTTTTTTTTTTGTTATAAGTACCGTACATAATACATACTTTCAAATACATTCAATAATTATTTTGGACTTACAAACCGACACGTCAATGTACAATAAATAAACAATGGTAAATATCACGTTTTAGCGTTAATGATAGTGTTAGTGACCACGTTAGTTTATAACTTTTTTTATTTTTCCTACATAGGTGAAAGGCATCCACAACTTGCAGTACCATCACGCGATCTTTAACTCGTTCCTGTTCAGTCACAGACTCCTGGATGCTCTGGAAGACATCATGGAGACTGGCAACATCGTGCTGCATCACACCAAGGCACACTTGAAGCCGCCCGAGAAAGGGGCCGCTTATCCCATGCATCAGGTTAGAAATCAGCTTGATTTTTAGGCAACAAAAAGAACTAACTTTATAGGAAAAGGGAATACGAAAGACAAAAAACCATTTCATCATCATCATCATTTCAGCCGAAAGACGTCCACTGCTGGATATAGACCTCCCCCAAGTGTCGCCAAATTGACCGGTCCCGTGCGACTCGCATCCAGCGGATTCCCGCAACCTTCACCAGGTAATCGGTCCACCTAGTGGGAGGCCTTCCAACGCAACGTCTTCCGGTTCGCGGTCGCCACTCCAGAACTTTTTGGCCCCATCAGCCATCCGTTCTGCGAGTAATGTGCCCTGCCCACTGCCACTTAAGTTTGGCAATTAAAAACCATTTAATGGTACCGTTTAAAAAAAAAGTACAAATAGTTTGGCAGAGGACAATTCCGGTAATAGCGATATTGCCGCCTACTACCGCTGTCACGGTTTGTCGTTCTTCTGTTGCGATTGCGTGACGTTGCCGCTGTGCTCTGGGGTTGAGTTCTGCGAACTTTTAGAGAAGGACTTTAAGAAGTGTGTCCCACTCTAAAGTGTCTCTCTCACTATATCCCCGCTTTTCTTGAACGTTAAAAACAAAACACAACACAAACAAAACAGAATTTATGTCTATTTTTCTGCGTAGGATTACCACTACTTCCCTTACAAGAACGACTCCATGATAGCAGCTTTCCTACACCTGGATGCCGCAGGTCCCGAAAACGGAGGCCTGTTTGTCTACCCTGGATCCCATAAGCTAGGGCCTCAAGAAGACGTCGGGGCTAACGAATCTAACTTCCATTACGTGGATCAGGTAATCATCATTTGCTTACCCAACCTAATTGGTGTCCTCCTTCCAGTTTACCCGGATGAAGCGATTTACTAGTATTTTTAATGGAGCTGTCTGACGTTTTCAACCCAGTTACTGGTGCAGCTTTTATTATTTAGCTATGTGACCCTTTATTGTGTCAATGATGATTATTTCTAGTAAGGACGGGACTTCGGGGTCCACAACTAAATTGAGATAAGGTGACGAATGATGATGTGTTCCAGACGAAATTCTCCTTAGAAAAAGCTACCCCCGTGGTCGCGGCTCGCGGAGACGTGGTGGTGTTCTCGTACCTGCTGGTGCACGGCAGCCCCGCCAACACATCGAGCGGGCCCCGCCGCATGCTGCTACTGCAGGCCGCCGCTGCTGAGGACGAGCCGCTCGGTCAGCAGCCGCTGCGCCCCGGCCAGGGCTGGCTGCTCAGAGGGGCCAATGTCAACAGGGACGCCAGCATATCCAAGAGATTCGAGGCCAACCAGTGACCATCAGATGGTTGACCATCTTCTCTATCTTAAATTGGTGATACATTGAGATTGGATAATATTCATTATGTTGTTAAAAACCAAAATGGTCGCTCAATGTTTAACTGTATCCTAAGATTTAAGATAAGTACATCATCATCATCATCATTTCAGCCGAAAGACGTCCACTGCTGGACATAGGCCTCCCCCAAGTGTCGCCAAATTGACCCGTCCCGTGCGACAATAGAGAGGCTATCTGAAGTTTAATGTGAAAAACTGTGACCACAATCATGTCTCTAAATGCAGTCTAAAAGTAAAGCGACATAAGTGCTAAGTTTGACAAGTAGGTATTACACTTTTACGGACACGTTTATTTGTTTTTTTTTTTTTAATAATATTACGAGTGTTCAAGTATAATATAATATTTGAATATCTTCGACTGTAATAAAAAAAAAACACAGAGTTTCCGTCAATTCTGTTCGTAAACACTCCTTTTTTTATACCACAACGTAATGAACGCACGTACGAGAGAATATTTAAAACAGAAGATAGCATGCTAAAAAAACTCACAATACAGTTACGACGGCAACAATTCGATAGAGTTTATTAGCAACGTAGCGGTTTTCAAGGCATGCCAAGAAACAAACGGATAGTACAGTATTACAAGGACTAAAATAAGAGATCGCTCTGGGTGATAATACCACTAGTACACTAGTTATAAATCTGGTTGTCCTTTTCTATTAGACAATTATGTGTTGTTTAAAGTGGGCTCTTGAGAGAGCAATCTCCTAACTATACTCTCCATGTCCAGAAGTACTGCTTTCTGAATCAAGCCCTTGATGCAGCTGCCAAGCGAGAGCCTCCTCAGATGTTGTTCGAGGCTATTGGCTATTAAGCCATCGGCCGGCACAAGTATCGGTACAATGACTGCTGTACTCACGTCTCGCATGTCGACAACCTCGCAAGCCAGATCTAGATACTTGAACTGCTTATCTTTCTCTATTTACTTACTTTCACGAGGTCCTCGTCATGCAGGACTGTTATATCAACAATAATTGCGCGACGCTCCAATCGATCTATCACCACAATGTCAGGCTTATTTGCTATCATAGTCGTAATGAGAGATTGATCCCCGGTGAGACTTGGCTTTTCGTGGATTATTAAAAGGGTATCATTTAAGCTATCACCAATTTAATTAGTTTTGCGTTCCTTAAATAATAGGGTTTGCCCTCAAAATAGTAGATTTGTCACCAAAATGTAGTCGCCAAACATTATAAAATCAATTCCACAATAAATCACCTAAAATCATGAAGATATAGGGTCTAGTACCAAACAAATGTTTTTGTATGTAATATAAAAGGTTTGTCCTAATAAGTATTTAAGCATTTTAGTGATTTTATCTTCTTTACAGGGGCGGCAGGATTGAATGACACATTTAATGTTATAATACTTTAATCTTCACATTGATCACCGAGGCCATTTTCTTTACACACAGATTCTTAATACTACTTAAAACACGCAGATGGCGCTTCATGAATCCTGCGTTCATGAAAGTCGCGTTCAATAACATTCTAATATTATATTCTAACACTCCCCCTCAATTACAAAATCTTTGAGAAAATATATTGTAATTGCTATATGAAACAATTTACAAAATAAATTTTAAATTTTACATACAGTTAAAAAGTTACTCCCCCTTAAGTTACAATTATTATAAATTTACTTTTACTGTTTCCAAATCAATTTATTTTTATTATTATGAACTCAAAATTTTACTATTTACTAACTTATCTAATTACTTTACTTATGTACTAACCTATCTCCCCCTCAACATTGACCCTGAATGAACACTAATAGACAGTTCAATGTTGCTCCAATTACTTATTATCTAACTCAATAACTACTCTTACATTTATGGCTTCAATTACACAAAACAGTATTCTATAGTATTTTTCAGTTACAAAAGAAATATTAATAAAGTTTTATGTTGTTTCACACTAATAGTTTTATTTACCTGACATAGCTATAATACTAACTACATGTTACATTAAATAAAATTAGACACATACAATTCTACTAGAGAAATGGTTCTTAGTTACTGATACAATGCTTAGCAGAACATACCTAGTTCTACATTGTTTTTTATATGTATCAAGACTTACATAACATTGAGTTTTTTACAAAAATACACATGTTTGATATTACCTAATGCCTTTGTTAGTGCATCTGCCACATTGTAATTTGTTGGTACATAACAGAGTTTAATGACATTGTTTCTAATTGCATCTTTTAGGTAATGATATTTTATGTCAATGTGTTTGGTGCGTTTGCTATTTTCATTACACTGTATCATATTAATTGCACTCTGATTATCTACATTTAGGTATGTCTCGATATTGCATTTGTTAAAATCTGCTGATATGCCTTTTATATAAATTATGTCACTCACGGCTTGTGCCCCTGCCACATATTCAGCCTCAGCTGTTGAAAGTGCTACTGTTGTCTGTTTCTTCGTGTACCATGAGACTAGGTTGTTACAATAGAATATAACACACCCACTTGTGCTTTTTCGATCTCTTCTGTCACCAGCCCAATCTGCATCTGAGTATGCTGTTATTTGACATGTCTCTGACTTCGTGTACACTAGTCCTTTGTTAATAGTGCCTTTTAGATAGCGCAGGATCCTCTTACCAGCTTTCCATAGTTCCATAGTGGGTTTGTCTACAAATCTACTCAAAAATGTTACAGCAAATGTTATGTCCGGTCTACTGGTCAGTGAAATGTATAAAAGTGATCCTATTAATTCTCTAAATGGTACCTGAATTACTTCTTGGGTACTATTATCTTCTGTGTTAAAATTCATCTCCATTGGTGTATCTATTGGTCTACAGTCTTGCATATTGAATTTGTTTAAGATTTTCTTGATGAGGTCTGTTTGCTTTATTTCCAATCTATCATCTTTGTGTGTAATTTGCATTCCTAGGTATTCTTTGACTTCACCTAACAATTTTGTCTGAAATTCTTTGTAAAGGCTAGGAAGTTGGCTAAATGATACTGCTGCTTATAAAGTCAAATTAAATATATTGTCCGGACCAAAGGTTTCGTTATACAAAGGAGCGAGGGAGCACACGCGCTGGCCGCTAATCGTGTACTGAATGCTCAACCAATATTAATTAGTGAAATGAGGTAAAAATGCACGAATAAGCATTAGTGCATTATGACTGTATGGTTTCACCGTACATTCTTTCTTTAACATAGAAATTATCGTTTTATCATTTCCAACTGTTAAAATATCATCCACAAATAATAGTAACCATGTTTTATCTTTCATATATAAACAAACATCATGTTTTGATTGTTGAAATCCTTGTTTGATCATGAAATCATGGAATTTGTTATTCCAACATTTTGGTGACTCTCTAAGACCATAAAGTGCTTTCTTCAGTTTTAGGACTTTTCCTCTAGGAATCTTGATACCTTGTGGGCATTTTATGTAAACATCAACATCTAAATCTCCATTTAAGAATGCTGTTGGCACATCCATTTGATGTACTTTCAATTCTTCTTGAACTGCATGGCTTAGTAATAATCTTACGGTAGACATTCTAGCTACTGGTGAATAGCAATTATAGGTACTTTCCTCTTGAAAACCCTTTGCAACAAGTCTTGCTTTCTTTATATTGTTTTGTTTTGTTGTAAAAATCCATCTAGTATCAATTGCTTTCTTATTTTCTGGTAAGTCACTTATTTCCCATGTTCCCAATTTTTCATGTGCATGTATTTCTTTCATTATTGGTTCTTTCCATTCATTTTCTCTTTCTATGGCTTGATTATAATTTTGTGGATCTCCTGTGTACAAGCAATATGCTGAATAAATCTCATAGTCATCAAATCTCCTTGGCATGTTTACCTGACGTCCAGTCCTTGTTGTTATAGCCGGTTCTTGAATACTCGTAGTATTTTGTTCTTCTCTCGATATATTTTCACTCTCTCTCTGTCTTTGTTTATTCTCATCTTTATACTCTTCTTCATATTCATCATAATAGGTACCACCCATTTCATGCTCTGGTTTCTGTAATATTTCTCTGTAAACAACATCATTCTCATCAAATCTTACATCTCTTGAGTTTATTATCTCATTTTTTACTGGATCCCATAGTTTATATCCTGTTGCTGTGTATCCAACCATTCTTGTTTCAATTGCTCTTTTCTCAAATTTATCTCCATGTGGTAATGTAACTGCCCATGCCTTTGATCCAAATATTCTCATCTTATTTAATTTTATGTCACCATACATGATTTCAGCAGGTATTTGATAGTCGATTGCTGAAGAAGGACATCTGTTCAGCTGGTATGCTGCACAAGTAACAGCTTCTCCCCATAGGCTTTTTGGTAAGTTAGATTCTATTAACAATGTACGCGCTCGGTCCTTTAGAGTCCTGTTCATTCGTTCTGCGACTCCATTGGACTGAGGAGAGTATGGCTGAGTATATTGCATATTTATACCTTTGTTGTTACAGAATGCTGCTATCTTTTGGTTCTTGAATTCTCCTCCATTATCAGTTCTTATATTTTTGATTTTTATTTCGTAAGTTGTCTCCATTCGTTGAATGTAATTTATCAAATTATCGGTAGCTTCACTTTTGTTTCTTAGTAAATAAACAACACATAAGTGTGAGAAATCGTCTACTATCACCTGAAAATATCGTTCTCCTCTGATAGACCCATTTTGTGTTGGTCCAGATATGTCAGTGTGTATGAGCTCTCCTATTTGTCTTGATCTCGGTCTGTCTACTGAAGGAAATGGTAATCTTGTAGCTTTACCTTGCATACACGCTCCACATTTTGTTTGATTTGGTGTGGGAAGGTTCATTTGTCTGATTCCTCTGTGATTTAGGTGTCCCAATCGTCTGTGCCAAAGATTTTCGGTAGATATGTTACACTGTTCATATAACGGGCTAATCTGTAATTTTAGGGTAAAAAGTTTAGCATTACCGATCCCTATCAATTTTGTCATTGTCTTTTTATTAATTATCTCTACATATTTCTCACCAAACTTTACTTCACAGTTTGTGTCTATGATTTTCTTTACTGAAAGCAGATTACATTGCAGGTTTTCTACAATCACAGCATTCACATTGACATTATATCCCTCATTACTTTTCATACTTAAAATACCTCTCTTTGTAGCTGTTATAAATTGACCATTAGCTAAATACATTTTCATTTCTTTGGATAATAACTGTATATCAGTCATTTTTGACATAAATTCAGACCTTACCAAATGCTCAGTGCAGCCAGAATCTACAATCCACTCTATATCAACAATACTGTCATGAGTAGTGCAACTAAAATTAAACAAATTAGTACCTGAATACAAATTAAAGTTTGTTTCATCGTCAACTGTCACTGCTGCTCCTTCCGAATGGTTATTCCTGTTTTCTTGCTGCCTTGCACCTTGGCCTTGGTTATTATAGTTCCCTCTGTTATCATAGTTCCCTCTTTTGCTGTTTCCTCGGTCATTGTAGTTTCCTCTGTTGTCATGGTTCGCTCTATTGCTGTTGTTTCCACGATCACTGTAGTTTCCTCTGTTGCTGTTATTTCCTCGGTTTGTTTTGTTCCCTCTGTTACTGTAGTTGTTTTCTTTACCCTTCCTCTTGAAGCAATTTTCATATAAATGACCAGACTGTCCACAATAATTGCACTTTCTTGCCCTGCACTTTTTCTTGAGATGACCAACTTTACCACACTCAAAACATTTTGTACCTTTCTGTTGATTATTATTCTTCTTTGCTAAAAATGCTGATGATGATGGAGTTTCCTTTCCTATACGCTCCTCTTCCACAAGTAATCTTGCTGTCAAATTCTTCATATTCTGTTCACTTTCAGGTACTGATTCCCATGCCGAGATGAAGTGTCTGTATTTATCTGGTAGGCTCATGACAATCTTTGTGACTACCATCTTCTCAGAAAGATCCTCTCTATTGTTTCTTAACTGATTGACAAGTTCCTCAACTTTGGATATGAAGGCTGCCATTGGTTCCTCGAACTCCATGCTGTAAAACTTCTGTTGAATGAGGTGTACTCCAACTTTAGATTTTGCTTCATAAATTGTGTTCAATTTTTCCCACATTTGACAAGCTGATGTACATGCCAATAAATATGAAAGTATCTTCTCTTCTATCCTTGTAACTATTATTTCTTGCGCTTTTCTGTCTATTTCTTTGTCTTCGGTGGACGACGGCTCTTTGAGTATCGCGTCGTACCAACCTTTGGACCTTAGTACAATCATGATTTGGAACCTCCATAGTGCCCAATTGTTGTCGTTTAAAACTAACGCGCCGTCTTTTCTTTCCATCTTCTATAGTTTAATATCTTCTGTAGATTTTTCCATATATCTATGGTTATTCCCGTCTGTAATGACCCGGAAGCGGTCGACTTCTTCTGTTCTGGCTGGAGCACGTGCTCGATGCCGGTAATCTTACTAGGTAGGTACCTACGCGCGGAGCTTTCTTCTGTCGTCTGTTGGTGTCTTACTTCTACAGTGTGATTTGCATGTCTGGGCCCATAACCTTTTAGTGATTTTATCTTCTTTACAGGGGCGGCAGGATTGAATGACACATTTAATGTTATAATACTTTAATCTTCACATTGATCACCGAGGCCATTTTCTTTACACACAGATTCTTAATACTACTTAAAACACGCAGATGGCGCTTCATGAATCCTGCGTTCATGAAAGTCGCGTTCAATAACATTCTAATATTATATTCTAACAAAGCAAACTAATTTAAAGAGATCACCAATCGACGGACCTACTTCTGAATGGTTTATAAAAAAATAACCCAAGTCGGCCTAGGCAAAACTAGTTTGTCATCAACCACCTCATTAAAATTATAAATTTATGTATTTGGTGACAGATCTACCATTCTGAGCACAAAGCTATTATTTAAGTAATAAAACTATTATTATAAGAACGAAGTTTATATTCATGTAATGCACTACAATGTTATTGGTAATCCATCTCTTATTTTACACATATATTAACATTAATTTGATAATTGGAACCTGGGAACACTTTTTGTTTAACTGAGAACGAACATATTTCGTGGCGATAGATCTATTTATTAGGTGATACAACTTGATGACAAATATAAATTTTGGTGACAAGAAATATAGTCCCCTTATTAAAAAGGCAATGTAGATAAATGCACATAGAAATTTATATTTTGTTTTTTTAATTCATACTCAATCTCCCATACCAGCCAGTCTGATTAACGCTTGCAAACCTCTTCTTAACAATCCCAATACAACGTGATATTACCATTATCGAGAACTAGGTCGGGCGCACACTTATATAGTATGGCACTTCTGATTCCACAAGGTTGTACTTCAAAGCAAGTTGCTGGTGGAATATCCTGGCAGCAATTTTGTGTCTATTCAAGTACAGTACAGTACTATCCTTAAGCTAGAATGTGACGGATTGATTCGCCCGGACGGTGGCATTCCCGACATACATTTCAACCGTGTCGTCCTTCACAATAAATCTCCGGTAGTTTTTCGTCATCATCACTTCATCCATAATTGCACAGACAATACCTTCGGCTTCTCCGAAGAGCCCCCCTGAACGTAGCCAGGCTGCGGACGCTGATAAGTATACATCAGCCCCATGTAGGGCCCGGAAAAAGCGTCCCTAAAGCTCCTTGAGCAGCGGTGGCCCAGTGGTGGCGGCCCCGACTTACGAGTAAGATGGGTTCAAACCCAGGCAGACGGATTGCTTTGTGTAATTTATTTCATCACCGCTGCTCTCAAACGGTGAAGGAAAACATCGTAAGGAAACCAGCATATCCTAGAAAAAAATCGAAGACATGTAACATCTACCAATCCGCCATGGGCCCGCGTGGTGGCTTAATAGCCCATTCCCTCTGATAGAGAGGAGGCCTGTGTCCCAGCAGTGGGAACATTAATAGGCTGATGATGATGATAATGAAGCTCCTTACTCTGCCATATTTGTTAGTATCAAGCACTCCAGGTTTACGCCCGTTCCCTTTGGCCAAGGAGAGCGGGGTGAGGCCCTAGCTTGTCCACCGCGACCATGTCTCGATGCATTCCCACGTTGGTTTCGAAGAAATATTCCCTGGACTGCATACCTCGCGATTGAATTTATCTATTGTATGTAGAAGTGTGGCATGGCCACGTGCTTCCACGCGTGCTAGGCACACTGACTCTATTTTAGTCGAAATTAGTTTGTTATCTTCAATATTGGAAATTATTGATGATGATTTCGATTACGAATTACCTACCTTGCCAACATTAAGTGTGTAAGGGCGTCCTCTTAACAAAAGAACAGTTGGGGCCCAGCTCGGGGTTCTCGATCACAAACCCGGGCCCCGTAGATAAAGCCCTAATGTATAGCCGGCAATTACTCCACGTTTATAAGAAAACCCTCGACAAGTATTCGTCGGCCGACAAAGAATTTTTTTTTTCCTTTGCTTTTTTAAAGCTTTTAATCGAAACGCTTGTTAAAACCCCCTATTTATAGTCTTATGAACTATACGTATAAAGAACAACTGGATAGTTGATAAAATTAACACGTGCGGTGCTGGACATAGGCCTCCCCCAAGTGTCGCCACATTCGTATATTCCCAGTCGCCCCCGCGGGGATTGCCACCGGAGGCAAATGGGAATTTAAATTCCCAGTCGCCACAGGCGGTTACTGGGAAGTCATTGCCCCCACTTCAGTTTCGCTATCGTGCGACTCGCATCCAGCGGATTCCCGCAACCTTCACCAGGTCATCGGTCCACCTAGTCGGTCTTCCAACACAACGTCTTCCGGTTCGCGGTCGCCACTCCAGAACTTTCAATTTTTTTTGTTTATTTTTCTCATAATTATACCTGGTGACAGTTATTACGAGCACAACTGAAGACATTGAGGTATTTGTGATACATCATTAGGACTCGTGGAGCTTTTAAAAGACTAAGTTATACTGGGTGTAAAGGACGCTAAAACGTTTCCCACGTATTCAATACACCCCAGAATATTTTGTTCGGTTATTAAAAAAAACTGCTGTTTTCTACAATACCTACACGGTGAAAACGTATGGAACAGCAGATATTTTTTTTTAAATTACAGATGAAAAATTTCTGTGGGTGTTTAAGAATGATGTACTTGGTAAAGGTTATAGCGTCGATGACCCTGTCACCTTGTATTTATCTTTATTTATTCGGCTGTGCAAGGGTAATACAGTTATAACAGTACTGGATTAAGAGCCTATACTACCTCAGATTAGCAACTCTATTTGTGGTGGTTCAAACTTCGTTTGTAATATTGTTAGAATAAAGTTCTAATCAGCTTGCACTACAAAGCGGTTGTTACGTCAGTCACTGCGGCCGAATAGTGCGAAATGACTGGTTTTTATTCTTGATAAAATCAATATTCGTCTTTTGGAAAAAATAAGAAATTTATGACCTGCTTTATAGTTAGTTCAGTTAGTATGCAAAGTTTCATGATCTAATTTGAAGTACTTTTTGAATACCAGCGGTTTATTGTTCGATTTGGAGGTAACTTTGGGATTTTTTTCTATCGAGAAAATTATATGAAATCGTATTTTCGCCAAACATAAGACCTAACATTAATCCTCAACTTTACCATATATTTATTTCAAAATTAATGCTGCAGTATTTTAGGCGTAACGGAGGATCATCCTAAGCCATTTGAGGTAGTATAAGCCTCTTAAGCTGAAGCTGCCAGGAGCGCTACAGGACGTTTTGCTCCATCTCTTCCCCACACTGACCATCATCATCTGCCTGCCTTTTCTCAACTATGTTGGGGTCGGCTTCCAGTCTTACCGGATGCAGGTGAATACTAGTATTTTACATGGAACGACTGCCTATCTGACCTCCACAACCCAGTTAGTACCGGGTAATACGACACCCCTTGGCAAGACTGGTTATCAGACTTTTTGGCCCACTGACTACCTGTCAAAGATCTACAAAATGACAGCCGGGACCAGCGGCTTAACCGCAGATTATTTAGCGGATTATTTTAATGTATTTTACTTTTATGTGTTTTTAATTTTTAATTTTTTATATTCTGGAACTATGGACTATGTCTGAAATAAATGAATTTATTATTATTATTATTTTAACGTGTTTTCCGAGGCACGGAGGAAACTCGGTTTGTAAAGGGTGGTCACCCATCCGCAGACCAACCAGACCAACCTTCTCCACACTGATACAATGTGAAAATAATACTGCATTAAGACTGCATGGTGGTTAGTTTTTAACTGTCTGGTTAAAATTATTTGGTTACTTATAACCAAACAGTAAGTTAACATAACCTTAAAAATTAAAAAGAAATTGTAGATAAACAATTTATTATATGTTATGTCTTGTGAATCTGGTCTTCGGTGTCCGTGCCGAGGCTGTTGATTCGGTGCCGAGGCTGCTCAGATACCATTTCATTCTGTGGATTGCCTGTTCTTTCCACCACAGAGGCTTGAAGTAATTATCCAATGGTTTGCACTGCCCAACGTTAACCAAAACCCATCCTTGAAATAATAAATACATAAAACATAATGCCTGTAATTCCCGATGGATTGGGCGGAGATGTACTATCGTGGTCTTTTCCGCCTGACCAGTTTAATCTTTTTTCGCTTAAATCATGCGGAGGCGCCGAGCCACGCCCCCTTAAAGTTTGGGCCAATTAGGAAAGCGTTAACTTTGGCGCGCAAAATAACAATAACTCTCTTTTGGCGTGCGTCGTCAGTGCGCTCGGCCGATTAGGTATCTTTTCATTCATTATTTCTATACAAAGTCAACGGACGGGGCTACAGAGCGTTTCTATGTTGCGAGTGCAAGCAAAAATTAGCTTAGTGGTGATCAGGCGGGAGTGTCCTCGGTAGTACATAATAGTACATTGACATTTCGCCAGTTATTTAGGAGTTAAAGTCCCATTTAATAGGGGGCAAGCCGATTGACATCAACCGGGCACATATTCAGAATCCGAGGCTGTTGCTGAGAAATTACTGATGGAAAAACGCAATAACACTTTGCCCGACTTGGAAATCGAACCCAGTAGTACCTCGTGGTCAGCAGTTGCGTTTGCGTCCACTAGATGACTAGACTAACGAAGCAGGCAAATAAATACGGGTGTATTAAATGCGTGTGATGTGTAAAAAATGATCTAATATCTTTTTTTCTTTTTTGTTTACTTAATAACTTTTATTTAAGGATTTAAATAAAAGTTAGTAGTCAGTAGTAGTCATTTTTTTCAGTGCAGCATTTGTGAAGAAAACGTTTTCATAATACATAATACCTGTATGTCGCAGTGAAAGGTTACTTAGAGGTGTACTTTTTTGTAAGGTGGAAGGAAGTACAACCAAATTCCGCTGGTTATGTTAACGATCCATGTAAAAAAGGGCGAGCCATTGCACTCATAATTTCAGATTCCGTGACTGCTACTGAGAAATTCTTGAAGGAAAAAACCCAATTATACTATGCCTAAGCTAAGAATCGTCCCCAGGACCTCATACTTGGCAGTCGCACTTGCGGACACTAGGTCAACGAGGCAGTCAGTCGCACATGCGAACACTAAGCCAACGAGGCAGTCAGTCGCACATGCGAACACTAGGCCAACGAGGCAGTCAGTCGCACTTGCGAACACTAGGCCACCGAGGCAGTCAGTCGCACATGCGAACACTAGGCCAACGAGGCAGTCAGTCGCACTTGTGAACACTAGGCCAACGAGGCAGTCAGTCGCACTTGCGAACACTAGGCCAACGAGGCAGTCAGTCGCACATGCGAACACTAAGCCAACGAGGCAGTCAGTCGCACATGCGAACACTAGGCCAACGAGGCAGTCAGTCGCACTTGCGAACACTAGGCCACCGAGGCAGTCAGTCGCACATGCGAACACTAGGCCAACGAGGCAGTCAGTCGCACTTGTGAACACTAGGCCAACGAGGCAGTCAGTCGCACTTGCGAACACTAGGCCAACGAGGCAGTCAGTCGCACATGCGAACACTAGGCCAACGAGGCAGTCAGTCGCACTTGCGAACACTAGGCCACCGAGGCAGTCAGTCGCACATGCGAACACTAGGCCAACGAGGCAGTCAGTTGCACTTGTGAACACTAGGCCAACGAGGCAGTCAGTCGCACATGCGAACACTAAGCCAACGAGGCAGTCAGTCGCACATGCGAACACTAGGCCAACGAGGCAGTCAGTCGCACTTGCGAACACTAGGCCACCGAGGCAGTCAGTCGCACATGCGAACACTAGGCCAACGAGGCAGTCAGTCGCACTTGCGAACACTAGGCCACCGAGGCAGTCAGTCGCACATGCGAACACTAGGCCAACGAGGCAGTCAGTCGCACATGCGAACAGTAGGCAACCGAGGCAGTCAGTCGCACATGCGAACACTAGGCCAACGAGGCAGTCAGTCGCACATGCGAACACTAGGCCAACGAGGCAGTCAGTCGCACTTGCGAACACTAGGCCACCGAGGCAGTCAGTCGCACTTGCGAACACTAGGCCAACGAGGCAGTCAGTCGCACTTGTGAACACTAGGCCAACGAGGCAGTCAGTCGCACTTGCGAACACTAGGCCACCGAGGCAGTCAGTCGCACATGCGAACACTAGGCCAACGAGGCAGTCAGTCGCACTTGTGAACACTAGGCCAACGAGGCAGTCAGTCGCACTTGCGAACACTAGGCCACCGAGGCAGTCAGTCGCACATGCGAACACTAGGCCAACGAGGCAGTCAGTCGCACTTGCGAACACTAGGCCAACGAGGCAGTCAGTCGCACTTGTGAACACTAGGCCAACGAGGCAGTCAGTCGCACATGCGAACAGTAGGCAACCGAGGCAGTCAGTCGCACATGCGAACACTAGGCCAACGAGGCAGTCAGTCGCACATGCGAACACTAGGCCACCGAGGCAGTCAGTCACACATGCGAACACTAGGCCAACGATTTAGATCTGTTAACAGACTTGAAATATGCATAACTATTTTGCAGGTAACACTGAGTCAGAAATTGCGTTGATTTGGTGACACCCAGACGGAAACGATTGCTTTCTAATCATTCGTGTACCTGAGCTCATGGCGACCATTTGCTCTTAAAGGCTCACACGTATTTTCAACCGACTTCCAAAAAGAGGAGGTTCTCAATTCAACTGTATTTTTTTTTGTGTTTGTTACCTCAGAACTTTCGACTGGGTGAACCGATTTTGATGATTCTTTTTTTATTTGAAAGCTGGTGCTTCCCGTGTAGTTCCATTTAAATTTTGTAAACATCTGATGCTGATCTTCGGAGATCTACAATGGAACTCTTCAAAAATAGACGGAAAATCTGCCGTGAATGTTGCAATCGCTTGGATGTTTATTGTTTATTCAATATCATGACGAAACATCACGCCTGTTTGTTCTGAGGGGTACACAGATGTGTACAATACACCCAGATTTCGACAGTTAGGTAATGTTAAGTTGGCGCGATCGTGTTCCGCGCGCGCCTCAAAGAGATGTCAGCAAAAGGGACTTTTCTAAAGAGATACTGCGGCCCTGGAACACAAAGGGCTAAGAAAGAACATGGTTAGTCAGTAAAAGTCTGACACTCCCTTTCGCTCCGCCCAGAGCGGGACCCGTGATTTGATGATTTCCCATCCAAAAAAAAAAACAAGGTATGTTACATTCCATTAGGGATACGCCTATTACCATGACATGTATTGTTAACAATGTCAAATAAATTCATGGCAAATATTTGTTTGGGAACAACTAAAAATGGAAAAATAAAAACTTTTTTGCAAAAAATAAAACCGACTTCAAAAAAACACAAAAAACGTGAAAAATAACTTTAGCTTCAGAAGTCGGTGACCTTTGGATGATTGATTTAGTTTTTTTGTTACCGACTTCTGAAGCTAAAGTTATTTTTCACGTTTTTTGTGTTTTTTTGAAGTCGGTTTTATTTTTGTTTTAAAAATTACAAGAAATTAGAATATTCATATTCAAATTCATTTATTTTGCATTCCATATTGTATAAAAGATCCTACAAAGGGCTTAAAACTAGGTACATAAATATGGACACTGTGTGAGACCGCACTAGCAGACTCACGATGTCCGCGATTACGCGGAGCCCTAATCAAATAATATTTGTTCAATCGACAAAGGGAAAACAACTATTAGATACACTTACCATCACGTTGGTACTGGTGAGGTGACGTAGTCCCTGGTCACGTCGTATCTGAGTGGGGTGTAAGTATAAATGTGGTTTGTGTGGTGTATGTGAAGTTATGTAAGATTCGACGGTTCCAAAGGACGCCCACAGCGCGTACCGTCGACTCCCGGATCAAACCTTCAGATCCCACACGTGGCACTTTTCACCAATGTCCAACTGAATCTTATCCCGGTTTGCTAACCCAATCAGGGATGGACAATAATCCAGCACTGAATTTAGGAATTTACCGGCGTTCAAATGACACAAAAAAGGCCGGACATAACCAACAAATCACTCGCGGTCAAGACCCAAAATGGCGAGATTTCTCAATTTTCACTCAATTATCAACAAAATATCAAACACCGATCAGGATTGTATCGGATTACCATTAACTCAAAGTTTCAATCAATAATTACACGAAACAGCGTGCATCAAAATAACAAGACGGGAGCGACCATTTTTCCCAAACCAATATTGCACTGACAAGCAAAAACGTCATCGCACAGACAACGAAACGTAATCTGTCAAACGTCAAAAAGGTGCGTTCAGAAACTTGGTGGATGAAACATCTACCCCCCCCCGGACGGGCCGTCCCGTCCGCTAATCAATTGGCAGTCTTGACAAGGTTGCGACCGCTCTCCTCATAACCGATCCATCCACTAAAACCTCAGCAAAACGAGGTACCCCGTCGGTGCCAGCCACCAAATTGAGAATGCGCCCCCGGCGCCAATACAGAGGCTTAAGGTTGGCATCCTTAATAAGGACGAGGTCTCCTATCTTGGGCGGATGAGTTTTATCAGTCCACTTGACGCGCTGCTGGAGGATGTGCAAATACTCTAAGCTCCAACGCTTCCAAAAGCTCTGAGTGAGCTGTTGCACCAACTGAAACCGCGATAGCCGATTTTGGCTCACATCAACAAAAGGGTACTCAGGCAGAGCGACAAGTGGCTGTCCAATCAAGAAATGGCCCGGGGTTAGAGCCTCCAAATCGTTAGGGTCCGAAGAGAGCGGGCACAATGGACGCGAATTTATTACCGCTTCAATGCGACAAAATACCGTAGCTAATTCCTCAAAGGTGAGAACGGTGTCTCCCAACAATCTCCGCCAGAGTCCCTTTGCCGCTTTCACCGCGGCCTCAAAAATACCCCCCCAATGGGGGCAGGCTGGCGGGTCAAACAACCAAGTGACCCCTCGACGGGCCAATTTGTTACCAATGTCAACCTGGCTCTCATTAAGAAAGTCATACACTTCTTTCAAATAGTTACTTGTACCCTTGTAGTCGGTACCGCAATCAGACCTGATCAGAGAAGGTAACCCACGGCGAGACGTAAATCTATCCAAAGTTGCCACAAAGGCCTCCGTCGAGAGGGAGGATACCAGCTCCAAGTGCACTGCCTTAGTTGACAGGCAGACAAATACGCACAAATAAGCCTTGACAATTTTACTATTGCGAAGGGTAGACGTCTTTATCGAAAAGGGACCAGCAAAGTCCGTTCCTACGCCTGCAAAGGGCCTCGCCTCATTGACACGATCAGCAGGCAAGTCTCCCATCTGGGGCTGCATCGTTGGGGCCTTAGTCCGATAGCACGGTATGCAACGGAAGACGATGCTACGAATGGTACGACGAGCCGACAAAATCCAAAACTCTCGCTGCAGAATGGCCAACAGCGCATTGCAACCGGCGTGCGAGTTCTTAATGTGACAAATGATAAATGATGTTTATTTTGCAAGTAGGTTTTTACAAACACTTTTACACGTCATTTTTTTTTAAACTAGATGGGGCCGGTGTTTCGTACCTGACTACTCTGAGAAGAAACAGCCGAAACAAACTCAGAGGTCATAGTCTCTTTTAAAGTCCAGACAATTTTGTTCAATTCACATGAGGACTATGCAGATTAGTGTCTGAGATGGTCTTTTGAAGAAAGAACCATACAGATTTGAGTGGACCTGTCCAGTCAGTGCAAGCATTTGTCAGTTAACGTGTAGCTCGACTTATAACTCAAGGAGCTCAACGAAACGACGAACAATACCAAAGAAAGGACATTTGGGTAGGTCGCTTAGAGTACTCAAACTGTCAGACAGTTGTGGTAAAAAATAAACAAAAAATATAAATGTGACCCACATGGTCCCCACATTCACAATAATCATATAAAATTTCATAAAAAGTTCTATTCAAAAAGAATGTAAATAAAAATCACAAAAATCATTAAAAGTCACAATGATGATAAAAAAAAAATTAAAATACTTAACAAAATAAGTATTCATGTCAAATCAGTAAATGTCAAATAATAAAGTAAAAAATAATAAAATACATGTCAAAACATTAAATGTCAGAGTGTATAAAAAATAATAAAATACATGTCAAAACATTAAATGTCAGAGTGTATAAAAAAGGAAAAGAAAAATAAAAAAATAAAGAAAGGAATAAATAATAAACAAGCGAAGTCCGAGGCTTCGACATTCACAGAGCAAATTTCATTGGAGCAGCTTAATCCCAAGCCTTTTTATCTTCGAGATAGTGATTAACATGATAGTAGGCTTTCAGGCACAGCTGCCGTTTTATAAACGATTTGAATTTATTTAGGCTTAGTGCTTGAATTTGGCTCGGAAGTTTATTGTAAAAACGTATACATTGGCATCTGAACGTACCCCCTATTTTTTTGAGCCTCGTTGCAGGAACAACAAATTTGTGTTTGTTCCTCGTATTTATGTTGTGGATATCACTGTATTTTTTAAACAAATTAATATTTTTGTGTGCGTACAAAAGGTTTTCATAAATAAACTGAGAAGGGACAGTAAGAACATTAATCTCTTTAAATTTTTCTCTGAGGGAGTATCTAGGAGTTAATTTATAAATTGAACGAATTGCCCTTTTTTGCAAAACAAATATTGTCTGAATATCGGCGGCATTGCCCCACAAGAGAATACCGTACGACATCACGCTATGGAAATAACTAAAGTAAACTAAACGGGCTGTCTCTAAATCAGTTAACTCACGAATTCTTCTAACGGCGTATGCTGCAGAGCTAAGTTTTTTTGACAATTTGTCTATATGCGGGCCCCACTGAAGCTTGGCATCCAAAGTTATGCCTAGGAACACTGTGCTATCTTCCGGTTTTAACTCTTCATCCTTAATTAGTACAGTAGTTTCCACTTGTCTTACATGGGGTATCGTAAACTTAATACATTTAGTTTTTTTCTCATTTAGGAGTAGGTTATTAACATTAAACCAATTAACGACTTTTGCCAGGGCGCTATTAACATCATCCGTAACTAAATGCTGACGTTTGAGTTTAAATAAAAGAGAAGTGTCGTCTGCAAACAATACTATGCCATGATTATCCTTTATGAGGTGAGGCAAGTCATTTATGTAAATAAGAAACAAAAATGGACCAAGAATTGAGCCCTGTGGTACCCCCATTCTTACTACGGATCCGGGAGATCTCTTCCCGTTAACATCAACTCTCTGAATCCTATTACTCAAATATGAAATAAGAAGATCCAGAGAGGCGTTACGGATTCCGTAGTGGTGTAGTTTCCTGATTAATGTTTCATGAAGAACGCAATCAAAAGCTTTAGATAAATCGCAAAAAATGCCTAAAGCATCGCATTTGTCCTCCCAGGCATTATAAATGTGTCCTAAAAGTTCAACACCGGCATCAGTAGTTGAACGACCCCTTGTGAAACCGAACTGTTTTTATGCAATAACTTATGTTTATTGAAAAAACTTTGCATTTGTGCCAAAATTAATTTTTCAAAAATTTTACTAAAGGTGGGTAGTACTGAAATGGGTCTATAATTAGTGGGGTCTGATGTACTACCCGATTTAAACAATGGTATTATTTTACTATATTTCATCAGATCAGGAAACTCACCACGGTCAATACAATCGTTAAATATTACAGCTAATGAAGGAGCTACAATGTTTATAATGGATTTAGCAACGTCTACAGAATGACCCCATAGATCGGCGGTCTTTTTAACATTTAAGGTGTGAAAAGTTTTAATTATATCTTTACAGGTGACATATTGAAAATTAAATTCGGAATCACAGACTGAAACGTTTTCCCTTAGTAAAGACTCGGCAGCAGCAGGTGACGAGTTTAGCGATTTAGTAGTCGATACGGGAATATCCGCAAAGAAATTTTCGAAGGCTGTGGCAACTTGAGTGTCTGAATTTAAAATCTTATCGCCAATAGCAAGGCTGTAGTCACTGTTTCGGTTGCAAGACCTTCCCGTTTCGCTATTAATAATATTCCATGTCATTCTAGTTACATTACTACTATTTTTAATTTTTGAACTCAAGTAACGTGACTTTGCTATGAAACAAACTTTTTTAAATATTTTAGAATAATTTTTAACATACAACTTAAATTCTACAGTGTTTATATAGGTCCGCTCTGCATACAGCTCATAAAGTCGTTTTCGACTCTTATGAATACCAATAGTGGCCCAGTCGTTGAAGGAAGCGTTACTATTAACCGAGATTGTCTTAGGGACAAATGTGTTTTCAAATTGTGTGCAATACATACTGAAAAAATCATTATTAGTTGACAATAGTGGTAATTTAGATAAAAGTTTAGTTTTAAAGGTTTCAAGGCGAGTTTTAGTTTTTGGATTAACAATGATATCCTTTTTAGTGACTTTCTTGCTTACATTAGGAATTGTGATCAATTGCCCACAATGATCAGAATCTAATAAGTTAATAATTGCTTTTTGGGTGGGTATAATATCCATGTAAATATTATCTAGGCAAGTGGCACTAGTTGGGGTTATTCTGGTAGGCTCGAGAAATTTGTTTTCAAGATTGTATGACTGAAACAGGCTTATAATTTTTGTACTTAACCCAGAATTTTCTAACAAATTAATATTAAAATCACCACAAATGATTACTGACTTCTTAGAACTACAGATTTTATGCAACACTTCATCCATTACCTTTTCAAAACAATCATACAACCCTGAAGGAGGTCTATACACACTTAATATAATAAACTGCTCCAATTCTATACAGGCTATTTCAACTGTTCGCTCAACAGATAGGCTGACAATATCCTTGCGGTCTTTAAATTTAAGATGATTATTTACTAAGATTAATGCGCCGCCATGTATGCATTTACCCTGCTGAATGAGCTACCAACCTGGTGATTACTAAAATTGAAAATTAATTGATGACATTTGAGCCAATGCTCCGTTACACAAAGAATATCTATATTGTTACAATTCAGGAATAGTTCTACTTCTAATTCTTTGTTCAAAAATCCTTGAATATTTTGATGAACCAGGTTGATACTATTAAAACTCTCAAAACATTCGCCTGATTTATTATCTGGCTTCCTTATAATATTGCAAGAGGTCGCCTCGTTGTCCCATTTTCTAATTTAAATGATTGACTGATTCATTTATTATGATCAAACTATTGGCACAGTGATTTAATTGAGTATTGCATTGTTCAACAGAGGCAACTTGATCAGCCAAATTCTTGGCTGTAATAGAAAAAAAGTATGATAGCGACACAGCTACTTGTCTTTTCCAATAGTTTGAAAGATAGCACCTGTCTACAAGATATCTATCTTTTGTCAAATAAAAATTTTCACCAATATAATTGTTAATGTCAATTAAATTAAATACATTACTATTAAATGACAGATTATGCAATGTTTTATTAATGTTATATCTAAAGTAATTTTCTTCCTGTGGCAAACTTTTACTATATGGAAATGTGAACATTACAATTTTTCTTAACCTCAGGTCACATAATGATCTATAATATTGGAGTAATTCTCCTTTATTCACAGTACCCCTATTACCAACAAATATTATAAGTAAAGAATCTTGGTTGAAATTGTAATTAATAATTTTCCTCATGATGTCATATAAGGAACAACCAGGCATACAAAAGTTCATAATAGAATGTCCCGGATATTTATTTGTCAACAAGTGGCCTAAATCCTTTCCAATTTCATCAGAGAAAATTACAATTTCTTTGTTGACAATCTGTTTAGCTAAACAATTAGTAATTTCTAAAGGTAAACTAACACAGGACTGCGGTATGGTTGAATCACCATGAGACAATGAATGGGCCGGGGTGGGATCAACAGATAGTGGTGGACAATGCTCACAGTAGTTAGTTTCTGTACCTACCAGCTCATTCATAGCCAATACATATTCCCTCATTTGGTTTTCAGAGGCTGTATATTTAGTATTGAGTGAAGTTAATTTTTGTTGTAGGTGGTCAATTTCACACCGCAAGTTCTCTGTGTCAATTTGGTACTTCCTATTACTTTTATCTAAATTTAAAGAATACATATCTAATTGTTTTAGAAGGTTCAACCTTTCTCTATTTAATTTTACATTTTTAATGAAAAACTTTTGCTTTTTTACCATTTGTTGGCCATTGTTGGTGACGATCAGTCACCAACAATTTAATCAAATGGCCCGCCTTGGGCAACAAAATGGGGTGACGGACCCCATAAGGAAGGCTAGAGTGCCTCAACCGTCCTCCAACACGCAAAAGACCCGTTTCATCCAAAAAGGGGTTCAACTTACTAACGGCTCCCGACAACTTAACTCTACCGGACTTCAAGGTCTCGATCTCCTTCTCAAAGTGTACGGCCTGCACAGAGCGAACCCACAGGAGGAGTGACTCCTGTCGCTCTTGAGGAGAGAGAACCGGTGACAGGCGCTTGTCCCCTGGATTCCTAGCATTGTGACCAAAACGCCTGATCCACGAGGTAACGTTCAACAATTTGTCGAGGGAGCTGTATCGATTCAACAAAATATCAGGATCAAACGGAGGGTCCTTCGTCCCAACAGCGAGCACCTTAAGCCCGGGCAAAGGATCCGACATCAAAAACGGCGTTCGAGGCCAATCATCCTCGGGGCGAGTCAGCCAATCCGGTCCCCACCAAAGGGGGTGCACAATCAGGCGGGGGGCCATGCACCCACGTGAGGCTACGTCGCCGGGGTTCAAGTCTCCAGGCACGTGCCTCCAAATCAAAGGCGTTTCGGAATTTTGTATCTGTGACACTCGGTTCGCAACAAAGACCTCCAAGGAGTGGACGGACGTCTTCAACCAGCACAAAACAATTTGACTGTCCGTCCAGGCGTAAGAATTCCGAATGTTCACAGATCCACCTAAAGTTTGAGCAACGTGATTCAAGAGACGCACAAGAAGCGCCGCCCCTGACAACTCTAGCTTAGGGATGGTCAATGCCGTCCGGAGGGGGGCCACCTTGCTCTTGGCCATGATCAGTGACAACTTCACCTGGCCTGTCGCGCTGACGGTGCGCAGATAAACAACAGCTGCATAACCGTGCGAAGATGCGTCACAAAACCCATGAAGGGTAGCAGTATAGTTCCCAGGGGGGAGGATAGCGCGTGGTAACGCGACCTCGTTGACCGCAGGAAGTGCGGATACAAATTGGAGCCAATCTTCCAAAAGGGTTTCCTGGAGTGGCTCATCCCAACCAAGTTCCGCGGTCCAAAGGCGCTGGAGAAAACATTTCGCCCAAAACAATACCGGGCATATCCAACCATTCGGGTCAAAGGTTCTCGCGACAGTAGACAATACCAGTCGTTTAGTCCAAGTGTGTGGTGACTCCAAATCGACATCATACGTAAAGGTGTCTTGGACTGGTCGGTACTGAACGCCGAGAACGGCCAACATAGCAGGGTTGTCAGCATTTTCAAACAAATGAGGATCCTGCTTATGATCCTCTTCCACATCTTCCAACAGTGCTGGCGAGTTGGACACCCACTTACGCAACTCATAGCCAGCGGAATCCAAAATTTGAACCAACTCGTCACGCAACAGGATAGCTTCCTCAACCGTGGAAGCCCCAGTGCAGACGTCATCAACATACAAGTCCGTTTTCAAGATGGCGGACGCCCGAGGGAACCTCAAGCGTTCTCGGTCCGCGAGCTCCCAAAGCGAACGAATAGCAACAAAAGGGCTCGATCGAAGGCCGTACGTATTCGTGTTGAGCTCACAAACAACCATGGGGTCCCGGGGATTCTCTCGCCACAGGATCAACTGATAACGTCTGTCATCCCGGTGAATAACCGTTTGCCGGAACATCATTTTGATGTCAGCCACAAAGACTACTTGATGACGACGAAAAGACGTGATGACATCACAAAGGTCCCTCAACAATTTGGGGCCGGAGTGCAAGCAATCATTCAAAGAGACACCAGAGGAAGTCCGCGCAGACCCATCAAACACTGTGCGCAGCTTACCGGTGGATGCCTTGAGGACCGCGTGATGCGGCAGAAAGTAATGCTCAACTGAGCGCCAATCCAAATTTGACACCGACATGTGTCCCAAGTCTGCGTACTCACGCATGAAATCTAAATATTTCTGCCGCAGCACCGGATCCCTGGCCATACGGCGCTCCATCGCCAACAATTTCTTCTCGGCCATAGGTCTGGACTCGCCGAGAGGTGGTCGAACTGCAACAAAAGGCAACCGTGTTACGAGCCGACCGGAACGGAGTCGACCTGTGTTGTTCTGATAGAACAACTCGCACTCCTCATGTTCCGGGTTCAAGCGGGCCACTTGCGGTGGCTCCTCAACCTCCCAAAACCTCTGAACAGCGTCAGAGAGAGCGGAGCCACACGCCAACGCAAAATCAGGCTCAGGTGGAGGGGCAGCCTTCAACACTGGGCCCATCACCGCAAAGCCAAAGATGGTCGAGACAGCCACCAAACCGTTCGGCTGCAAGACTTTCATATTACCCAACAATATTCTCCCTAGTACATCGGAACCCAATATCAAATGAGTTGTATTAGGGGAATCAAACCGACGGTCAGCCAAATCCAGGCCTGACGTCAACCGGACAATATCAGGCGACAGCTGACGTTGGGGATGACAGCCCAAAATACTCGTCAGAACAATAGCCGAAGGAAAAAACTTAGGGTCCAAACAACTCACAGGAGTGAGCCCAAATAAGGTTTGTCCCTCAACAGTCGGGATAGGTGTTTCGCCTATTCCATTAATCGTGCCTGAAAAGGCACGGACATCCAGGCTCACCCGACCCGCTAACCAAGACGACAAAAGGCAACCCTGGGCTCCCGTGTCCAAAATGGCACGGACCACAACAGAGTCCCCCGTGGGTCCCCAGACCCTGACCGATGCCGTTGGCAACAAAACCGTGTCGATCTGGGGAGGTACGTTAGCGGGACAGGCGCCAATTTCCTAGCAATGCCTGGGCGGCGACCGATCGCCGCATCCAGGCTGGGGTCTATCCCGGTGAGGATAGTAATCAAACTCCTCGTCCGCGCGATGTCCCGAGCCGCGCGCCATCGCTGGAGGGGCATATCCCACTTGACGCCTGAGTGGCGGGGGGCGCGTTGCCAAACGGGGACGTTCCGCCAACGGAGGGGAGGGAAGGCGGTGCTGGTCTGGCCAATGTCGCCTACCAGCAGCTGCATAGTCGCCTTCACGAGGGGAGGTCAATCGGTGGTCGCGCGGCTCCCGATCAACTGGCGCGGGAGGTGGAGTACGGCGGTCAAAGTTGTGGGCCCCTCCTCGATTCTGAACTGGCGAGCGAGGAGCCCGGTGCTCATCTCCATTATACCCCCCCCTGCGCAAACCCCCATCAGAGGCTGGTCTGTCAGAGCGGTTCGCGTTGGCGCACAAAACTTCCAGATGTGAGCCCCTACAAATTGAACAAGGGCGGGGGTTGGGGCAATCCCGATGAAAATGATTCCCCAAACAAGAAAAGCACAGGCGGCGTGCATTGGCAACTCGGCGGCGGGCACTCACGTGCAACTCCAAGAAGGCCGCGAAAGTGACTACGGCATGTCCCGTGGCCTTACAATAGCCGCAAGCAAGATTACTCTGGGTGCCACCAAAACGGGGGGCAGGGCGGCTATCACCAGGCCCGACAGTCCTAGTCCGTCCCTGGGCCCTCGGCCGAGAGGGCGGTTGGCTTGACCCCGTGGCACCACGAGCGTTGTCGAGGAAACGACACTCATCCTCCAAAAATTTGACGAGGTCCTCAAAGGGGGGAAGATGGTTGGCACTATCCCCACCATACTTCTGCTCAAAACGGGAACTTTTTTTTTTTTTTTTTTTTTTTTCGGATGGGAAATCATCAAATAACCCCTCCCACTCTGGGCGGAGCAGGAGGGAGTGTCAGACTTTTACTGACTAAAACCCATCCATGTTCCTTCATCGCCCTTTGTGTTCCGGGGCCACGGTATCTCTTTCGAATAGTCCCGCAACCCCGGCAGGCATCGGTCCTTACGGACCCCTCCCTTTTTGCTGACTCTCTTTGAGGCGCGCGTGGAACACGAACGCGCCGTCGACACGGCCTGTCGTCATGAGACGGACGGACGGCGAGCTAGCCCATAGCCCACCGTCCACAGGCCCGCGCCTACGGTGGCCGGGGGCCACGTGGTTGTGGCCCCCGACGCCCGGGGCGTCTCCCGCGGCGGCCGGGACGTTGAGAGGTTCGCTCCCTCTCACGTTCCGCCACCTCCTTCTCTAGCATTACTGCTTCGTAGAAGGAGGTGACGGCGTCCCATTCCGTCTTTGGATATAACTGGCAACACTGCCCGAGTGACATGTAATTTTTTTGTTCCGTATTTAAAATTTAAATTTAATTAGTAAATAAGTTATTTTATGGTGTAATTGTTTGTGTAAACGTATCATAAATGCGTAAATACTCAGGATAATTGTTATCCTGATAATTAATGAAGTTTTTTCGGCACTACAACGGTACCGGTAACCTAAAACAAAAACAGCTGACGTTCTAACTACTGACATAAACGGATAATTCAGGGGAAGTATTGTTTAGTTTTTATTGAATAACAGCGCACAAACCTCTCTTTATCTCTATAACAAATCCATGCCCATTTCTAGTGTAATTTTTCGCGTATTTAGTTCCCTGTACTGTTTCTAAATCTCTTTGTTGACAACCGGTCATAAAACATCAAAACTGTAATTCCTTATCTCATCTCTTCACTTATCAATCTTTTCAATGGAAATGATTGGATATATCGTTTAAGATAATTTATTGTGCATTATTGTCTTGTATTAATGTAATAGTATTTTTGTTTTATTTTTTTAGCAACATACCCACATAAGAAAAAGTAAATCATTAGGACAATAGAACCAATGAAACTGAATATTTATTCAATTATTTACATTGAATTGGATAATATTTTAAAGCTATAGTAGCCTACCTCATTCCATTTCATTACTTTAACTTTTTTTCTTTCCCCTTCATCGCTAACTTCCCTTTATTTGTCTATTCTATTAGTTCACACCGTTTCTTTACTTCTAATTTTCAGTAACCAATCCTGAAACCATGCCTGTGATGACCCGTAAGGCTACTGCTCAAGATATGGAGCTAAAATTGAGAACGGCCCTCCAAGAACTCAAAGAATCCAACCTCCAAGTTCAACTACTGTTACAGGAAAGAGAAGAGAGTGAGGTGGAAGTCAATAAAGTTAATAGCAAAAACTCCAGCTTAAAACGGGAGCTAGTAGACCTACATCAGCAATACTTGGACGTTGTTGATGAACGGGATCAACTGAAGGTGGTGACGGATGGTTTTCATAATTGTAGTAACTTGTATGAGGAGGCTTTGTTTAAAATTAGGGATCTAGAAGATGAGTTAATTCATGCCAATAATTGTATAGTTAAGTTACAGAAAGAAAAAGAATGTACTCAGGTTATAGAAACAAATCTCTTATATAATGAATTATTAAAAACTAATTGTAACCCCCCTTCCTTAATAACAATTGATCTAACTGAAGATTCCTTACTAAAACAGAACTTTATAGTTAGCAATAGGAAGATTAAAAAATATGCAAAATTAAACAGAATAATTAAAAAATGTAATCAATTTAGGAAACAACATAAACGCTTTTCCAAATTTATTCCACTGAGGAAAGAGCGTGTTGATTTACTTAATAAGTTAAATAATTACCAAATAAAATTAGAGGACAGTATAAAAATTTATGAAATTGATACTCAGCATTTGCAGTCTGAAATACAGGTACTTCAGGAATCACTAAGTTCCCTTTCTAGTAGGTATAAGATTTCTCAGAACCAAATTAGGGAACATATTTATGCAGCAAATGAGTTGGTAATGGGTCAATGTATTTGCCAGAGAGTTACCAACCATGATGCTATCCAGCCTGATACTATCCAGCCTGAGGTAATGGAGGACCCATACCAGGTTGAGAATTTGTCTCAGGACAGCATATCAAACCAACAAACAACTAATATTACATTAGATTATTCACACGTAGTACAGCCTGAGTTGCATGATAGTCTGCCTGTGATTGGTAATTTTGTTTCTCCTATTAGTCGTGACTGTAATCATTCAGTTATGTTCTCTGACAGTATAGGTAGGGGGCTAGGTAAATTAATTAGTAATAACCTGAGTTATTGTACTCAAAACAATTGTATGCCAGGGTCAACCTACAAACAGATTATGGCATCTGTAACTAAGACTGTTTGTGATCCTAGTACCACCATTACTATATGTGTTGGTAATAGTTCAAAGATTAAAAAGGAAGACATCACTGATTATGTCTCAGAGTTGTTGAAATTAAATTGTAATAAAATAATATTGTGCAGTTTTCCATTTTTTGAAAATTTATGTAACAGAAAAAACAATTATATTCACTTGTTAAATAGACATTTACATTTTTTAGCAGGTCACTACAGTGACAAACTTATATTTCTTGATATCAACACTTTTGTTGATAAACTTAGTTCGACTCGGGGTAAAGTGTATCTACCTATTAGTTGTAGACACAAAATAGCTCGGCTATTAGCTTATAATATTCACACAGACATAAGTAGTATGTCTAAGTCTAGTTATATTGTAAATACTGCGACTATTAGTAATAATACTAATGAACAGGTGGTGACCTTAAATAAATATAGCATTAGTGCTATTGATGTTTACAAACATTATAATGAGGAGGATCCATATGTCACCGTGGAAAATTCTCAATTAGGGTATATTAGTGATAGGATCTTGTTGTCTGGCGATGGCACGGGAGTCTCGGGGCTCTCTCCAGATATTAATATTAATTTAAACTAGAAAGTCAGACAACAGAAGGTGCCATTAACAATATTGTTAAACCTACCAACAGCAAGGTATCTTCTTGCACTCAATTAGCTAGTAAAAAAGGGCCTCAGCAGAACACTTTAAAATTATTCCACCAAAATATCCAAGGCATTTCTTCAAAATTATTAGAAATAGAATTGTTTTTAGAAAATAGTAAGTTTGACATTATTTGTTTTACTGAACATTGGCTTAAGGATTACCAAATGCTTATTAATTATGAGAACTATATGGTGGGTAGCTGCTATAACCGTAAAACTATGCTTCGTGGAGGTTCCTTAATTTTTGTAAAAAATTGTTTAAGATATAAGCAACGTAACGACATAATAGGTCTCTCGGCTGAACATTGCGTCGAACTGTCCTGTGTTGAGCTAGATAAGCATGTTATTGTGTGTGTGTACAGACCCCCAAACTATCAAAACTTTTCCTTATTTGAGTCAATAATGGAAGATGTCCTGGCAAAACTTGCAGCCAGTAATAAATCTATAATTATTTGTGGTGATTTTAACATCAATATTTTAGAAGAAAATTCAAATAGCAGTCGGTTATTAAATCTTTTCAAGTCATTTGACTTGACCAACACTTTTATAGAACCTACTAGAGTCACTCCATCTTCTGCTACTTGTATAGATAATGTTTTCTGCGATTGTGATTACTTAGATAAAGCCATAGTTAATTGTCTGCCGTCTGACCATAGCGGCCAAACTGTAACTTTTAGGTGTAATACACCATTGCAAAAAATTCAGATTAAATTTAGACCCATAACTTCTAACAAATTAAATAGGTATAATATTTCCCTACAGAACAAGTTAAGTGTTATGAGCCATGACGATATTAATATAAATCAATTTTATGATCATTTCTTTTCAATAGTTCACACTGAATTCAACAAAACTTTTGAAAAGAAGACAAAAAGTATTTGCCCTAAATTTATATTTAGTGATTGGGCAACTAGAGGTATCAGAAAAAGTAGAGAAACACTATATGAGCTTTATGGCCTTAAGCCTTATATGAACACTGAAACTTTTAACAGATATGTTGCTAAGTATTCAAAAATTTTTAGAGATACATGCAAGGTTGCCAAAGCCTTGCACATTAGCAACAAGATCAAAACAGCAGAAAATAAAATAAAGACAGTTTGGAAAGTCATAAATAGCGAGACTAACAGGAAGAAAACACGTAATACTAGCTACACATTAGATACAGCATGTGGTCCTAAAAGCTCTAATCAGGAAGTAGCTCAAGAATTTGTAAATTTCTTTACCGACATACCATTAAAAACTACGGAGGCTCTAAGTTCCTCTCCTGAAGTCTCAATTGGTTTACTAAAGGCGAATGTGTCTGGATGCCAGGCTGAATTTAAATTTAAACACATAAACCCGATGATAGTTATTAAAGCTTTCCGGCAAATAAAAATCAAACTGACCGAAGATCTATGGGGAATGTCTATCAAAGTTTGTACATCCATACTTGAGACTATAGCTCCATACTTAGCTTTAATTTTTAATTTGTGCGTAGACCAAGGAGTTTTCCCTGATTTAATGAAATACAGTAAAGTCATACCTCTATTCAAATCCGGTGATAGTAAAGATACAAATAATTATAGGCCTGTATCCGTGTTGCCAGTTTTTAGCAAGGTGTTCGAAAAGATAATGCTTAATCAAATGCTCAATCATTTTAACACCAACAGAATCTTACACGATCAACAGTATGGTTTCACCAAGGGACGTTGTACAACTGACGCCGGTGTAACCTTAATAAAGCACATATTTGCGGCGTGGGAAGAGTCCCAAGACGCTGTAGGAATATTTTGTGATCTCTCCAAAGCATTTGATTGTGTAAATCACGACACATTGCTTTTGAAACTTGAGCATTACGGACTAGGTAATCTTGCACTTAGTTTGTTAAAATCTTATTTGAGTGATAGACAACAATATGTTCAAATAAATGGTGTTAATTCACAGGGTTTAAAAGTAAAAATAGGGGTTCCGCAAGGCTCAATATTGGGTCCTTTCCTCTTTTTAGTATATATAAATGATCTACCCTATATACTGAAAAACCAACCTCAAAATATGGTGTTATTTGCCGATGACACTTCCCTAATTTTTAAGATCAATAGACGGGCCCAAAATTTAGATGACGTGAATAATGCTCTACTTCAAGTCCATAATTGGTTCACAGCAAATAATTTAGTACTAAATGAAAAAAAAACGAAATGCATAAGATTTGCTTTACCGAATGTTAAAAGTAGCGATTGTGATATAGTACTGAATAAAGAGAAACTTGAATTCGTAGATAAAACGGTTTTCCTGGAGATTACGCTTGATTCAAGGCTACAATGGGGTTCTCATTTAACATCTCTGGCGGGGCGGCTAAGTTCGGCAGCATATGCTATTAGAAAAATCCGTCAATTTACTGATGTAGATACTGCTAGATTGGTCTATTTTAGTTACTTTCATAGTATAATGTCTTATGGCATTCTGTTATGGGGACGGGCTGCTGACATTGAGTCTATATTTATTCTGCAAAAAAGAGCCATCAGAGCCATATACAATCTTCGTAGGCGCGATTCTCTGAGGGAACTGTTTAAGGAAATAAACATCATGACTGTACATTGTCAATACATCTACGAAAACATAATGTACGTAAGAAAAAATCTACATCTTTTTGGTAAAAGAGGTGACAGACACAATTACAGTACTAGAAATAGGGACCAATTAGTTCAGCCAGGCTTCAGACTCGCTAAAGTAGACTCATCTTTCATGGGGTACTGTTTGAGATGCTATAATAAAATTCCACAAAGCATTCTTGAACTGAATGAAACAAAATTTAAAACATGTATTAAACGCACACTTCGTAAGCGAGCATATTACAAATTGGACGATTATATCGCTGATAAAAATGCTTGGCTCAATGCCGGTCCTGCTCCACAAGGACAGGGGCGCATTAATGGATAGCACTAATTGTATTGTTGGAGCTGCTGAAGATTGTACAACTATCTTTGTATTGTATAAATTCAATATCTTTATTATTATATAGCCGCATATCGCATATTGTGTGAGTGCTATGTACTAGAATGCTATCAGTCGCTGGAAACCTACGTTTTTCCTTGACTTGAATGTGCCGTGGCGGTTAGGAGATATGTCATGCTCACTCAAATGTCTCGCTGATGGTGACGCGTGTGTCGGATCATTTAGTTCCCTTCAAAATGGTTGAGTTGAATGGTGCTGATACATGCGTCATGTTCGTGAACGAGCGCTGTCAGTTGAGACTGGTCGGCTCTTGGCTGCCACGGCTTATTTGAATTTTTATAATTTTATTTTTGAATTGTTTTTGTTTTGTTTTTACTATGGACACCTTTAACGTGCACATCTTGCTACATTGTTCTCACATAATGTACCATCTCAACATGAATGATGTAACCAAGATTTTGTAAAAATATTCGTATTTAAAAGAGTGTCCATGGAGTTTCTTGCCCATTCTTCTCCATAGAGATCTACGCTAGGGAATGGGCAACTACAGTACTTTCACAGTTTTTATGTCTTGTGACTGGGACTGTAGCTACATTTAATTTTCATATTTGTTTCGACAATTCAAAAGTGCCTGTAACTGGCCTACTTGAAATAAATGCTTTGATTTTGATTTTGATTTTGATTTTGATTTCTCGCTCCGGACCATGGCTTGCACCAGGGCCGGACGCGAGAGGTCGCCGCCGCCGATCGCCGCTTCGAGGACACGGCGGTGCTCCGCCCACGCGGGGCACACCTCCACCGTGTGTTCCACCGTGTCCTCCGGTCGATCCTCACAATGGAAGCACCCGGACGTTTCCTCCCGCCCGATTCGGTGCAGGAACCTCCCGAACACTCCGTGTCCGGTGAGGACCTGCGTCAGGCGGAAGGTGAGGACGCCGTGGCGTCGCTCAAGCCACTCCTCAAAGAGGGGACTTATCGCCACTATCGTGGCGTGCCCTGCACGAGGTTGCGACAGTCGCTCTCTCCATGTCGCCATGAGATCCCGCCGGAAGTCTGTCCGCTGAGTGGCAATTTGCCGCGGCAGCGGAGTTTCCCCCCGGCGTAGCGCCTCCGCGCGCCATTCATGTAGGCGCGCGAGGACTATTGCCTCCAGATCCCATGGCGGCAATCCGGCAAGGAGGCTCGCCGCCTCGCGGGAGATCGTGCGGTAGCCCCGGGTCAAAACGGGACCTCAAGTCTGACGGAAGCCGCTGCAACACCAAGTGCACCAAAAGATAGGACCAATAGTCCACCGGCAACTCCAATCGTTTTAAGGCGTTGGTTGCTGCCAGCAATGGATTCAACAGGTCAGCACGCAACGCTGACATTCTGGTGATGGCCGGCAACCCCAAGATCTGGTCAATATGGACATCAGCCAGGCAACGTTTGTTCTGGTATCGTCGGGATAGAAGTTCCAGAGCGGTGGGATAGGCCGAGTCGGTCACCGGCAAGTGCTGCACCAAGGCTCGAGCCTCACCTCCTAGGGCTGACAACAAATAAGCCAACTTCTGGGCCGGTCGGAGGTCAGAGCGCGAATCAACCAAACTGTCAAACAGGTTCCTGAAGCTTAACCAGTGGTCCAAGTGACCGTCAAAATGTGGCAGCTCCAGGGTAGGCAGTCTACCCAAAAGTAGGGCCTGCAACAACAGAGGTCTCTGTTTTGACCTGGGCAGGGTCCCGACTCTTCAAAATTTCCCTGGCGCGCATACTTATTATGTCACTCAGGTTCAACATCTGGTCATAATCCGCAACAACCTTATCACGGGCCGCTTGACCCAATGTTTCCAGGTCCAAGTCCAAAATCAATTCATTGAAGCGAGCAAACAAAGTGTCAACCGCACTCAATCTCGCATTCAACTGCTCATACCGGGCAAGCGTGGCCTCTTCCAGGTCTAGACGCTCAGCGGTTGCAGCAGCAGAGGCAAACCATCTTAGCTGTGAGGTCAATCCACCAATGGCTTGGTTTACAGCTTTCAATGAAGCCATTGGGACAAATATCAAAATAAAACAAATTAAATTCAATTAAATAATCAACAGGAATAATTTTCCCGGACCCAACTACAATTTAAACCAAATAATAAAACTTAGTTTCAATTATTACAAGTTCAAATCCGACCCTGTACAAGCAATACCTTGTTTATACAATAACAAATTAAAGTACAAGCCACAAGGGACACTACATATCATAATATATTATGTCAAACAATCTATGTTTAATTTGAGTCAGGCTGACGGGCAACAAATCAGACTTCTCAATACTTTTACTCGACAATAAGTGGTGAATTTAACAATTAAACCACGCTCTGCTACCAGTTGTGCGAGACCGCACTAGCAGACTCACGATGTCCGCGATTACGCGGAGCCCTAATCAAATAATATTTGTTCAATCGACAAAGGGAAAACAACTATTAGATACACTTACCATCACGTTGGTACTGGTGAGGTGACGTAGTCCCTGGTCACGTCGTATCTGAGTGGGGTGTAAGTATAAATGTGGTTTGTGTGGTGTATGTGAAGTTATGTAAGATTCGACGGTTTCAAAGGACGCCCACAGCGCGTACCGTTGACTCCCGGATCAAACCTTCAGATCCCACACGTGGCACTTTTCACCAATGTCCAACTGAATCTCATCCCGGTTTGCTAACCCAATCGGGGATGTACAATAATCCAGCACTGAATTTAGGAATTTACCGGCGTTCAAATGACACAAAAAAGGCCGGACATAACCAACAAATCACTCGCGGTCAAGACCCAAAATGGCGAGATTTCTCAATTTTCACTCAATTATCAACAAAATATCAAACACCGATCAGGATTGTATCGGATTACCATTAACTCAAAGTTTCAATCAATAATTACACGAAACAGCGTGCATCAAAAAAACAAGACGGGAGCGACCATTTTTCCCAAACCAATATTGCACTGACAAGCAAAAACGTCATCGCACAGACAACGAAACGTAATCTGTCAAACGTCAAAAAGGTGCGTTCAGAAACTTGGTGGATGAAACAGACACTGTAAGGGCACAGCAAAGTAGGAGAGAGAAAGAGAGCTCTAATGTTTCTAAATAGTTGGTAATCCAAAAGTAACAATAGTTAAAATAAAACATTTATGTGTAAGTAATTTAAAATTTGTCATTTAGATATTCATAAATAGTATAATAGCATTTATATAATAAAAATTGTTGTAATTTATTTATGAATGAATCAAATTTTTGTTCCTTTTTAATTATTTCCGGCAATTTATTATAAACTTTCATTGACATGACTAGAGTACTTGTTGAATGCATTTTTAGCTTAGAGCTTGGTAGGTTTAGTCTAATGTGTATTTTGACTGTATATTTTCTCGTGTAGTGTAAAAATGTGGGTACCTACTTGCAAACAAACTTGAAAATTTCTAGAATGTCTATACATTCTAGAAATTTCCAAGAAGAAAAACCCAAAGAACCCAAGAAGATAAAGACCCAAAGAAAAAAGAAGAAGATAAGACGAAGAAAGACAAAGACGAAGAAAATGAGATTTACAGCTGTATGTCGGTGCCTTCTATATTTACTAATACTCTTATCAGTCTTTTTTGCAGTGTGAAAAGTGTCGGTGCGTCTGTACTGTTTCCCCACAATATCACGCCGTAACTGAACCACGCATATGCATAGGCATAATAGGTAATTAGTGGGGTTTTAAGGTTGGTAGTCTTTTTAACTTCACGAAGGGCGTATGCAAATGTAGATAGTTTAGATCTTATCTTTTTAATGTGAGATTTCCAATTAATGTTAGTATCTATGGATCTGTCTGTATGGTGTCAGACGTAAAGAATAGCACCATCCCATATCTTCCCGTGGGTGTCGTAAGAGGCGACTAAGGGACTTACCAGAGAATGGGCAGCAGCGTTCTCTGTGCTTTTGTAACAACCGTACTGCGATCGCCAACCCGCTTGCCAAGCGTGGCGATTATGGCAAAACCCCCCCTTGGGGGAGGCCTTTGTCCAGCAGTGGACGTCTTTCGGCTGAAATGATAATGATGATCTATGGATAGGCCAAGTAGAGTAAATTCTTAAACAAATTCTATTGTAGTGCCGTTGTAGGTGAAGTTTATTTCTAGTGGAGCTTTTTGACGGGGGTGGAAGGACATTATTTTAGTTTTAGATAAGATAAGATATATTTATTTGCATAAACATGTGTACACATACAATAATAAAAAGTGCATGTAGGATGACATAAATAAAAATTTGTTCAGACATGTTTGCCACATACTATGGCGTGCTAATGTTTTGAGTACCTACTGTAATGATTGATATTTTAGTTCTCCAATCTTATACTAGATGGCGCAACTAGGCTCGCCATCATAGAAATCTAAAAAACCGGCCAAGTGCGAGTCGGACTCGCGCACGTAGGGTTCCGTACCATTATTATCAAAAAAAGGGCAAAAAAATCACGTTTGTTGTATGGGAGCCCCCCTTAAATATTAATTTTATTCTGTTTTTAGTATTTGTTGTTATAGCGGCAACAGAAATACATCATCTGTGAAAATTTCAACTGTCTAGCTGTCACGGTTCATGAGATACAGCCTGGTGACAGACAGACGGACAGACGGACAGACAGACGGACAGACAGCGAAGTCTTAGTAATAGGGTTCCGTTTTTACCCTTTGGGTACGGAACCCTAAAAACAAGAGAAGTGGTAAGGGGGCGTGTCGGTGTCCGCGCGACATGTCCAGTCGGCCATCATCATTCTCTTGCCCTTATCCCAATTCATTAGTGGTCGGCGCAGCATGTCTTCTTCTTCCATACTTCTCTATTTTTTTCGTCATCTCATCAGACACTTCTTTTCTTGCCATATCATTCTTTACACAGTCCATCCATCGTTTCTTTGGTCTTCCTCTACTCATATACCCATCCACATTCATACTCAAAACTTTCCTCACGACATTTTCCTCATCCCTCCGCATCACATGACGACAACCGATTACCACACAACTTTTCAGTCACCGGCGCCACTTTCAGACTTCCTCTTATATACTCATTTCTTACTTTATCCATTCGCGTCCCCCTTAGCATCCTCATCTCCGCGACATGCAAATGCCTTTCATTCATCCCTTTTGTGGCCCAACATTCTGATCCATACAAGACAGCAGGTCTAACCATTGTTTTATAAATCTTCCCCTTGAGTTTAAGGGGAATGCGGGAGTCGCAGATTGTTCCCGTGACCTGCCGCCATTTCATCCATCCCGTGTTAATTCTGTGCTTTACACTACGATCTATTTCGCCATCGCTTTGCACGAGTGAACCGAGATACCGAAAGTCGGAGCAGACAGGAAAAGGCGCGCCATCTAACGCTATGGCTCCAGAACTGGAGAGACCGCCGAAATCGCTGAACATGTATTCAGTTTTACTTCTGCTGATTTTCAAGCCAACATTCTCCAGTTTCTGTTGCCATTTCTCCAATCTGCTCTGGATCTCAGGTCCATCTTCACCGACAAGAACAATGTCGTCGGCAAACAACATGCACCAGGGTGCCTCTTCCTGGATGTCCGACGTTAAAGCGTCCATGATCAACAAGAAGAGGTAAGGACTTAAAGCCGACCCTTGATGCAAGCCTACAGCCACACTGAACTCATCGGTGTTGCCAGCAGCTGACCGGACGTAGGTACAAGATTGACTGTACATAGCATGAATTAACTCTTCATACTTCCCAGGTATACCTTTCTCTTTCAAGGCCCACCACAACACATCACGAGGTACCCTATCATACGCTTTCTCCAAATCAATGAACACCATGTGCAAGTTTTTGTGTGCACGTCTGTACTTCTCGCACAATTGGTGGAGTGCAAAAGTGGCGTCCATTGTTCCTCGACCTGGCATAAACCCAAACTGATTTTGAGTGATCTTACTCTCTTCTCTTATTCTTTTCTCTATCACTTTCTCCCATACTTTCATACTATGTGACATGAGCTTTATCCCCCGATAGTTGTTGCAGTCCTGCACATCACCTTTATTTTTGAAGATGGGCACTAGCGAACTATTGCACCATTCTTGTAGGATCGCTCCTTCATACAACAACTTATTGAAGAATAAAGTCAGCCACATACATCCGTCTTCTTTTAAACACTTCCATATTTCTACTGGTATTTCATCAGGGCCCATGGCCTTTCCATTTTTCATACTTTGAACTGCCTTCCTCACTTCATCCATACTAATTTCCCTCACCAAACCTATATTTACTTGTACCTCTTTAAGCACACCGCTCCATGCATTCTCTTCATTCATTAGCTTTTCAAAATAACCCTTCCATCTCTTTTTTATTTCATCATCTTTAGACAAAACCTTACCAGCGCCGTCTTTCATACACTTTATATGTTTTATGTCTCTCGTTCTCCTTTCTCTTGCTTTTGTAATCCGGTAGAGCTCCTTCTGGCCTCTAGGACTGTCCAGTGAGTCATATAACTTCTCTTGCGCCTTAGCTCTGGAAACTGCTACCGCCTTTTTTGCCTTTCTCTTCCATTCTTTATATTCCTTCTTCTTTTCTTCTTTCAAACTGTCGTTCACGTTTGCTACACCCTGCCATTCTTTAAACGCAATCTTTTTCTCTTTCAGACTCTTTTGCACCTCTTCATTCCACCACCATGTATCCTTATCTATCATACCTTTCCCTTTGGATTCTCCAAACACATCTTTTGCTACTCTTCTTATACAATCCGCCATCTCCTTCCAACATTCATTCACAGATTTTCCTTCTATATCCAGCATATCCTTCATTTCAATCATCTTATCTACAACTTGATTCTTAAACATACTTGCACATTCTTCGTTTTCTATCATACGCCATCTGGTTTTGGGGGTTCTCTATTGTATTACCTAACTTTTTTATTCATAATTTAAAGTGCCATAACTTTTTTTGTCCTAATCATCATTTGTCCGAATGATAACTTACCCGAACTTAATATCACATAATATCACATGCCATAAAATTGAAATCCCTAAATACAATATGCTCTAAACCCGTTTGTCATAAATGGTACTCCCTTATATCTCCTAAAAATTTTTGTCCGAAAATCATTATCCATAAAACGTTTGCTATAAACTTCAGTTACCATAATGTTCAAAATCCCGAAATTTTGTTTTACATAATTATCTTTATTTCTAAAACTGTTCTGTCATAATATCAAATACTATAATAATTGAATCTTCTCATTGTATATGCCATAAAGTCAAATATCCTAAGTATTATATTATATAATGTGTATTATTCCTAATGTCCATATAAGTGTAATAAATTTTTTGGTCCTAAAACATTTGCTAAAAATTAGGTTTTAGTGACAGAAACGAATCGCTGTAAATCCGACCCCACGTAGTCTTGTCTGCCCTACCCCGAGAGTGTAATTTAAAATCGCGTAGGCGCGGAGGGGCGAGGCGGCCCGCGAGTTGAGGAGCAGATGGTTGTAACACTCGCCGCCGCTGCTGAGGCTGGCCGGCGAAGCCGGCCAGCAAGCCGAAGCTGCGGTGGTGAGCGTTAAACACATCTGCGACGATAAGCTCGCGTGGGACCGCCGGAGCTCCGCAGCGCCGGAGCCGTGACAGAAACCATGCCTGCTGCATGTTGCTTGCTCGCTTGCATGCTGCATGCTTGCTTGCATACTGTATGCGTGCTTGCATGGCTGCTGCAAGCTTGTTGCATTCTTGCTGCAAGCTTGTTGCATGCTTGCTGCATGCTGCTTGCTCGCTTGCATGGTTGCTTGCATACTGTATGCGTGCTTGCATGGTTGCTGCAAGCTTGTTGCATGCTTGCTGCATGCTTGCTGCATGCTTGCTGAATGCTTGCTGCATGCTTGCTGTAATAATTACTTTACTGTAGGTACCCGTAATTACAGACACAATTAAAATAACAGTGTTCTGTTCCCTTTTGGGAACGTCTGGGATCATACCGGTTTGTTTTAAAAATATTATTAAGATCGGATTATTAGGATTTATAACTATTATTGAAAACGATTTTAAGTGTTTTGTATATTATTGATTGTAATATTTATGACAAACAGGTTTAGAGCATATTGTATTTAGGGATTTCAATTTTATGGCATGTGATATTATGTGATATTAAGTTCGGGTAAGTTATCATTCGGACAAATGATGATTAGGACAAAAAAAGTTATGGCACTTTAAATTATGTGTAAAAAAGTTAGGTAATACAATAGAGAACCGTCATAAATATTACAATCAATAATATACAAAACACTTAAAATCGTTTTCAATAATAGTTATAAATCCTAAATTAAAAAAAAAATGTTTAGATCTTAATAATATTTTTAAAACAAACCGGTATGTTCCCAGACGTTCCCAAAAGGGAACAGAACATTGTTATTTTAATTGTGTCTGTAATTACGGGTACCTACAGTAAAGTATTACTTAGCTTTTGCTATGCTATGAACTTCTCTCAACACAACACATTTTTATACAAAATTGCTCTTATGAAATTTGTAAGAATTAAAAAGTAGAACCATCATATCGCAGAAAGTTCATAGTAAGAATCTTCTTTTGTTTTGGCATACATAGGCAGCAAGCATGCAGCAAGCATTCAGCAAGCATGCAGCAAGCATGCAACAAGCTTGCAGCAACCATGCAAGCACGCATACAGTATGCAAGCAACCATGCAAGCGAGCAAGCAGCATGCAGCAAGCATGCAACAAGCTTGCAGTAACCATGTAAGCACGCATACAGTATGCAAGCAAGCATGCAGCATGCAAGCGAGCAAGCAACATGCAGCAGGCATGGTTTCTGTCACGGCTCCGGCGCTGCGGAGCTCCGGCGGTCCCACGCGAGCTTATCGTCGCAGATGTGTTTAACGCTCACCACCGCAGCTTCGGCTTGCTGGCCGGCTTCGCCGGCCGCCTCAGCAGCGGCGGCGAGTGTTACAACCACCTGCTCCTCAACTCGCGGGCCGCCTCGCCCCTCCGCGCCTACGCGATTTTAAATTACACTCTAGGGGTAGGGCAGACAAGACTGCGTGGGGTCGGATTTACAGCGATTCGTTTCTGTCACTAAAACCTAATTTTTAGCAAATGTTTTAGGACCATAAAATTTATTACACTTATATGGACATTAGGAATAATACACATTATATAATATAATACTTAGGATAATTGACTTTATGGCATATACAATTAGAAGATTCAATTATTATAGTATTCGATATTATGACAGAACAGTTTTAGAAATAAAGATAATTATGTAAACCAAGTTTTCTGGATTTTGAACATTATGGTAACTGAAGTTTATAGCAAACGTTTTATGGATAATGATTTTCGGACAAAAATTTTTAGGAGATATAAGAGAGTACCGGTTTGGGGTGGGGGCCGTTCTTTGTTTCTACTGGCTGAGACACTGATTTTTACCTCCATTATGACCAGTCTGTGTTGGGAGACTAAATCTTCGCCTGGCAGCACTTTACAGTTTTTGACGTACACTAGTTCGCGGAGACGGCCATTTGCCTATGACATGTCCAGTCGGCCATGTCATAGGCAAATGGCCGTCTCCGCGAACTAGTGTACTTTCGACCGCGATCGCAACAAATTATAGCAATTCCGTGTTGTTCAGGGGTTTTTTGTAAAAACCTAAGCATAAACCTAAACTTTGTTGATCACGGAATTACTTATCATTATGTGAGTGTGTTTCACAAAGGTTTGCGCTGCTTTTAATTAAGTTTGGTAACAGTGGCGCATCTAGGGCACATTCCAGGAGGCCTACCATGTGCCCAATTGAGGGCTCGCCCCCTATTAGATGGGACTTAAACATAACCGGCTAAATGTGGGTGTACCATTAGGTACTATCGAGGACACTTCCGCCTGACCACCACTAAGCTCATTTTTGCTTGCACTCGCAACATAAAAACGCTCTCCAGCCCCGCCCCGTTGACTTTGTGTAGAAAAAACCGGCCAAGAGCGTGTCGGGCCACGCTCAGTGTAGGGTTTCCGTAGTTTCCCGTCCGTCACAATAAGTGTTCCCACTTATGAGTTTAAAGGTGGGTATCCATTATGTAAAAATGCTTGCATATACGAATATACTACAAACTTAGTCCAGAAATTATTTTGTACAACTTTTTGTCTTTTTTGTACAAAAACTGTTGTTTCCATCAAGTTTAAAATGATTTTCCTAGAAATTCCTTATAAAGTTCTACTTTTCAGATTTTTTTTATATTTTCTAAACTTATGGTTCAAAAGTTAGGGGGGGGGGACACATTGTTTTTTACTTTTGGAGCGATTATTTCCGAAATTATTGACATTATCAAAAAATGATTTTAGGAAACCCCTATTCATTTTTAAATACCTTTCCAACAATATATCACACGTTAGGGTTGAAATTTAAAAAAAAATCACTTCCCACTTTACATATAGGGGGGCTACCCTAATTAAAAAAAAAAAACAGTTTTTATTTTACCACTTTGTCGGCGTGATTGATATACATATTGGTACCAAATTTCAGCTTTCTAGTGCTAACGGTCACAGAGATTAAGCGAGGACGGACGGACGGACAGACATGGCGAAACTATAAGGGTTCCTAGTTGACTACGGAACCCTAAAAATGAATGAAAAGATACCGAATCGGCCGAGTGCACTGACGACGCACGCCAAACGAGAGTTATTGTTATTTTGCGCGCCAAAGTTGACGCTTTCCTAATAGGCCCAAACTTTAAGGGGGCGTGGCTCGGCGCCTCCGCATGATTTAAGCGAAAAAAAATTAAAATGGTCAGGCGGAAAAGACCCCCATAGTACAGTCACGGACTATAATTGATAAGCCACTTTCAAGATTTCCAATTTTGCAGTTGTATACATTCACGAGATTACACGATTAAACACGAACTCAAACCGAATGCTTGGAAACAAAATGACACATTACTAATAATCGGAAATAGTATTATCCATAGAGGTTGAACAATGACTTATAAGTTGTCAATGATAAAACCATACAATGGTGCTGACGTGTATCCCAATTTTTGATACTGACCTCCTTTGAAGAAATAGTCCTTATTAAATACTCTTTATTTCTGAAAACCTATCCGAAGCCAGAGTGACAATTTAAATGTCGATGTTAAAAAAGATAAAATTTCTCCGTACGCCAACGTTACTATGGGTACGCTAAAACAATATTGTCGCTAGGTTACGGTTGCTACACCTGCAATTCGTCGACTTTAGGTAGTCACTCTGTACTAAGTACGAATATGACCGACTAAACCCGATTTGCATTACACGGCTAAAATACGAATGGTGGCAAGTGGCTCATCATTTGTAGTCCGTGACTGTACACCTCTGCTTTACGCTTCGGGTATTACAATTTGAAACGTAATTTGAAATTAACTTACGGGTTCGATCGTAAAATTTGGCTTTGCACTGAGCATCGAGAAACTCGCAGTAGGTGTTGAAGGTCGTGTACCCGCTGTCGTAGTTGTCCCCTGGATACCCCGTGCAAATGCTGCTAACCCAGAAGAACAAGAAAGAAACGCCGCACGCCTTCGGCGGGAGATATTCGTCGCCCGATTCTCGAGCACACACGTGCTTTATCCTATAACAAATATTTAAAAAATCAGTGAACCGAGCAATGCTCGAGCGTTCGATTATTTAATTACAATTTTTCATTTAACTTGCCTTATGAGTAGTATTTTCTTCTTTATTTACTTTCTTTACTTATCAAATTATGTTTTTAAATATTGCTAAAAAAAACAGGAAAAAACATTTAGGAGTATAATAAAAAGCCCACCGGTATCAGGAACAGGGTCCGAGCTAAGGTAAGTGTCTATTGGACGCTAGGGTATTTTGCTAATTGTCCTTTACCACTATGACCACCACGTGAACTTCTTCTACCAGGTGAAAAAAGAATCAATTAAATCGGACTAGTAATCTCGGAGAAATCTAGTAATATCGTGAACATACTAAGGGAAAAAGAAATTGCTGGTGAAATATATGTGTAACCTCTTTTTTTAGAAGTCGGTTAAAAATGACGCACGTCTGGTGCCAGCTACCGCGTCAGAAATACATGTTTAAGACTAAAAAGGGATTCTTACTTTGGACTATTTTTAGGAATTCATACCACAAAAGGAAAAACCGGCCAAGAGCGAGTCGGACTCGCGCGAAAAAGACTTGGGCAAATTTAGATTTTCGCGAAAACTTTTAAGTAGGTACCTACCAAAATCTACCTTAATTTTCAACTTTATTTATTTTTCGGAATTTTCCCTTTACTTATGCTATAAGACCTTGGTTTTAACCAAAATTGACAATTCTAGGTCAATTGGAAGTACCCTATATGTTTTGGGTCGAAAACCTATAATGGTAGTTCCCGTTGACCTAGAATCACGTAATTTGGCAAAAAGCAAGGTCTTACAGCACATGTAAAGGGAAAAGTCTGAAAACCGTAAATATGTAGTTTAATAACAAAAAAAACGCGATTTTACTGTGACAAACTTATTATTATTATTTGCGGTTGATGCAATAGCGGTTTCTGGGGATCGAACAGCAAAGTAAGCAGCAAGTTTGCCGTTTAAAAAAATTGTACAGAACCCTCGATGCGGTGCGTGAGTCCGACTCGCTCTTGGCTGGTTTTATTTTTAAGATTATAACATGTTAGGCATGTATTTCAATTTTTATAGAAAACTGGCCTAAGACAACACACTGACAACGCGTCGGCGTATGAGAACGCGTCCCGTGCGCAGATGTGTCGCAGCGCGGTGCTGTGTGATAATCGCTTTAGTTAAAGGGTATAATAACATTCAGCTTAAATCGTTCCCACTTCTGGGACACCTTTCTGTGTGAGGGAGTGTGCACACGGGTTCAGTGTGGTTAAGTGGATGTTACATGTCCTCGAATTTATGGTTCTTGGACACATCGGTTTCCCCACAACGTTTCTTTCACCGTTTTGAGAGCAGTACTGTTATAATAAAGCAATCTCCTGTCTGCAAAGACCTACAACGTTTACGTCGAGGCTAGGCCTAAGCCATAAATTACCAATGGGCCACCATTGCCCACCGATCGCCAAGTAAGTAAGGAACACTAAAAGAATAAGCTACAAGTATTACACGTACCTACGAAAAACATGACTACACGGCGCGCCGCATACTTTGGGTGGCTTGGTTACTTGGTCGGGATGTCCTGTAGTCGTACTCAGAACCCACTCCCCGTCGATCCAGTACGGCTCGTAACCGTAGTTAGGATAGTATTCAAAACGCATTTTTTTCATTTTCTTGGCCTTCAATAACTCGTAGTACCCCAGTTTGGACGTTGCCATGTGCGTTGTCCTCGCCCTTGAGGAAACAAAGTGTATGTACTCGAGTCTGTAGTGGTGCCGTGTGAGATAAGTATATGCCAATAAATATGTGTTCAAAAACCGGCCAAGAGCGTGTCGGGCCACGCTCAGTGAGGGTTCCGTAGTTTCCCGTCCGTCACAATAAGTGTTCCCACTTAGGAGTTTAAAGGTGCATTATGTAAAAATGCTTGCGTATACGAATATACTACAAACTTAGTCCAGAAATTATTTTGTACAACTTTTTGTCTTTTTTGTACAAAAACTGTTGTTTCCATCAAGTTCAAAATGTTTTTCCTAGAAAGTCCTTATAAAGTTCTACTTTTCAGATTTTTTTCAAATTTTCTAAACTTATGGTTCAAAAGTTAGAGGGGGGGGACACATTGTTTTTTTTTTATTTTTGGAGCGATTATTTCCGAAATTATTGACATTACCAAAAAATGATTTTAGGAAACCCCTATTCATTTTTAAATACCTTTCCAACAATATATCACACGTTAGGGTTGAAATTAAAAAAAAAATCACTTCCCACTTTACATATAGGGGGGCTACCCTAATAAAACATTTTTTTCCAATTTTTATTTTACCACTTTGTCGGCGTGATTGATATACATATTGGTACCAAATTTAAGCTTTCTAGTGCTAACGGTCACAGAGATTAAGCGAGGACGGACAGACGGACGGACGGATGGACGGACAGACATGGCGAAACTATAAGGGTTCCTAGTTGACTACAGAACCCTAAAAATGGCGATGTTGTGAACTCACTATGATTTTTTTCACTTTAGTTTGTAGATTCAATAGCAATGATTTCGAAATTCGTATTCAATGAAAATAAACTACATATTATTATATAATTCATTAACTCAGTCCAATGGTGACAATGCTTTGTTTTTCGCTCGTTTTATTTGGCATCTTACCAAGTCAAGTCTTATTCAAAGTGAAACTTCTGAACACAAAAATAAAGACACGCTCACTCTACAACTCCAGCACCCTCATGAGCCACGTATACATGTGGCACCGAGTCATAGGTTCTTATAATCGTGAACATCAGAATGACTGGCCAAAATGACCGATCAGCTTTAAAATATTACTTAAATCTAATACCTACCTATTTACCACTATTTGATACCTTTGTTAAAACAATTGCTACTATCGAGGACACTCCCGCCTGACCACCACTAAGCTCATTTTTGCTTGCACTCGCAACATAAAAACGCTCTCTAGCCCCGCCCCGTTGACTTTGTGTAGAAAAAATGAATGAAAAGATACCGAATCGGCCGAGCGCAATGACGACGCACGCCAAACGAGAGTTATTGTTACTTTGCGCGCCAAAGTTGACGCTTTCCTAATAGGCCCAAACTTTAAGGGGGTGTGGCTCGGCGCCTCCGCATGATTTAAGCGAAAAAAAATTAAAATGGTCAGGCGGAAAAGACCCCGATAGTACCTAAACAATAACTGAGAAAATTAATTTAAAAATTGGGCAGTCATTCTGATGTCAGGATGACTGCCCACATTTAGAATCTCCACGTAAGGGCTCCAAAATTGCCGCCACGGGAGACCCGGGCGTCGGAGGCCACCACGTGGCCCCCGGCCACCGTAGGTGCTGGCCTGTGGACGGTGGGCTATGGGCTAGCTCGCCGTCGGTCCGTCCCATGACGATAGGCCGTGTCGACGGCGCGTTCGTGTTCCACGCGCGCCTCAAAGAGAGTCAGCAATAGGAAGGGGTCCGCAAGGGCCGATGGCTGCCGGGGTTGCGGGACTATTCGAAAGAGATACCGTGGCCCCGGAACACAAAGGGTGATGAAAGAACATGAATGGGTTTTAGTCAGTAAAAGTCTGACACTCCCTCCTGCTTCGCTCAGAGCGGGAGGAGTGATGTGATGATTTCCCATCCGAAAAAAAAAAGGGCTCCAAAATTTGAATTATCCTGATGATGATGATGATTGATGATTGAGCACCACACGCAGTCAGGAGCAAGCCTGACCCGGACAAGCCGGATACACCAGGGGGCAATATGGCAATATTTTGTAAGGAAAGACATGCTCTGGGATGGGAGAGGAAGCCTGACCAACCGCAGCCAGTCGGGCACGATCAGCCGACTATGCAGCCTAGAGCCTGGTAAAGACAGTTACAATCCATAGGAATGAGCATTGGTGTTTTGACCTTCGTTTGATTGGTCTCTTCTATCATTGGAGAGTCATGTTCGTTTCTGGTGTTTGCGATTCCATTCGATTTTGACTTATATTTGAAAATATTATTGTTCGCGTATTTGTTTCATCGTCAGTAGTATTTGTTTCACTGTCAGTAAATGTTTCGCTAAGGTGATATATTTCCTGGGTAGCTGATTTTTTTCTACCTGCTGCTAACTGAATCCATTCTTCTTAAAAGCAAAGTTTTATTTGAATATTCCATGTCTAGCTGCGTGTAGAAAGTGAGACTCTGGTCGTCGGAGGATGTGCCCGTAGTAGCATAACCGTAGACATTTAATTATTTTGGTACCTAATTGTTTTTCCCATAAGAATTTCGCGTGTTTTTTTTTTCCCATAAGAATTTCGCGTGTTTTTTGTTCGGGGGGTTTCGCGTACTCCTTATCATATTTTTAAGAAGGGGTTTTTCTTATCTTCTGAGTTTTGATCGGTTTGCCTTTGTGATTGCCACTGCTTTAAGACCGTAAGTCATTGCAGGTTCTAGGACCATTTTATAGATAAGACGCGCGATTTTCCACTCCATTTTCGAGTTTTTAATGAAGTATTATTAAGGCCTTAGAGTTACGCATCGCTTGTTTACATCTGACGTTTGTGACGGAAAGGGTGTCCGTGGGGATAGTTGAAAGGAAACCACGGACCCAGGTCAACATAAAAAATATATTAATAAAATAAACGGGTGTGGGTAGGTTTATGGTCACAAGTTTCTCCAGGCCCGCCCGGGGGTTTGCACGGTACTCTCCTGGCTCAGCCCGGCGTGACGATGACCATAGCAGTGTGCCACGCTGCAGACGCCAGGTAGGGTAACGGACGGCAGATGATCGCGCCGAACCGTAGAATCTCGTCGTGGCCACGCAGGTAAAAAGGTGCCCGCTGCGGAGCCCGCGGTTAACCGGATTCCGGTAATATGGTTGCCAGCCGATGCTTCTGATGGCAGCCGGTATCTTGGATGACAGCCGGTAACTTGGATGTCAGCCGGTAATTTGGACGTTAGCCGGAATCTTGAACCCTGGAAAATAACGTCCAGCGTGTCACGGAATGGCTAGCAGTCATCCCCGCTGATTGTGACACCAAGGCATAAGCAAAGCGAGAAATACCCGTGCGCCAATGAAGGTGATGTGTGGTAGTCACAATCAATACGGAGTTTACATGATGGTGGTGGTAAGCACGACATGATTTGCACATTTTGAGTGTCATGAGGGTTATTGCAACAATGTCAAATACACTCGGCTGAAGGCTACAAGATTTAAGCATTCATTTTAATGTGCATTGTAAAAAGGGTGATAGAGGATGGCTCACTCACATCTTGAGACCACGTAGCTAAATATTAAAACGTGAATTGCTGTCAATTGCTGTTCAACACTTACCCAGTATGGAGTTACGCCGACACAGAATACGAAAAGAGTTAGGTTACTATTAAAAATTAAAGCTGCCTGCTTCAAGCCCAAATATTCTAGAACACGAATACTTTCTCGAGATTTAATTTCTGATGAAAAAACGCGTCTAATCTTTGGGAGCAGAATATTTCCAAAAAGGATTCGTCATCGCGAGTCCGTGACATTTATACTATATATATTTATATATACGTATAGGCGTGTTTACGCATAGACAAGTCTTCACTCATTCGATCGGATACACGTAAGGCGCGCACAACACTGGTAAAACAGCTAATTTTAGTCGCTTAGTAACTGGACGGCCTAATAAGTATGTATACTCTGTGGCGTTTGTTTGACATTTAACTTAATTAAAGAGTTGAATAGGTTATGTTTACAAAGTAACGGTAGAAACTATTGTGAGTTTCTACAACGTTACACCTGTGTTGTTTCTATTAAGTGTCGATGATACATACGTGCCTAGCTACTTAATTTCGTCTACCGATTGAATACTGGTTCCTCTAATTATTATAAGACTTCGGGTTTCGGTGCTTTGTGGGTCTCTGATTACTAGTTTTGTTTCCGTTTCATTAATGTGGAGTCCGACTGATTCCAGTAACGGTTTGATTTTGGTGACTATTTCGTCCTTGTTCACTGAGATTATTTTTTACTATTATCACGCCATCTGCAAAAGACTATAATAGGGAGTTGCATCTCATGGTTCTGGTCTAGATGAAGGCATTCTAATTTTTCTTCTAATGTTCTGAGAATGTCGTTCATTACTATGGTGAATATCCATGGGGATAGCGGACATCGCTGTTTGACTCCCTTACCTTTGTGCGTCGATTCCGTTTGCTGTCCAAACCATTTTATGCAGGTGAATTCATTCATGCATGCCTTAATAATCTTATTTGTTAGATATTTGTTAGTTCTAGTAACTAAAATGTCTCTGAGAGAGTTTGAGTCCAGTGTATCGAAAGCTTTTTCGATGTCTAACACATAGGCTGTCCAGTATAGGTTGGCCAGTCGTCGGTCGATCTATTGCGAAGAAAGGCTGCTTAGTATTTTCCTAGTTCTTTTATTGAAGTATCCAGTTTGCTTAGAAGAAAGCTCGCATATATCCTATATCTCACGTTACACATAGATAACTTTCCGTAGTCACTAATTCCGTCTGGCTTTGCTTTTTTAGGCACTGGAATTTGGATCGTTTTGTTTCGAAACATTGGTATATGTCTGCTTATCCATACTGCCTGCCTGTGTTTTATAATTTCCGTTAGCATTTCTATTGGAAAGGCTTTGAATAGCTTGGACACCACCTTGTCAGTAACTGGTGCTTTGCCGTTGCTCATGCTTTTAATGATAACACTTATTTCCTCTTCTGATTGTTCTTCTTTTACGTCTGATGGGTTCTCATTGCGTAGGAGTTCTATGTGCGGGCCTGCTGACTTTTTTTTTTACTACTGATATCTCTTCTTCCTACCTTGACATGGGTTTAAAACGTTGTTTATTGTTGCGCTTCATGTTCATTTTGTCTCCTGAATAAATCTTATGTGGTTCTCATTCGTTGTGATGGATGAGTTCTGCATAGGTTTCTAAAAAATATTTCGCATTTTTTCTCGTCTACTTCATTTCTTATATTTTGCAGATTGTGTTGTTGATTGCAAATATTTCTCTAGGGTAGCAGTTTCGATAAACTTGGCTTTTTGCAGTTTTGCGAGCGCGATTCTAAGTTCCCTGGATCTGATTGGCCTACTTATAAGAAGCTTTGCCGCTACTGATTTCATGATATTCCTATGGGAATCCCATGGGACAAGTTGACCATTTTTCTTGTGTTGTAGAATTAATACCTGAGGTTGGCTTTTACTTGCCTTTTGTTATTCTTTCATTAATTTATTTCATCACTTTGGAGTCGGCTATAGTATTCGTAATTCCTGTAGTTGAATTCAAGCTCAGATTTGTGCATTGATTTTTCGTTGAATTTCAGCATCTTTATTATACAGTGTCGGACTTTTTTTTTCTCCCTGTTGTGGTTCAGAATAATAATATCCGCAGCAATATTTTATGATCTGATATTTTTTTCTCCACTAGTCATCCTGACATCAGAATGACTGCCTAATTTTTAAATTCATTTTCTCAGTTATTAATTGGGTACCAATTATTTAAACAAAGGTATCAAATAGTGGCAAATAGGTATTAGATTTTAGTTATTTTTTTTTTTTGTATGTCGAAGACATGTGACATCTACCAATCCGCACTGGGCCCGTGTGGTGGATTATAGCCCATTCTTTCTCATAGAGAGGAGGCCTGTGTCCCAGCAGCGGGAACATTAATGGGCTGATGATGATGATGATGAATATTTTTAAGCTGATCGGTGATTCGGGCCAGTCATTCTGATGTTCACCTTATAATCTATCCAACAAGTCAACAGATTTTTGCAGGATCGACAAACCTTTTGGCTAATGGCCATGGCCATTAGCCAAAGCCTCGATGAGGAGTAGCTCCTTAGTACCGTGGGACACATTCCTACATCCATTTTGAGAGGCTGACATGATGGAGTTTTTGTCAATGTATGTATTAATATTCACTCTCAAAATGGATGTAAGAAGCTTGTAGATCGTCGACAAACACGTAATTGGTCTATAATTCTTGGTTTCCGCGGGACTACCTGACTTATGGAGCAGGTGGGTAACGCCTGTTGTTAAAAACTGCGGTAGGGACCCGGACTCTAAGTATGACTGGAATTGCGATGCCAGGCAAGTGTGCGAACTACTTAACCATTTATTATTATTATTATAGGCGTTCCGCTTTTCCATTCGGACATACGGAACCCGCAAAAAGAAATGAAAGGAACAGCTGGCCGTCGGCGTCGGATGACTGTGAACATGGAATAAAATAAAAATGAATGGTCCCCCAAGTGTATTGATCACCTGAGTGTGGCGTCTGATGTCGACTAAAAGGCACAAAAAAATTGACTTTGCATCAACAATAACGAACCTGCAATCTAACAATTTTAAGTCAGGGCCGTTGCCACTGGGCCATTCCTGCTACTTCTGGAAGTGGAGGGCTAAGAAGGAAGTATAGCTTCCCGTAATTAATGCTCTTTTTGCTATTAATTCACATTGTAACGCATAGGTACAAGTACACGCTTCGCCACGGTTTCAACGGGCCGTTCAAGTTTTCTGTACTCGCTAATTGAAGTCAAGCTCCTTGGCTGTCATCCCCTAGGCTCTTATCTATAAGACTATACCTACTAAGAATGGGAGACGCTGTATGTAATGTCGACAAATTCTTGCAATTATTGCATGTATATAAAAAATCGTACTAGAAAAGACGCTTCTATACTTGCAGTATTGTAAAGTGAGCCCGGGTGATTCAACTTGCTTATGTTAAACTCGCGAGGACACTTATGAAGTAGGCACTAACATGATAGAGCGTGGACAACGCACTGGCCTCCTGCAAGTGTTGAGAGGATAGCCCACTGCCCAGCCGCTTTTACTACGCCACTATGCTCGTGCCCAGCCTGACTTCGAGATGTCGAGAATGAATGAATGAAAATGAAATTATTCATGATTTACATACGGGTTGCCCATGCTCGTGCATTGTACTGAAACATAAGAACCATAGTTATAGAAGAGCCTTTTCCAAACGCGTGTAACATTTGCGTTTGTATCGATACGCACGTGTAAAATCTGCTAAAACGTGTTGATAACGCGCAAAGGACGAGCTGATCAAAATCGCGCGTCGTCAGTGCATAAAAAAAACGTGAGTATAAAAGACGAAAGAAAAGATACTTTATAAACTTTAGCGGTCGGGGTGCCCCAAGTCGGTATAAAAAAATGTTTTAAAGCTAAACATTTTAAAGCGTGAATCAAGAATGTAACACATTTCCGATCGCTCTTTAGGAAATGTATACTCGTAGATATCCTAGGAAAAATGCATATTATAAAATATATCATACATTTCCTATCTATTTTAGGGATTGTATACAATGACGGATTTCATACATTTCCGGTGACATATATATATATATATATATATAGTAATAAAATAAAGTAATAAAATAAATTAACACATGGCTATATCCCGTCTGGTAACTTTCCCGATTCGCCAACTAAACGAAATACCATCACTAAAGTATCCTTTCCGAGACTTTCGTACTAGCGTATCATTCAAACAATTTTTCAAAATAGCGTGGCTAACGAGATCTTCCTCAGGTATAATCCAAAGTCCTTCCGACATGTCGACTTGTGGGATGCCCTCGGATGACCTCGCGAGACAAGTAAATATACTTGATTTTTGCTTATCTTTTTCTCGGCTTTCATGAGGTTCTCGTCATGCGGTACCGTTATGTCAACAATCATTACGCGCCGCTCTAATCGATCCACCACCACTATAATATGTCCACCACAGTATTTAATGGCTACAATAGTCCTGTCAGTGATGATGGATTGATCCCAATAACTCATTTTAATATTGCCATTTTTGAGAACTAGGTCGGGCCAACCTGTAGTACCACACTTCCAATTCCACAAGCCTGTATTTCAGAACAAGTTGCTGATGGATAATCCTGGCTACAAAGTTGTGTCTATGCAAGTACTCTCCGTTAGCTAAACGAGAACACCCGGAGATAATGTGACGGATTGATTCGCCAGGACGGCGGCATGCCCGACATATGTCAACCGTGCCATCCTTCACAATAAATCTCCGGTAGTTATTCCTCATCATAACATCATTCATAATTGCACAGACAATACCTTCGGTTTCCCCGAACAGGTCCCCAGAGCTTAGCCAGCCTACTGACGCTGATAACAACAACAGCCCATAACGTCCACTGCTGGACATAAGCCTCTCCCATGATGGGAGGAATTTGCCGTAATCTCCACGCTTGGCAGGCGGATTAGAGATCGCAGTGATGAAAGACTAACAGAAAACGCTGCTGCTCATTCTCAGGTCTACGGAGGTGCAAGGTGGTCTGCCTCAGACATTAGTCGCCTTATACGACACCCGTGAGTGTAATGGGTTGGTTCTATTCTACCCTGCCGGATACCACACGGCTTATAAACGCTTGACGCTTGACGCTGATAAATCTACATTAATTACAATTGTATTGTATTTTAATAGACATTTATTTAATGTCTGAGTAATGCTATTCTATAGCGTGTGGTTAGTGCCTAACCTAGTGTTGGAGTTTTTAAGCTGCCCATTGGCCTCTGACTTGCCTTAACATGCCATCGAGAAATATCTCTCAAGCCATGCTGGTTTATACAATACGCACATAAATCCATCCATGAAATCACAGGTGTGCCTTAAGTTCGAAGTCGAGACCTATGACTTGGCGTCGGACAAAGTCATAGGTCTCGACTTCGAACCCACTGTCACAACACTAGGCTATCACTGCTTTTAGCCGTATTTTTGATCGCTTTTATGAGTCTAATGATAATCAAGTAGCACTTTTAATTTATCTTAATTTTGTTAACTTGCAGATAATGTGGTAGGATAATAGGGAATATGCATGAAATACAAAACTCTTTTTATTTATTAAAAATGCCTTGTATTAGCCCATAAAAACATTGTGGTACACTTGTTTAAGTTGCTAATACATCACTTATTTTACAATTTACTGTTTTATGTAGTATGTTAGTGATTGTGCCTTTAAATAAAGGCACAATCACTATTCTATAGACAAATAATATAACCACATTAAAAATATGTACACCGGCTTACCTCTTACAAAAATTGACCTTTAGTGCCACTTCACTTTTTTTTGGGTTCCTTTCTATCTGGCAGAATCTTGATGCTCTGAAATTTATTTGGCATAACACACTTGGCATAATCTTCTTTAAACGAATATTTTTACAGCATAAAAATAACTTAATATAGTTATTGTTTTGTATGTTTGTGCATTTTTAGTTTCAAAGGAACATTTTTAGTTTGATAAAAGGCTAAGTTACGAAATTATTAAGAATAAAGTATAATTCTACTGAGGTAATTTTATTAATTTTGGTCGGGATGATATTTAGTTTAGACAAAGAACGTTTTAGAAAAGCTGCATTATTGACGGGTAGCGTTTTAGACCAGTTGCGTTTTAAACGATATGTATTTTTAGACCAGTTGCGTTTTAGGCGAGAAGCGTTTTAGACCATCTGCCAGTTGCGTTTTGGACCATTTTGTACTTTTTAGACCACTTGCTAATTAGACCAGCTGCTTTTTTAGACGAAATAATACTAACCCGCGATAGCTATGGACGTTTGAACTGTCGTAGATAATTGCAGGAGTTTAAAATTATTTTTAAGTGACAAGCAGTAGTTGAACTTAACTTTTAATACTTTTCGTTGGTTGACGGTACTGTATTCTTTTGATTTAAGTGAAGAAAAAATTACGTGCATATTCCCTATTGTTATTACAAATTAACCTAATAGTATAGGATCCCTTTAGAACGACCTTCACCGAGGTATTTTATATCAAATTAAATATGTCAATAAATATAATTACTGCAAATGGGTTGACTAAAAAATTTCATTATTGATTAATTAACAATTTCCTTTTTTTTTGCATTTCAGTGGTTTTGCTAATAGGCAAAACCACTGAAATGCAATTCCATATCAATCGAAAGTATGTAGCCTACAGAATATGAAAACCTAACGTTCGTCGTCGTTCGTTCGTTCGTATCTGTAGGTGTTACAACGCTGCACCTGCGCCTACCTGCAGGCGGACACCATACACCAGGTAGGATTCGTTACAACGCTGTACCTGCGCCTACCTGCAGGCGGACACCATGCACCAGGTAGGATTCGTTACAACGCTGTACCTGCGCCTACCTGCAGGCGGACACCATGCACCAGGTAGGAGGCGTTACAACGCTGTACCTGCGCCTACCTGCAGGCGGACACCATGCACCAGGTAGGAGGCGTTACAACGCTGTACCTGCGCCTACCTGCAGGCGGACACCATGCAACAGGTAGGAGGCGTTACAACGCTGTACCTGCGCCTACCTGCAGGCGGATACCATGCACCAGGTAGCAGGCGTTACAATGCGCTGTACCTGCGCCTACCTGCAGGCGGACACCATTCCAAAATATTTCTATCTCATCTTTCTATTCACTAAAAACAATGAGAAACAATACTTACATATCACAATAATCACCAACAGCAGGTAAAACGTCGCCATATCTAAAGTGAATTGCAATATAACGTAGTTCGGTATTATAGTGTATGATTACATCAGAGAAGTATAATCATTTCATTATTGCAATTGTTCACGCACGTCTAATCTAAGAGCGTATATTAAATGACTTTTTTCGACTCATAAAAATTGAAAAAAATTAACTAAATTATATTTTTTTTACATCTACAGGATAATTATGTTTTAGCAAAACAATCTTCATATAGGTAGGTATGTGCAATGTTCATTCCGCAGTAATTTTGAGCATCTGCAACATCTTTTTTGCGTGTGCCTATTTTTCTCTGTTTGTCATACTGAACTACATTTCCCTCGTTCTTTGAAGACGATGCTAAACTGATACACCATAACTCGTTATTAAGTGTGCGAGTCCATGAAATCATGAAATTATGGATCCATGAAATTATGTTTTTTCCATGTTTTTACGTACCTACAAAACTAAATTAAGTCGACTGTATCCAATATGAATTTCCTAGAATACATTCCCTTTCGACGTACTAGGACTAAATCAGACTCAATGTTGGACGACAAAGAGGTAACTGGTACGACATTAAATGAGACAGACACTAGTGTACCAATGGTGTCCGACGATGATGACATGAGCACAATAGGTCCATCACAAAGGTCTGCGTGTTACCTATAGAAGTTTAAGCTTAAAAGTAACTCAGTATTTGTTCTGTTAAGTCTAGTTTACTTATCTAATACTAGCTGACGTCCCGCGGTTTCACCCGCGTAGTTCCCGTTCCCGTGGGAGTACGGGAATAAAATATAGCCTATAGCACTCACGAATAATATAGCTTTCTACCAGTGAAACAATGTTTTAAATTGGGTCATTACTTCCGGAGATTACCCCCTACATACAAACTTACAAACAAATGTTACCTCTTTATAATATTATTACCCCCTACATACAAACTTACAAACATACAAACTTACAAACTTACAAACAAATGTTACCTCTTTATAATATTAGTATAGATTATTATTATACAGGATGTTAAAGTAGTCGCGTGCCATAGCTTAGGGGTGAGTTCAGTATCGATAAAGGAACCCGTAAAAAATAAAAATAAAATACCTTTAATTTTATTTTTAAAACCTAAAATTAGGGTGTTAGTGTGAACACCGTTATCCTTGAAACCAGTGGTTTGATTTCATTAGTAGAACCTAAAACCACTGAAAAAAGCAACCTTTTTTTTTAAGAAAATCCACTATTTTCCTCAAGATCATTTCACCCTAATGCGCTCGGAAACAGCTGACCACCGACCGGGCGGGCACTCGGGGTCATCGATCGCGCCGCAGTCAGCTGTCGCTAGAGCGAGCGCGCGTCGGAGCGCGCACCGTGCGCCGAGCCGTTTTTTTCTGGCGCGTAAATTGAGTGTACTTAAACAAATGAACACGTTAAGTAATTAAAGCATTTAAACAAATAAAATCATTTTAATTCTCAACGATTGCTATTTTCAGTTAGTAGACCGTACTAAATTAGGTTGATCTTGCAATATTTTTCTATGTTTATTTTTTTTTATTTTATTTTTATTTTTTTGGATTTTATTTTTATTTTTCCTGGGTTCCTTTAACGATACTGAACCTACCCCTAAGCTATGGCACGCGACTACTTTAACACCCTGTATATTATATAATAATATTATATAGTATAGATAACTTTGTTTTGTAATCCTACTGCCGTAGGCCCCAACTTATGTTGGCAACAACATAAAAATATTTTGTTGTAAAATTTAAGTACCATTACTTGGCAATAATGTTGTAATATTTTTGTAGTGGCAACACTGTCACACTTCCTCTTCCCTTAGCCAACATACAACTAACTAGCGTGGTCACGTTTTTTTTCTCTCTCGTTAATTATTATTAATTACTAAAGTTTCTATATCAATAAGATACTAAGATTGTGTCAACGGTTGTATTCCCAAGGCTGTATAATAAATAGTGTGCATCTAAAGCGTCTTTGCATGGGAAGATGACTCCTGGTACGCAACCCAAAAAATATTCCTGGCGTGGCATAGCATAACGGGTGCCCGCCACACACTTGACCTACAGAGTGCTCACTATAATCTCAAAACAATGAATATTAATCTGAGCATACAAAATGAGCTGTACAAGAAAGTCACTTGTCACACAATGAAACTAAAATCACCTAGCACAAAAAAGACTAACCTAATTAATCGAATTATTTTTTAATTTTATTTAAATAAAATACTTAGTATTCCTTCCGTATCCTTTTCCTATCCTATCTCCTATTCAATCCCTCCTCCTATCCTTATGTCTCCTATCCTATCGGTCCTTCCATTTTCAGATTTTTTCCTTTCGTTGTTTTTCCTTCTTTTCAAGCTCTTCGATGATAGCTTTCGCTCTCTCTGCCACATGATTTTCTTCAAACGGGACAAATTTAGAAATACAGCTGCCTCTATACAACACTATCCAACCTGAAAAAATAATATGGAGCTTCAGCTTTGGATCTAGTTTGATTTATTATTGAAATCCTGCATGTCATTTTCGGTTAGGGCACGTTTTATTAACCGAGTTCTTAAAAAGGAGGTTATGAATGTATTCCACCAACATCTTTTATTTCATTTATGTACAACGATTTCAAACTCTGTAACTCCACGCGGATTGCATCATCAAAGTCAAAATTATTAATTTGCAATAAATGTGGTAGGTGCACCTACAAAAGGTGCGGGACGTGCGGTACGGGCGGGACGCACGCTAATTTAGGTATTTCCTTCATATTATTTAAACAAATACACATTTTGAAAATGTAAAATGTATGCGTGTTTAGAAAACATCTAGTTTCGTTATTATTCAAAATCTGATGATCTTCCGTGAAGTATTTACGCCCGTACTTAGGGTTTATTTTGTTTTTTAGAGATTACTTTGGACTTTTTTCTATCGAGGAAACTAAAAGTAATCTTGTTTCTAAAGTATACGATGAGTGTTTCCTTAAATATCTTACATATTAATTGCATAACTAAAGAATAAGTAATAACGATGCAGCAAGGTATCAAGCGAATACAATTATTTTGGAATTACGTATCGTTTGCGGTATGCTCTTAATACACAACAACATTTAATTAAGAAGGATATTTCTAAGTTTAATCAACTCGATTCAAAACATTTTTTTCTGTTAAATACTATAAACGAATTGTTAAACTAATAAAATATTTTTAACAAACAACAAATTTTTGCGTGCCAACTAACACCAGTATGTCCTCAAGTAAATTTCAGCAGGTGGTAATGGCAACTTTGGACAGGAGTAGATCGAGGCAGATTGTCCGTTTAAAGGGTTCCAATGACCACGATCCTCAGTAATGAGGGACCGATTGAAGAAGAAGAACACCAATTAAATACTACAAAAGAATTGTTAAAATAATAAAGTATTCCTAGCACACATACAACAAAGTGTTGGTGGAGGAGCTCGTGGCTAAATAATAACAGCCGCTAGGGTCGATCTTTAGGTTAAGCCGTGCTAGCCTAGGTTGGTCTGTGGATGTTTGACCACCCATTACATACCGAGTTTCCTCCGTGCCTCGGAAAGCACGTTAAGAGGACGCATTGGAAATCATGGAGTCAATGATCTCAATTTTTGTCAGTAATTACAAAGCAAATGAAAATATAAGTTGGTGACCTGATAATTCATGATAAAAACCTTATTTTGTTAGTTTTCAATACATGATTAAGTAACTTTTGTAAGAGAGAAAAAAATATCAAACATACCTCTTTTTAAAAAGAGATTCACATGTTATGGGCAAACGGGACCAATTTAAGCCTCTTAACTTTCTCCGTAGATGAGTCTATACATACTCTTTAAAATTGTAGAAGGAATTTCTCAAATTATCGTTCCCAACTGAATTAAATAACAAAAACCATTTTGTCGTTTACGTCCTTTAAGTTATACGCTAGCAATCCTCGCCCCGCTCAGACGCCCAGTCCCCCGCTCAGTCCCGAAGCGCGCGTGCCCGGTTTTAGAACGATGCGTCGCCTTAAGCCGTTGGTCCCGGCTGTCATTTGTAGATCTTTGACAGTGGTTACAGGTAGTCAGTGGCCCAAAAAGTCTGACAACCAGTCTTACCAAAGGGTATCGTATTACCTAGTACTAAATGGGTTGTGGAGGTCAGGCAGTCAGTCGCTTCATGTAAAATACTGGTATTCAGTTGCATCCGGTTAGACTGGAAGCCGACCCCAATAAACTTGGGAAAAGGCTAGGCAGATGCGTTAATTTACAGTAGTATGATTAAGTTTCAGCCAATACCTAAGCTAAGACAAGTTAATGTCCTGTAATTATAGGTATCAGCGCCCACCCTCGATATAATAGCCAAAGCCAGTTGTGCCTAGTTTTTACCAATGAACAAACAAACAATAAAACAAAAATAAAAAAAGCAAACAATTAATGAATAAAGAGAGAATAAAAAAAAGAAACAATGAAAACATTTCCCTCCTAGGACAGTCGGGTAGAAACAGAATAATCTTTAATGGTATGAGTGTGTGTGTCGTTGATGTTAAAGAGTGTGCCCGTGTATGTGATTGTGTGAGTGTATGAGTGCGTGCGTTTATGTGATTGTGTGAGTGTATGTGTGTGTGTGCGCGTGCATGTGCCTGTGTGTGTGTATGTGTGCCAGAGCGCGCGTGTGTGTGTTTGTATGTGTGCCATAGGAAAACTTAGGATACAATTATTTTATAGGTACAAAAACCAGACCACTGTTAAACGAAGAAATACTTTACCAGCATTTATTTATTCGTTTCATTTGTTTTCAATTATTTTCATTATTTTCATTTTTTTTTTATCATAGGTTAGTGATAGAAGCCAATTGATCACATTGTGTTTGCACTCTCTTTTTGTCATACGAAATATTTGCAACTGTTTATTTGCAATTTTAAATAGTCTAGGGACTAGAAACACATATTGAATTTTTGAGCAAAACTAGTTCTACAAGGTCCTCCCTGCTCCTTCTGATCTCCTTTTCCACCGGTGTACTTAGCCCTACACAGGCATGCTGTCTCAGGCGCGGATACAGGATTTCCTTTAAGGGGGGGCAATTTTTGGAAAATTAATTTAAAAAAAAAACTTTTCAAAATCAAAATCAAAGCATTTATTTCAAGTAAGCCAGTTACAGGCACTTTTGAATTGTCGAAACAAAGATGAAAATTAAATGTAGCTACAGTCCCAGTGTGGGGGAATTTTAGGAGATTTTCCAAAGAAACTTAAAAAATGCTGATAATTAGTCAAACCATGTATTGCTTCGATGAAGGTCAAAAATGGAAGACAAAATGACAAGAAAGTACACAAAATCCTTACATCTAACTACAAACTAATGAGTGCGCAACGTTGATTGTTGCTCTCTCCAAACGAGCAGGCGTTAGCTCGAACATGCCCCCGGACGTTGGAAGCAGCAGAGGCGCTTTCAACCAAGCGCAGAATCAACGGGCAGTGGGCAAATCCTATTGAAGGCTCTACTGACGACTCCAGTGGATGTTTTGACGTCTGCCACACGAACAATTCCATCTGATCCCGGGTGAACGGCGACGACTCTCCCCAATCTCCATTTAAGAGGAGGAAGATGGTCCTCCTTTATGATGACCAAGGAACCCAACTTGAGCATATCTTTGCTGGTATGCCACTTGGTCCTGTGCTGCAGCTCGGACACATATTCCTTACTCCAACGAGCCCAAAAATGCTGACGTAGCTGCTCGATTCGTTAGAAACGAGACAATGAAGCAGTGGAGTGGTTCTCTAAATCTTGCTGCGGGAGTGACGTCAGCGGTCGGCCAACAAGAAAATGACCCGGAGTCAGTGGTGTGCAATCCGCTGGATCAGATGACAGCGGCGTCAGTGGACGTGAATTTAATATCGCCTCAATCTGGACTAATGTGGTGTTAAGTTCTTCAAAGGTTAAGTGACAATTTCCCAACACTCGCCTGAGATGATATTTAGTTGATTTTACACCCGCTTCCCAGAGTCCGCCAAAATGAGGAGTATACGCGGGTATAAAATGAAATTTAATTCCGTCATTAGCCAATTGCTCGCCCAAGGAATTGCAATTAGATTTAAGAAAATTCGAAAGTTCGTTGCAGGCACCAACGAATGAGGTACCGTTGTCGGAGTAGATGTCACTGGGTTTTCCCCGTCGCGAGATAAATCTAAATAAAGCTAGTAAATACTTGTTGCTGGTTAAGTCACTCACCAGCTCTAAGTGGATAGCCTTCGTGGTGAAGCACACAAAAATGGCTATGTACACTTTTACCAGCCTACATCCTCGACCCTGCCTACTAGCAGCCATGATGGGACCAGCATAATCCACACCAGTACTCTCAAAAGGGTAACCGCCTGGAAGGAGACGCTGCTGCGGTAAATTACCCATTAAAGGAGTTATAACTGTTCTACCCGACATGCGACAACAACGCACGCAATTACGATAACAACTCTTTGCTAGGCTTCGTCCGCCTATAGACCAGTATGAATCCCTAATTGAAGCCAGCAATAACTGAGGGCCTGCATGCATAAGCTTTCTATGTTCAAATTCGAATAGTAACTTAGTAAATTTATGAGTGGACTGTAAAAGAATAGGGTGCTTTTTATCAAAAGAAAAAGTTGAATTTGCTAAGCGTCCTCCGACACGCATGATTTTATTATCATCTAAAAATACATTAAATTTTATTAGGGCGCTTTTATGAGGCAACTTCTGATTAGTAATGAGTAATTTGTACTCGGGAAATGATTCAATCTGACTCCTAATTATTATAATATTTAATGCGTCCTGCAACTCGCCTTGTGATAGGAAACTGGGACAAGGAAGCTTTCTACACAACTTTATGAATTTTAAAACTGTTGCTACACTACGGATTAACCTTAAATAACTAGAAAAACGATTAAAATCGATGATTGTATCACATTGATTTTTACAACTAACACTGGCGCTCAATAAAGCGTGAGGTCGAGTTTCAGGCAGCTTGTCTGGCTCTAATGATTTATGTTGAGACGGCCAATGAGACTGGACTTGCTTCAAAAAACTGGGACCACTCCACCACAAGTCCAAAGATTGCAGAATTCTAATATCCACGCCTCGTGATATTAGGTCTGCAGGGTTCTTGGCAGTTGGGATGTGTCGCCAAGTACAGTGCCCTGTCTTGTCTAAAACTTCAGCAACGCGATTGCGCACAAATGGCTGAAGCTTAGAAGGTAGCATCTGCAACCATCCCAACACGACGGTGGAGTCAGTCCAGCCATAAACATGACTAAACTTTAGTCTCATTGAGCTCACAACCTTCTCGCATAAACGAGCTCCGACTACTGCGCCACACAATTCCAATCTTGGAATGGTGGTCGGCTTAATCGGCCCCACTCGACTTTTAGCAGCTAAGAGACGAACCATGTATTCACCCTCATCATTGGCACTACGTACATAGACGCATGCACCATACGCACGCTCTGATGCGTCTGTGAATACATGTAGTTCCAGTATATTATGTGAATCACATATAACGTGCCGTGGAACACGAAAGTTATTGATAAGCGGCAATGCTTTGACAATAGCATTCCAACTAGCATTAAGTGGCGGGGATAATGGCTCATCCCACGAGAGCTTTTCTAACCACATTTGTTGTAGAAACATTTTCATTGTGACTACGCAAGGAGATAAAATTCCTAAGAGGTCAAAAATACGTGCTATGGCAGAAAGTACATCACGGTTTGTTACAGAATCCTTAGATGGCAACGCTAAACTTGAAAACCCAAATTCGTCGGAACTAGAATACCAGTTAAGCCCTAATAACTTATTCGGTTCATTAGATCCCATTTCTAAATCTAATGACGACTGAGAAGCTCCGGAGACTAAGCTAGGGACGTTGGATCTCCACTTTCTAAGCGGCATGCAAGCAGATGCTAGTGCGTTGGTCACCTCTGTGCGGATAAACATAGCCTCTTTCAAATCATCACTTCCTGTCAAGAGGTCATCAACGTAAAAATCATGCATGATGACGTCAGCAATCTTATTTCTGCTACCTGAGGATGACTCACCCATTGAAAGCGGAGAGATCTTACTGTCATTGGATTGATAATCCATTCCTATTTGCTTGAGGCAACGTGTAGCAAGAAATGGTGCACTAGCCGTACCATATGTGACGGTATTCAATTTGAAAACCTTGACAGGATCACATGCATTATCACGCCACAGAACCTGTTGGAGGTACCTATCAGATGGGTGGACGTATATACATCTATACATTTTCGCAACATCAGCTGATAAAACGAATTTGTGTTGTCGAAACCGAAGAAGTATAGATATAAAATCGTCCTGCACTGTAGGACCCACCATCTGCACGTCGTTGAAGGATACCCCTGAAGAAGTAACACAACTTGCATTAAAAACAACACGAAGTTTGGTAGTTGTGCTACATTCACGCAGTACCCCGTGGTGTGGTATGAAATATCCACTGGGACTGTCATTATTTTTATTTTCGGTCATATGTCCTAAAGTCTCATATTCAGACATAAAGTCGCGATATAATTTACCAAACTCTGGCTTGGACTTTAGTCTGCGTTCTAGGGAATATAGACACTTAGAAGCCCTTTTGAAGGATTCTCCTAAAATAGAAGGATTTTGCTTAACAGGAATACGAACACAAAAATGTCCGCTGTCTAAACGTGTCGTATTCTTGACAAAATGCTCTTCACACAACTTTTCCTCGGGTAAATAATGCGAGGATTGTGAACTAATATCTTCTAGATTCCAGAATTTCTCTAAATCGGTGCGAATTTTATTTAAATCACCGTTACTGGGGGAATCAGTATGAGTTAAATTGCACGAAATATTATTCGACAATAACTTACCATTATTATAAGTAACAGGGCCAGAAACAATCCAGCCTAACAGCGTTTCACACAACACGGGCTTACCTATTCCTAGTCTAATTCTCTGTGAACCAACCAAGTCCCAGAAGAGATCCGCTCCTATTAAGACATCTACTTCTGAAGGCATGTAAAAGTTAGGGTCAGCCAAACAGATATTATTTGGAATATTTAGGTCTGAAATGTCGACTTCACGACAAGGCACAACAGTCGTTAACGATGGCAAAACAAAACAATAAAACTTAGCAACATAACTATTATCTAATGACGTCATTTTTACATGACATGTTTTGCCTACGCGAGAACTTACGTTATTAATGCCATAGACCGATCCATTTATCTGACTAGTATTTAAGTTAAGCCGTGTACATAACCGTTCCGTAATAAAACACGATATACTTCCGCTATCAAGCAGGGCCCGCACTACGTGCTCACGATCATTCTGATCACATAACTTGATAAGAGCGGTGGATAATAACACAGCGTGTTGTTTACGCACACCACTTAGCGAGCTGAGATCCGCAGACAAAGTTAAATTATTCGCACTCACATCAGTGATAGCCACGGCGTCAGTGGTTGATGACGTTGATACAGAATGGGACGAGCTACCGTTTGATTTGTTATCATTAGTGCAAGAATTCGCCGTACCTTTATTCTCCAACGAATGAATCAAAGTATTATGTCGGCGTTTACATAACTTGCATCCCGGCTTTTTGCATCGGTTAACAAAATGACCTGCATGAAAACAGTTATAACATACTTTATAGTTAGGTATTAATTTAAGTCGGGCGTCGGTGCTAGGTGAAAGGAATTGTGAACAACTACTTCACACGTGATCAGCCTTACAGTGCGGGCATAACTTACTTAATTCGGACCTGGAATTATTAGAATCTTGTGTCATACAACCATAGATTTCATCTTACTAGAATGGGAACTAGACTTACCGGGAGTGGGATTAGTGCTATTTCGTGCTGTTTCTAGTGTTTCTAACAAGTCAGCGTGAAAGCGAATAAATTGAATAAGTGCAGCAAATGTTATTGTGCTATCCTTGTCTATACGACCTTTGTGCTCCTCCCACTCACGATAAGTTGACCGATCGAGCTTCTGAGTCACCATAAATATTAATAAAGTATCCCAATGCTTGATGGGCTCACCTAACGCTTCCAACGCACGGAGATTTTTATTAAGTTGATCAATCAATCCTTTCAACGCCACAGAGGACTCCTTTGTAATAGCATTCAAATAATATAAGGACGACACATGATTTTGAACTAACATTCTTTTGTTATCGAAGCGCTCACAAATTAACTTCCAAGCTGTATCGTAATTACTTGCGGAAAACTCAATCCCATGGATTACAACAGCAGCAGATCCTTCTAGAGACGCTCGCAAATAATGGAATTTATTAATTTGATCAATTTCATCGTTAGAGTGAATGAGGCTAGTAAAAGTGTCGCGGAACTCCAACCAATTGCTAAAACTCCCATTAAATTTAGGTAGCTGTATCGTGGGTAACTTAACAGGCTTACGTTGACTAATACGGGTACATTTTGTACTAATCATGGACTCATTATCGCTGTTATATTTACATAACAGTTTCTGTGCCCTAGCCAGTGCTTTGTAATACTGTGTATCGAATTCAGTACGCTCAGAGACTTGAGCTTTATCATCATCTACCAGACATTCCAATCGCAACTGTACCTCATCGTAATGCTCATACAAGGACTCGATTCTTCCAATCCGTAACTGCAACTCCTTGACCTCACAACTAGTCAACTCCTTGTCGCTGGATGCATCAAGGTAATTGATAAATACAGTTAAGCGTCCCTTTATGCTTCCTCATTTTTTAATTAGTTCTCTTTCTTCGGACATACTGGGAATCGAATGTAGTCAACCTGGAATTTATACAATAACAACTTAAGATATATTTTAATACTGAAATTACGATAGGAACCCTACGTCTAGTTACTATTGTAAATAAAACAATTTAACAAAGGATGTTAACACTGTAAATATTGACTTCTACCTATTGTAAACATTAAGTGAATACAAAATGGGATTTTTAATTTAGACTTTGATTTAAGCTAGGTACAGAAATTCCTCAAAACTTGAACACTTAATTACCTAACGTTTAACTATAAGCAATACAATAACAAATTAATAAGTAACTAAATTGACTAATACGGTTTAAATAACTGAATAAAACTAATTATGACTTGTAACATCATCTAACACCAAACTACACACTAATAACTATTTACTATGAATAGAACTGGTATACTGCTATACAATACAATTATAAATGTAGCAAAATATCTACTGAACTTTCCACTATATTAATTAGAAAGAACGTATAATTGTATTTGCAAAAGCAGTATCATCAAACAAAATAATGATAAGTACTAGAAACTATTCACAATGTACTAAGGTAAATAAGTTATTTTAAACAATATTCAGGAATATAAAATACTAACCTTTTAACATCGCTAATTATGGTTATTTATTACCTGAACGAGTGTTGGGTGATGATATTCTACCTATAATATTCTTAACACCGTGAATTAGCTTGTCCTTTGTTCAGTCACGTTGCCGGCTTATAACCTCGTCGGCACATCTCCCGGGTAATATTTACACAAATCCACTGATTTTTAGCAAATCTTCATTGTATTATCAATCCGGCTCGGTAATGGACCAACATGTGGGGGAATTTTAGGAGATTTTCCAAAGAAACTTAAAAAATGCTGATAATTAGTTAAACTATGTATTGCTTCGATGAAGATCAAAAATGGAAGACAAAATGACAAGAAAGTACACAAAATCCTTACATCTAACTACAAACTAATGAGTGCGCAACGTTGATTGTTGCTCTCTCCAAACGAGCAGGCGTTAGCTCGAACACCAGTCACAAGACATAAAAACTGTGAAAGTTCTGTACTTGCCCATTCCATAGCGTAGATCTCTATGGAGAAGAATGGGCAAGAAGCTTTTAATAATAAATGGGCGTTAGGTACTTAACAGAAATCAATGATATACAAGATACAAGGGGGCCGCCAGCTTTTGGGCCAGGGGGGGGGAACGTAGCGAGAAATTATTACGACACCTTGCCTTGGACAGGTTAGAATGATTTCGAACGTTCATATAGGGGTTACTTCGTCGAATTTTAGATAAATTCAAGAGAAAGCTGTCTGAAAATTTTAACACTTTTCCTACCGACCTACTGGAGTTACCTGGGCCTCTTATAGACAAAGTTAAGACTCATGTAAAAGTTTGCTTCAAGAGCGAGCGTAGCGAGCTCGAAATTTTTTACAACATTGCCTGAGATAATTATGCTATAATTGCATTTGCATATATGTATATTAGACCTCGGAGCAAGGGACTCCTAATTTATTTCAGGCTTTGTCTATTGTATAGATCCATCATGCAAAAATCCAATAGGAGTGCCAATCCAGAGGTAGAAAAAAAAAGCCTTTTTGATAAATGTTTTTTTGCAGGGTTCAACAATATCTAAATTTCAGTGATTCTATTTTAAGCTACAATTTATTACGTATAATACCATTCATCAGACAGGAAAAGCTATAACTTTTAAAAATCCTGAGCCTCTAGTGGCAGCTGCCTCCTCCTGGCGACGCCCATGACAAGATAATATTTAGTTTCAATTCCGTCAAACTAGTTCAAGCTTGGATAATGACGTATTTGGTCCGGTTCGGGGGGGGGCAATTGCACCCATTGCCCCCCCCCCCCCCCCCCCCGTATCCGCGCCTCTGTCTCATAATTAAGGCCAGCACAAAGAGTTTACGTACAGTTAGTACCTCACATTCCCTGTAAAGCTCAGTGGTAGAATAATACTTGGGCTTAAAGTAACTTACCTTTAATATGGCTCTTTGAGCTCGTTCAACAATTAAGTTATGCGTTTTAGCGGCACCACCCCAACAAGAAATACAATACGTTATAACCGCCTGACACAGCGAATAATAAATCATTTTCATAATATTAGCGTTGGCTGAATGTCTTATTTGTTTAAATACGTACAATGTACATAATAAGTTTCCTTATCCTGTTTGAGAGATTTATTTTTAAAAAAAATTCGTTAATCACAAAGAATAATTTTTAAACCTACAATACATTAGTTTACACAATCTACAAAACTAAACAATGCACTACAATACTATATGCTTACACACTACACAGCTAACAACTTGGTATTACATTACGTTCGTCATGCTGAATACCACAGCTGATTACAAGCGTTCTTATTTTACGATTAACGAATACATTGTGTGCATTACACTGAAATCTTAACTGATGATGTTGATTGTTGCACAATTCACTTTTCGTTCACTGTTTATGCGTAACCTGCTGCGGTTCCTGTGGCTGCCGGAATACCCATATTCCCGGACGTTGCCGGCGCCCCAGTCAGCGTCGCCACTTCCTTTCTTAACCAACCTCTCAGTTGGCCCATGCAGCCTCTTTTTATTGCGTAACATAACAGAATTCTTAATATTATCGCGATGATGAGAAGTATTATCCCAAAATAATTTAGCTTGTTTTCTAATTGTTGGCCCGTTACTATCTGGGCTTGGGCTATGGAAATGTTTTCCTTATTTGTGTATTACCCATGTCTGTTATTTAAATGCTCTTTACTTGAATCGACGCTGTTAATTCCTTAGCGAATTGTGCATGAATATCTTACATTCAAAATACTTTTGCTACTTTTTGCTAGGTCTCTTGATTACTCGGCCCGCGCGCGTGGCTTTAGTCATAGGCGGTAGCGAGTTTTGCTCAACTTGCTGTTTTAGCGTTTCATTGCTGTTATTATTCCCTACGCTCTCTGGTATTGTGTTCTCATTAATCATATAATTATGCTGGCTTTAATCTGTCAATGGACACGGTTGATTGACGGTCGTCTCTTTGTATGTCAAAAGTGATTTCTCCTCTGGTAATGACTTGGCTTGGTATGGACCACTATACGATGGTTTTAATGGTTTCCTAACCATGTCATTTCGAATGAATACGTGTTTAAATCTTTATGAACGAATATTTTCCGTGAGCCGCTTTCCGCTCGTGACTTCGGACGCAACATGCGTCCGAAGTCACGAGCGGAAAGCGGCTTATTATATTTCTCAGTTTGGTTACAAAGGTCGGTAAATGTCCTACTTGCGATTTCTCTGCCTCGTGATAAAAGTCGCCCGGTAATCGCAACGTGTGTCCTAGAACTAGTTCTGCTGAACTTACATTTTGGTCGCTTTTGCAGGCTGCAAGAAGTCCCAACAATACCGCAGGTAATTCGTCAACCCATGACATATTTTCTAAGAGCCTTGTCTTTATTGCTGCCTTAAGGGAGTGGTGCATTATTTCTACCATACCATTTCCCTGCGGGTGGTATGCTATTGTACGAATTTTCTTTATGCCTAACATGTTCATCAAACTGGAAAAAATCTTACTCTCAAACTGCCTACCCTGATCGCTGGTTAAGGTTTTAGGACACCCAAATCTGCATATCCACCCTTCATTTCATAGATCACCTTGGCTACTGTGTCCGCGGTTATGTCTGTGACCGGAAATGCCTCAAGCTGACGGTGACGCAATATCGATAGCCTTCCTGCGTTGTCGGTAGTGGGCCTATAATATCTACGTGTATGTGCTCAAAACGCTCTGTTATTGGGATTGTGCCTAATTTTGAAACTGTGTGTCTGTGTACCTTTACTTTTTGGCATTTTATACACGATCTTGCCCATTTGGCAATGTCTTTGTTCATGTCTGGCCAAAAATAACGACTAGTGATAATTTTTCGTGTGGTTCTAACGCCCGGGTGGCTTATGTTATGTACTGTGCTGTAAACTGTCTTTCTGAATTGTAACGGAATGTATGGCCTTATTTGGTTTCTTGTAATATTGCAATATATCTTTCTTTTACTGGTTTTTTCAATGGTGACTGTATTTGTTCCAATAAAATGTTGCCTCGTGGATTTGCTAACATGTGTGTCAACTGATCGTCTGTTTCGTGTGCCCGCGCGATTTCGTCGTAATCTATGCTCGTGTTGCATACAATGGACTCTACCCGTGATAGCGCGTCAGCAACCGCATTCTCGGTGCCGGTGACGTATTGTATGTCGCTTGTGAATTCGCTTATGTACAATAACTGCCGTGCTCGCAATGGCGTTTCACGATCTGTACCTATTTTGGTGAATGCGTATGTTAATGCTAAAGCTCGCTGGGTCGACGACATCGTCAAAGTCGCGGGAAACACCTGGATAAGGGACGCACAGAACCGGGAAATGTGGCAGAAAAAAGGGGAGGCCTATACCCAGCAGTGGGTGATTCCGGGCTGATATGATGATGATGATGTATGTTAATGGCCTATGTTCGGTAAAAATGGTTAATTCACAGCCTTCTATCATGTTCCTGAAATGGACTATTACATTACCATTTACCGTTTATTTCTTGTTGCAGTAGGTAAGGTAGGTAGTACCCACGTAGGTGTTTGATGTATCGCACATTAGCGCTAGTCTGCTCGACTCTCCCGGGTGAGCTAGCGTAATGGCGTTTTTTAGGCTAGCCTTGCGCTTTTCAAAAGCGACTGACGCTGTATCGTTCCACTCTATTTTGGACTTATCCTTTTTTTTAGCCCCGTGCAAATATTTATTTAACTCCGCCTGGCTTTCGGCCGCCCGTTCTAAATGTGACCTGTAAAAATTTACCATACCTAGAAATCGTCGTAATTGTTCGACTGTTTCCGGCCGTGGATAACTTCTGTATTGCTTCGACCTTACTGTCTAGTGGCTTTATTCCATCCCTGGTTACGTTGTAGCCTATTTCCGGTTTCCCTAATTCGCATTTTGCTAAATTGATTGTTATGCCGTACTGATCGAATCTACTGAAAATTAGTGTTAGGTGTTTTTTGAAAAGCTGTTTATTGGTGCTGGCTATTACGAGGTCATCTATATCATAGATATGAACTTTTCTGGCCGTCTTTGAGATATTCTATATTTTGCAAACCTGAAAAAATAAGTAGCGCTTTATCAAACAAAATAAACTTTTCCACTTTTTTATTTTTGAAGTCGGTTTTATTTTTTCTATCACACGCCATTTGGTTCTAGGAGAAATCTGTTCTTTGTTTCCCCTAGACGGGACACTGACTTTTACCTCTATTATGACTGATCCAGCCACCCGAACAATCCGGTTTCCGAAAAGGCTTTAGCACCGTGGACCACATACATACGCTGCGGCAAGTTATACAGAAGACCGAAGAGTATAACCTGCCCTTCTGTTTTGCGTTTGTGGACTACGAGAAAGCCTTCGATTCGATCGAGACCTGGACTACAGCCCAGGTCTCGATCGAATCGATGGCAAACATGCTATCTACATAAATTATGAGTTTTATTTGACTGAAAATCAACTACAATAAAGTAAAAACTGCCGTTTTAGTACATTTAAAAATGTTTATTAAAGGTTCCATATAGCTCGTTATTCCAAGAATTTTTACAGGGCAGGACAGTCTGTACATAAGCCTACCGCCTTTGTGTTATAGTTGGGATAACGGCTCATGAAGTCAGTGACAAACTGATTTACGTTAGCTTGGAGTCCTCCTCTACCACCTCTACTATACACCTTTAATCTTACAATACAGTCACCCCTATACAGCACAGCCCAACCTGAAAAAATAAGTAGCGCTTTATCAAACAAACAAGGTCATTTTTAACCGACTTCCAAAAAGAGGAGGTTATCAATTCGTCTGATTTTTTTTGAGTGTATGTTCAGCGATTCTTCGCCAATTGTGAACCAATTTTGATGGTTCTTTTTTTGTTTGGCAGAATATTATTTCGCGGTGGTCCTGTTTAAGTTTTGTGAAGATCTGATGCTGATTTTCGGAGATATACAAAGGAACTCTTCAACGCCAAGGCGTGATGTTGTGTAAACAATAAACATCCAAGCGATTGCAGCAATCACGACCAATTTGCCATCTATTATATTGAAGACTTCCCTAAAAATGGAACAAATAAAAACCTTTTTTGCAAAAAATAAAAACCTGCTTCAGAAGTCGGTGGCAAAAAAAAACTAAATCAAACAAACAAGTGACTTTTGTTTGTTTGATTTAGTTTTTTTTTGCCACCGACTTCTGAGGTTAAAGTTATTTTTCACTTTTTTTGTGTTTTTGAAGTCGGTTTTATTTTTTGCAAATCAGTTTTTAAAATGCAATGTTATCAGTGCCATCTTAGATTACCTATGTATTTAAAGGATTTTCCCAACATTTGTTTTTTTTTTGTATTTATTTGATAACCAGTTTTTAGTTGCCAAACACTTGAATTTCAACCGCCAAAAGTTAGTCGAAGTTTATACCATTCTCCAAGTTGGTTGCGTTAAATAGTCCGAATATTTAAACATCCATCTTTAGCCAGCCATATCACAATTGCAGCATGTCATCATTGACTGCTTAGCTCCACATGTGTATGAATATTCCTCGTGATAATATTCATTTCAAGGTTAAATTCGCATCTACGTATAATATTATAACATTTGTTCTAGTCTAATTACAACATTGGGTTCTAAAGCACCAAACAATTATTACTTAACAGCAAAACTGAATTGTTTTTAGGGTTCCGTAGTCAACTAGGAACCCTTATAGTTTCGCCAAGTCTGTCCGTCCGTCCGTCCTCGCTTAATCTCTGTGACCGTTAGCACTAGAAAGCTGAAATTTGGTACCAATATGTATATATCAATCACGCCGATAAAGTGGTACAATAAAAATTGAAAAAAAATGATTTATTAGGGTAGCCCCCCTATACATATAGGGGGGCTACCCTAATAAAAAAATTTTTTTCCATTTTTATTGTGGGAAGTGATTTTTTTTTTTAATTTCAACCCTAACGTGTGATATATTGTTGGAATAGGGGTTTCCTAAAATTATTTTTTGATAATGTCAATAATTTAGGAAATAATCGCTCCAAAAGTAAAAAAACAATGTGTCCCACCCTCTCTAACTTTTGAACTATAAGTTTAGAAAATATGAAAAGAATCTGAAAAGTAGAACTTTATAAGGACTTTCTAGGAAAATCATTTTGAACTTGATGGAAACAACAGTTTTTGTACAAAAAAGATAAAAAGTTGTACAAAATAATTTCTGGACTAAGTTTGTAGTATATTCGTATATGCAAGCATTTTTACATAATGGATACCCACCTTTAAACTCATAAGTGGGAACACTTATTGTGACGGACGGGAAACTACGGAACCCTACACTGAGCGTGGCCCGACACGCTCTTGGCCGGTTTTTTTTTATACTATGTTAATGAAAAACAAACTGCTGTTTCTGCTGCAGTTTGACGAAAAAATCCCACAGAGCAAAAACTGAATAAGAAAACTTATTCAAACCAATTTTCGTTAAAAGTTCTTTTACGTTTTACAAACCTAATTTTTTCAGAAATATTCTCCACTACACATCTATCTTCTATCTATATAAATAAAAACAAAAGGCCTGACTGACTGACTGACTCATCAACGCCCAGCCCAAACCCTTGGACCTAGAAAACTGAAATTATGCACAGAGGTTCCCTTTATAATGTAGACAAGGAACAAGGAAGGATTTTTAGAAATTCAACCCCTAAAGGAGTTAAATAGGGGATGGAAGTTTGTATGAAAGTCCGTCAGTTTTAAAGTTAGGATCTTCAAATGTTGTATTTAGGCTGACATTTAAAAATTAATTTCTACGTGTCTCAGCGTTTTTCATCATTCTACCCCCAAAAGGTTAAAAAGGGGATGAAGCTGTTGTGTATGATAGTCCCTCAGTTTTAAAGTTAAGATCTTCAAATTTTGTTTTTAGGCTGACGATTAAAAATTAATTTATAAGTGTCTCAGCGTTTTTGAAATTTCACCCCTAAAGGGTTAAAAAGGGGGATGAAGTTGTATATTATGGAAAATCGTCAGTTTTAAAGTTAGGATCTTCTAATTTTGTGTTTAGGCCGATGTTAAAAATTAATTGATACGTGTCTCAGCGTTTTTCACAATACTACCCCCGAAGGGTTAAAAAGGAGAATGAAGTTGTTTAGGAAAGTCCTTAATTTTCGAAGTAAAACTCACTAAATTTATTATCTAGGCTTATGGTTGGAAGCTAACGCAACGGTGTTTTTAAAAATTTCAACCCCTAGGGGGTGAAAGATGAAAAGGGGGCTTTATTTGTACAAACAAATAAAATTGAAGTGTCTGTTTGTAATATTAAAACAACCGCATTTTACTACATGCATATGAATGTATACGTATAGGGTACATATACCAAAATAACATTTTTTTCATTTTTTGTCTGTTGTCTGTTTGTTCCGGCTAATCTCTGGAACGGCGGGACCGATTTTGACGGGACTTTCACTGGCAGATAGCTGATGAAATAAGGAGTAACTTAGGCTTCTTCTATTTTAGATAAAATCTATACAGTAACCCTCCTTCTGGCGCAGTCGGGTAAAAATATACAAAAGAAGAAGAAACTGACATATCAACGCACAGCCCGAACCACAGGGTCTACAGATTCCAAATTTGGCAAGTAGGTTCCTTATTTAGTCAAGGAGTGCACTAAGAAAGCATTTTTTTAAATTCACACCCTAAGGGGGTGAAAAAGTGCTCCAAAGTTTGTATGGGGAAAAAATATTAGTTAAACAGTTGTTTCATCCACCACGTTCTGAACGCACCTTTTTTGACGTTTGACAGATTACGTTTCGTTGTCTGTGCGAATCGGTGCGATGACGTTTGCTTGTCAGTGCAATTTTGGTTGAATAATGGTCGCTCCGTGCTTGTAATTTTGGTACACGCTGTTCCGTGTAATTATTGGTTGAAAACTTTGAGTTATTGTTAATCCGATGCAATCCTGTTCGGTGTTTGATATTTTGTTGATAATTGAGTGAAAATTGAGAAATCTCGCCATTTTGGGTCTTGACCGCGAGTAATTTGTTGGTTATGTAGCCGGCCTTTGTGTTTTATTTGAACGCCGGTAATTCCTAAATTCAGTGCTGGACTATTATATCCCCGATTGGGTTAACAAACCGGGATAAAATTCAGTTGGACATTGGTGTAAGTGCCACGTGTGGGATCTGAAGGTTTGATCCGGGAGTCGACGGTACGAGCCGCGCGCGTCCTTTGGAATCGTCGAATCTTACATGACTTCACATACACCACACAAACACAGTTATACTTACATCCCACTAAGATACGACGTTACCAGGGACTACGTCACATCACCGGTACCAACGTGATGGTAAGTGTATTGAATAGTTGTTTTTCCTTTGTCAATTGGACAAATATATTTTGATTAGGGCTCCGCGTAATCGCGGACATCGTGAGTCTGTTCGTGCAGTCTCACACAACTGGTAGCAGAGCGTGGTTGAATTGTTAAATTCACCACTTATTGTCGAGTTAAAAGTATTGAGAGGTCCGATTTGTTGCCCGTCGGCCTGACTCAAATTAAACATAGATTGTTTGACATAATATATTATGATATGTAGTGTCCCTTGTGGCTTGTACTTTAATTTGTTAATGTATAAACAAGGTATTGCTTGTACAGGGTCGGATTTGAACTTGTAATAATTCAAACTAAGTTTTATTATTTGGTTTAAATTGTAGTTGGGTCCGGGAAAATTATTCCTGTGGATTATTTAATTGAATTTAATTTGTTTATTTGATATTTGTCCCAATGGCTTCATTGAAAGCTGTAAACCAAGCCATTGGTGGATTGACCTCACAGCTAAGATGGTTTGCCTCAGCTGCTGCGACCGCTGAGCGTCGAGACCTGGAAGAGGCCACGCTTGCCCGGTATGAGCAGTTGAATGCGAGATTGAGTGCGGTTGGCACTTTGTTTGCTCGCTTCAATGAAGTGATTTTGGACTTGGACCTGGAAACATTGGGTCAAGCAGCCCGTGGTAAGGTTGTTGCGGATTATGACCAGATGTTGAACCTGGGTGACATAATAAGTATGCGCGCCAGGAAAATTTTGAAGAGTCGGGACCCTGTCCAGGTCAAAACAGAGACCTCTGTTGTTGCAGGCCCTGGACTTTTGGGTAGACTGCCTACCCTGGAGCTGCCACATTTTGACGGTCACTTGGACCACTGGTTAAGCTTCAGGAACCTGTTTGACAGTTTGGTTGATGCGCGCTCTGACCTCCAACCGGCCCAGAAGTTGGCTTATTTGTTGTCAGCCCTAGGAGGTGAGGCTCGAGCCTTGGTGCAGCACTTGCCGGTGACCGACTCGGCCTATCCCACTGCTCTGGAACTTCTATCCCGACGGTACCAGAACAAACGTTGCCTGGCTGATGTCCATATTGACCAGATCTTGGGGTTGCCGGCCATCACCAGAATGACAGCGTTGCGTGCTGACCTATTGAATCCATTGCTGGCAGCGACCAACGCCTTAAAACGATTGGAGTTGCCGGTGGACTATTGCTACTTATTGACTATTATATATAAAGTTTTGTGCGCCAACGCGAACCGCTCTGTCAGACCAGCCTCTGATGGGGGTTCGCGCAGGGGGGGGTATGATGGAGATGAGCACCGGGCTTCTCGCTCGCCGGATCAGAGTCGGGGAGGGGCCTGCAACTTTGACCGCCGCACTCCACCCCCCGCGCCAGTTGATCGGGAGCCGCGCGACCGCCGATTGACCTCCCCTCGTGAAGGCGACTATGCAGCTGCTGGTAGGCGACGTTGGCCAGACCAGCACCGCCTTCCCTCCCCTCCGTTGGCGGAACGTCCCCGTTTGGAGACGCGCCCCCCGCCACTCAGGCGTCAAGTGAGATATGCCCCTCCAGCGATGGCGCGCGGCTCGGGACATCGCGCGGATGAGGAATTTGACTACTATCCTCATCGGGATAGACCCCAGCCTGGAGGCGGCGATCAGTCGCCGCCCAGGCATTACTAGGAAATTGGCGCCTGTCCCGCTAACGTACCTCCCCAGATCGACACGGTTTTGTTGCCAACGGCATCGGTCAGGGTCTGGGGACCCACGGGGGACTCTGTTGTGGTCCGTGCCATTTTGGACACGGGAGCCCAGGGTTGCCTTTTGTCGTCTTGGTTAGCGGGTCGGGTGAGCCTGGATGTCCGTGCCTTTTCAGGCACGATTAATGGAATAGGCGAAACACCTATCCCGACTGTTGAGGGACAAACCTTATTTGGGCTCACTCCTGTGAGTTGTTTGGACCCTAAGTTTTTTCCTTCGGCCATTGTTCTGACGAGTATTTTGGGCTGTCATCCCCAACGTCAGCTGTCGCCTGATATTGTCCGGTTGACGTCAGGCCTGGATTTGGCTGACCGCCGGTTTGATTCCCCTAATACAACTCATTTGATATTGGGTTCCGATGTACTAGGGAGAATATTGTTGGGTAATATGAAAGTCTTGCAGCCGAACGGTTTGGTGGCTGTCTCGACCATCTTTGGCTTTGCGGTGATGGGCCCAGTGTTGAAGGCTCCCCCTCCACCTGAGCCTGATTTTGCGTTGGCGTGTGGCTCCGCTCTCTCTGACGCTGTTCAGAGGTTTTGGGAGGTTGAGGAGCCACCGCAAGTGGCCCGCTTGAACCCGGAACATGAGGAGTGCGAGTTGTTCTATCAGAACAACACAGGTCGACTCCGTTCCGGTCAGCTCGTAACACGGTTGCCTTTTGTTGCAGTTCGACCACCTCTCGGCGAGTCCAGACCTATGGCCGAGAAGAGATTGTTGGCGATGGAGCGCCGTATGGCCAGGGATCCGGTGCTGCGGCAGAAATATTTAGATTTCATGCGTGAGTACGCAGGACTTGGGACACATGTCGGTGTCAAATTTGGATTGGCGCTCAGTTGAGCATTACTTTCTGCCGCATCACGCGGTCCTCAAGGCATCCACCGGTAAGCTGCGCACAGTGTTTGATGGGTCTGCGCGGACTTCCTCTGGTGTCTCTTTGAATGATTGCTTGCACTCCGGCCCCAAATTGTTGAGGGACCTTTGTGATGTCATCACGTCTTTTCGTCGTCATCAAGTAGTCTTTGTGGCTGCCATCAAAATGATGTTCCGGCAAACGGTTATTCACCGGGATGACAGACGTTATCAGTTGATCCTGTGGCGAGAGAATCCCCGGGACCCCATGGTTGTTTATGAGCTCAACACGAATACGTACGGCCTTCGATCGAGCCCTTTTGTTGCTATTCGTTCGCATTGGGAGCTCGCGGACCGAGAACGCTTGAGGTTCCCTCGGGCGTCCGCCATCTTGAAAACGGACTTGTATGTTGATGACGTCTGCACTGGGGCTTCCACGGTTGAGGAAGCTATCCTGTTGCGTGACGAGTTGGTTCAAATTTTGGATTCCGCTGGCTATGAGTTGCGTAAGTGGGTGTCCAACTCGCCAGCACTGTTGGAAGATGTGGAAGAGGATCATAAGCAGGATCCTCATTTGTTTGAAAATGCTGACAACCCTGCTATGTTGGCCGTTCTCGGCGTTCAGTACCGACCAGTCCAAGACACCTTTACGTATGATGTCGATTTGGAGTCACCACACACTTGGACTAAACGACTGGTATTGTCTACTGTCGCGAGAACCTTTGACCCGAATGGTTGGATATGCCCGGTTTTGTTTTGGGCGAAATGTTTTCTCCAGCGTCTTTTGACCGCGCAACTTAGTTGGGATGAGACACTTCGGGAAACCCTTTTGGAAGATTGGCTCCAATTTGTATCCGCACTTCCTGCGGTCAACGAGGTCGCGTTACCACGCGCTATCCTCCCCCCTGGGAACTATACTGCTACCCTTCATGGGTTTTGTGACGCATCTTCGCACGGTTATGCAGCTGTTGTTTATCTGCGCACCGTCAGCGCGACAGGCCAGGTGAAGTTGTCACTGATCATGGCCAAGAGCAAGGTGGCCCCCCTCCGGACGGCATTGACCATCCCTAAGCTAGAGTTGTCAGGGGCGGCGCTTCTTGTGCGTCTCTTGAATCACGTTGCTCAAACTTTAGGTGGATCTGTGAACATTCGGAATTCTTACGCCTGGATGGACAGTCAAATTGTTTTGTGCTGGTTGAAGACGTCCGTCCACTCCTTGGAGGTCTTTGTGGCGAACCGAGTGTCTCAGATACAAAATTCCGAAACGCCTTTGATTTGGAGGCACGTGCCTGGAGACTTGAACCCCGGCGACGTAGCCTCACGTGGGTGCATGGCCCCCCGCCTGATTGTGCACCCCCTTTGGTGGGGACCGGATTGGCTGACTCGCCCCGAGGATGATTGGCCTCGAACGCCAATTTTGATGTCGGATCCTTTGCCCGGGCTTAAGGTGCTCGCTGTTGGAACGAAGGACCCTCCGTTTGATCCTGATATTTTGTTGAACCGATACAGCTCCCTCGACAAATTGTTGAACGTTACCTCGTGGATCAGGCGTTTTGGTCACAATGCTAGGAATCCGGGGGACAAGCGCCTGTCACCGGTTCTCTCTCCTCAAGAGCGACAGGAGTCACTCCTCCTGTGGGTTCGCTCTGTGCAGGCCGTACACTTTGAGAAGGAGATCGAGACCTTGAAGTCCGGTAGAGTTAAGTTGTCGGGAGCCGTTAGTAAGTTGAACCCCTTTTTGGATGAAACGGGTCTTTTGCGTGTTGGAGGACGGTTGAGGCACTCTAGCCTTCCTTATGGGGTCCGTCACCCCCTTTTGTTGCCCAAGGCGGGCCATTTGATTAAATTGTTGGTGACTGATCGTCACATTAAGAACTCGCACGCCGGTTGCAATGCGCTGTTGGCCATTCTGCAGCGAGAGTTTTGGATTTTGTCGGCTCGTCGTACCATTCGTAGCATCGTCTTCCGTTGCATACCGTGCTATCGGACTAAGGCCCCAACGATGCAGCCCCAGATGGGAGACTTGCCTGCTGATCGTGTCAATGAGGCGAGGCCCTTTGCAGGCGTAGGAACGGACTTTGCTGGTCCCTTTTCGATAAAGACGTCTACCCTTCGCAATAGTAAAATTGTCAAGGCTTATTTGTGCGTATTTGTCTGCCTGTCAACTAAGGCAGTGCACTTGGAGCTGGTATCCTCCCTCTCGACGGAGGCCTTTGTGGCAACTTTGGATAGATTTACGTCTCGCCGTGGGTTACCTTCTCTGATCAGGTCTGATTGCGGTACCAACTACAAGGGTACAAGTAACTATTTGAAGGAAGTGTATGACTTTCTTAATGAGAGCCAGGTTGACATTGGTAACAAATTGGCCCGTCGAGGGGTCACTTGGTTGTTTGACCCGCCAGCCTGCCCCCATTGGGGGGGTATTTTTGAGGCCGCGGTGAAAGCGGCAAAGGGACTCTGGCGGAGATTGTTGGGAGACACCGTTCTCACCTTTGAGGAATTAGCTACGGTATTTTGTCGCATTGAAGCGGTACTAAATTCGCGTCCATTGTGCCCGCTCTCTTCGGACCCTAACGATTTGGAGGCTCTAACCCCGGGCCATTTCTTGATTGGACAGCCACTTGTCGCTCTGCCTGAGTACCCTTTTGTTGATGTGAGCCAAAATCGGCTATCGCGGTTTCAGTTGGTGCAACAGCTCACTCAGAGCTTTTGGAAGCGTTGGAGCTTAGAGTATCTGCACATTCTCCAGCAGCGCGTCAAGTGGACTGATAAAACTCATCCGCCCAAGATAGGAGACCTCGTCCTTATTAAGGATGCCAACCTTAAGCCTCTGTATTGGCGCCGGGGGCGCATTCTCAATTTGGTGGCTGGCACCGACGGGGTACCTCGTTTTGCTGAGGTTTTAGTGGATGGATCGGTTATGAAGAGAGCGGTCGCAACCTTGTCAAGACTGCCAATTGATTAGCGGACGGGACGGCCCGTCCGGGGGGGGTAGATGTTTCATCCACCACGTTCTGAACGCACCGTTTTGACGTTTGACAGATTACGTTTCGTTGTCTGTGCGAATCGGTGCGATGACGTTTGCTTGTCAGTGCAATTTTGGTTGAATAATGGTCGCTCCGTGCTTGTAATTTTGGTACACGCTGTTCCGTGTAATTATTGGTTGAAAACTTTGAGTTATTGTTAATCCGATGCAATCCTGTTCGGTGTTTGATATTTTGTTGATAATTGAGTGAAAATTGAGAAATCTCGCCATTTTGGGTCTTGACCGCGAGTAATTTGTTGGTTATGTAGCCGGCCTTTGTGTTTTATTTGAACGCCGGTAATTCCTAAATTCAGTGCTGGACTATTATATCCCCGATTGGGTTATCAAACCGGGATAAAATTCAGTTGGACATTGGTGAAAGTGCCACGTGTGGGATCTGAAGGTTTGATCCGGGAGTCGACGGTACGAGCCGCGCGCGTCCTTTGGAATCGTCGAATCTTACATGACTTCACATACACCACACAAACACAGTTATACTTACATCCCACTAAGATACGACGTTACCAGGGACTACGTCACATCACCGGTACCAACGTGATGGTAAGTGTATTGAATAGTTGTTTTTCCTTTGTCAATTGGACAAATATATTTTGATTAGGGCTCCGCGTAATCGCGGACATCGTGAGTCTGTTCGTGCAGTCTCACACAACAGTTTTATTCTAAACTTAACAGAAGTACTCCTGTCGATAATAATTGAGTAAACATTTGTGTTACAGGTTTTTTCATTAAACCCCCAAGAGAGAGAAATGGGGTGACACAGTATAAAAATCAATGCACAGTCCAAACCGCTGAGTTTAGAGATTCCAAATTCGTCACATAGGTTCCTTATGAGTTTTAAGGGTGCACTAAAAAGAGCCGTATTTTGTCCTCCCCAGGGAAGACTGGGTGGCGGACCTTAGCGGCTCAGTGACCATAGTGTCGTCGGCCGCCGCCGGTACCCCGACCCTTGAAGGTGTCAGGAGGGGTCGGGGGTGCGTAGCAGCCCGGTTCGGGGAGATCGTAGTGGTGGGAGTCTACTTCTCCCCGAGCCGAACTCTCGCCGAGTTCCACAACTCTCTTACAGAGTTGAGTGTTGTCGTCGGAAACCATTCCCTCCCCGTGCTTGTCCTCGGGGACTTCAATGCCAAGAATTTGGCTCGGGGTTCTCGTTGCACAGACGTGCGGGGAAGGATGGTGGAAGATTGGGCCCTGGAAAAGGGCCTGGTCGTCCTAAATCGGGGTTCTGTCCCCACGTGTGTGCGGATGCGGGGCGAGTCGGTAGTGGACATTTCGTTCGCTAGCCCCGCTCTGTCGCCGCGTGTTATTGACTGGCGTGTTATGGAGGGGGTGGAGACCTATTCCGACCACCGGTACATCCGGTTCGACGTCTCCACCCAGACCTCAAGCACGCCGGTCCAACAGGCCCCGAGTGGTCCGCGTTGGGCGCTGAAGCAGCTGGACCGGGAGCTCCTCCTGGAAGCCTCGATCGTGCAGGCCTGGGTGACATCACCGGACAGGCCTGTCGACATAAACAATGAGGCAGGGTGGTTCCAGGAGGCCATGTCCAACATCTGCGACGTGGCAATGCCCCGCGTTCGGCCAAGAAGCGCCCGGCGTCAGGTGTACTGGTGGTCGCGAGAGCTAACGTCTCTGCGCGAGGCGTGCGTCGCTGCACGGCACCTGTACGCCAGGCATCGCAGCCATTGAGGCGGAGCTATATGAGGGGTACAGAGCGGCGAAGACCGCTCTCCGCGAGGCTGTCCTGCGGGCCAGGGATCTGGCCCGCGAGGAGATGCTGGGGACTCTCGACAGAGATCCGTGGGGGCACCCTTACAAGATGGTGCGGGACAAACTCCGCCCCTGGGCCCCCCCACTGACGCAGAGTCTCCGGCCTGAGCTCGTGGAGGACGTGGTGAGCACTCTGTTCCCTTCGCGAGGGGAACATCCCCCCCCGCCTATGGCTCCGCCACCTGCGATGCTGGAAGCGGACCAACAGAACGACGACGACGACACTCCGGAGGTGACTGGGGTAGACCTGAGAGTGGCGGTACGCAGGCTCAGCGCCAAAAATACCGCCCCGGGACCCGACGGCTTGCCTGGCAAAGCCTGGGTCCTGGCCTCGGAGGCTCTCGGGCCCCGACTGGAGGGGCTCCTAAGCTCATGCTTGGAGAGAGGCCAGTTCCCGCTTCGTTGGAAGACGGGGAAGCTGGTCCTCATTCAGAAGCCGGGGCGCCCTGCGGACTCTCCGTCCGCATACCGGCCCGTGGTGCTGCTCGACGAGGTGGGCAAGCTCTTTGAAAGAGTCATTGCAAACCGCCTCGCCGAGCACCTTGCGGGGACTGGGCCGGACCTTGCGGAACACCAGTTTGGTTTCCGCAAGGGGCGCTCTATGGTGGACGTCATCATGCGCGTGAGAGCCCTCACGACGGAGGATGCGGTGTCCAGGGGTGGGGTTGTCTTGGCGGTGTCTCTCGACATCGCCAACGCTTTCAACTCCATGCCCTGGAGCTGCATTAGGGAGGCACTCCGGTATCACCGGGTGCCGACCTACCTCCGTCGAGTGGTCGGGGACTACGTGACGGATAGAGCCGTTATCTACCCCGGTCGCAGCGGAGAATGGAACCGGCGAGAGATGTCGTGTGGTGTCCCACAGGGATCGGTTCTGGGGCCGTCCTTGTGGAACATCGGTTACGACTGGGTGCTGCGCGCTGACCTCCCTAGCGGTGTCAGCGTGGTTTGCTATGCAGACGACACGCTGGTGCTGGCACAGGGGGGGTCGCACGAGGCGGCGGCCGAAGCGATGACACGCGGGGTTGCGATAGTCGTTGAGAGGATCCGGCAAGAGGTTGCGGTCGAGGACTCGTCCTCGACAGCCGGTGGAACTTCGCGGAGCACTTCCGACGTTTGGCCCCCAAACTGAAACGGACTGGGGCTGCCTTCAGGCGGCTCCTGCCCAACCTGGGGGGGCCGAACGCCTCCTGCCGGAGGCTTTACGCGGGAGTCGTGCGGTCCATGGCCCTTTACGGGGCCCCGGTGTGGGCGCGTTCTTTGAGGCGGCGAGCCGCCCACTATCTGAACGCGCCCCAAAAGGCTCCGCCGTAAGGCTGGACCGAGCGTACCGCACGATCTCCCGCGAGGCGGCGAGCCTCTTTGCCGGATTGCCGCCATGGGATCTGGAGGCGATAGTCCTCGCGCGCCTACATGAATGGTGCGCGGAGGCGCTACGCCGGGGGGAAACTGCAGCGGACAGACTTCCGGCGGGATCTCATGGTGACATGGAGAGAGCGACTGTCGCAACCCCGTGCAGGGCACGCCACGATAGTGGCGTTAAGTCCCCTCTTTGAGGAGTGGCTTGAGCGAAGCCACGGCGTCCTCACCTTCCGCCTGACGCGGGTCCTCACCGGACACGGTGTGTTCGGGAGGTTCCTGCACCGAATCGGGCGGGAGGAAACGTCCGGGTGCTTCCACTGTGAGGATCGACCGGAGGACACGGTGCAGCACACGGTGGAGGTGTGCCCCGCGTGGGCGGAGCACCGCCTTGTCCTCGAAGTGGCGATCGGCGGCGGCGACCTCTCGCGTCCGGCCCTGGTGCAAGCCATGGTCCGGAGCGAGACGGAATGGGACGCCATCACCTCCTTCTGCGAAGAAGTAATGCTAGAGAAGGAGGTGGCGGAACGTGAGAGGGAGAGAACCTCTCAACGTCCCGGCCGCCGCGGGAGACGCCCGGGGCGTCGGGGGCCACCACCACGTGGCCCTCGGCCACCGTAGGCGCGGGCCTGTGGACGGTGGGCTATGGGCTAGCTCGCCGTCCGTCCGTCTCATGACGACAGGCCGTGTCGACGGCGCGTTCGTGTTCCATGCGCGCCTCAAAGAGAGTCAGCAAAAGGGAAGGGGTCCGTAGGGACCGATGCCTGCCGGGGTTGCGGGACTGTTCGAAAGAGATACCGTGGCCCCGGAACACAAAGGGCGATGAAGGAACATGGATGGGTTTTAGTCAGTAAAAGTCTGACACTCCCTCCTGCTCCGCCTAGAGCAGGAGGAGTTATTTCATGATTTCCCATCCGGAAAAATAAAAAAAATAAAAATAAGGGTGCACTAAGAAATAATTTTTCAAAATTTACCCCCTAAGGGGCTGAAACGGGGGTCCAAAATTTACATGGGGAAATAACATTAAATAGACCATTTTATTCGAAACTTAAGAGGAGTACTCCTATCGATAAATGAGTTAACATTTGTGTTTCAGGTTTTTTCAAAATTCAACCCCTAATATGGAGAAATGGGGTGACAAAGTCTGAAAATCAACTTACAGCCCAAACCACTGGGTCTAGAGATTTAAAATTTAGCACGCATGGGTGTCTTATGAGGTCTAACGGTGCATAAGAAAGGATTTTTCAAAATTTACTCCCTAAGGGGGTAAAACGGGAGTCGAAAGTTTGTATGGGGAAACAAGATTAGTTAGACTGTTTTATTCGAAACTTCACAGGAGTACTCCTATTGATAAATGGGTAGAAACGGGTTTCAGGTTTTTTCAGAATTCAACCCCTAAAGGGGGAAATGGGTTTGGTATTGTTTGTATGGTGTATTGGTTTTGGGTGTATTACAAAAACAGCGATTTTAAGATTTAATGTGGCGGGCCTGAAATACCATCATCCCCTGTTGGGGTGCGATGGGGTCGAAATGTCTAAAAATCAATATGGGTGTTGATTCCGAAATTATTATTGGTGCTGATTACGAATATGGCATTTATTTTTAGATCCAAAAGATGGCGGACTTGACTTCTATACAGGATTATTGTTGATTTATTGTGATGATTGTGATAACGATGATGGTGATTGTGATAATGATTGTGATAGGGATTGTGATTGGATTAGTGATGGTGATGGTTGTTGTGATAACGATGATGGTGATGGTGATTGTGATTGTGACAGTGATAATGATGGTGATTGTGATAGCGATTGTGATGATTATAATTGTGATGATTATGAAATTTGGCACATAGATAGTTTATAACCTGGATTAACATGTAGAATACTATTTATCCCTTTAGTATGATCCCGTGGGACAGTTACCGAACTTCACGCGGGCGAAGCCGCGGGCAACAGCTAAATAAAACAAAAAATAAAACTGACTTCAAAAAACAAAACAAAAAAGTGAAAAAATAACTTTAACTTCAGAAGCCGGTGACAAAACACTAAATCAATCAAACAAAGGTCAAACTTCAAAAGTCGGTGACCTTTGTTTAATTGATTTAGTGTTTATGTCAAACACGGCTCAGCTCGGCTCGGCTCGAGGCTAAATAATAACAGCCGCTTGAGTCGATCTTTAGGTTAAGCCGCGCTTGCCTAGGTTGGTGGATGGGTGACCACCCATTACATACCGAGTTTCCTCCGTGCCTTGGAAAGCACGTTAAGCAGTTGGTCACGGCTGTCATTTGTGATCTTTGACAGTCGTTACAGGTAGTCAAGAGGCCCAAAAAGTCTGACTACCAGTCTTACCAAGGGGTGTCGTATTACCCAGTACTAACTGGGTTGTGGAGATCAGATAGGCAGTCGCTCCATGTAAAGTACTGGTATTCAGCTACATCCGTTTAGACTGGAAGCCGACCCCAATAAAACTTGGGAAAAGGCTAGGCAGATGATGATGTCAGCGACTTCTGAAACTTGACCTTTGTTTGATTGATTTGGTGTTTTTGTCACCGGCTTCTGAAGTTAAAATTATTTTTCACTTTTTTGTGTTTTTCTATTTCTTTTGTTTTTTGATTTCGGTTTTATTATTTTTCAAAAATATTTTTGCATTTATTTTTCCATTTTTAGTTGTTTCAAAACAAGTCGCCATGAATTTATTTTACATTATTAACAATACATGTCATAGTAATAGGCTTATCTCCATAAACGGAACTTAACATACCTAACTGTCGAAATCTGTGTGTATTGTACACATCTGCGTACCCCCTCAGAGCATACAGGCATGATGTTATGTCATGATGTTCTTTAAATAATTAACATGCAAGCGATTGCAGTAATCACGACAGATTTGCCGTCTATTTTTGAAGAGTTCCATTGTATATCTCCACCATGGGACCACCTCAGGAGTATACTCTTTCAAATAAAAAAGGATTTACATGTCATTGTAATAGGCTTATCTCCAACTAGCGGACGTCCCGCGGTTTCACCCGCGTAGTTCCCGTTCCCGTGAGAGTACGGGAATAAAATATAGCATATGTTACTCAGGGTGAATGTAGCTTTCTAATGGTGAAAGAATTTTTGAAATCGGTTCATTACTTCCGGAGATTACCCCCTACATACAAACTTACAAACATACAAACTTACAAACAAATGTTACCTCTTTATAATATTATTATTATTAGTATAGATAAATGGAAATTGGTCCACAAATGAGGAGAAATCAGGTAACATAAATAAAAAAAATACATACACACGAACATATATTATAACCTCCTCCTTTTTTGAAGTCGGTTAACAAAGTCACTCCCTCTGTCTGTACGCTTAGATCTTTTAAACTACGCAACGGATTTTAATGCAGTTTTCAGCAATAGATAGAGTGATTCAAGAGGAAGGTTTATCTAGCATACTTATAAAATCTCGTGTCACAGTGTTTGTTATCGAACTCCTACGAAACGGCTTGACCAATTTTTATGAATTTTTTGTACATATTTGGTAGATCCGAGAATAGGTCATAGGCAATTTTTTTGTCTCACACATCAATATTTCCACGCGAACGTAGTCGCAGGCCACTACTAGTATTATACAATATAATATGCTACATTGCATTGCACCCGTGAGAAGCCGGGGCGGGCCGCTAGTACCTACTTTATAAATTAGAAAGGGGACACATTTTTTACGGCTTTAGAAGCAAATATCTCATCAAACAAAAAAGATACCCCACACACACCCAGAAATAGTTTTTTCATCCCTCAGTCACGTATGGAAAGCTAACACGATTTTCTATTTAAATTTCTTATCACTTTTGGGTAGCGGATAGCGATAGTAGTCTGTATACGTAGAAAAGTATACGCTTTGGCAATCGTGGTCCTCTTAAATGCAGGTGTCGGGATACTTTGAACACCAGTAAGTCGGCCATGGTCTGGTCGGGAGCCGCATTATGCGCCTATTGAGCTGCTACAACTATGGAAGTACCATGCGTATAATATAATTATGTACCACCATGGTTAAGGATATTACATTTCATACTTTGCCAACTTATGTCTGTCTGTCCGTCCATCTGTCACAGCCAATTTCCTCCGAATCAACTGGACTAAATAAGGTGAAATTTTATAGGATGGTGTAATCCTATGATCCAAACACAGACGTGCAAAGTAAATAAATATTTAAAAAAATATTTAAACTTTCTTCAAATTCACTAGTCCGATTTTGATGTAGTTTTCAGTTATGGGTTCAAGTTTAATTGGTGCATGTTCTTAGATAGGTGTTATGGTGACAACTCTCCAGTTGTCTTCTCACGTGGGAACTCCTTTACGGTAAATAGCACGGATACGAAAATTTGTAGACGCGTTCATATTCGATAGATAAACATGATTTGTATCATGACCTGATCCTACAGCTAGGATTGTCTTCTTGCGAGGGAACTCCTCAACGGTAAATAGCACGAATACGAATATTTGTAGACGCGTTCATATTTGATAGATAAACATGATTTGTATCATGACCTGATCCTACAACAAGGATTGTCTTCTCACGAGGGAAGTCCTTAACGGTAAATAGCACGGATACGAAAATTTGTACACGCGTTCATATTATTTTATAGATAAACATGATTTCTATCATGACCTGATCCTACAGCCAGGATTGTTTTCCCTCGAGGGAACTCCTCAACGATAAATAGCACGAATTCAATGATTACGACAAAGCCAAACATTTGTAAAATTATTAATTAAAAAACCATTTAAAAAATAAGCTTTTATAAAAATTCACTGAAAAGAAGATAATAAACCTTTCAGTAAATGAAATCGAAAGCTTTCATACAAGCTTGTCCCGACTTGGGATCGGCTTCCAGTCTAATCGGATGCAGCTGAATACTAGTATTTTTACCCACGACGGAACGGAGACGGTAAGTATAGGTATGCGTTTGGAGTGAGAGGTAGATTTTTTTTTGTGCAAATTCATGTCTTTCTATTTTTCCCCAAAACTACTAGTCCGATTTTGATGCTCTCTAAAAAGTTTAAAATAAAAAACAAAATTAAAAATTTTGAAAAAACCCACGACGACGGTTAAAAAGTAATTGAAAAAGTATAAAATAATTTAAAAAAAAACAACTTAATTAAAAACCCACGAATATTCGTCGTTTATTTAAAATTTGTATGCCTTTGCGGCAAAACATAGCGCTCAAATATGTTAACCTAACACCTTTAAGTAAATACCTATGTTTAAGAAATAAAGATTTCTGATTTCTGATGACAGCTTAGTAATGGATATTTTGACAGGTATGGAGGCTGACTTCTTTATCTCTTAAACATTTCCCAACTAAGTTGAAGTCGGCTTCCAGTCTGACCCGATGCAGCTGAGTATTTTTCACGGAGCGGCTGCCTATCTAACCTCCACATCATGCTAAGTGGTCACCTGGTGGCCTACCATGACGTCTTAAAGCAGGATCGTTCTATTCTTGTTAGAGTGTGGGTAAGAGACGAAGCTATAGAGAACGTCTAGCGCCATCTCTTTCCCTCACTGGAATAAAATTAAAACGATCCTGCTTTAAGACACAACATTTGGATAACAGTCAATTCTGAAAAGCAGATCCACCAGCTGACACAGGGAACCTGACTATACCTAAAACATCGTCTTCACAATTATGTTTGTCCTGAAACTATGCGCACTTTATAAGGTCTTTTAATTTTTTCATTTTATTTTGTTTTCTTAGCAATTATGTTTCTTTATATTAATCTTGTTACAAATAATTTCACTACTACACATACACTCACTTTAATACATACTTTTGTGTATTTAACAAATAAAATATTCTCGCACGCAGACATCCCATTCTCAACATTCAACCGCACATTCCCCCTTCATCACACTCTTACATACGTAGAAACTTCACAACGAGCATATTATACTCATTGCTTATCAAAATTATGTTACCGGCTGTATACATTTATTTCATACAAATATGTTTCTAAGTTCACCCTCAGACTACTCAATCTCAAATTAAACGGATAGTTCGCTTATCACACTCAACGAAATAGACAATACTAATATTGCTCAGGCTTTTCACTGTGACGTTGAAGATTTTTCTAAACATATTAATGTACAAAAGAGAGACTGCAAAATATTCTGCCAAAATATACGAAGCATTTATAAAAACATAGATGATCTGCAACTGACTCTGGCTTGTCTAAAATTCGAGCCGGATATTTTGATTCTAACTGAAAGTCAACTTAATCCTATTAAACCTATACCCATTTTTCCGAACTTCTCAGGAATCCAAACTACAAATCACGTAAATATAAACGACGGAGTAGTTTCTTATGTCACCAATAACATTGCAGTAAACGCCAGGGAAATAAATTATAATTTATTAATTAATAAATTGACCCATACCTCTGCTCTAGAGATTTAACTTGATAACAACAATATTATACTAGGTGTATATCGATCTTCCTCAAATGCCAACGCGGACATGTTCATAAACTCACTTGACACATATTTGGAGTCCATAAAATCCTACAACTGTATTACTTTAACTGGTGATATAAATATAAATCTTACACCAACTATATCTGAGCAGGCCCAGAAAAGAAACAATAGACAAAATTATACTGCAATGTTAACTATGCATGGATTGATGGCAGGTCACACTTTTCCTACAAGACTAAATAATTGGCTGGACCATTTTATGATAAAACATGATAAGGAAAAATCATCTGCTCACATATCATTCTCTATTATTACTAAATTTATCTAAAATCAAACAAAAAAATAAAATTCAGAAAACAAAAATAACGACTGATTTCAATATGGCACTTAAATCTTTAGTGGATAAAAATCTTGGTGAACTTATGTTCTCAAATGACCCTGACCTTGTAGTTGAACTCCTGATTGAAAAAATTTCGGCATCATTACGAGAAAATACTACTACGACTACTATACCCAAAAGTAAACGGTCTATAAAACCCTGGATAACCCCCGGCATTTTAAGATGTATCAGAAATAGAAACCATATGCAAAAGAAGTTAAAAAATGACCCACATAATGATATATTAAAAATTAGTTATAAAAGATATCGAAATTATTGCAATCAATTAATTAAAAAACTGAAGCGCAGATACGAGAGGGAACGATTAGCAAACTCTACCACAAATAGTAAGAGACTTTGGTCAAATATTAAAAATATAACTCATATGAAGCAATCTAATGTAGATAGCACTAAACTTTTAGAAGTAATGGCGTCGCCAATCGAAGCAGTCAATCAAGTTAATGAGTACTTTGCAGGAGTTGGTAAACTTGCAGAGAACATTTTGCTAAATACTAGATCAGATGCTACGGCTGACATAGGAGCAGATAATACTCAATTGAAATCATTTGTTCTCTTGGATACTGACATAGACGAGGTACACTATTTGCTCATGAATTTAAAATCAAGTGGCGCTTCTGGCTGGGACAATATTCCAACAAGTTTTCTCAAATTAGCTAAGCACGAAGTTCTTCCAATTATTGTTCACCTAGCGAACTTGTGTTTTAATAAAGGTATCTTCCCCAAACTCCTAAAACAATCTAAGTTATTACGCCTGTGTACAAGAGTGGGCCCAGAGATGATGTTAGTAACTACAGGCCTATATCAGTATTACCAGCTTTATCAAAAATATTGGAGAAACTACTAAACAAACGACTACTAGACTTCCTCAATAAATATAAAATATTATCTGATGCACAGAACGCATTTAGGCACGGCAAATCAACTGAAGACGCAGTAACGGCTATAACATCTCTCATTACTGAAAACCTAGATCGTGAAAAGAAATGCCTCACAGTTTTTCTCGACCTAAAGAAGGCTTTTGACACAGTCTCTGTTCCCGTTCTCGTACGTAAGCTAGAATACATAGGAGTAAGAGGCACACCCCTGGAACTCCTCAAAAGCTATCTAACACATCGAACGCAAAAAGTTAGAATTAGTGTTCATACAAGCAGAGACACTAATATCACATTCGGTGTACCACAGGGGAGTGTTCTCGGGCCCACCTTGTTTTTAATTTACATCAATGGCCTATGTGGTCTGGATACAGGTGGGGCTCGGGTCTTCTCTTATGCCGATGACACTGCAATGGTCTTTGTAGGTGAAAATTGGGATTCCGTGCGGAAGAACACGGAAGTTGGATTAGCTAGAGTTGATTCCTGGCTACGAATGAATTTACTTACGTTGAATAGCCAGAAGAGTGTTTCTCTATAAGTAATAGAACCCAGCCTGATACTAATTTCAGTATAAAGATACACCAGTGTCACAATATCCAAGGCACAAATTGCGCTTGCCCGACGATCGAAAAGGTAGAGAAAACGAAATACCTGGGTATTTTACTTGATCAGCGACTCTCTTGGCTTAACCACGTTGCATTGGTTACTGACCGGTTAAGAAAACTTGTTGTAAAACCTACTAAGTTATGATACTTTTTGTTAGGTTTTATTGTCATTTTATAATATAGATAAAAAGATATTCAAGTTCGAATTCTGAACTACTAATATTTTTGCCTAATAAGTAATAATACTTTTTGTTAGGTTTTATTGTCTTTTTGTAATGTAGATAAAAAGATATTTAAGTTTGAATTCTGAACTACTCAATTTTGAAGTTTAAAGAAATATAGCAACCATCGTACACGCTTACTAAGTTTTATTTTTTCATTTCGCTATTTCCACAATATTCAGATTACAATTACAACACGTTATCAGCACGAAGTTCCGTATAATTTACCTACGATCAAATTTAAAAGGAGATTGGTGGTGAAATTGAAGATACCTAGTTAACATGACGTCTGCAGTTTCTGGTATGTCGCTAAATGGTATTCCAATACTTTGTAATCGAGAAGGATACACTGTGTGGAAATTTAAATTGCGAATGTTATTAATCCATGAAGGATTGTGGGAAACTGTAAGCGGAGTAGTTGTCGAAGGGAATAAGACGCCCGACGATGTGCGGAAGGATGAAAAGGCTCTTTCTAAAATATGCCTGACTGTGGATGGTGCTGCTATTTCGATTGTTCGACCAGCTAAGACCGCAAAGGAAGCGTGGGATACTCTTATGAAATCCTACGAGGATCGAAGTTTGGGTCGTAAACTGTCATTGGAACGTAAGTTGTACAGATACTCCTTATCTGATTTTTCTGATTTAGAAGCATACTTAACGGCAATAACTACAACAGCACTAGACCTGGCTGATATTGGCAAAACCATAGAAGATAGTTCTTTAGCAGCTATTATATTGGGAGGTCTAACGTCTCGCTACGAGCCCATGATAATGGCGCTTGAGAATGGGAGCGTTGAAGTCACAACAAATTTGGTGAGGACTAAGCTGTTGAGCGAAATGACGAAAGAGACTAAAGATGATGTGACTGCGTTGCATACTAACAAGCAGGTTATTTGTTTTCGATGTAAGAAGCCAGGGCACAAGAGTCCTAATTGTCCTCTTAAAAAGAAGGAGAAAAAGGCAAAGGCGAGTTGCTCTACAGAAAGTTGTTCTAAAGATAAGGGACTGACTGCTTCTAGTTCAGGGAATATGGATGCAAGTGTCACGGAATTGGCTTTGGGTGGTGTCACGGAACTGGCTTTGTCTGCACCAAGTGTTCCGATGTCTAAGAAGTGGATTATCGACTCTGGTGCGTCTACTCACATGACTCCACATGCTGAATGGTTTAATAGTTACCGACCCTGTGACGGGAAGATAACTGTAGCAAATAGTAAAAGTGTGCCGGCTGTAGGTTTAGGAGATGTTGCTATTGACACAGAAAACAACTTTAAGAAGATTTTAAATGTTGTACATGTTCCTGGCCTAGATTGTAATTTACTCTCAGTCAAAAAGGCAGTAGAGAAAGGTTTCTCGATTGTTTTTGATACAAATGGCTGTAATTTTTATAATTCTAGTGATGTTTCTTTTATGAATGATCCTGTTTTACATGGTTCTATTTGTGGTGGATTGTTGTTGTAATTGTAATCTGAATATTGTGGAAATAGCGAAATGAAAAAATAAAACTAAGTAAGCGTGTACGATGGTTGCTATATTTCTTTAAACTTCAAAATTGAGTAGTTCAGAATTCAAACTTAAATATCTTTTTATCTACATTACAAAATGACAATAAAACCTAACAAAAAGTATCATAACTTAGTAGGTTTTACAACAATTGTACACTTTAGATTGTACAGTAAAACCGCAAGGTGTTTCAGCTTATAATGTTCACACTAATTTGTCCCAGTTTCAGCTTTGGCATAAGCGTCTAGGACATCTCTGCCGAATTGGTATGGATCTACTCAAAAAAGGTCTAGCTGTTGGAGTTGAGTATACTAAGGTTGACAAAGAACCATGCGTAGCTTGTGTAAAGGGTAAGCAGGCCCGGAAGCCTTTCAAAGGGATAAAGTATAAGAAGGCTTCGTCACCATTAGAATTGGTCCATACGGACGTTTGTGGTCCCCTGACCACTGAATCTTTTAAAGGTAACAAATATTTTATTATTTTTGTAGATGACTATACACGTTTTATAACCCTTTATTGTATGTCATCTAAGACAGAAGTTCAGAAGTATTTTTGTGCTTTCCAAGCACTTGTTGAAAGACAGACTGGCACTAAGATTCGAACCTTTCGGTCAGACAATGGTACTGAGTATGTCAACAAGGAGCTGACAGACTATTTGCAGGCTCAAGGGATTCGACATGAAACGTCTGTACCATACAGTCCTCAACAAAATGGGGTAAGTGAACGTTGCAATCGTAGTATTGTAGAAAAGGCTCGTTCCTTGCTGGCACAGAGCTCTCTGTCAAAAGCTTTTTGGCAGGATGCTATTGAGACTAGTGTTTATTTAAAGAATAGGTCACCTCATCGTGCACTTAATGGTAAGACGCCATATGAAATGTGGTGTGGTAGAAAACCCGTCCTGTCTCATTTAAAGGTGTTTGGTTGCCGAGCTTTAGTTCACGTGCCTTCATGCCAGAGAACTAAGCTAGACATGAAAACTTCTGAACATATCTTCGTTGGATATTCAGACGATCCAAGGAGTTATTATTTCCGTAGCGCGGAAAACCCTCGGAGGTTGATTAAGTCACGGGATATTACGTTTTTTGAAAATATTTTTTCAGGATTGAAAGAAAAGCCTGTTCAGCCTGAAGTTGTTTTGAGCCCTAATGTCATTAATCTTTTTTCACAAACTTCTTCAGATACCACATCGCCACAGGAGATTTCTATCTCATCTGCTTCTACTTCTTCACTTTCTATGAAGCTAGAGCAAGTTGACGATTTTGTGGATGCGACTGATGAAGCTGGTGGGGTTGGTGACACGGAGTCTTTACATTCGGGTGAACAACTTGATCTGTCCTTGGTTCCTTCAGATGAACCTAACGATGTTTGTCCTGAGAGAAGGTATCCTGAAAGAGTACGTAAACCTCCAGATTATTATTCATACAGTACTCACGGTGTTGATTTATTGTATGATGATCCAAAAAGTTATCGTGAAGCTATGAATAGCGATGATAAAAATAACTGGATCTCCACAATGAAGGATGAGTACAATGCCTTATTGAATAAGCAGACTTGGACATTAGTGGATAAACCAAATAAAAAGGTTATTCCATGTAAATGGGTGTTCAAGATAAAGAGGGACGCGAACGGTGCAATAGTCAAGTATAAGGCGCGACTAGTTGCCAAAGGTTTTAGTCAAGTTTGGGGGACTGACTATAACGAGACTTTTGCCCCTGTGGTTCGAAATTCATCTTTGCGCACCCTTATAGCGTTAGCGGCAGAAATGGATTTAAAGATCCAACACATGGATGTCGATACCGCATTCCTCAACGGGGATTTAGAGGAGGAGGTGTACATGCAACAGCCTGAGGGATTTGCTGAGCAAGGGGCAGAAGGTAAAGTCTGTTTGCTCAGAAAATCTATTTATGGTTTGAAGCAGGCAGCTCGAGCCTGGAATATCAAGTTGCATCAAATTTTATCAAAAATTGGTTTTGCACGAACATCTGCGGAATCATGTGTTTACTTGAAAAAGTTTGGTAATTAAACCATAATACTTGCAGTCTATGTTGACGATCTAATTGTTTTTTACAAAGAAAAAAGTTTGTTTGACGCTGTCAAAAATGACTTGGAAATTTTTTTCTCGCTAAAAGATTTGGGTGCATTGTCGTATTGTTTAGGCTTAAATATTAACCGTGTTGACGATAAAATCGTGGTTAGTCAGAAGACCTATATCCAGGCAGTGTTGGACCGGTTTAATATGCGAGATTGCAAGGAGATGTCTACACCTTTGGAGAATAACAAGTTGGAGAGAGGTAATCCAACATCTTTTGGTGAATATCCTTACCAAAATCCTGAGAGAAGGTATCCTGAAAGAGTACGTAAACCTCCAGATTATTATTCATACAGTACTGCTGCACACGTGGTGTCCCACGTGGCAGCGATAGCACCTCAGAGGTCTGGGCTCCAGCAGCTTTACCCGCGCTGAAACCCAGCCCACCAGTAGCCTACGGCCCTCCACTATTACTACACACTACCGTAACTGCAGCTGGCATGCCGCAGGCGCTGGTCCACTCACCGTTAGCCCACTCGCCGCTGGCACTGGAGCCGACACAGTCGCCGCTTGTGCAGCCGCCTTGCCCTTTCTCCTCCTGGGCGCCTTCTTAGTTGGCGCCGGTTTTGCCGGAGCCGACTTTCCAGGGCGGGGCGCCGCAGCCCTGCCGGAGGACTGGCTTGGCGGCCCAGGTCCGGGTGCGGCAGCCGCAGCAGCCGCGTATGACACCGAGCTTGGCATCGTGCTCGGGCCCGCGGCTGCCTTGTTTCCACCCAGGGGGGAGCGCAGGACCCTTTCCTCCAGAACGGAGAACCGCTGCTCAAAGGCAGCCAGCTCCTTCCGTACCAGATTTAGGATCTGGTTCTCCGCCACCACGGGCTGCCTTTTGCCGTTGCCAGCGGTGTTGTTTTTTGTTTTAAAGTTTCCATATCTGAACCCACGAGTATGGGGGAAATAAGCTACAATCTAGGCAGAGACCCCTGTACCTAGAAGGGCAGATTTAAGTATTTGTTACTCGCCATGGGGGTCTGCAGGTACCCTGGCGAGGAGTGTACTAGCGACTGATTTGTTCCATGGAACACCCGTCAGCCATACATCCCCTCGCGGTGCGTCGCCACTTGGGATTCGGGGTAACGTTTTATAGAGGTTTTCTACCTCGCGGTCCGGGCGGTTAAGCCAAGACTCGTGGTCCGGGCGGTTAAGCCAAGACCCTCGGTCCCCTATCGAAGCCGCGAGACGTGATCCACAGCACTTCGACAGTGGGATTACGAGATTGGCGGTGACAGAGGAGGACGCATCCTTCTCTGTCTGCTCGGAGGCAGGGTGAGTGCACACCGAGCCCGCCCTCATTCCTCTGCTGTGCCCTCTGCCTTGCAGAGGGTCACGCAGAGGAACGCACCGTTGGTCCTGAATGGACCCTACCCTTGTCAGAATCATTAGCCGCGGCGGTCACATTCCCCGGGGGATAAAAGGAAACTCTCATTTCCTCTCATTCCCCGGAGAAGGATACCGCCGCGTCCAGGGTGCACCGGCCCAGCAGCTGCTCTTCCCTCCAGACGTATCGAGAGGGACCAGCAGCCGCCAGACACATGTGGAGGACTTCTGACATCGCACCCCACGGTTCTATACCTGGGTTTAGGATTCGTACTGCATTCGCAAGACGGCAATATGTTGCCCTAGCTACTTTTGCTTACAATGCCATAAACAAAAAACTAGCTTTCTACCAAAATCATATCACGAATGTAAGAAAACTCTGAGTGCTTGGCTAAAGGCCCTTACTTATGAAGAAACCGAGGCTCTTCTTCATCCGGATAAATAATAAAACACCTAGCAGAAACTTGGTTTACACATGAAATGAATGTTAACGCCGATTAAATAATAAACGAATGTCTACTGTGTACTTCATACTGATAATATGATTTTGATTGCCTTTTTTCACACCCACACTAGTCCTATTTACTCTCACACACACATACATAAACACGCATACACCCACACTTACATATACACACCTACACACACACACACACACATTTTTTTTTTTGTATTAATTTCTCTAGTCTTAGTTTTTGTTTTTTTTTTTGGTACTTTGTTTTTAATTATTAACAGGCTTTATAAAATGTTCGCACATAAACATGGAAGAGGGAGGTCTTCTGCTACAGGTATTTCCATACTTAAAAGAAGGCCTCTACAATGTATCTGTGAAAACCTGTTGATTACGAAATAAACTTTTTTTTATAACCTGCTTGTCGTAGTCACGACGTGCAAGCTCGTCAACTTTTTTGTTCCGTCCTGTTGTACTTATAAATATTTTTTAAGCGAAAAATTAACATATTTTTTGTTATTTTGCACGCACGTCATGTCTCTGCGACAAATAACTGTTTTGTTGGGTTCCATACCTCAAAAAGAAAAAACGGAAACCTTATAGGATCACTTTGTTGTCCGTCCGTCCGTCCGTCCATCTGTCTGTCAAGACCTTTTATCTCAGGAACACGTGGAGGTATCAAGTTGAAATTAAAACCATAATTTATACTGAAGTCTACGGTCCCTTGAAGCTGTGAAATAATCAATTTTGTAAGTTAACTTAAAAAAGATACGGACATTTATGTCGCAAAAAACGTATACTTAGAAACTCAAGGGAATCAAAATTCATATGGTACTTCCTATTGGGCTGGAACTATGAAATTTGGCAAGTAATTTCGTCTTATACTATAAATACAGGGAAAAATCTGAAAACTATCATTTGTAATTAAATCATAAACAATATAGTCTTTATTTGAAGTACGCCGTCTGTCTGTCAAGACCCTTTATCCTGGAAACGCGGGGAGGTATCGAGTTGAAATTAAAGCCATATACTCGAATCTATAGTCCCTTGGAGCTGTGAAAAAATCAAAAGTCTAAGTTAACGTAAAAAAAAGATACGGCCGTTTATGCCGCTAATAACATATACATATATAGAAACTCTCAAGGGAATCAAAATGTATAGGGTACTTCCCATTGACCTAGATCTAGAATGATGAAATTTGGCACAAAGCAATGTCTTACTGCACATGTATACGTAAAGGAAAAAATCGGAAAAACTTATATATGTAGTTATCCAAATACCTACAAGTTTATAAGGAACACTGGGTGCGCGAGTCCAACTCGTACTTGGCCTGTTATTTCCTCTCACAACCACAAACCAGTTACTGACTAACCACGATAACCTGCTGTCAGATTTTCGGGCTTCCGACAAGTTGTCTTTTCTAAGATCAGTGAATGGCAGCTAACACTAAACGATTAACGTGCTCTCCGAGGTACCGAGGGGCGAGGGATGCAAATGGATGTAAGGATGAAACCCATCTACAGAACGACATCGGAAATCGTAGCTTTACCCGTGTGGCAGTAAATAATGAGCCACGAGCTCAAGAGGAGCTAGTGGCGTGTTTTCTGATTATGAGTGTTATAGTTACCGTCTTCGTTGGTGCAGTCTTGATTATGAGTATTATAGTTACCGTCTTTGTTGGTGCAGTCTTGATTATGAGTATTATAGTTACCGTCTTCGTTGGTGCAGTCTTGATTATGAGTATTATAGTTACCGTCTTCGTTGGTGCAGTCTTGATTATGAGTATTATAGTTACCGTCTTTGTTGGTGCAGTCTTGATTTTTAAGCTCGCAGTAGTTGTTAAAGGTTTTGTATTCGGTGTCGGCGTATGATAAGGTATTTTTTTTTCTTGCACATATCTTCCCATACCTGAAAAAAAAAATTGTTTAATTTTTATTCATTTAATATACACATTACCATTTTATGAATTGAATCGATTTTATTGTTAAATTTCTTACTTATGCAATGTTAATGTAAACCGGAAGAGCGGAAGTACCTAATACAAGTGTTTTTTTGCTCAAAACGTACTTCCTATCATTTGATTGTTATGTCTGTATTAGAAATAAAAAACCTTTCTTTTTTTTTTGCTAGCCTGTACTGTCTCACTGCTGGGCAAAGACCTCCCCCAATTCCTTCCATGCGCTCTTTTCTCGTGCCTCCTCGAACCAACCCTCGCAGTACGCGTCCAAATCGTCCCACGACCTCTTTCTGGGCCGGCCTCAGCGGCGCCGCGTCGAGCTTCCTCCGGCAACCATCGTGTGGAGACTTTTGAGAATCATTTTTTTTAAAAAAAACCTAAAAACGTTAAAAATATAAAAAAAAATGTGAACCGCCAGTGTCGGGAGCAGGGTCCAAGCTACCGGTGGTTAGGGCTCCAGAGACAGGAACCTCCTCACAATGCGAGCCGTATCGAGGACAACTGCCTTCTGCATAAGGCCCTTGATGCAACCGCGTAAGGAGATCCTCGACAGATGTTCGTCGAGGCTCTTGGCCATCAGGCTGTTGGCCGTCACGATAATCGGCACAATAATAGCCGAGTTCATATTCTACATGTCGCGAACCTCGTGTGCCAAGTCGAGATAATAATATTTTATTTGTTTCTCTTTTTCAGCTGTCACGAGGTTTTCGTCATTCTTATCATTATTTTCTTTTTTTTTTATCTAATTTAACATAATATTGGTAATGCAAATTGCAAAATGTGAAATTTTTCGGACTATCTGAGCCAGCCTCAAGTTGTTCTCATAATCACCCTGCGCCTGTAATGGTAACGGATAGTCACTGGCAGTCTGGAGCCACTTTCAGGCTTTCTGTTACGGGTTCACTCTCACCTAACTTACTTCATTCTTATCCAGTACTTTTGTGGCCACACAAACACACAAGACAGTTTTAACCATACTTTGATGGTCCACACCGAAGTACTAAAAAAGAGCGGCCTATTCCAAGCAGTGGTGATTTTGGTCTGTGATGATGAAAGAAGTAGCCTATGTACTGAAATATTAATCAATTCTACTGTGTGTACATAAACAGTAAAGTAAATAAATGGTAGGTACATAAATATTTTTTCTTAAAAAGAATAAAAATTCTTATTCCGTATACTGACTCTGAATACATAATGGGGCATCGAATGCCACACATGTAGAGCGTTGGGTCCTGCTTGTAGGGGTCCTTGTCGAACACCCATTCGCCGTTCTCCCAGTAGGGCTCGTGGCCGTAGCTGGGATTGTAAAACTTGTTGCGCGGCGGGCCGCCCTCTTCGCTCGGCAGGAACAAATCGATATCTATCACTGGCGGGATTGGAGTCGTTGGCCCGTCCAAGATCGCTGTCGCGTTCGGGTCCGCTGGCGCGTTCGGGTCCGCTGGCGCGTTCGGGTTCGCTGGGTAAACAGTGAGACAGTTAATGTGCTAACTCCTTAACCGGCGCATACAAGGATTTACTAGGTCGAATCGATTGTTAATGTTGTGCAACACTTCCCTCTGCGCACTAGAGCGAAATAGATCGCATGCAACCCAAGCGGTTGGATGCGATCTATTTCGCTGTTGATTTTAATTACGATTTTCGTGTTCCGTGATCGATTCCCGGCTCGTGAGTTGTTTCCAGTTGTGTACTATTGTGCTAAATGCTGGTATCGTAAGTTTTTTAGTGTTTTTACGTCGGTTTTACTGGTATTAAGTTAATTTAATTAAGAGTATTAAGATAATTTCGTTTACTTTCGGTGAGTACATTTACTCACAAAGTAAACGAAATTATCTTACTACTCTTTACTTTCTTTGGTGTGTACTACCTCGAAATAATTTTATCGTCCATTAATTCTGTTACTTTTCTTAAGTCCTAATAGTTTGTTTAAATTTCATAATTTATAATATGTTGTCCATTAATGATGACCCGCCTGACCGTGGTAGAGATGCATTCCATACACCCAGGTCGCCGACGACCTCCGCTAGCTCGACAATACTAACGTTTGTTTAGCGAAATGTCACCTTCGTACATCTCGCCCGAAGACAGGTCAAAACGGCTTCACACATCCATCTCAATTGAAAAGCTTTCACCAATATTTAACGTCAATACTGCGAGCAATGACAACTATTGCGATTTAGTGTCACAGGCGTCTGCATATCTATCTAAAATTAACGACCTTGTTAATGAATGATGAATGGGGGGCAATGGGTGCAATTGCCCCCCCCTCTGAACCGGACCAAATACGTCAATAATCAAGCTTGAACTATAGTTGGTGCCGTTTAACATCGGAATAGAGGTCATTAACACCTACCTACCAAGTTTTTGATCACAAAGCGATAACGACACTTACTAGGTAGTTACCTAAATCGACCAATAAGCGATACTTTGCTACATCGCTAGAGTATCATAATACCAGTCGGCTAGACATATAGGGGTTGAGAATCTTGTGTTGTTCCAATTCGAATTCAATTGAGAAGCTTTCACCAATATTTAACGTCAATACTGTGAGCAATGACAACTATTGCGATTTAGTGTCACAGGCGTCTGCATATCTATCTAAAATTAACGACCTTGTTAATGAATGATGAATGGGGGGCAATGGGTGCAATTGCCCCCCCCTGAACCGGACCAAATACGTCAATAACCAAGCTTGAACTATAGTTGGTGCCAGTTAACATCGGAATAGAGGTCATTAACACCTACCTACCAAGTTTTTGATCACAAAGCGATAACGACACTTACTAGTTACCTAAATCGACCAATAAGCGATACTTTGCTACATCGCTAGAGTATCATAATACCAGTCGGCTAGACATACAGGGGTTGAGAATCTTGTGTTGTTCCAATTCGAATTTATTATTATTTTTTGCTAGAAAACTAATTTTATGCTTATAAATTTACGTGTGACGTAAACGCCCCCGCACCGTAACCATAATGTGCTGCACACCTGACGCGATGACCTCGTAAAACGAAAACGGCATAAGATCAGAATTTTCGTGGTTTCTGGAAGGGCACCAAAAAAGAAAACCTACGCCCTGGTCTCCCTGTGAGCATTGATGGTGTGAATAACCCAAAGGAGATTGCAAATCTTTTTAAGAATCACTTCTCAGTGAAGTCTCCGTTGGGTACAGCAACGTAGTTGCTCAATGCTGACGTAAACAGTCATGAGGTGGGGACTACCTTCCGGGCTAAGGATGTTACTAAAGCCATTAGGTTGATCTCGAGAGGTAAGTCCCCGGGTCATGATGGGCTCAGCATTGAGCACCTACAATACGCCGGGCCACATATTGCCAGGGTCTTGGCTATGTTTTACTCGCTGTGTGTGAGCCATTCCTACCTGCCAGACGACTTTATGAAAACAATGGTAGTGCCTGTAGTGAAGAATAAAACTGGTGACCTCACCGATAAGAGTAACTACAGGCCTATTTCTCTTGCTACTGTGACTGCTAAGGTGTTTGACAGTTAAATAGATCGGTAACACTGCACGATAACCAGTTCGGGTTTCGTCCCCGGCTGTCCACTGAAAGTGCATACTGTGCCTTAAGCATACCGTCAGATACTACACGGATCGTAAGACTCCCGTGTATGCGTGCTTCCTCGATTTGTCCAAGGCTGCGGTCCAGCGCTTCGGTCTGCGGCTTGGGAAAGCTGTTGCGGATATGTGACTAATATGCTCGTGGTCACGGTTTGATGTATAATGTAAATAAGAGCCAGTGTATGATTTTTGAGACCGCCAGTGCAAAATGTCTGGGAAGCATACCTCCGGTTAGGCTCAATGGGGTTCCTCTGGAAAGGGTTGACCAGTTTACATACTTGGGGCATGTTTTGACTGTCGACCTCAAGGATCACGCAGACATGGAACGGGAGCGGAGGGCGTTGTCTGTTAGAGCTAACATGATCGCCTGCAGATTTGCGCGGTGCTCTAGAAATGTTAAGGCTACGCTGTTTAGGGCGTACTGCACATCGCTGTACTCATGCAGTCTGTGGGCTCACTACTCTAATAGAAGTTACAGCGCCATCCGCGTCCAGTACAATAATGCTGCAACGCCTCGGGTATGTTTGCTGAGGCGCGTACCGATTGCTTTCACGCGACCATGCGTAAGAGCGCCGTGTCCTTTGTGCGTAGGGTACGGGATAGCCCCAACATCGTGCTGGCGATGATTGCAGGAAGACTGGATTGTCCCTTCATCCGGCATTGTTCCAGCAGACATGTTGCTGTACCAGTGTCGGAGAGAAGGTAATAATTTTATTATTTTTCAATTATGTATTTATTTTGACTTCATTTCATTTCATTTTATTTTACATTTTACGATTTATTTTTGATTTTATTTAATTTATTGTGATTGTAATTGGTTGACATAAATTTTGGATTTAATTTGATTTAATTTGTTACGTTTTGATTCAATTTAATTTAATTTTAGTTGATTGAGTCTGATTTTATTTTATTTTATTGTAATGATGTTTTTATCTTTTATTAATTTTTATTTGGCAATGGGTGATAATTACCTGAAATAAATGAATTTTATTTATTTATAGGCGGCAGGGGCACCGGGCCGTAGGCCGACGAAGGAGGTCGGCGGAGGCCCGGCACTTCGGGGACACAAGTCAAAGAGTGTTTACTTAATATGCGAGCGAAACGAGAGCGCGTCACGGAGTCGTAGCAGCTTCTAAATCGCTATTCTCAAAACTTCAACCATGAATATCTCTATAACCATGGGGCATCAATAATAAAATAGTCCAAGTAAAACAAGTGAAATCGAGTTCACAATTCGTAAACATTTATTTATTTATAAAAACTTTATGCACAAGTAACAAAAAACTGTACAAAGGCGGACTTAATGCCTTGGGCATTTTCTACCAGTCTACCTTAGCCTTATTTAGTGTCCACCAAAGATAAAATATTTATGAAACGGCAAGTCGCCCAGACTTGCCGTTTCATGTATGTTGTCGAAGTAGTTAGTTGTTTACATTGCCAAAAGTTCGGTCACGTTAAGAAACACTGCGTTAATAAATCACCTACATGAAACAATTAACTGCCCGCACAAGGATATTTAAATTATATACGGACTTGCGTGGCGTGTAAACGTTTCAAAAAACCGTTTGACCATCGTTGCGGGTCTCCAGAGTATACGACCAACAATGTTTTGATTGCATTACATTGAGTTTTACCGTAAGACGTGTTTATTCACCCCAAAAATAAAATTCGTTTCCCAGCAATAGGTAATTTTTGCGCAGAGTTTCTTGTACAGTCGTGGTCTTTTCCGCCTGACCAGTTAACATTTTTTTCGCTTAAATCATGCGGAGGCGCCGAGCCACGACCCCTTAAAGTTTAGGCCTATTAGGAAAGCGTCAACTTTGGCGCGCAAAATAACAATAACTCTCGTTTGGCGTGCGTCGTCAGTGCGCTCGGCCGATCGGTATCTTTTCATTCATTAGTTCTATACAAAGTCAACCGGGCGGGGCTAGCTAGAGAGCGTTGGTAGCGTTGCGTGGTGATCAGGCGGAAGTGTCCTCGATAGTACATATTATTGTACAGAATACTTGGTTGATAGCTTCGTGAAGGGTCTGTTTACACCCTGTATAGTATTTTACTAAATAAAAAAGTATTTTTTCTATTTGGCGCTGTCATTGGTATACCTATAAGCCCCTTTCGATTCGAACAAGGTTTTTTAACATATTGTATAATGTAATATATCTATCAATGAAATAACGAATCTCACTCAGAAAGCTGCCACGCTTAAACGACATTGGGCAGAACACGTGTTCCGGATGACAGTCTATCGATAGGTATAGGTGTATCAGGACACTTGCGCGAACCGATTTGCGCGAAAAGATATTTGCGCGTGTTAGAATATTATTATTGTTGTTATAATTATGTTGATTCAAACATACACATTTATTATTTCAAGTTATTTTTTCAATAAATATACGTATTACTAACGTACACTGCCGATTTGTATAAATTTAATTCGATATTTAAAGTTTACTCAAAAACCGTCATTCTATGAATTTATTTATTTTGTAAACATACACAATTATTGTGTATAAGTAAATTAGTAATTTTTAGAAAAGTCATGTATTTTTAAGCTAAAATAGGATTAATGATAAATCGGAGTTGTTATATTCGGAATTTTGAACTATTCGGAATAAATTTTTAAACACATAAACCCAATGATAGTTATTAAAGCTTTCCGGCAAAAAAAAATCAAACTAACCGAAGATCTATGGGGAATGTCTATCAAAGTTTGTACATCCATACTTGAGACTATAGCCCCATACTTGGCTTTAATTTTTAATTTGTGTGTAAGGAGCTTTCCCTGATCTAATGAAATACAGTAAAGTCATACCTCTTTTCAAATCCGGGGACAGTAAAGATACTAATAATTATAGACCTGTATCCGTGTTGCCAGTTTTTAGCAAGGTGTTTGAAAAAGTAATGCTTAATCAAATGCTCAATCAAGTATGGTTTCACCAAGGGACGTTGTACCACTGACGCCAGTTTAACCTTATTAAAGCACATATTTACTGCGTGGGATGAGTCTCAAGACGCCATAGGAATATTTTGTGACCTTTCCAAAGCATTTGATTGCGTAAATCACGACACATTACTTTTGAAACTTGAGCATTACGGACTAGGTCAACTTGCACTTCGTTTGGTAAAATCATACTAGTTTGGTAATAAATGGTGTTAATTCAAAGGGTTTAAAAGTAAAAATGGGGGTTCCGCAAGGCTCAATATTGGGTCCTTTCCTCTTTCTCGTGTATATAAATGATCTACCCTATTTATTGAAAAACCAACCTCAAAATATGGTGTTGTTTGCTGATGACACTTCCCTAATTTTTAAGATAAATAGACGGGCCCAAAATCTAGATGACGTGAATAATGCCCTACTTCAGGTCCATAATTGGTTCACAGCAAACAATTTGGTATTAAATGAAAAAAAAACTAAATGCATAAGATTTGCTTTACCCAATGTTAAGAGTAGTGATTGTGAAATAATATTGAATAAAGAAAAACTTGAATTCGTAGATAAAACGGTTTTCCTGGGGATTACACTTGATTCAAGGCTACAATGGGGTTCACATTTAACATCCCTTGCGGGGCGGCTAAGTTCAGCAGCATACGCTATTAGAAAAATCCGTCAATTTCCTGATGTAGATACCGCTAGACTGGTCTATTTTAGTTACTTTCATAGTATAATGTCTTATGGCATTTTGCTATGGGGACGGGCTGCAGATATTGAGTCTATATTTATTCTGCAAAAAAGAGCCATCAGAGCCATATACAATCTTCGTAGGCGCGATTCTCTAAGGGAACTGTTTAAAGATATTGGCATCATGACGGTACATTGTCAGTACATCTACGAAAACATAATGTACGTCAGAAAAATCTGCATCTTTTTGGTAAAAGAGGTGACAGACATAATTACAGTACTAGAAATAGGGACCAACTAGTTCAGCCAGGCTTCAGACTCGCTAAAGTAGACTCATCTTTCATGGGGTACTGTTTGAGATACTATAATAAAATTCCACAAAGTATCCTTGAACTGAATGAGACGAAATTTAAAACATGCATCAAACGCACACTAAGTAGGCAAGCTTATTACAACTTGGGCGATTATATCGCTGACTAGCTGTTGCCCGCGGCTTCGCCCGCGTGAAGTTCGGTATGATAATCTCGAAATCGACACCCATATTGATTTTTAGACATTTCGACCCCATCGTACCCCAACAGGGGATGATGGTATTTCAGGTCCACCACATTAAATCTTAAAATCGCTGTTTTTGTAATATACCCGACCCGATACACCATAAAAACAATACCAAACCCATTTCCCCCTTTAGGGGTTGAATTCTGAAAAAACCTGAAACCCATTTCTACCCATTTATCGATAGGAGTACTCCTGTGAAGTTTCGAATAAAACAGTCTAACTAATCTTGTTTCTCCATACAAACTTTCGACTCCCGTTTCACCCCCTTAGGGAGTAAATTTTTGAAAAATCCTTTATTAGTGCACCGTAAGACATCATAAGAACCTACGCGTGCTAAATTTTAAATCTCTAGATCGAGTGGTTTGGGCTGTGAGTTGATTTTCAGACTTTGTCACCCCATTTCTCCATATTAGGAGTTGAATTCTGAAAAAAAACCTGAAACACAAATGTTTACTAATTTATCGATAGGAGCACTCCTGTTAATTTTTGCTGATTAATGCTCTCTTAATGCTAAATAAGAAATTTTTTTCATTGTATTCAAAAAATTTCCGGGGTTTTCGGGGTAATGTAATGTGTACGTTTTTACATGTTTTTTTTTTACTTACATTTTTGGACATTATTGTTTCGAATAAAATAGTCTAACTAATGTTATTTCCCCATGTAAATTTTGGACCCCCGTTTCAGTCCCTTAGGGGGTGAATTTTAAAAATCATTTCTTAGTGCACCCCTAAACCTTATAAGGAACCTATGTGACAAATTAGGAATCTTTAGACTCAGTGGTTTGGGCTGTGCATTGATTTTTATACTTTGTCACCCCATTTCCCTCTCTTGGGGGTTTAATTCTGAAAAAACCCCAAAACACAAATGTTAACTCAATTATCGATAGGAGTACTCCTGTTAAGTTTAGAATAAAACAGCTAAACTAATCTTGTTTCCCCATAAAAACTTTGGAGCCCTTTTTCACCCCTTGGGGAGTGAATTTTGAAAAATCCTTTCTTAGTGCACTCCTTAACCACATAAGGAACCTACTTGCCAAATTTGGAATCTGTAGACCCAGTGGTTTGGGCTGTGCGTTGATATGTCAGTCAGTTTCTTCTTTCATATATTTTTACCCGACTGCGCCAGAAGGAGGGTTATTGTATAGATTTTATCTAAAATAGAAGTAGCCTAAGTTACTCCTTATTTCATCAGCTATCTGCCAGTGAAAGTCCCGTCAAAATCCCGCCGTTCCAGAGATTAGCCGTAACAAAACAGACAATAGACAAAAATTAAAAAAAAAAAATATTTTGGTAAAAATACCCTATATACCTTACCCTTATATGCATGTAGTAAAATGCGGTTGTTTTAATATTACAAACAGACACTTCAATTTTATTTATTTGTACAGATAAAGCCCCCTTCTCATCTTTCACCCCCTTAGGGGTTGAAATTTTTAAAAACATCGTTGCGTTAGCTTCCAACCATAGGCCTAGATAATAAATTTAGTAAGTTTTACTTTGATAATTAAGGCTTTTCCATTGACAACTTCATTCTCCTTTTTAACCCTTCGGGGGTAGTATTATGAAATACGCTGAGACACGTATCAATTAATTTTTAATCATCAGCCTAAACACAAAATTTGAAGATTCTAACTTTAAAACTGACGATTTTCCATAAACAACTTTATCCCCCTTTTATCGCTTCGGGGGTGGAATGGTGAAAAAAGCTGAGACACGTATCAATTAATTTTTAATCATCAGCCTAAATACAAAATTTGAAGATCCTAACTTTAAAACTGACGATTTTCCATATACTACTTCATCCCCCTTTTTAACCCTTTGGGGTGAAATTATCAAAAATGCTGAAACACGTATAAATTAATTTTTAATCGTCAGCCTAAAAACAAAATTTGAAGATCTTAACTTTAAAACTGACGGACTTTCATACATTACAGCTTCATCCCCTTTTTAACCTTTTGGGGGTAGAATTATGAAAAACGCTGAGACACATATCAATTAATTTTTAATCATCAGCCTAAACACAAAATTTGAAGATCCTAACTTTAAAACTGATGATTTTCCATAACAACTTCATCCCCCTTTTTAACCCTTTTGGGGTGAAATTATCAAAAACGCTGAGAAAGGTATAAATTAATTATTAATCGTCAGCCTAAAAACAAAATTTGAAGATCTTAACTTTAATACTGACGGACTTTCATACATTACAGCTTCATCCCCTTTTTAACCCTTGGGGGTAGAATTATGAAAAACGCTGAGACACGTATAAATTAATTTTTAATTGTCAGCCTAAACACAATATTTGAAGATCCTAACTTTAAATCTGACGGACTTTCATACAAACTTCCATCCCCTATTTAACTCCCTTAGGGGTTGAATTTCTAAAATTCCTTCCTTATTCCTTGTCTACATTATAAAGGGAACCTTTGTGCAAAATTTCAGCTTTCTAGGTCCAAGGGTTTGGGCTGGGCGTTGATGAGTCAGTCAGTCAGTCAGTCATTCAGGCCTTTTGTTTTTATTTATATAGATAGATAAGAATGCGTGGCTCAATGCTGGTCCTGCTCCACATGGACAGGGGCGCATAAATAGATAGCATTACATATAATTGTTGGAGCTGCTGAAGATTGTACAACTATATTTGCATTGTATAGATTTAATCTCTAGTATTATATAATCGCATAGCCCATATTGTGTGAGTACTATGTAAAGCTATCATTCACTGGAATCCTACGTCTTTTCTTGACTTGAATGTGCCCTGGCAGTTGAGAGTATGTCATGCTCACTCTAATGTCTCGCTGATGGTGGCGCGTGTGTCCGACCATTTGGTTCCCTACAAAATGGTTGAGTTAAATGGTGCTGATCCATGCGTCATGTTCGTGAACGGGCGCTGTCAGTTGTGACTGGTCATCTCTTATTTGCCGTGGCTTATTTTAATGTTCAATTTTGAATTGTTAATTTTGTTTTTACTATGGACACTTTTAACGTACACATCTTGCTACATTGTTCTCACATAATATACCATCTCAACACGAATGATGTAACCAAGATTTTGTAACAATTTTTTGATTTAAAAGAGTGTCCATGGAGTTTCTTGCCCGTTCTTCTCCATAGAGATCTACGCTAGGGAATGGGCAACTACAGTACTTTCACAGTTTTTATGTCTTGTGACTGGGACTGTAGCTACATTTAATTTTCATCTTTGTTTCGACAGTTCAAAAGTGCCTGCAACTGGCCTACTTGAAATAAATGATTTGATTTTGATTTTGATTTTGAATATGAAAATCGGTATTTTGTAATTCGGATTTGTGACTTTCGGACTTTTTCGTACTTATGTAGTGTACTCCCTCGAACACCGAGCAAATCTGCGGGCTATCATATTCGCACGAATAGACAGCGCCCTACGTTCCCTTTCAATACTGCATCGTCTTCTAGATCAGAGGTTAATAAATGTCCAAGATATTTAAAAGACTACTACTACTACTCTAATAAGTATTCGTTCAGGTTAATTGTCGGAATAATCTGGACACTTACTTTTGGCCCGAAAGACCATGCACTCGCTCTTTTTCGTATTATACAACACACCATGTTCTTCAGCATACTTTACACAGATGCCAATCAGCCTTGACACACCACAGTCATAGTGTTTAGGCACACACCTGCAGAATCGCAACCGACATGCGTGCTGCTGAGCAGAGGCTCTTAAACCTGTATGTTAATGCACTGATAGAGAGCTATCAGTGCATTAACATACAGGTTGAAGAGCTTTGGTGAGGTGAACCCCCCTTGACTCACGCTGCACTCCAACCAGTATGGGGTCGAGTAAGCCCCCGACCATCGAACAACATTGACCTGATTGTTGTACCAGTATTGGAAGACAGATGATTTTGTCTGGTACTAAGACTTGTTGCAGCTTTTGCCACAGCAAATCATAGTAAACCAAGTCAAATGCCTTCGATAAGTCGAGGAAGCAAGCAAAGACAGGTGTACTTGGACCGCCCCGCACCGTGCGCGCGTCAACAAGTATTCTTATAAGCTCGCATAATTTAAATCGCTTATTAGTGTCCAAAGTGAATAATTAACTCCAAAAAGTATATCTATGTGTAGCTTAGTGTACAAGCTTTATAGTGCATAAACCAGTTTTTAAATCCACCTAACGGTTAAAAAGTTATTACAGTATTAACTAATTGGTAACCGCTGCAAATTACAAATTAGTCAGCTGTTGTCTAGTGAGCGGCGTGCCGGGGTCAACGACCGGCCCTCGTTCGTCATTCGTTCGTTTAACTTCGGACTACTTCGGAGACTCGAGGACGCACGTTCGGCTCGATCGGCAACACTCGGGCGCATTCGGACAGCGCTTGGGCTACGATCAAAGATAGTGACAACAACACTGTCGTTGCTCCTTCGTACCGCAATCAAGTTAGTAACAAACCCACTGACAGTTAACTGCGTAAATGATGCCACTCAGGCGAACACCGCCCGCTTCACCTTGTCCCTCGGAGTTGATGCAAACAAGCGACGAAACCAGTCAACAAGCTGCTGTAACCGCGACTGACGTAGCAAATAAATCACCATTACACCACTGTGACTCTGCACCTGATCTTCAGTCACTCACGGCTAACATCATAGAGCGTAAGAAAAGAAAGCTCATGAATAGCGATATTAACATTTCGGCTACAATAAAGGAGTTTTTCTCTCAATTCTCTAAAGAACAAGATAAGCGTTTTCAAGAACTACAAACCACAATTAGTAAACTAAATGAACAGAACGATGAATTACGAAAAAGTGTTAATTTAATGTCTGATAAGTACGACGAATTTCTTTTGCGTATTACCCGCTTAGAGACGGAGAAACAGGACGATAAGAAAACTATTAGACAGCTAGAAGATAAACTCGAATTATTAGAACGAAAATCGCGCGTGTCTGGTATTGAGATACGAAATATTCCTAAAGAAAGTGGCGAAACTAAGGATAGTCTATGTAGCGTGTTGTTGAACCTGGGGAAAACCATTGATGTTGAAATTAACCATTCCAGTATCAGGGATATTTACCGCTTGAACACCAAGGACGGGTCTAATCCGGTGATTGTTGATTTTACCACAGTACTAACCAAAGAAAAAGTTATAAAAGGGATAAAGAGCTTTAACAAATCCAAAATGAAAAAGGATAAACTCAACACAACCCACCTCAACCCGCAAAATCATCCAAAACCATTATATGTGTCGGAAACCTTAACACAAAAAACACACAGATTGTTCTTCCTCGCCCGATCATTCCAAAAAACTCATGGTTACGAATTCTCCTGGACCTCCAACGGAATAGTATATCTAAAGGAAACTGCTGGCTCTCCTCAAATCCGCATAACCACTGAGCTGGATATAGAGAAGCTAAGAATCACGCAATGACTACCTATAGTTAAGATAAACCATAGTTTACTTATGTCTACTAAATTCTTAATGCATGCCTCACAAGTTTCTGCAAATGTGTTTTCTCATTATTTTATTCTCTTAAATTGTAATAACTTCATAAAAAAGCACGTTGTTAAATATAAGTTTTTTATAATATCACACTATCACATAATCACAAAATACAATTATAGCAAATCAAACCATTACATAACCAAAACCATTACACACAATCCACTAGGTAAAAATAGACACTATATCAAGCCAATAACTTTATTCACTAATAAATCACACAAAACAAACATACTTAACAATGTATATAATATAACTTTCTTCCCACACACTATTAATTACACAATGAGATACTTTAAATACAATAAAAACTCACGTTATTTGTTAAAACAAATAGGTAAATCAACACTGCCGTATTCGTCTGAAATAACTTTCTCGCACAGCTACGACTTTGCTCTTTTATTTAAACCAGGAGCTGAAACGGGCGATCTTATTCCGTATCCATGTACGACTAACTTAAGACCAATATTTATTGCAATTAGATCCATATTCGTTAATTATATTGAACACCATATTAACATTCGGTAATTTCAAGGACTTAACGGAAAATATCGATAAAGTAACAGTATCTGAATCTTTGTATGCCGACATTGAAGACTGTCAAAAAATAATTTTACCCTCTTCAGAAAGTCTTGTAGTTTTCACCCAAAATATACGCAGTATAAACTGCAATATGAATGGTTTGGAATTACTGCTAATTAGATTAAATCTACATTGTGATGTTCTAGTCCTCACAGAAAGCTGGCTGTCATGCACTACTTCAATACCTATTTTACCAGGATATAGATCGTCTGCGACAAAAAACAACGTGAAACAAAATGATGGTGTTGTCATACTTTATAAGGAACACCTTCGTTTTAAAATTGTGGAACCAGAATTCAGTGAAGGTAACTGTCTCATTGCTACGATTAAAAACCAAATCGCAATTGTTGCAATATATCGATCACCATCTTATTCAAACTTGGACTCATTTCTTAAATCCTTAAATGACGTTTTAATGAACTACTCTTCCTTTAACAATATAATAGTTATAGGGGACATAAACATTGCAATAAACATAGACAAAATTGACCTTCAAGGTGAACGTTACCTAAATCTGGCTGCTAGTCACGGCCTTTTACCCTCACATACATTAATTACACGGCCAGATAGTAAAACATGTATTGACCATATACTTCTTAAAACAAAAAGTACCTGCAGCACCATAGTACCATTAGCAACTTTGACTGACCATTATCCGGTCTTACTACACATGAATTTTAAGAAAGCTCAACAATTCGCGAAAACAACTATTAAAAAAATTGACGAAGATGGCCTAAAAGAGGAAATTTCAAAAATTGACTTCACTATAGTTTATGAATCTCATGATCCTAACATTTCTCTGGGGTATATTACTCACTGTCTTCAGGTTGCAATTAAAAACAACACCAAAGTCATTACTTTATCGCGTCGAAAGAGGATTATAAAACCCTGGATTACACAAGGTTTGCTGCGCTGTATGAGGAATAGGGATAAATTACATAAAAAATTTAAACTCTCGCCAGATAACGAAATTTTAAAATTAACGTACACCCGCTATAGAAACCACTGCAACACTATACTGAAAAAAGTAAAAAGAGCTTATGAAAAAAACCTTGTCAAATCAGTCCAAAATGATAATAAAAAGCTGTGGAAAGTGATAAAAGACGTCACAAACACAAACAAAAACACTAGCTGTCCAAATGAACTCCTATCTCTAGCTGATGACCCCGAACAGTCTCTGAACAAAGTGAATAGCTACTTTGTTGATGTGGGTAGATCTCTGGCAGACAAGATCAGGCGAAATATATCAAATACAATACACATTAATGTAGATACCAACTCGCACGTGCCTCATCAACCTAATTCTTTTGTATTGGAGGATACGGATGAATGTGAAGTGGACCGTCTCATTATTAATTTAAAAACGGATAGCTCAACTGGTTTCGATGGGATTAGCAGTAAATTTTTAAAAAAATACAAAAACATCTTAGTTACTCCACTCACCTTTATTTTTAACTCCTGTCTCCAAAATGGGATATTCCCTGAAACCTTAAAAAAGTCTGAGGTTTGCCCAATACACAAGGGTGGAGACAGAGATTGTATCACCAACTATAGGCCCATATCCATACTTCCGGCTATGTCAAAGATCCTTGAGAGAATAATTAATGTAAGACTAACAAAGTATCTTGAAAGTAAAAACTTACTATCACCGAATCAATACGGTTTCCGTAACGGGAAATCTACTGAACAAGCTGTAAACAAGCTCACAAGTTACATCAGTGATAAATTGGATGGAAAAAAGAAATGCCTGACCATCTTCTTAGATTTAGCAAAGGCTTTTGATACAATCTCTGTTTCGGTACTCTTGGCTAAACTGGAAAGACTGGGCATCAGAGGTATGCAGTTGAAACTGTTTGAAAGTTACCTGACAGATCGCCATCAGTGTGTTCGTGTGGGTAACCTTACTAGCACTGACCTCCAAGTTACACATGGAGTTCCTCAGGGCAGCATCTTAGGACCAACCTTATTTCTTGTTTATATCAACGACCTCACTAACCTAAAACTTACCCAGGGCGAAATCGTTTCCTTTGCTGATGATACTGCTCTCCTTTTCTCAGCCGATAACTGGAAAGAAGTTTTTGATGCTGCCCAATCTGGTTTTAACACTGTCAGGAAGTGGTTAAATGACAATGTCTTAACATTGAATACTGATAAAACCAAATATATTTGTTTTAGTATTCGACCAGACTTGGACATTAATCACACCTATGCCATTATTCCACATGAATGTACACCTCATGGAAACTGCTCTTGTTCTAAAATAGAAAGGGTTGAATCAATCAAATATTTAGGCGTTACTATAGATAGAAACTTGAACTTTAAAGAACATATAAAAATTTTAACGGGACGGGTTCGAAGACTTATATATATTTTTAAAAATATACGACACATCGCCGATCCTCCAATCTTGAAACGAATATACTTTGCCCTCTGCCAGTCACTCATAACATATTGTATATCTGTGTGGGGAGGTGCTCCAAAGACGACGCTCAAATCTATTGAGGTTGCCCAGCGTGCAATACTGAAGGTAAGCACCTTCAAGCCTATACTTTTCTCTACTGCCTCACTCTATCAATTATGTGGAGTACTAACCGTGAGACAATTATTCTTATTAAAAATAATTTTAATGCAACACTCACAAATAATTTATGACCCACAGATGTTGAATAAACGCAGAAATTACACAGTTTTTAGCAATAGATCATCTAACACCAAATTTGTAACAAAATTCATAAATTCTCTAGGCCCCTTTATCTATAACAAAATTAATAAACTCATTAACATATACCCACTAAATTCAGATTCTTGCAGGAGAAAGGTATTGGAATACCTACAAGGTCTCACTTACGACGAGACCGAGCAGCTTCTAACGGTATTAAGATAGACAGCTATTACATATTTACATACAATATTATTTATATTCATAAAACCGTATCTCTGTCACTAACATGTCCACTCATACACTGCCACATATCACACTCACACCCAACTAAATACCACACCCTCTCACACTCACTCATTCATATAGCACAACACACAAAGAGAGGATCATACCACTATTATAATAAGCCTCAATAGAGCTTCAATAAGAGTACGTAATATTCAAAGGTGTTGTCAAATGCAAGCTTATAAGAATCATTATGATATGTAACTCGAGGGGTTTGGCGCTGTAAGCCGAAATACAGGTTCTTCCTAGTTCGGCTACAGATGCTAAAACTTTTGTGTACAATTACAGCTGTTCAAAGCATTTTATTTGTAATTTATAATACGTACTTTTTGTGAAAGAAATAAATTATTATTATTATTATATTATTATACTTATATCAGTGTAGTACTTGACAGTCTGCTGTAAACACAATATAGCTGTTTCTGTAGAGTGACCAGCTTTAAAACCAAACTAGTTACCATGTTGTTTATCCAGCTGAGTGTTAGGCAAACTGTCAAGCTCTTTCGAAATACAGTAGCCAATGAAATTGGATTATAGTTGTTCTTATCGCTGATATCACCGGTTTTATTCTTAATTATTGGCACCACCACAGTTTTCATCATCCACTCAGACATATAAAATAAAATAAAATAATTAATAATAATAATTTATTTCGGACAAGCAACAGCCATAGGAGGTTAGTAAAAATAACTTATAAACTATGTTAGTTACAGCTTATTATTTATTTTGACACAAGCTTATTGTTCGTAATGCATCTACGAACAATAGCCCTAAATATAGGCGAGTCGTATCTCCCTGCTATAGTCTTCAGAATAGAGTTGGAGCTGGCCCGTGCTCTGCAGAGTAACGACGCAGACTTCTTCCTAATTATCGCATGAAAGTCGTCGACGTGTGCCTGCGCGAACATACCAGATGCACTACAGAAACGGGACAGCCCCATCAACATCCTGAATCCATTATTATATATCATTATCATATACAAATGCCCTATACACAAGGAGTAGAACATCGCTAGGACTCTGTGCAGTTGATGACCAGCATGCTTAAGGTGTTCAATACTTAAATCATCGTGGCCTGGAGACTTGCCCCTCGACATACACCATAATGACATGTCTTACCTCCTTTGCCGTAAACTCTGACGGTCCCAATGGTGATGAAACAGCTCGGCCTACTATTGAGTTTATCGGTGGATTTCCAAAAACAGCGGTAGTTGCCCTAAGAATGATGCGTCACCAACAAGTCCAGTTTAATTTGGTCATTGTCCTGGCACCATCGCACGCGCGACTTAAAAATTTTACGAATTGTTTGCATTTCACTCCAAACCCGACCCTCGCGCGGCCTTCCATAAGACACCCACTACTCAAACCTTATCCCGGCCTGCCTGTGAACATCACTCACGTGCTTATTCCACCCCATCACTGGGTTCCTATTTCTCACAAGATTTATTCAGCGACTTTCAGAAGCTGCTTGGCATAGAATATTAACAATGTCATTAGACATTCATCAATAATAATTCGTAGCCTTTCTATTGGACATTCAATCTATTTTAAATTATCATAACAAAATTTAGTATAAATGTCAATGTGCTTAGGTTTTCTAACACGCCATTTTATTTTATGACTTGAAAGAATTTTTTTATTTTTTTTTATTGTCTAATTTTGGTTTGATTTGAAACGAAAATAAAGTCAAAATGAAAATTCAAGAAGGCACCGAGTAAAATCTTGGATTTTCGTTTTGACAAACACTGAAAAAAATAATTCAAATTAAGAATAAAAAAAACTGCGATTCTAACTATTTCCTTTAACTCAGCCCACCCTTCAACTAATAACAGGCGTGATGATTATTCTGTATAGTCTACAGAGTAAACAAGCTGGCAAGTGTCCATGCGCGCAAATGTCTTTCGCTCAAATGCCCTAGATCCGAGCCAGTGGCTTACTTTGGCGCAAAGGATATCGCGACTCAAGCGGTGTTGGCGGGATAGATAGGACTCTTTTGATAGAGGCCCAGCAGTGGCACAATACGGGCTACAAATAATAATAGTAATAAACATACATACGTATAGGATGAGGCCCCTGACGGACACCAGGGCGTTGGGGCCAGTCGCCGACATGAAGCGTTGGCTGTGGCGTCATCTGCCTAAACGAATAAACATCGTTAGTGCCATTATTATACTGTTACGTCAGCTGTTAAGATAACGTTCGAGTCTAGAATGGTCAGTCAGTCTCATTTGGGCGATACAACGAAGCAAGCCAGTCGGGTCGATCTTCAGGTTAACCCGCGCTTGCCTAGGTTATTATTCATACTGCACAGCAGACAGTCTCCAAGTTACAGGAGCTGGGGTTGGAAGTTCTCTGTCATCCACCGTACTCACCAGACCTTGTCCCTACAGACTTCTACTTTTTCCAGAATTTGGATAACTTCTTGGCGGGGAAAAAAATCAATAACCGAGAGGCAGTTCAAAATGTGTGTTCCTCTGTGGCCGGACCACAGTTTAGTACTCAGATGCTATAGTTCGAAATAATACCTACCTAAAGTCTACTTTCATCGGAATATATATATATTTTTAGTACCTCAAGAGATATCTTTTTAATTAACAATTTATGTGGTCCGGCCGCCAGGCAGTGCTCTCTGGCCGCACCACCTGAAATTAAATAGAGTATAGTGAACTATTAATAAATCATTATCCCGAAAAAAACTACCTAAAGAGCATGCGACAAATATGGTCCAATAAACCCCTTTGGAGTTATTGGTCGTTGGGTGTGGTCCGGCTGGAAGGTATACTCTGCAGCAAGTCAGTTTTGCAATATTTAAAATTAACTATCCATAAATCAATTTATATAATAGTACCTTTTCTCTACTCTTCGTTGATACTTTTTTCTCTCAAGAAACTACGTAAGTAACCTAAGTATGTGGCGCGGCTAGGGAGCATTACTTTCAGCAAATATAACGAAATATGCTTTATTTCTTTATGCCAACGAAAACTGCATAATAAGTACTTTATAAAAAAAAAAGTATCTATAAACTTTTATTTTTATTACAAACAATGATTTTGAAAACGGTGCACTTTTTGGTTTTTGTTTACCTATCTACCTAAGAATAGGTAGTTAATTTGACGGTGTGCGTTTCGACCGCGCGGCCACGGCTTTTTTTTTTTAAACTATGCCAAGATTATGTAAAAATTTGTAAAAGTTCAAAAGATTCCCAAAACCATAAATTTTTCAAATTTATGGTTAAAAAGTTATAAGAGTTTCATCATCATCATCAGCTTATTAATGTTCCCACTGCTGGGACACAGGCCTCCTCTGAGAGGGAATGGGCTATCGCAGTGCAGTGCGATGCGCGCTCGTACACGGACGTGTTTCCACTGTGCACGGCATGCATTTTATTCGCGTCTTGCGTGGCCATAGCCGCTGCCCGTTACAACTATGAGTTCAAAAAAACTTATAGTAAATGAATCGCTGGCATTCCTAGTCCATGCCATCGACTACATGGACGAGGTGAGCATCCTGCAGATTTTCCGGTCCAATTTCAAGGAAGACGACATAAGCAGCGGAAAACTCTTGCTGTTCCAGTCTCTTGGAAAACTGGACCAGATGCCCTCACGGCGAAGAGATGGAACCGAGAAGAGCCTTCAGGATATCCTCGATATGTTGAAGAAGACTGACCCGGACGACGTGCCAGATTTCGTGGCGAAGGAGCTAAGTAAACTGCCTCCCGTCACTTTCGATCACGTCGACGTTACACGGCTGCTAAAGGACATCACTTCCCTGAAAGCGGAGATGACCAAGATGCAGTCCAGAATGGAGGTTTTAACAAAAACCAATACCGAACTACGTGCGGAAATAGCATTATTGCGCAACGTCGGTTCGGAAATTGGGTCAACTGAGGCCTCGAAGGTGAACACACGTCAAGGGGCGCAAAATGCAACCATCGGCAGTTTTGAATCGGCGAACACAAGTGCGTCATTAGCTGCCGATAACGCTGAGCAAGCGCTGCTCGCCGCCGTCGTTGCCCGCACCACAACACCGGCTGCGGAAACGTCACGCGTAGGTACGTCGACCCCTAAACGTGCTTATGCTGCAATTGTCACCAGCGGTAAAACTGATGCGTCGCAACCTAAGTGACAAACCAGGAAAGAGGAAAAATTTAAAATGGGTGCTTAACCTGCCCTGGCTGTGGTCCGTAGCTCCGTGCCAAGAACGAGCCAAGTGGATGAGGAGGGCTTTATTAAAGTAGAAAGGAGGAAGAAGAAGAAGAAGCCCTCTTCTCGTAACCTGTGCGGTACCGCACCGAGTGGACCCAACATGCCGCTGCGTCCTGCTGTGCCTACGACGCAGCTGTACATTTCACGTCTGCATCACTGCACTACAACTGAGGAAGTGGTGCAGTATTTGAAAGTGAAGACCAACTGGACTCTGAGGGTCAAAAGGTTGGAATCGCGCCACAACATCAACTTTAAGTCATTCGTAGTACGAGTTCTAACCCACCATCTACAGACCTGCATGAAGGAGGACTTTTGGCCGAAGGGTGTCGTATATCGACGTTTCCGAGGACGGTTACGCGACACCACGCAGCGAAACACGACGCCGACAACGTTGCGTGTATAGTTTTAGTCTCATATGTTTAAAATATGTATTAGTATATTATTGTTGTTAAATATTATTTTGTGTATTTTATCTATGGGCGGGCCTAGTTGCCTGATAATAAAATGATTATTATTATTATTATAATCCACCACGCTGGCCCAGTGCGCATTGGTAGATGTTACACGATGTCAAATGATAAGATACAAAAATATAATTAGGTATGTTTATAAGAAACATATGACTCTTCATTTTTATTTAATTTAGGATCCTTGAGAAATAATTTCATATATAATAAGTCATGGTCACCCTATCGAAACATTCAAAACGTTATTACAGGTTTTATATTATCAAAAAAAAATACTTTTTGCCTATTATCGTTAGTTCTACTTAATTAGGTTTTGTTTACAAATAAAATTCCAGCTATTACTTACTTTCTTCGATAAATAATCACGACTTATTTCTAAGCAATACCGTACTACAGCTCCTGAAATATAAACCTAGGATTTTTTGTGTATTTTTACAAGTTTTGACAAATTCAAATCTGTTTTACAAAAAAATTCAGACCTCTGCGATGCTTTTTAAGCGACATATCGGCGATAACGTATTTTTCACCGTTTCAATGGCGCGGCCATTGGGTTTTAAGCCTTACAGCTCTTAAAATATAAACCTAGGTTTTATTTTTTTATTTTTACAATTTTTTTATAAATTCAATCTGTATTTCCCTATATTTCAGGTGGTGCAACGCTTCGTTTTAAAGATCTCCGTGGCCGCGCGGTTCTCCGCGTTTCGATGGCGCGGCCACGTTCAAACCCTTATAACTTTTTAACCATAACTTTGACAAATTTATGGTTTTGAGACTCAACTTTTACAAATTTTTACAAAATTTTGGCAGTTTAAAAAAAAAAAAAAAAACGCCGTGGCCGCGCGGTCAAAACGCACACAATTTGATGAAGTAAGTGAAAATTTTGTTTTAAAATAAACAATAAGTACCTATACGAATAACAAATATACACACATCAAAAGTGTCTAGGGATCAAGCATTTTTATGCGGATTTCTTGAGATTGATATGTGGCTTTGTAATAAATTTATGATTTTATAAATTTATATGGATCCTTTTTGGTGCATTTCATAATTTGAATCAGGAACTCTCAATCAAATTCGAGTAAAAGATGAAAATAAGCTGTCAATATTTTCCCTATAAAAACATACAACGCATTGAAGACATTATTAGTGCTACTGTTTCCCTACTACTGATTAAAACCAACGTTATTATGGAGCGGCGACGTCATTTAAGCAGGGAAGAAATGCTCAGAGCCGTGGGAATGATAGAAGCTGGTTCCCGGCAACGTACTGTAGCTTTAGCTCTGAATACAAGTCAGAGTGTTATCAGTCGACTTTGGACACGTTACCGAAGCACTGGTACCGTGGCTGAGCGCCATGGAGGACGGTATCGCTGCACCACACGGAGACAAGACCGATACATTCAAATCTTAACTCGAAGAGCTCCAACAATAACCGCCATGATGTTAGCCGTGAGGCTTCATCACTCTTCAGGGAACTTAATTAGCGACCAAACAGTCAGAAACCGCTTGCATGAAGTGAACCTTCATTCCCGAAGACCGCTACGGGTACCACCTATAGCAATGCACAATCGTAGGATTCGATATCAATGGGCTCTTGAACACAGAAATTGGGCAGAAGAACAATGGCGTTTCGTGTGCTTTTCTGATGAGTCTCGTTTTGGTATGAGACCGGATACAAGACGTATACGACACTGGAGAACCCCTGGACGCCAACAGCGATTAAAATCCTGCCAGGAAGTCCATCCTTATAGTGGTGGAACCATCATGGTATGGGCGGGTATTTGGATCGGCGGAAGAACTGAGTTGATTTGGATCAGAGGCAACCTCAACGCTCAAATTTATGCTGAGACGATTGTATCAGACGTCATCGTTCCTCTACAAGTGCAAATCGGTCCCTTATTTCAGTTCATGCATGATAATGCACGACCGCACACCGCAAGAGTTGTAAGACAGACTCTCGCCGCAGCTAACATCAATGTCCTGCCCTGGCCTGCTCAGTCGCCAGACTTGAACCCGATTGAGCATGCATGGGATATGCTACAGAGAAGAGCTCTGCCGAATATGGAGGGTATCCAGTCGCAAGAAGACCTTTTTTTGTTGTTGCAACGAACATGGGCGGCCATTCCACAGCGTGATTTGGATGAACTCATTTTCAGTATGCCAAACCGATGTTCTTGTGTTGTTAGTGTTCGCGGTAGAAACACGGATTATTAATTGTTTAAGTTACCCAATAAAATTTTAAAGAAAACTGTGTTTTCAGTCATTTTTTCGAACTTTAATGTTAGTGGTTCAAATGTCAAAAATCCCTTTATTAGGAAAATGGCAAATTTCTTTATTAATGCAAAGGTGACTTGGTTTATCGTTACTGTGACAAACGAAAACACTTTATTTGATGAATCCTTAAAGAAAATTTTAATTAATATCAATCAGGAGAAAAGTTATTGCAAAAATATATGTTGATCCCTAGATACTTTTGATGTGTGTATTTATTGTAATAACGCCTGCACATTCTGCTAACATTGTGTAACGCTTATTCTATTAACTTGTAATGCAAATTGCTTACAAAATATTGGAAGGCGTTTAAAATGTATACTAAGTTCCGCAATTTATAAAACCTATTGTATTAATAACATTTTTTTTTTTGTTTATATGTTATTATAAAAATATTTATATTTGTTTTTTGTATGCTTACTTAATGTTTATTTTAAACTAAAATTTTTACTTACTTCGTCAAATTAACTACCTATTCTTAGGTAGATAGGTAAACAAAAACCAAAAAGTGCACATTTTTCAAAATCATTGTTTGTAATAAAAATAAAAGTTTACAGATGAAGTCCAAGTCTTTTTATAAAGTACTTATTATGCAGTTTTCGTTGGCATAAAGAAATAAAGCATATTTCGTTATATTTGCTTAAAGTAATCCACCCTAGCCGCGCCACATACTTTAAAGATTAATTAATCAAAATGAATAGTTTCTTGAGAGAAAAAAGTATCAACGAAGAGTAGAGAAAAGGTACTTTTATATAAATTGATTTATGGATAGTTAATATTAGATATTGCAAAATTGACTTGCTGCAGAGTATACCTTCCAGCCGGACCACACCCTACGACCAATAACTCCTTAACTAAAGGGGTTTATTGGACCATATTTGTCGTATGCAAGGTACTCTTTAGGTAGTTTTTTCGGGATATTGAATTATTAATAGTTCACTATACTCTATTTAATTTGAGGTGGCGTGGCCAGAGAGCACTGCCTGGCGGCCGGACCACATAAATTGTTAATTAAAAAGATATCTCTTGAGGTACTAAAAATAATTATATATTCCGATGAAAGTAGACTTTAGGTAGGTATCATTTCGAACTATAGCATCTGAGTACTAAACTGTGGTCCGGCCACAGAGGAACACACGTTCAAAATGCCTGAAGAATTTGTAGCCTCCCGTCCAGCAGACTTTTTCAAAAAGGGCATCAATAAGCTACCACTACGTTGGCAAAAATGCATTGATTGCATGGGTAATTACTTTTTGATTAATAAAAATAAAAAAAAATGAGAAAAAAGGGCGTTAACTTATTTCATGGAAAACGGCAATTTCATAGGTAAAGACCTAATATATTTACAGTCAAACAGGTAATGGAAAAATATAAGGAATATAATAATAGCTATATAAGCAACTGTTGTATAAAAGGGGTATTAAAACACGAATGTGGCTTTCTCATGAGTGTTTTAATACCTAATTATGTACAATAATTGCATAAAAGACTATCTACATCCATGATATGAACCCTTCATAAAAGGTTCTAATAATAATAATAAAACCTTTATTTTCAGGCAACTTTGGCCCATAGATAATGTGTGAGACTGCACCAGCAGACTCACGATGTCCGCGATTACGCGGAGCCCTAATCAAAACAATACTTGTCCAATCGACAAGGGGAAAATAATTATTAGGTACACTTACCCATCACGTTGGAGCTGATGTGTGGCGTAGTCCCAGGTCACGTCGTATCCGGGTGGGGTGTAAGTGTAAATGTGTTTTGTGTTGTGCATGTGAAGTTAAGTCAGATTCGACGGTATTCCAAGGGACGCCCACAGCGCGTACCGTCGACTGCCTGGTCAAACCTTCCAAGATCACACACGTGGCACGGCGTCCAAACGACACAAAAGCCGTCTACTTAACCAACAAATTATTCGCGGTCACGACCCAAGATGGCGAAATGTCTTAATTTTCACTCAATTATCAACAAAATATCAAAAACCGATCAAGATTGTATCGGATTAACATCAACTCAAAGTTTTAAACAATAATTGCCCGACAACAGCGTGCATCAAAAAACAAAAACGGAAGCGACCATTTTTCCAACCAAAGATCGCACTGACAACTGAAACGTCATCTGTCAAACGTCAAAAAAACTGCGTTCGGAAACTTCTGGGATGAAACATCTACCCCCCCCGGACGGGCCGTCCCGTCCGCTAATCAACTGGCAGTCTTGACAAGGTTGCGACCGCTCTCTTCATAACCGATCCATCCACCAAAACCTCAGCAAAACGAGGTACCCCGTCGGTGCCAGCCACCAAATTGAGAATGCGCCCCCTGCGCCAATACAGAGGCTTAAGGTTGGCATCCTTAATAAGGACGAGGTCTCCTATATTGGGCGGATGAGTTTTATCAGTCCACTTGATGCGCTGCTGGAGGATGTGCAGATACTCTAAGCTCCAACGCTTCCAAAAGCTCTGAGTGAGCTGTTGCACCAACTGAAACCGCGATAGCCGATTTTGGCTCACATCAACAAAAGGGTACTCAGGCAGAGCGACAAGTGGCTGTCCAATCAAGAAATGGCTCGGGGTTAGAGCCTCCAAATCGTTCGGGTCCGAAGAGAGCGGGCACAATGGACGCGAATTTAGTACCGCTTCAATGCGACAAAATACCGTAGCTAATTCCTCAAAGGTGAGAACGGTGTCTCCCAACAATCTCCGCCAGAGTCCCTTTGCTGCTTTCACCGCGGCCTCAAAAATACCCCCCCAATGGGGGCAGGCTGGCGGGTCAAACAACCAAGTGACCCCTCGACGGGCCAATTTGTTACCAATGTCAACCTGGCTCTCATTAAGAAAGTCATACACTTCTTTCAAATAGTTACTTGTACCCTTGTAGTTGGTACCGCAATCAGACCTGATCAGAGAAGGTAACCCACGGCGAGACGTAAATCTATCCAAAGTTGCCACAAAGGCCTCCGTCGAGAGGGAGGATACCAGCTCCAAGTGCACTGCCTTAGTTAACAGGCAGACAAATACGCACAAATAAGCCTTGACAATTTTACTATTGCGAAGGGTAGACGTCTTTATCGAAAAGGGACCAGCAAAGTCCGTTCCTACGCCTGCAAAGGGCCTCGCCTCATTGACACGATCAGCAGGCAAGTCTCCCATCTGGGGCTGCATCGTTGGGGCCTTAGTCCGATAGCACGGTATGCAACGGAAGACGATGCTACGAATGGTACGACGAGCCGACAAAATCCAAAACTCTCGCTGCAGAATGGCCAACAGCGCATTGCAACCGGCGTGCGAGTTCTTAATGTGACGATCAGTCACCAACAATTTAATCAAATGGCCCGCCTTGGGCAACAAAAGGGGGTGACGGACCCCATAAGGAAGGCTAGAGTGCCTCAACCGTCCTCCAACACGCAAAAGACCCGTTTCATCCAAAAAGGGGTTCAACTTACTAACGGCTCCCGACAACTTAACTCTACCGGACTTCAAGGTCTCGATCTCCTTCTCAAAGTGTACGGCCTGCACAGAGCGAACCCACAGGAGGAGTGACTCCTGTCGCTCTTGAGGAGAGAGAACCGGTGACAGGCGCTTGTCCCCTGGATTCCTAGCATTGTGACCAAAACGCCTGATCCACGAGGTAACGTTCAACAATTTGTCGAACGGAGAGTACTTCGTCCCAACAGCGAGCACCTTAAGCCCGGGCAAAGGATCCGACATCAAAACTGGCGTTCGAGGCCAATCATCCTCGGGGCGAGTCAGCCAATCCGGTCCCCACCAAAGGGGGTGCACAATCAGGTGGGGGGCCATGCACCCACGTGAGGCTACGTCGCCGGGGTTCAAGTCTCCAGGCACGTGCCTCCAAATCAAAGGCGTTTCGGAATTTTGTATCTGTGACACTCGGTTCGCAACAAAGACCTCCAAAGAGTGGACGGACGTCTTCAACCAACACAAAACAATTTGACTGTCCGTCCAGGCGTAAGAATTCCGAATGTTCACAGATCCACCTAAAGTTTGAGCAACGTGATTCAAGAGACGCACAAGAAGCGCCGCCCCTGACAACTCTAGCTTAGGGATGGTCAATGCCGTCCGGAGGGGGGCCACCTTGCTCTTGGCCACGATCAGTGACAACTTCACCTGGCCTGTTGCGCTGACGGTGCGCAGATAAACAACAGCTGCATAACCGTGCGACGATGCGTCACAAAACCCATGAAGGGTAGCAGTATAGTTCCCAGGGGGGAGGATAGCGCGTGGTAACGCGACCTCGTTGACCGCAGGAAGTGCGGATACAAATTGGAGCCAATCTTCCAAAAGGGTTTCCCGAAGTGGCTCATCCCAACCAAGTTCCGCGGTCCAAAGGCGCTGGAGAAAACATTTCGCCCAAAACAATACCGGGCATATCCAACCATTCGGGTCAAAGGTTCTCGCGACAGTAGACAATACCAGTCGTTTAGTCCAAGTGTGTGGTGACTCCAAATCGACATCATACGTAAAGTCTTGGACTGTCTTGGACTGGTCGGTACTGAACGCCGAGAACGGCCAACATAGCAGGGTTGTCAGCATTTTCAAACAAATGAGGATCCTGCTTATGATCCTCTTCCACATCTTCCAACAGTGCTGGCGAGTTGGACACCCACTTACGCAACTCATAGCCAGCGGAATCCAAAATTTGAACCAACTCGTCACGCAACAGGATAGCCTCCTCAACCGTGGAAGCCCCAGTGCAGACGTCATCAACATACAAGTCCGTTTTCAAGATGGCGGACGCCCGAGGGAACTTCAAGCGTTCTCGGTCCGCGAGCTCCCAATGCGAACGAATAGCAACAAAAGGGCTCGATCGAAGGCCGTACGTATTCGTGTTGAGCTCATAAACAACCATGGGGTCCCGGGGATTCTCTCGCCACAGGATCAACTGATAACGTCTGTCATCCCGGTGAATAACCGTTTGCCGGAACATCATTTTGATGTCAGCCACAAAGACTACTTGATGACGACGAAAAGACGTGATGACATCACAAAGGTCCCTCAACAATTTGGGGCCGGAGTGCAAGCAATCATTCAAAGAGACACCAGAGGAAGTCCGCGCAGACCCATCAAACACTGTGCGCAGCTTACCGGTGGATGCCTTGAGGACCGCGTGATGCGGCAGAAAGTAATGCTCAACTGAGCGCCAATCCAAATTTGACACCGACATGTGTCCCAAGTCTGCGTACTCACGCATGAAATCTAAATATTTCTGCCGCAGCACCGGATCCCTGGCCATACGGCGCTCCATCGCCAACAATCTCTTCTCGGCCATAGGTCTGGACTCGCCGAGAGGTGGTCGAACTGCAACAAAAGGCAACCGTGTTACGAGCCGACCGGAACGGAGTCGACCTGTGATGTTCTGATAGAACAACTCGCACTCCTCATGTTCCGGGTTCAAGCGGGCCACTTGCGGTGGCTCCTCAACCTCCCAAAACCTCTGAACAGCGTCAGAGAGAGCGGAGCCACACGCCAACGCAAAATCAGGCTCAGGTGGAGGGGCAGCCTTCAACACTGGGCCCATCACCGCAAAGCCAAAGATGGTCGAGACAGCCACCAAACCGTTCGGCTGCAAGACTTTCATATTACCCAACAATATTCTCCCTAGTACATCGGAACCCAATATCAAATGAGCTGTATTAGGGGAATCAAACCGGCGGTCAGCCAAATCCAGGCCTGACGTCAACCGGACAATATCAGGCGACAGCTGACGTTGGGGATGACAGCCCAAAATACTCGTCAGAAAAATAGCCGAAGGAAAAAACTTAGGGTCCAAACAACTCACAGGAGTGAGCCCAAATAAGGTTTGTCCCTCAACAGTCGGGATAGGTGTTTCGCCTATTCCATTAATCGTGCCTGAAAAGGCACGGACATCCAGGCTCACCCGACCCGCTAACCAAGACGACAAAAGGCAACCCTGGGCTCCCGTGTCCAAAATGGCACGGACCACAACAGAGTCCCCCGTGGGTCCCCAGACCCTGACCGATGCCGTTGGCAACAAAACCGTGTCGATCTGGGGAGGTACGTTAGCGGGACAGGCGCCAATTTCCTAGCAATGCCTGGGCGGCGACCGATCGCCGCATCCAGGCTGGGGTCTATCCCGGTGAGGATAGTAATCAAACTCCTCGTCCGCGCGATGTCCCGAGCCGCGCGCCATCGCTGGAGGGGCATATCCCACTTGACGCCTGAGTGGCGGGGGGCGCGTCTCCAAACGGGGACGTTCCGCCAACGGAGGGGAGGGAAGGCGGTGCTGGTCTGGCCAATGTCGCCTACCAGCAGCTGCATAATCGCCTTCACGAGGGGAGGTCAATCGGCGGTCGCGCGGCTCCCGATCAACTGGCGCGGGGGGTGGAGTACGGCAGTCAAAGTTGCAGGCCCCTCCTCGATTCTGAACCGGCGAGCGAGGAGCCCGGTGCTCATCTCCATTATACCCCCCCCTGCGTGAACCCCCATCAGAGGCTGGTCTGTCAGAGCGGTTCGCGTTGGCGCACAAAACTTCAAGATGTGAACCCCTACAAATTGAACAAGGGCGGGGGTTGGGGCAATCCCGATGAAAATGATTCCCCAAACAAGAAAAGCACAGACGGCGTGCATTGGCAACTCGGCGGCGGGCACTCACGTGCAACTCCAAGAAGGCCGCGCAAGTGACTACGCCATGTCCCGTGGCCTTACAATAGCCGCAAGCAGGATTACTCTGGGTGCCACCAAAACGGGGGGCAGGGCGGCTATCACCAAGCCCGACAGTCCTAGTCCGTCCCTGGGCCCTCGGCCGAGAGGGCGGTTGGCTTGACCCCGTGGCACCACGAGCGTTGTCGAGGAAACGACACTCATCCTCCAAAAATTTGACGAGGTCTTCAAAAGGGGGAAGATGGGTGGCACTATCCCCACCATACTTCTGCTCAAAACGGGACCTCAAGTCTGACGGAAGCCGCTGCAACACTGTGTGCACCAAAAGATAGGACCAATAGTCCACCGGCAACTCCAATCGTTTTAAGGCGTTGGTTGCTGCCAGCAATGGATTCAACAGGTCAGTACGAAACGCTGACATTCTGGTGATGGCCGGCAACCCCAAGATCTGGTCAATATGGACATCAGCCAGGCAACGTTTGTTCTGGTATCGTCGGGATAGAAGTTCCAGAGCGGTGGGATAGGCCGAGTCGGTCACCGGCAAGTGCTGCACCAAGGCTCGAGCCTCACCTCCTAGGGCTGACAACAAATAAGCCAACTTCTGGGCCGGTCGGAGGTCAGAGCGCGAATCAACCAAACTTTCAAACAGGTTCCTGAAGCTTAACCAATGGTCCAAGTGACCGTCAAAATGTGGCAGCTCCAGGGTAGGCAGTCTACCCAAAAGTCCAGGGCCTGCAACAACAGAGGTCTCTGTTTTGACCTGGGCAGGGTCCCGACTCTTCAAAATTTCCCTGGCGCGTATACTTATTATGTCACCCAGGTTCAACATCTGGTCATAATCCGCAACAACCTTATCACGGGCTGCTTGACCCAACGCTTCCAGGTCCAAGTCCAAAATCAATTCATTGAAGCGAGCAAACAAAGTGTCAACCGCACTCAATCTCGCATTCAACTGCTCATACCGGGCAAGCGTGGCCTCTTCCAGGTCTAGACGCTCAGCGGTTGCAGCAGCAGAGGCAAACCATCTTAGCTGTGAGGTCAATCCACCAATGGCTTGGTTTACAGCTTTCAATGAAGCCATTGGGACAAATATCAAATAAAACAAATTAAATTCAATTAAATAATCAACAGGAATAATTTTCCCGGACCCAACTACAATTTAAACCAAATAATAAAACTTAGTTTGAATTATTACAAGTTCAAATCCGACCCTGTACAAGCAATACCTTGTTTATACAACAACAAATTAAAGTACAAGCCACAAGGGACACTACATATCATAACATATTATGTCAAACAATCAATATTAACTATGTTTAATTTGAGTCAGGCTGACAGGCAACAAATCAGACTTCTCAATACTTTAACTCGACAATAAGTGGTGAATTTAACAATTAAACCACGCTCTGCTACCAGATGTGTGAGACTGCACCAGCAGACTCACGATGTCCGCGATTACGCGGAGCCCTAATCAAAATAATACTTGTCCAATCGACAAGGGGAAAACAACTATTAGGTACACTTACCCATCACGTTGGAACTGGAGATGTGGCGTAGTCCCAGGTCACGTCGTATCTGGGTGGGGTGTAAGTGTAAATGTGTTTTGTGTTGTGCATGTGAAGTTATGTCAGATTCGACGGTATTCCAAAGGACGCCCCACAGCGCGTACCGTCAACTGCCTGGTCAAACCTTCCAAGATCACACACGTGGCACGGCGTCCAAACGACACAAAAGCCGGCTACTTAACCAACAAATTATTTGCGGTCACGACCCAAGATGGCGAAATGTCTTAATTTTCACTCAATTATCAACAAAATATCAAAAACCGATCAAGATTGTATCGGATTAACATCAACTCAAAGTTTTAAACAATAATTGCCCGACAACAGCGTGCATCAAAAAACAAAAACGGAAGCGACCATTTTTCCAACCAAAGATCGCACTGACAACTGAAACGTCATCTGTCAAACGTCAAAAAAACTGCGTTCGGAAACTTCTGGGATGAAACAGATAAATACCTTACAGACTAACATGCATGTGATAAAATACAAAGTGTGTTAATTATAAAGGACCTTAACTACATTAGTAACACTTCACTTATGCACTATGACACCGTGCGTTTTATGTGGCACGAACGCCTTAAAGTTGACGTTGCGGCGCGTTGCGAACAGCTGCACTCTCGCTACGTACTTGGTCTTCTGACGCACGTACTCCACGATGTTCTCCGCTGTAGTGGTGTAGTGTAGGCAGGAGATGTACACCGGTGTGTTCGGCTTCGCGGCACGAATAGGCACGTTGGGCTCCGATGGAGCCGTGCCGCAGCGGCACGAAACCATAGGGTGTTGTAGTGTTGTAAGAAGTCTATGTAAATTCGTGGAAAGTCTAATTGCTGTGATGTATAGGTAATAATAGAATTATTTATTGTAATCATTATTTACATTTTGGTTCGTACAATTATTATAATGCAATACTAATATCGAACAAATACGACGTGAATTCGAATTAACCTATAAGTTTTTTTTTATTACGACGCTGTGGTAGTAAAACGCGCGTGCATGACAATGTTCTTTTTTTAAAACGAGTTGCTTAAGGTGAATGCTTCAGGGTAGCCCGCGAAACTCAAATTTTCTTACGTTTTTGCAATTTACAGGCCAGTGCTAGGTTGTACAGTGGGCCAAGCTAATTAGTTTACATCACTCACACATTGGTAACATTCACTGTACGAGCCAACAATGTCAGCCGCTCATTATTATTGTGTGCGTATAATACATACACGGCTAAATATAAAATAAACTGATTCGCAATAGAGGCCCTACATTTCATACGATGGTATCACAGTAACAATGGCTGATTGGTGTAAGCTCCTGCTATAGATCTAATCTCTTCGACTTGAGTTCGATCCCAGCTGAGGAATTTTATCTTGTTTTTTACTTTTAGTTTTTTATTAAATTTATTTTTACTAAAATCACTCTAGCAAAAAAGTAGAAAGGTAAATAAAATAATTTGTTTCTTTTTTTTTTATTAGATAAACGAGATAAACATTGGTATTGGTTGGAATGAGCGATCTTATATATCACTTGGGTCATTTGCAAATTAATGATCTGTCTCATTTCTTCCATTAAGTTCCTTCCTTACGTTGATTGTTTTAAGGTTCAATTTAGCAAAAAAAAACATCTGTGGCCGATACAATGATTTAATGCAAACTGGTTTTAAACATAGCATAAGCATAATTATAGGTTATAACTGTGGTATTTCCCCCTATATTATCGGCTCTCAGACGCGCGCACGTCCGTTCACTTTCGAAGCTCAAATCCAAGTGACTGTACGCGGCGAGAGACGACACAATGCTTCCCTCTCTTTCACTCACAGACACTACATCCCTTCCTTATTTTATTATTTTTGTTTGATGAGATAATTTTCACTTCATCCATCTAATCCTCACCCAAAGCCGGAATCTCATTCGTGGCCTACGGCCAACATTTAGGCCGTCCAATAAACCCCTGTTTGTTTTACTACGTTCTTTAAGAACGCAGAGTCCCACCTGACTCCATAGTCTCTACCAGACCCGACCTCCACCAGAGCCACCCACGCACCGCGCTTCCTTAGACAGCTACAAGCGGACACCGACTTCTACCGGACTACGGCTATGAAACTAAGTTTCCCCACTATCTCTGACTCTAAATTTTTCTACTTCAAACGGCATTTGGCCCTCGGGCATTCTCCTTTATCTATGATTCGCGTACTTGTAAGTACGCTTAGAGGTTAATGCTCTCAATGTGTAGCGATCCTCTCTAACACTTTTACAACTGTATTTACAGTCGTGCCTTAGTGCTCTCCACCCTTTTTTTTGATATATAGCGCCGACTTTCAGATTAACCGAGCTGAGTTTTTCCTAACTTGTTCGAGATCTGCGTTAGTATCATCGTCGTAAGCTATAAGACTAAGAAGGCGCGCTACTACCGACTAGTAATTCCAGCAGGCTTACTTTTGCCAACCTATTGACCGTACAGTTTAGTGCCCTCTGCACATCTCCTAACGCATCCTGAGACGACCTATATTCGTTTACTTCAACTGCGATAAGCAGAGATTTTAACGTACTCATTGTGCGCTCAACTTGACCGTTAACTCGCGATGATCCCGTGGCTATTAAATGAAGCTGAAGAAGATGCTTTACTCTCACAAAATTCCCTAAACTCTTGACATGTGAAACATTGACCTTGACCGGCAATAATCCGTACCGGTGCTCCAAACAATGATTATGCTCCTTGTCACAGCTTTTATTTTATTACTATAATGTAATGTGTATTGTATTTTAATACGCATCGTATGATATATAAGGACAAACTGTAAACGTATCAATGAGTACGAACACATACTCCTTGTTAGCTCGTTTTCCACTGAGCTCACTTGTCGCATCGCTGTGTAATTGTGTACCGTGTGCCAAGGTACCGCAACCTTTGTAATAGGGTGCAACTCTGCCTGTACCTTGCATGAATGACACTTTGCTTCTTTACATGTAACGCAATCTTGTTACGACAAGACTTAAAAGAGTTGTAGTCGCTTACCACAACAAACTTCCTTCCATATAAATATAAACGAAAATATGTAACGTGATCTTGTTACTAGAAGACTTAAAAGAGTTGCAGTCGCTTACCACAACTAACTTCCTTCCATGTAAAAATAAACGAACACATGTAACGCGATCTTGTTACTAGAAGACTTTAAAGAGTTGCAGTTGCTTACCACAACAAACTTCCTTCCATGTAATTACAAACGAAATTTTATTGTTTTACACCATTTACTACGCCCAACATCTCCAGCTCATATGAGTGATGCCTCGAATCGCCCCGAATTGAAGGATGGCGAATGGATGCGCGCTAGCATGTTAAATCATTTTCCACAATCACACCCGAACCTTTTCCCTGAAAACAATGTACACGATGTTCGCCTTCACCAAAATTCGAAGGGCCTTGATCAGCATCTGGGACAAAACATGTCATCCGACTACCGTTGGTCCACCCAAAGCACATCGACACAAATCACAACTAAAACCAGCCTAACCTTTGCAACCTGTAACACCGTTAATGCATGGACACTTTGAAACTTTAAAATTCAAATGTAATATTCCGAAAGCTGGACGTCTCATTCCCTCTCTGACCTCAGAATCAAATCAAGTATCAAATCTTCTATACAAACACATGGCCCTCATCACGAGAACAAAACGCTGTAACTAGTGTAATTAGCTCAAAAGTCACGAAATCTGATCTGAAATCAACTGTAACGGGTATCTATCCGGTTTTGTTTAACTCACGATAATTTATACACATACGTTTCCAACAGTCAGATTTTTCAACTAATAACTTGCATAATGTGAATTGCTAAGTCTTGTTATTTTGGCATCTTAATAATTCATTCACTCGTTCGCGCATTACTTTTCTTTCTACCGGCGGGCAAAGATAAGGCCGTCTTTGTACCGTCTTGTTTGGATTTATTAAACGAAATTCTAGTATATAAGTGATAACGCGGGTATTTGGAAAACCGAAGATAAAAATTAAATATTCTGTTTTTATTTTTTATAAACTGACAAGTCATTGTTTACGTTCTCATGAAATATCAATGTGTACAGTGTACATCATGCAAATTCTATATTGCTGAGAACTTATTGTGGCACAGGAAGAATAGCATTGCTGTTTGTTAGTGTAAACAATATCAATATCCTCTTTTCCAACGTTCCCATCTAGCTCCAATAGATCCTGCTTCACCATCGTACTCAATTTTTCTAAAGTAAAACTTGACATCATATTTAAATTTACCGACATTGAAACAAATAAAAAATGTCTAATTTTGGTCACCAAATGGGCATCATCCTTTTATCAACCTGACAAATTCATTATTTATTTCATACAGTATTTATTCATACCATTGTTCAAATTAAACTAAGAATCTTGTATGAATTGTCTTCATAGTTCAATAAACGGGCGTTATCCGTACACAAAACTTCATATTACGGACATCACCCGTTTGTATTTTGAATGTACTATGCAAACTATTGTCTGACTTTGTTTTTAACTGTAAACCATAATTTTATTTTATTTTCAATATTCGTTACTCAACAATTCCATTAATGTTTGCATGTCTAACATAAGGTATATTGTACAAGACTCACCCATCTTATTCCAACATCTTATTTTATGTACCTGCAATCTATGCAAATAAATTTTAATTCACTTCACTTTACTTCGTTTTACTTCACTTTACTTACTTTACTTCACTTTCCTTTACTTCACTTTCCTTTACTTCACTTTACTTTACCTTACTTCACTTTATTTTACTTTTCTTCACTTCCCTTTTGCTTTACTTCACTTCCCTTGCTTCATTTCGCTTTACTTTACATTATTTCACTTTACTTCACTTTCCTTTACTTCACTTTCCTTTACTTCGCTTTACTTCACTTTCCTTTACTTCGCTTTACTTCAGTTTTCTTCCACTTACACTCTTACATGCCTATGTCAGTATGTATTACAGGCATCAGCTGTACTAAATTACATTAGTAAGTCCTTACAGGCGTCACCTGTTCCCGGACTACCAGGCATCATCTGATACATCATGTACTAAGAGGGATTATCTGTTATCATCATGTGCATACAGGCATCACCTGTAGTAAATTAAATTACGAAGTCCTAGCAGGCGTCACCTGTTTCCGGACTACCAGGCATCATCTGGTAACATCATGTACTAACAGGTATTATCTGTTATCTCATGTGCATACAGGCATCACCTGTAGTAAATTAAATTACGAAGTCCTAGCAGGCGTCACCTGTTTCCGGACTACCAGGCATCATCTGGTAACATCATGTACTAACAGGCATCATCTGTTAATTAGTCCATACAGAAGGAAACTCATGTTCTCTTTTATACGAACATCATTACTTGATACAGTCCTAGTCTTTTCCCAAACTATGTTGGGTCGGCTTCCAGTCCAACCGGATGCAGCCGAGTATCAGCACTTCACATGAAGCGGTCGCCTATCTGTCTTCCACAACCCAATACCTGGGCAATACTATACCATTGGTAAGACTGTATGTCAAACCTCTTGACTTCTGACTACATATAACGACCGTCAAAGATCCACAAATGACAGCCGGGACCAACGGCTTAACGTGCTTTCCGAGGCACGGAGGAAACTCGGTATGTAATGATGGTCACCCATCCACGGACCAACCCCGGCAAGCATAGCTTAACCTTGGTCGACCCGTGCGGCTCTTATTATTTAGCCACGAGCTCCTCCATCATTACTTGATACAATAATCTAATATTGATGGAAAGCGACGCAAACAAGCAGTTTGTCCTACTATTCATTTCTACACCGCTTTCTCCCGTCGGCATTTTGGTTTTCTTTGCCAACTATTTTTAGTAAAATAATAAAAGTTTGTCAATTTCTTCATTACCAAATAATCATTGCAAGATTAAAGTCTCAAAGTTGCAAAAACAAGACTATAGAGCAGTTACTTCTCATACCCTTGTACACATACTCATTTTCACATAATCATTTTGTACGGACTCATCACCGTTCATTTTTCTGTTTACTCGGTAACCCTTTATAGGCCAACGATGCGCGTCATAATTTAGCATATTATAACAACATGCGTAACGAATTAAAATATAGTGAACTTACAAGTGGGTAGCCATCAACAACTGAGAGAAATAATCACTTCTACTCTAGTACTGTAACTTACTCATACTTTAAACAAACTTAACTACTTGGTGCATTTTAGTGGAATGTATGTCTCTAAACTTATAAACCTTCACGACAAATCGGTATACGGGGTAAATTACTACAACGCGTACTCATTTAATAGTTTGTGACTGTGTCACCCAACACATCCACGCCCACACCATAATTTTATTTATTGTTTATTTTGGTCAGTGGGTAGTCTCATATTTATTCATTTAAAATAGGTGCACCAACAGTAGGTACAATACTATTACATTTACCGATAAGAGTACACATGTTACAGTTCTAATGTATGTATTAATATGTGTACACAGCATTCTTAGTACATTAAAGAGATCAAATATGCAAAAAAGTGTCTTTTGCATGGCTCCTAAAATCTATAATAAACTTCCGAAAAACTGGAAGCAGTTAAGGGATGTAGAATTCAAAAGAAAAGTAATTAATTTACTAGCAGATAAGGCTTATTATAATTTAAAAGAGTTTTTAGATGAGAAATTATGATTATTTGTTACATATCTTTTATTCTCTATGGTCTCTCTTTATGTTTGTTATCTTTTTTTTAATTATCATGTTAATTTTGGAATAAATTGACTCAGAGTGACATTATAAATTATTGTATTTAATATTTGCATGCCAATGTTGGCAAACGTGATGATCTGTATATAAACTTATTTTAACATCTCTTGCATGCTGACAATTTGTATGTATTGTACTCATGTTTGTGCAAATAAATAAATGATTATGATGAATGAAATAAGTGACTTACAGTAAAAAGGTGGTCATCATCCTACCTTTCCTCTCACACTTCAGTTGCACACATTAACTATTCACCTCACTTGCACATTTCACTGGACAGTTTACTTCACATCCATTACACTACACTTTTTCATATTTTTTTTCTTTTTTTTTTGCAATAAATTATTTATCTAAGTTTTCGAATTAGCCATTGCATTGTATGTAAGCTACATTTCATTCGGGGTGAGAGTTATTCTTACAATTATGTTTATTATAACTATGTGAACCTTTGTGAATAGAGAAAATAAAGAAATTGTATTACTGTACTCCACGGGGCCTCACCGTAATTTTTACCGAGATTTTTATTTATTTAAGCAATCATAACTTCAATCATAAAACACCGTACACCGTCTTTTTTTTTTTCTTTTTTTTTTCATGTAATTTAATAATAATTGCACACAGTAGTCCTGTTAATCCTCGTCGCCAAAATGTGGTATTTCCCCCTATATTATCGGCTCTCAGACGCGCGCACGTCCGTTCACTTTCGAAGCTCAAATCCAAGTGACTGTACGCGGCGAGAGACGACACAATGCTTCCCTCTCTTTCACTCACAGACACTACAATAACTATCCATACTAGACGTTCGAATGAGTAAAACACTGTTGTTTACCAGTTTTTTTGACAAAGACTAAGTTTTTAGTTGGTAAGGATGGGCGTAAATAATTTGTCAAAGTGGGTAGGTATATAAATTGAATCAAAGTAAAATTAGAGGTGAAGTGAATTAACATGTTAGATAGTTAGAAATTATGACAAATTCTAACCGCATAACAATAACATCACTTCACCAGACTTTAAAAAATACGAGCTGTGGTTTAAAAAATAGGATTACGGCAACATGAATACCTAATTATTGCTAAAGTTGGTATTCACAATAGCTTAACAAATATGAACATTATGTGCATAAACGTAAGATTTATAATCGTCTACTAATAAAAATAAATTCGACTAATAATGAGTCGGCCCACCTTCGTTTTCTATAACTTCTTGTAACCTTCTGCGCATGCTGTTCACCATATTCTCGCATATATTACTTCCCCGTAGCGACTCCCAGGTGGAAGTAACAAGGTTATCTAAATTAGGCTTAGACCTTACTTGTGATGAGTCCCAGTTTAGCACCATATGACCCCACAGATTTTCTATGGGGTTTAAATCAGGACTCTTAGCAGGCCAATCGATATCAGTCATGTTTACTTGGTTTCGAAGCCGGTTTTGCACGATATGTGCACGATGCACTGCGCAATTGTCTTGCACAAAGTAAATGTGCTCGTGCGGGTAGGAAACCCGCATAGAAAGCAGCATTAAATTTGACAGAATATCCAAGTAATCATGACTGTTACTTCGACCTGCTATTTCTACAAGCTCACCAGGACCCATCGAAGACATCCAGCCCCAATACCCGACAGAAATTCGGCCACTGGTCCTGCAAGGCAGAAGGTTACTTTCCTTATACCTTTCTCCACCTTTTCTCCACAATATTTTACGCCCATCCTTATCCGACTTAAATGTTTTTTCATCGCTGAAAATCACCACATTGTTCTCCCAATCAAAATCGACGTAAGACCTAGCAAACTCTAGTCATTTTTGCCGGTGCGCAGTGGACAGCAAGATTTTGTGCGCTGGTTTGCTGCAACGTAACCCAGCAGAACGAAGGTGGTTTCTTACAGTTTGTAAGCACACTTTGTGTGCTGTTGCTGTAACGCGGGTAGACAAGAAAGGATCAGCCTTGTGCCTTTCCACGATATCGTGGTGTCGAGCCGATGAACTAGCTTTTGGTTTTGGACCTCGTCGAAGATGTTCTACCTCTCCAGAATCCGCATAACGGCGGACCCATAACTGCACAGTTCTCCTCTGTGGATAGAAAAAAAAAACATTATTTAAAATACTCATAATAACAGATATTATATTTATATACTTAGTATACATACACTATGCATATTTAGAGGTCCCTGCCTTAATAGCACAAAAATGAACTAGACCCAGTTAATTTTATCATAATCATCATTATGATAAAAAAACACAACATATTACATATTACACAACATATTAACATTATTAACAGATATATTAACAGATATTTTATTTTATTTTACTTTATTTTATTTCAAGCCGTGTGGTATACGGCATAGTAGAATAGAACCAACCCATTACACTCACGGGTGTCGTATAAGGCGACTAATGTCCGAGGCAAAACACCTTGCGCCTCCGTAGACTAGAGAATGGGCAGCAGGGTTTTCTGTTATTCTTTCATCACTGCGATCTCCAATCCAGGCGCCAAGCGTGGAGATTACGGCAAATTCCTCCCATCATGGGAGAGGCTTATGTCCAGCAGTGGACGTTAAGGGCTGTTGTTGTTGTAGTTATTTTATTTTATTTTATTTTATTTTATTTTATTTTATTTTATTTTATTTTATTTTATTTTATTTTATTTTATTTTATTTTATTTTATTTTATTTTATTTTATTTTATTTTATTTTATTTTATTTTATTTTATTTTATTTTATTTTATTTTATTTTATTTTATTTTATTTTATTTTATTTTATTTTATTTTATTTTATTTTATTTTATTTTATTTTATTTTATTTTATTTTATTAAGCGACAATAAACAGCTACAATATGTGTTGGAACAGAGACATTAACAATATTGCAGCCCACTACATTATCCGCATATTGACACATGGTATGAGAGAATATGGTAATGAGTGCCACTAGTCCACAGTAGCCACTAAATTTAAAAATGATAATAGTTACATCACATTATTAAAAAATTAATTATATAAATAATAAATAATTATAGAAATATCCATTAAAGTAATTATTACAGATTCAACTAAAATTAAATAAACAAAATATTAATTACATCATGCAAATTAGAAATTCAATTAGATTTAATTGCTGGCAACAGAGTAATAAAAAAAAGTTGAGTAGTTAAGTATAATATCTACGTAATAATCCAACCGTTACTCACCGATATCATTAGACGCCTTGCAATTTCACTTATTGATACGTTTTGCTCATGAAGAACAACGATTTCAGCCTTTTTAAACATAGATAAATGTTGCATGGTTGGACGAAAAGTAATAAATTCGCAAACGAATATGAGTGAGTAATAATCAACTCAGTAATGCAAATACTCGTAGCTTGAAAACAATATTTTAAAATTGTCGGTAGTTAGATTTTAAACAGTCAAATAAAATGGCCTGCGAGTTCTGTGGTTGTCTCAAACGTTGCAAACTTCATAACTCATCCACGAACGTGATCGAATCGTTTTAAATCTATACTAATATTATAAAGAGGAAAACTTTGTTTGTTTGTTTGGTTGTAATGAATAGGCTCAAAAACTACTGGACCGATTTAAAAAATTCTTTCACCATTCAAAAGCTACATTATCCACGAGTAACATAGGCTATATTTTATTCCCGTACTCCCACGGGAACGGGAACTAAGCGGGTGAAACCGCGGGACGTCCGCTAGTTCTATATAAAGTAATGTTTTAACAAAATAATGAATACAAAAAGAATTGCTGCGCCCATGGTTTGAACTTATGACTTCTCGATAACTGACTAGAGGCGATAGCCGTTGTGCCAAGATCGTTATAGAAACTTAATGCGAAATATTATATCCAATTCAGTCACGACGAATGATTACTATATATTGGTATACGGTATTAATGTGCCATACGCACACTAATAACAGAGCTCGCCCGTTTTATGTAGTGTTTGTGTGCATAGTTATGACTTAACGCACACATGTAAAATGTAAACCAAATAGATTTGCCCACCGTACGTTGATTAAAATATTATTCGCGGTTGGAAGACGTATGTAGTTACAGATTTATATTCATCAAAATCATCAATACAACCCTGAAAGTTCATAAAGGTGTAAAAATGACTTTATAAGGTCAAAATCATTCCTGCACCTTTATGAACTTGGAGGGTTGTATTGATGATTTTGATCATTATATTTCTGTAACTACATACGTCTTACAGTCGCGAACAATATTTTAATCTACATACAACCTAGCACTGGCCTGCAAATTGTAAAAAAAAACGTGAGAAAATTTGAATTTCGCGGACTACCCTTGAGCATCAGCCTTAATGAAGTTTAGTACAACATTAGCACACCCGTTTAAATGATATAATATTATGGTTAATAGAGCACTGATTGTTTTAATGTTGGCAATAAGCTGTTTCGGATACTTTTATAGAGGGTTTATAGCATGGGTGTAGATCCGGACCGATCGAGGCCGGTCATTGAAAACCAACCCTGTATACATTGCCTTCATTTACTACGCAAAGGCTTTCGATAAGGTTAAGCTATGAATACATATGGGATTCTCTAAAGCAACAAGGAATACCAGCAGCATACATCAACATTATCGAAACCCTTAACTCCAACGCTATTGCGTTGCGCTGTTGCGTGCGGCTAGAATTCAATTGGTATCTCTGGGAAACGAGGAGTGAGGCAAGGTGACCCACTATCTCCAAAATTGTTTTCTGTCGTGATAGTAAACATCTTTCGTAACTTAACCTGGCAGAATTTTGGTCTGAACATAAATGGGTTGAAAATAAACCACCTCAGATTTCCCAATTTGAAAAAATCCCAGGAAACGCAAAAAAAAGAATCAAGATATTCAATCAATCATGAAACAAAGTCTGAGCGAAGAAAGCGAAAAAATTGGTCGGAACATAAATTACAGCAAGACAAAATTGACGCCTAACTTTAAAAAGGCAGATATAAAAATAAAAGAAGAAGCTTAGGCCTATGTAAAGGACTACATACCTTGGTCAATTCATCTCTACCACAGACCAAACCAGCCAGGAAATTAATATAAGGATTGCAATTGGTTGGAAAAAATACTGGTCCCTCAAGGAGACCATGAATTCCAATGACTTTGAACAGAAATACCTTTAACTCACGTATACTCCCATGTCTAACATATGGGTGTGAGACATGGGCCAAAAGGGAACACGCAAATACTTCTAAATATTTTATTCCGAATTTCGATGTTCCGAATATCAAAAGTACTAATTTCAACGAAAATAATGTCTTTTATTAAAAATCCAGAAATTTATTTTATCGAAAGTCGTAAATACGATTTGTTTGTTGTCCAATTTTCATATTATGTCCGAAAAATCGGGTCGGGCCAAAAGCTTGCCAAGTGTCAAAGAGCAATGGAGAGAAGAATGGTGGCTCAAAGAGACAGGACAGAATAAGGAACATAGGTCTCCGGTCCAAAACAAAACTGGCCGATGTTGTAATAAGAAGAGACCAACAAAAGTGGAGGAATGACGGCCACATGATGCGAGACTCTAAAGGAAATTGGGGCAAGGTAGTGACAGAAGTGGCCCGAAAGTGTAACAACCAGTCTTACCAAAGGGTACCGTGCAGCCCAGTTACTTTAAGCTCTGCAGACAGAAACGGAAGCCCCGCGTAGCGCTTGATAGCTCTACTTCGACTACGCCTTAGTTCGGAGTCAATTGCTTTAAAGGACAGTAAAATGTTAAATTGGGATGCATTTCTGGTCTAACGACACACAACGAAAGAAAGCTTATAACCTGGATCAACACATACAATACTTTATTATCCTGGTAAATGAGCACACGCAGATGAAGTCGCGGGCACTCACGGGCTAAAGCTTGTTATTTTTAAATTAAAAATCTTGTACAGTACCTTCGCTTTACACATTCTGTTCGTTTCCAGAACCGAAAACTTCCCACTTTTATCCATGAACCCTCTAAACAAAGTTTTTGTGCGCTTTTCTTGACCCCATGTCCGGCTTGAGTGACTCTCGCGCTCAAGGGCAGCACCACCACTAAACATTGGAGATCATTTGGTTAGTGTTCAAGAATCGTTCTTGTTGATTTTACCAAACACTTACACCTACACAACTCTAAAGATTCCAAAGTTTCAGAATGTAACATTTGATTTCACCAATAAAATTATAAAATATTATTTCATTGCATTTGAATTGCAGCTCAACTAACACAGCCTCTAAATAAATAACTATTTTTATTCTCTTCAGCGATGGCTACGCTGCTGCTGTGTACAACGTAACTACCCAGAATGTTTGGGACACGCTCAACACAAACAACGGACCCACCAAAGGCGATAAGGTCTTGTTTGTTCAGCTTTTCAAATAGGTCTTCTAGTTCCTTCATTTGCACACTGCTGAGGCGCCTGGTGAGGCATAGGTACTAAATATTTTGACGACAGCCTCACATCTAGGATGACCTGTGGCATGCAGTGGAGATCCTCGTGTATTTTAATAGGTCTTCTTCTTTACTCGTTGAAACTAAGGTGTAGTGATTAGTTAGACCCTTGGGTCTCTTCTCTTTACTCGTTGAAACTATGGTGACGTGATTAGTTAGACCCTTGGGTATCTTCTCTTTACTCGTTGAAACTATGGTGAAGTGATTAGTTAGACCCTTGGGTATCTTCTCTTTACTCGTTGAAACTATCGTGTAGTGATTAGTTAGAACCTTGGGTATCTTCCCTTTACTCGTTGAAACTATCGTGTAGTGATTAGTTAGACCCTTGGGTATCTTCCCTTTACTCGTTGAAACTATTGTGTAGTGATTAGTTAGACCCTTGGGTCTCTTCTCTTTACTCGTTGAAACTATTGTGTAATGATTATTTAGACCCTTGGGTCTCTTCTCTTTATTCGTTGAAACTAAAGTGTAGTGATTAGTTAGAACCTTGGGTATCTTCCCTTTACTCGTTGAAACTATCGTGTAGTGATTAGTTAGACCCTTGGGTATCTTCCCTTTACTCGTTAAAACTATTGTGTAGTGATTAGTTAGACCCTTGGGTCTCTTCTCTTTACTCGTTGAAACTATTGTGTAATGATTATTTAGACCCTTGGGTCTCTTCTCTTTACTCGTTGAAACTTTTGTGTAATGATTATTTAGACCCTTGGGTCTCTTCTCTTTATTCGTTGAAACTAAAGTGTAGTGATTAGTTAGACCCTTGGGTCTCTTTTTATTTTTTTCCGGTAACCTTATTTATTTTTTCAACTAGATATTGACGCTCAGCAGTGAGCAAATGATTCAAGGAGAAATACTAAGATAATGGTGCTTACACACAAACAATACTTACTGATTAATAACAAACAAGCAAATAATCCTAAATTATTGTCCATTACGCTAAATCCAAATATTTTAGTTCTTAAAACACAACGAATTAGGAAAAACATTTTATGTAAATCCATAATTCCATTACTTTTCTGCATCTGTTGGAAGTTGGAACACTTTACATTTTTTACCAACAGTTGGAGAAAATTGTAATTGAATTATGTATTTAAGTTTAGGTAAGTATGTAATGTTATTCATAGCACGTTTCAGAACTAAAATATTTTAATGTCAAAGTAATGTTGTGAAGTTAATTGATAGTTTTACGACCGAGACGGTGCGGTGGTGGCTGGCGCACGAACGACCGCGTCGACGTTACACGTTACATCACACTCGTGCGCATTTCCTCAAGCCTTGCCGACTAGTGCCGTAATAGTTCTGGGAGATGTTCTAAATGCGGATCTACCTCACGCATGTCGCATGGACACACTTATTTAGTCTAACTGAGCTCCGATATGCAGCCACTGTTATTGGTGGCTAAGTAAAATATTGGCAATCAGATTTATCCGGTTAGACTGAAAACCGACCCGAACATGTAAAATGGCTTGGTAGAGCACAGTGGTGCGGTAGGGCTGCAAAGGCACATCGAGGTAAATCTAAGCATGCTCGGAATATGGAAACACCTTTTTAGTTAATGCGTAATTGTCTTTTTTTCTTAAAAAAGGTAACGGAACCTATTAAAAGAACTCCTAATCTCAGAACGGGCCTCTGTATAATTCAGTTACATAAATTCACGACTGACGACTGAATTCTGAATAATAAATTATTGAAATGGCAACAGGTAACTTGATTTACTGTGAAGCCTGAGTCGGATGGAAAATCACGGAATTATTTTTAAGTTTCACGGCCCAATGTTGGCGAGGGATTCGAATCTGAAACCTGAAGTTTTGCTGTCGAAGGAATAGGATGTCTCTAGATATAGGATCTCTCTATCAGTGAACTCTCGGGAAAAACTTAAGTGAGTAAAATATAGCAAAAAGGTAAGGTTCTTAAGAGGTCATACCAAGAATTGCTTCTGGGGTGATAATTTGATGATCTTTGCCGTGTGGTTAGTATCTAACTTGGTGTCAGAGTTTGTATGACGCCCAAGGGCTTGGACTTGGCTTAGCATGCCGTCAAGAAATAAGTATCTCTGGGGCATGCTGGTTTCCTCACGATGTTGGTGCGCTTTCCTTCACCGAAGCGAGTGATAGTTATACAATACGCACATGACTCCGAAAAATCAGAGGTGCGTGCCTTGGGTTCAAACTCGAGACTTGGCAGTCCAACGGTCACACCACTATGTGACTAGGATATCACTACTATCATTGTAATTTGATGATGATTCTTTTGTGTGCGTCAGAATGGCTGGTTGTCTGTGGCGTTGGTCTATGAGAGTTGATTCGAAAATTGCTACATAATTGCTTATATTTGCTACATATAACAAATAATTAAAAGACAACATTTCGAATAAAATTATTAAAAGATTCAAGGACATTTTGGTACCACCACTGACTTATATTTTCCGCATTTGTTTATCTTCAGGTCATTTCCCAGAGTGTCTTAAAAAAAGCTGTAATTATCCCTGTATATAAATCAGGCAGCAAAGAGCAAGTGACTAATTATAGACCTATTTCTTTACTACCTTCTATGTCGAAAATATTGGAGAAAATAATAAACAAAAGGTTGTTGAAATATTTGGAAGATAAATCTATTCTGTCCGAAAGGCAGTTTGGATTTAGACCTAAAGTTTCAACTGCCGATGCGGTACATCATCTGACTGACTATCTAGCGCAAGAACTTGACAAGGGTAACCACCCAGTAGGTATTTTCCTGGACCTCGCCAAAGCTTTTGACACTGTTTCCATTCCAATTCTATTGCGCAAGCTAGAGATCATGGGTGTAAGAGGCACCCAACTGAAACTATTAAAAAGTTATTTAGAAGATCGTTCTCAGTGCGTAAAGATTGGCGATGTTCTCAGCGATGTTCAAAAAAACTCATTTTTTGGTGTTCCCCAAGGAAGTATCCTGGGGCCCACCCTATTTTTGATCTACATAAATGACCTTTGCAATCTAAAGCTAGAGCATGGTACTATCATAACTTACGCTGATGACACTGCTTTACTTTTTTCGGCTGACTCAGAAAATGAAGTCTACAAGCTTGCGCAACACGGATTTAATATTGTAAATAAATGGCTACAAAATAACTCACTAACCCTAAATGCCGTGAAGACAAATTATGTTAAGTTTTCGATGCGTAAGCATATATCCAATATCCCCTCAGCGTTGCATGCTCACTGTTGCCCAGTCCCTACAGATAGCCAGTGTAGATGTCCCAATATTAGGAAGACTGATAAAATAAAATACCTGGGTATTATAATAGATGAAAACCTTTCATTCAAACAACATATGGAAGCTCTAAATAATAGAATTCGTAAGCTGATATTCGTATTCAAAAAGCTACGTTCCATTACAGATCCAGAAATACTCAGGCAAGTATATTTTGCTCTTTGTCAGTCAATTCTGACTTACTGCATTACTTCATGAGGTGGGACGAGTAAAACTCTGTTATTGCCCATTGAAAGAGCTCAAAGAGCTATTCTCAAGGTGGCTACTTGCCGCCCTTTTCTTTTCCCCACTAACCTCCTGTATAAATTTTGTGAAGTACTAACAGTTCGACAGTTATTTATTATGAACACTATACTAAAACAACACGCAGCACTTCCATACAGCACTGAATTTACTAAAAAAAGACGGAAATATATAGTTTGCCCTCAAAAAAGTACAAAACATGCTTTCACAGCCAAGTTTTATATGTACCTCGGACCGCTACTATATAACAGGCTGAATGAAAAAGTAAACATCTACTCATTAAATCACAATAACTGCAAGAAAATCCTTAAGGGAGCTCTTCAAACTATGTCCTATGAAGATACAGAGAAGTTATTACTTGTGCTAAAGTAAATATGATTCATATTATTGTTAATTGTTATTTTTTTTAATTAGTTAGCTAAGTTAAGATAGTTTAAGTTTTATATACATTTTTACATTCATTGGTACCAATAAGATTAATATGTATGTGATTATTTGATCAATTTATTAAATGTTACCTCAAATCGCCTGAAACACAGGATTACCTAGTTCAGGCTCACAGCTTATAGGTGAACTTGGCATAGATTTAAGAAAAACTGTAATCGTTTACCTTATGTATTTTTGAATAAATTATTATTATATTATTATTATTATATTATAATTGCTACATCTATACTAATATTATAAAGAGGAAAACTTTGTTTGTTTGTTTGTAATGAATAGGCTCAAAAACTACTGGACCGATTTAAAAAATTCTTTCACCATTCGAAAGCTACATTATCCACGAGTAACATAGGCTATATTTTATCCCCGTACTCTTACGGGAACGGGAACTACGCGGGTGAAACCGCGGGACGTCCGCTAGTAGGATATATATTTAGAAATAAAATATTTTTTTTGACCAGCAATCCTGACGTTTGTTTGACTGGTCACCTCCTAGTTTAAAGTCAAGCGTGCGAGTTTCCCGAAATGTATTACGTCAATAATTGCTACATATTTACTTCATTTATCTCATTTAGGTGTAACTTCAAACATATGTTAAATAAAGGATGTAGCAATTATTTAAATTATCCCAAGGAAAAGTGCCTGATAAAATAATAAAAGCAAATACTTAGTTATGTAGGTGTCGGTTTAATCGTTTAGGCTCTGGTAACAGCGTAAGTAATGCGATCCTTGCGTTAAAAAAATATGTACCTACCCTCAATAATTTTTACAATTATTACAATATTATTCTTAATCATTGCTAGTGCAGATATCATATTGGAATCACAGTCCAGGCTTATTTAATTTTATTCGACAATTTAAATAGTTCTATGTCATTATAAGGAATAAGACCTACCTATAGAATGCTCAAGAACTTACAGAATGCCGGCGAAGTAAATGTAATTGCAATTTTCAAATCAACTCTCATAGACCAACGCCACAGACAACCAGCCATTCTGACGCACACGATTATTTTCTATAGTTTAGTAGAACTGTTTTATAATCACTGTATTTTATTCATTAGATAATCCTACTTACAAGAAGACTACTAAGTAATTAAAAACATTATTTTCGCGGCGCGTGGCATGGCGTCACCCACATTTAATAATTGATTTCAATCCGCACTATGTGTTGTATTCCGAGGCGAGTGTAAATTTATTTGAGCTTAGTCGAGATCCGGGCTTAATGCGTACCGGTAAATACTTAAGTAAGTAAGCACATAAGTATCACATAAGTATTTGATTTGCGAAACATCGGGAACGCCTCAGGATGACGATAACGCCCGCACATGACGGAATAATAATGATTCGCCTCAGGAACAGACCTATTTGCTTAAGACCCAAGTAAACCTTTTGAAAATATATCTTGCCGCGTAATGACTTCATTATAAATAATTGATTAAAAATAATTATAATATCTGGACTTACGTCTGTAACTTTGCATATCGTACTAATGAAGTGTACTTTAAGTTTCTGCCTTCTTATTACTCTAATCGACTAATACCCCGAAGAAGTAATCAGTAAATTCAATGAATATCTTCTTTTACTCTAATAATACCTTCAAAGAATAACAGTGCAGGTGTAATATACACAACATAATGGCGACAAACAGTTTCGGAGCACTAGCGCAGGTGCTGCAGGAGGCACACAGCGGTCATTAAATTAAAACGACAAAGATGAACATAATTCACCGAACTCACATCATAATTCTTAACAAAGTCGCTGGCTTGTAATTCGTCTGCATGCGTCCCGCGTCCCGTACTCCCGTTCCCGTGATATATCACCCGAAATTCTCCGCAGGAATAATTTTTCCCTCGCCTTTTCAAATTCACCCCGCTCCGTTGTGTTCACACATGACAAATTGCATTCACTTATATACATACACACTTTATGACACACAAATTATCTTTATTGACTCACCGACACCCACATTTTGGTGAGTTTGTCTAGTTAAATCATGCTGTTTTATTGTCAGCGTTTTTGCAATCAGGCAGCTGTGTTATTTTTTAACCGACTTCAAAAAGGAGGAGGTTCTCAATTCGTCGGAACCGTTTTTTATTTTTTATGTATGTTCATCGATTACTCGAAGATAGCTGGATTTTTTGTTATGTTAGAAAGAGTATACTTCCCAGGTGGTCCCATGATCATCAAGTCAGGATCTGATGATGGGATCCTGGAGAAATAGAGAGAACTCTTCAAATTTTATAGGCACACTTGAAGCGATTTGGGTAGATTTTGGAAGAGTACTTTCTCGGAGTGATCCCATTTAAATTTGGTGAAGATCTGATGAGGAACTTCGGAGGTAGGCATCGGAACTCCTCAATAAATGATAGCAAATGGACTGTGATTGCTGAAATCTCATGTCTGTCTATTCTTTACACCAGCTCATAACATAACATCACGCCGGTACGCTGTGAAGGGGTAAGCACATGTGAACCACTAAAAAAAGATAAATAAAAACTTTTATAAAAAATAAAACTGACTTCAAAAACAAAAGAAAAATAACTTTAGGTTCACAAGTCGGTGACCTATGTTTGATTGATTTAGTTTTTTTGTCACCTACTTCTGAAGCTAAAGTTATTTTTCACTTTTTTGTGTTTTTTGAAGTCGGTTTTATTTTTTTATGTGGCTTGGTCATGTTTAGGTAGATAATATCTACATAACATAAAATCAAAATCAAAATAAAAGTATTTATTTCAAGTAAGCCAGTTACAGGCACTTTTGAATTGTCGAAACAAAGATGAAAATTAAATGTAGCTACAGTCCCAGTCACAAGACATAAAAACTGTGAAAGTACTGTAGTTGCCCATTCCCTAGCGTAGATCTCTATGGAGAAGAACGGGCAAGAAACTCCATGGACACTCTTTTAAATCAGAATATTGTTACAAAATCTTGGTTACATCATTCACGTTGAGATGGTATATTATATGAGAACAATGTAGCAAGATGTGCACGGTAAAAGTGTCCACAGCAAAACACACAAACAAAAAAAAAATACAATTCAAAATAATTCATTCAAATAATCACGTCGGTAATCCCCGAGGGATAAAGCACAGATGTAGCTAATAGTTCACCTATAACGCCAGTTATACAGGGTGTTAAAGTAGTCGCGTGCCATAGCTTAGGGGTAGGTTCAGTATCGATAAAGGAACCCAGGAAAAATAAAATAAAAAATCCAAAAAAAATCATGAAAAAATATTGCAAGATCAACCTAATTTAGTACCTACTAACTTAAAATAGCAATCGTTAGAATTCAAATTATTTTATTTGATTAAAGGTTTTAATTAGGTACCTACTATCGAACTTGTTGTAGGTTATCACCCGCGATGGCGTAAAGCCGTACCATTTCGGTCCACTGTTCAATTGTTTAAGTACACTCAATTTATGCGCGAGAAACAAACGGTGCGCTCCGACGCACGCTCGCTCTAGCGACAGCTGACTGCGGCGCGGTCGATGACCCCGAGTGCCCACCCGTTCGGTGGTCAGCTGTTTCCAAGCGCATTAGGGCTCATTTACGGAGACGCGGCGCGTCGTGCGGCGCGGCCCGCTTAAAATTCAAACATATGACAATGTATGAGAGCGTTTACGGAGAGGCGTTTTTACGCGCGTTTGCTTGAGATGCAGCGTTGCCCGCCGCGTGCACCGCCGCGGTCAACGCGGCAGTGCGCGCGCATATACAAACATATGACAGATGACACCGCCGCTGCACACACCGCCTCGCCGTAAACGGAATAACGCGCAACGCGCCGCACAACGCGCCGTCCGAGGGAGAAATGATCTTGACGAAAATAGTGCATTTTCTTAAAAAAAAGGTTGCTTTTTTCAATGGTGTTAGGTTCTACTAATGAATCCAAACCACTGGTTTCAATGATAACAGTGTCCGCACTAACACCCTAATTTTAGGTTAAAAAAAATATAAAGGTATTTATTTTAATTTTTTACGGGTTCCTTTATCGATACTGAACTCACCCCTAAGCTATGGCACGCGACTACTTTAACACCCTGTATATGAGTTAAGTCCCATGTATTAGGGGGCTATTGTCATCAACCGTGATTTTTGGGTGCATTCCTTGAAATGTGTGACACTAGACCAACTTTGAGCCATCGTAACTTGAGATCCAAACTGGATTGGATTTCCAAAGATGGAGGTACTTATTTGACAAACAGGTTTTCGAAGGATTCATTCGTGAGCCATCAGAATAATATCAGTTTCACTTCTTTATCGTGTGATTAGAGGAATATCAGTATAACATCGTATCATTTGTCACAATCAGCAGTTTATGGTGAAGTGGAAAATTTCCAAAAATCTTTAAAAGTTCTATGTCTCCAAAACCAATCAGTTTTTTATCCCAAGTAATCGGGCTCAAAATTGGTCTTATAAAGAATATTAACATCACGGTTGATGGCAATAGCCCCACAATACATGGGACTTAACTTAAGTATAACTGGCGATGTGGGTTACAGGGGACCTTCGGGGATTACAGGCGTGATTTTAGGTAATGTAAGTATTGGTGTCGATTCTGTTGTGCACAAACTAAACTTAATTTAGGCTATTGCTATCTTTTACTAAAAGGCAGTGCGAGAAAAGGACGGCTATAGTGTACTAAGTTAGAGATGTCAAACTATTTTATGCCTTACGCTTCACCGTGTTTAGTCGCCATGTTTTTACGTGCACCTTTCATTTCTATGGAAATATTCGTTCCAATTAAATTTGATAGCTCTAAATTACGTCCGTCTCTTTCTCGTTTTATTAGAGAGAAAAAGATAACAATAGCCTAAATTAAGTTTAGTTTGTGCCCAACAGAATTGACACCAATATCTACCTAAACATGACCAAGCCACATACAAAATAACCCAGCTGCCTGATTGCAAAAACTTTGAAAAAGAAGAACGCTGAACGCAGAAAAAAGTTAGCAAACGCCCTGTATATTGAAAGGTTGAGATAGTTTCAGATGTACCCCATAATTATTAAATCCTTTATTATTCTTATTATAAATACCTAATTAATTACGTAGCATATGGTAATGACGTAAAACCAATTCATTTTTTTTTAATTGAATCTTCCTTTGTATTCAGGCCAGTTTCAAGTGGGTCGCTAATTTCCCCAGCTCTCTCGATCGCCAGAGATCTGTAGGGAGATATATGTATATACAAAAAGTGGACAAACACGGTATGTCCATTAGTGATCACTGAAATGTTTCTTTTTCTTAAAAACAATGGCTATCTGAACTTTTTGTTTGGTGCCTTGATCAATATTTTTTGCTTTCGTACGTAGGTAACGTAGATAAGTAGTAAGTACCTACGAAGGTAATAAATTATTTCAGTTTCTTACACTTATGAATCGTCAGTATTAGGTCGTTACATGTGAAATTGGCGTTTTGTATGAGAGGAACAAAAAGTCGTTTCTTTTTTTATATAAAATATTTAATTATTCAAAGTATGTACCGTTGCTATCGAAGCACTTTTGCCGTCTCATAGGTAGTTCATTGATCCCTTTACTAAAAAAACTATTCGGACGGGAATCAATAAAATCTTTGAAGTCGGTTGGACTGCCCCATCGAAGTTGATTTTTTTCCCTTGGAAGAAGTTATCCAAATTTCGAAAAAAATGGTAATCTGTTGGAGCAAGGTCCGGAGAGTACGGTGGATATCGTAGACATTCCAATTGCACCTCTTCTAATTTGGAAGCCGTCTGTTGAGCAGTGTGTGGTCTAGCGTTGTCCTGAAGCAGCTGTAACGTTGTTAGTTCATAATTTGATTAAACGTAAACAAATAAAACAGAAGTCATTTTAATATCGTTTTCCAGCCGACCAAATCACCTGATCGCGCCTGTACTTTTGTCTCACTCGCTCGCGTTCTTAAAACCAGTTTTTTTCCCACTCCATCATTCTACGCGCGCCGCGAGCGGCGACCACGCTCGCATACCTGCAGAGGCGAGTCGTCATCTACGCGCGGTCAGCCTACACATATACATATTAGACGACATATGCGCAGCCTCGCCAATTAGACTTTTGGATTGGACTGCTGATAATTTCCAAAACTTTTTAAATAATTTTACTTTTTGAGAAGTTCTTTAGAGGAACCATAACTTCAGTGTGTAATTCCCCATATCGGGTAAGTGGCTAAGTGTTGACAAATTCACGCAGTGCTTGTTTCTAAATGTCATGTCAAGGTCAATGATGTGCAAAGTTATTTCATCATCTTTTTCATAGACATCATTTTAGCTACAATTTCAACTATTGTACCTTAATTGCTACATCAATGTTCATGTATGTAAATATTAATTTAAAAGTGCTTCATTCCTTTTTTTTCTCTTTTCTTTTTTTCTCTGTAAACTCCGCTTCTGAAGGTGACCTCTACACACATACGCCCTAAGCGCAATAGTACCCATCCCTACGCTTACGCTTACGCTGCTGTGGTCACCGTCAGGAGAGGATAAGCAGAGAACCCTATGCTTACCACTGGACATAAATTCCAGGGACCAAAGTTCGGGATTTTCTTCCACCGGGTTTAACCCGTGTGTGCCGTTGCTGCGTCACCTGGTGCCGACACTCGCAACTGACGAGTCGGTTCCACCGGCATCCGGCATCCAACGACGCCTCTACGGGCATCGGGCATCCGGCACTGCTACCGCCTACCCTGCGGGTCCTGCATCCGGCTCCTCGGCTCCAGCGTCCATACAGCTACGCACAAGCCAGGGCAGTACTTGACGCGCCTACCTCCATATGTCGGAAAAAACCTATGACGGGCTTTTGTAATTCCACGACCTAAATTAAATTTTATTGAAAGTGTTGGTGAGTTTTGTTTAACCCATTAGGGTTCCATATTCCCACGCTTCAAGCAGTGGCCTAGAGCGATTGACCAGCCTCGGTTGTTTAGCAGCTAGCTTTTCTATCATGGTTTTCAGTTGCTGACAATAGACATCTGGCCAGATTTAAGAAAGCTGTAGTGAACGACACCGGCACTGGTCCACCAAACGCTCACAAGTAACTTTTTTGAGTCAGTTTCCGCTTGGGGCATGATTTGGCTAGTTCACCAGGGTTCAGCCATTGCAACAATGAGCGCTTCCGATTATCGTATAGGATCCATTTTTCATCACAGGTAATGATTCGATTTAAAATCCCTTCATTATTGTACCGGTTGAATAATCTAACGCAGCAGTCGACGCGCGTTTGTCGATTTGCTTCACTCAATTCGTGAGGTACCCACCTTTCAAGCTTTTTCACCTTCCCAATTTGCTTCAAGTGGATTAAAACAGTTTTATCACTAACACCGCAGCCTGCAGCTAACTCGGACGTGGTTTGCGATGGATCCGCTTCCACAATAACCTTCAATTTTTGATTATCAACTTTGGTCTCCGGCCGTCCACGGGGCTTGTTCTGCAGGTCGAAATTTCCAGAACGAAAACGTTGGAACCAAAAACGCAGTGTGTTTTCTTTTGCGACACCGCCGCCATACACATCATTAATCCTTCGAGCCGTTTCTGCAGCACTGGTGCCACGGTGGAACTCGTACTAGTAAATAACGCGATATTTAAAGTTTTCCATTTTGTAAACTGAGTGACGCAAAGACAAAATACAAAAGAGGAAAAACAAATTAATTATGGTTTTCGAAACACAAATGCATGTGTAAATACCTCTATAAATTTGAATTTGGAAAACCTAACCAAAGAGGTGTTATTTGAGATCAAAGTGACCAGTACGACAAAACGCCAATTTCATATGTAACGACCTAATATTTAGGTACATATTTAAGTAGATGACAATGTCTTTAATTGGTACCAGTTAAGATCGCAATAGCGGTCATTGTCCTTTCCCTATATTTCTTCCTACGAAACAAAACAAATGAATCAGGTATCGTTTTTCATTAGAAAAAATATTGAAGATCACGATAGATGACGATTCAAGACTTGAACAGGCTTATTTTTGAATTACAAAGTTAAGAACTTTAATAAATGTAAGTGGGTCAATAACCGCTTTTGCGATCTTAAACTAGCACCAACTATAGTCTTTTATAATGGTACCTATACCTACATACAATGGAAATGATGCATCCAATAATTATATATACAGGATGTAAAAGACCTCATCACGAAGCTGTCACCCAAGCATTTTGTACATCAAACTAAGTAACTTTACGCAAAAATTATTGCTGGGAAACGACTTTTTTTGGGGTGAAAAATCATGTTTTGTGGTAGAAGAACTCAATGTAACGCACTCAAAACATTTTGCCGATGGATGGATTGAATAGTACGGGGGTCGTGGAGGTGTTTAATGTAAAAATATTACATTAAAACCATGTATTTCAAAAAAAAACTTGTCAAAAAGTTGGAACTTTGACCCCCAATATTTCCGTAACTAGAAGGTTCCCAGGTATGGTGTAGAACAAAACAATGATCGCAATGACGGGGAGAACAAGTGCTTTTCGGCTTCGTTAAGAGGTGTTTTACACCCTTTAGAGTCGTTGTGCTTATTAAATTTTCAAAAAGTTGGTCATCGACATAATAAAACGTTCCAAACGGGTACTTATACGCAGGTATAAGTACCCGTTAAAAGTTGTTTATAACCAAGTATGAGCAGTCATACTTGGTTATAAACAACTTTTACCATGTCACCATGATGAAAACATCGCGAGTAAACAAACCAGCATGCCTGAGAGATTTTTCTCGACGGCATGTAAAGCCAATTCAGAGGCCCATGGGCGGCATTAACACAGACACCAGGGTTAGGCTAGGTACTAACCACACGATAAGGAAGGAAGGACTATGTCACTAAACCTGAAACATAAACACAGACACCAGGGTTAGGCTAGGTACTAACCACACGATAAGGAAGGAAGGACTATGTCACCAAGCCTGAAACATAAACACAAACACCAGGGTTAGGCTAGGTACTAACCACACGATAAGGAAGGAAGGACTATGTCACCAAACCTGAAACATAAACACAGACACCAGGGTTAGGCTAGGTACTAACCACACGATAAGGAAGGAAGGACTATGTCACCAAGCCTGAAACATAAACACAAACACCAGGGTTAGGCTAGGTACTAACCACACGATAAGGAAGGAAGGACTATGTCACCAAGCCTGAAACATAAACACAAACACCAGGGTTAGGCTAGGTACTAACCACACGATAAGGAAGGAAGGACTATGTCACCAAGCCTGAAACATAAACACAAACACCAGGGTTAGGCTAGGTACTAACCACACGATAAGGAAGGAAGGACTATGTCACCAAGCCTGAAACATAAACACAGACACCAGGGTTAGGCTAGGTACTAACCACACGATAAGGAAGGACTATGTCACCAAGCCTGAAACATAAACACAAACACCAGGGTTAGGCTAGGTACTAACCACACGATAAGGAAGGAAGGACTATGTCACCAAGCCTGAAACATAAACACAGACACCAGGGTTAGGCTAGGTACTAACCACACGATAAGGAAGGACTATGTCACCAAGCCTGAAACATAAACACAAACACCAGTGTTTCATCCACCAAGACTCTGAACGCACCTTTTGACGTTTGACAGATTACGTTTCGTTGTCTGTGCGAGTCGGTGCGATGACGTTTTGCTTGTCAGTGCAATTTTGGTTGAATAATGGTCGCTCCGTGCTTGTAATTTTGGTACACGCTGTCGCGTAGTTATTGGTTGAAAACTTTGAGTTATTGTTAATCCGATACCATCTTGATCGGTGTTTGATATTTTGTTGATAATTGAGTGAAAATTGAGAAATCTCGCCATTGTGGGTCTTGACCGCCAGTGATTTTTTGGTTATGTCCGGCCTGTTTGTGTCATTTGAACGCCGGTAATTTCCTAAATTCAGTGTTGGACTATTACATCCCCGATTGGGTTATCAAACCGGGATAAAATTCAATTGGACATTGGTGAGGGTTGCCACGTGTGTGATAGGAAGGTTTGTCCAGAAAGACGTCGGTACGCGCTGGGCGTCCATGGAACCGTTGTAATCTCACATAACTACACATACACCACACAAACCACAGTTATACTTACACCCCACCCAGATAAGACGGAACCAGGGACTACGTCACATCACCGGTACCAACGTGATGGTAAGTGTATTGAATAGTTGTTTTTCCTTTGTCAATTTGGACAAATATATTTTGATTAGGGCTCCGCGTAATCGCGGACATCGTGAGTCTGTTCGTGCAGTCTCACACAACTGGTAGCAGAGCGTGGTTGAATTGTTAAATTCACCACTTATATTGAATTATGAGTTAAAAGTATTGAGAAGTCTGATTTGTTGCCGTCGGCCTGACTCAAATTAAACATAGATTGTTTGACATAATATATTATGATATGTAGTGTCCCTTGTGGTTTGTACTTTAATTTGTTATTGTATAAACAAGGTATTGCTTGTACAGGGTCGGATTTGAACTTGTAATAATTCAAACTAAGTTTTATTATTTGGTTTAAATTGTAGTTGGGTCCGGGAAAATTATTCCCGTTGATTATTTAACCCGTATGCTCCCGGCCGTGCCTCCAGAGGCACGGTGCATTGTTATTTTAATTGTGTCTGTAATTGCGGGTATTGAAGTGTTAATTGAATTTAATTTGTTTATTTGATATTTGTCCCAATGGCTTCATTGAAAGCTGTAAACCAAGCCATTGGTGGATTGACCTCACAGCTAAGATGGTTTGCCTCTGCCGCTGCGACCGCTGAGCGTCGAGACCTGGAAGAGGCCACGCTTGCCCGGTATGAGTGACATCGCGCGGATGAGGAGTTTGACTACTATCCTCATCGGGATAGACCCCAGCCTGGATGCGGCGATCGGTCGCCGCCCAGGCATTACTAGGAAATTGGCGCCTGTCCCGCTAACGTACCTCCCCAGATCGACACGGTTTTGTTGCCAACGGCATCGGTCAGGGTCTGGGGACCCACGGGGGACTCTGTTGTGGTCCGTGCCATTTTGGACACGGGAGCCCAGGGTTGCCTTTTGTCATCTTGGTTAGCGGGTCGGGTGAGCCTGGATGTCCGTGCCTTTTCAGGCACGATTAATGGAATAGGCGAAACACCTATCCCGACTGTTGAGGGACAAACCTTGTTTGGGCTCACTCCTGTGAGTTGTTTGGACCCTAAGTTTTTTCCTTCGGCCATTGTTCTGACGAGTATTTTGGGCTGTCATGCCCAACGTCAGCTGTCGCCTGATATTGTCCGGTTGACGTCAGGCCTGGATTTGGCTGACCGCCGGTTTGATTCCCCTAATACAGCTCATTTGATATTGGGTTCCGATGTACTAGGGAGAATATTGTTGGGTAATGTGAAAGTCTTGCAGCCGAACGGTTTGGTGGCTGTCTCGACCATCTTTGGCTTTGCGGTGATGGGCCCAGTGTTGAAGGCTGCCCCTCCACCTGAGCCTGATTTTGCGTTGGCGTGTGGCTCCGCTCTCTCTGACGCTGTTCAGAGGTTTTGGGAGGTTGAGGAGCCACCGCAAGTGGCCCGCTTGAACCCGGAACATGAGGAGTGCGAGTTGTTCTATCAGAACAACACAGGTCGACTCCGTTCCGGTCGGCTCGTAACACGGTTGCCTTTTGTTGCAGTTCGACCACCTCTCGGCGAGTCCAGACCTATGGCCGAGAAGAGATTGTTGGCGATGGAGCGCCGTATGGCCAGGGATCCGGTGCTGCGGCAGAAATATTTAGATTTCATGCGTGAGTACGCAGACTTGGGACACATGTCGGTGTCAAATTTGGATTGGCGCTCAGTTGAGCATTACTTTCTGCCGCATCACGCGGTCCTCAAGGCATCCACCGGTAAGCTGCGCACAGTGTTTGATGGGTCTGCGCGGACTTCCTCTGGTGTCTCTTTGAATGATTGCTTGCACTCCGGCCCCAAATTGTTGAGGGACCTTTGTGATGTCATCACGTCTTTTCGTCGTCATCAAGTAGTCTTTGTGGCTGACATCAAAATGATGTTCCGGCAAACGGTTATTCACCGGGATGACAGACGTTATCAGTTGATCCTGTGGCGAGAGAATCCCCGGGACCCCATGGTTGTTTATGAGCTCAACACGAATACGTACGGCCTTCGATCGAGCCCTTTTGTTGCTATTCGTTCGCTTTGGGAGCTCGCGGACCGAGAACGCTTGAGGTTCCCTCGGGCGTCCGCCATCTTGAAAACGGACTTATATGTTGACGACGTCTGCACTGGGGCTTCCACGGTTGAGGAAGCTATCCTGTTGCGTGACGAGTTGGTTCAAATTTTGGATTCCGCTGGCTATGAGTTGCGTAAGTGGGTGTCCAACTCGCCAGCACTGTTGGAAGATGTGGAAGAGGATCATAAGCAGGATCCTCATTTGTTTGAAAATGCTGACAACCCTGCTATGTTGGCCGTTCTCGGCGTTCAGTACCGACCAGTCCAAGACACCTTTACGTATGATGTCGATTTGGAGTCACCACACACTTGGACTAAACGACTGGTATTGTCTACTGTCGCGAGAACCTTTGACCCGAATGGTTGGATATGCCCGGTATTGTTTTGGGCGAAATGTTTTCTCCAGCGTCTTTGGACCGCGCAACTTGGTTGGGATGAGCCACTTCGGGAAACCCTTTTGGAAGATTGGCTCCAATTTGTATCCGCACTTCCTGCGGTCAACGAGGTCGCGTTACCACGCGCTATCCTCCCCCCTGGGAACTATACTGCTACCCTTCATGGGTTTTGTGACGCATCTTCGCACGGTTATGCAGCTGTTGTTTATCTGCGCACGGCATTGACCATCCCTAAGCTAGAGTTGTCAGGGGCGGCGCTTCTTGTGCGTCTCTTGAATCACGTTGCTCAAACTTTAGGTGGATCTGTGAACATTCGGAATTCTTACGCCTGGACGGACAGTCAAATTGTTTTGTGCTGGTTGAAGACGTCCGTCCACTCCTTGGAGGTCTTTGTGGCGAACCGAGTGTCACAGATACAAAATTCCGAAACGCCTTTGATTTGGAGGCACGTGCCTGGAGACTTGAACCCCGGCGACGTAGCCTCACGTGGGTGCATGGCCCCCCGCCTGATTGTGCACCCCCTTTGGTGGGGACCGGATTGGCTGACTCGCCCCGAGGATGATTGGCCTCGAACGCCAATTTTGATGTCGGATCCTTTGCCCGGGCTTAAGGTGCTCGCTGTTGGGACGAAGGACCCTCCGTTTGATCCGGATATTTTGTTGAATCGATACAGCTCCCTCGACAAATTGTTGAACGTTACCTCGTGGATCAGGCGTTTTGGTCACAATGCTAGGAATCCAGGGGACAAGCGCCTGTCACCGGTTCTCTCTCCTCAAGAGCGACAGGAGTCACTCCTCCTGTGGGTTCGCTCTGTGCAGGCCGTACACTTTGAGAAGGAGATCGAGACCTTGAAGTCCGGTAGAGTTAAGTTGTCGGGAGCCGTTAGTAAGTTGAACCCCTTTTTGGATGAAACGGGTCTTTTGCGTGTTGGAGGACGGTTGAGGCACTCTAGCCTTCCTTATGGGGTCCGTCACCCCCTTTTGTTGCCCAAGGCGGGCCATTTGATTAAATTGTTGGTGACTGATCGTCACATTAAGAACTCGCACGCCGGTTGCAATGCGCTGTTGGCCATTCTGCAGCGAGAGTTTTGGATTTTGTCGGCTCGTCGTACCATTCGTAGCATCGTCTTCCGTTGCATACCGTGCTATCGGACTAAGGCCCCAACGATGCAGCCCCAGATGGGAGACTTGCCTGCTGATCGTGTCAATGAGGCGAGGCCCTTTGCAGGCGTAGGAACGGACTTTGCTGGTCCCTTTTCGATAAAGACGTCTACCCTTCGCAATAGTAAAATTGTCAAGGCTTATTTGTGCGTATTTGTCTGCCTGTCAACTAAGGCAGTGCACTTGGAGCTGGTATCCTCCCTCTCGACGGAGGCCTTTGTGGCAACTTTGGATAGATTTACGTCTCGCCGTGGGTTACCTTCTCTGATCAGGTCTGATTGCGGTACCAACTACAAGGGTACAAGTAACTATTTGAAGGAAGTGTATGACTTTCTTAATGAGAGCCAGGTTGACATTGGTAACAAATTGGCCCGTCGAGGGGTCACTTGGTTGTTTGACCCGCCAGCCTGCCCCCATTGGGGGGGTATTTTTGAGGCCGCGGTGAAAGCGGCAAAGGGACTCTGGCGGAGATTGTTGGGAGACACCGTTCTCACCTTTGAGGAATTAGCTACGGTATTTTGTCGCATTGAAGCGGTACTAAATTCGCGTCCATTGTGCCCGCTCTCTTCGGACCCGAACGATTTGGAGGCTCTAACCCCGGGCCATTTCTTGATTGGACAGCCACTTGTCGCTCTGCCTGAGTACCCTTTTGTTGATGTGAGCCAAAATCGGCTATCGCGGTTTCAGTTGGTGCAACAGCTCACTCAGAGCTTTTGGAAGCGTTGGAGCTTAGAGTATCTGCACATCCTCCAGCAGCGCGTCAAGTGGACTGATAAAACTCATCCGCCCAAGATAGGAGACCTCGTCCTTATTAAGGATGCCAACCTTAAGCCTCTGTATTGGCGCCGGGGGCGCATTCTCAATTTGGTGGCTGGCACCGACGGGGTACCTCGTTTTGCTGAGGTTTTAGTGGATGGGTCGGTTATGAAGAGAGCGGTCCCAACCTTGTCAAGACTGCCAATTGATTAGCGGACGGGACGGCCCGTCCGGGGGGGGTAGATGTTTCATCCACCAAGACTCTGAACGCACCTTTTGACGTTTGACAGATAACGTTTCGTTGTCTGTGCGAGTCGGTGCGATGACGTTTTGCTTGTCAGTGCAATTTTGGTTGAATAATGGTCGCTCCGTGCTTGTAATTTTGGTACATGCTGTCGCGTAGTTATTGGTTGAAAACTTTGAGTTATTGTTAATCCGATACCATCTTGATCGGTGTTTGATATTTTGTTGATAATTGAGTGAAAATTGAGAAATCTCGCCATTTTGGGTCTTGACCGCGAGTGATTTTTTGGTTATGTCCGGCCTGTTTGTGTCATTTGAACGCCGGTAATTTCCTAAATTCAGTGTTGGACTATTACATCCCCGATTGGGTTATCAAACCGGGATAAAATTCAGTTGGACATTGGTGAGGGTTGCCACGTGTGTGATAGGAAGGTTTGTCCAGAAAGACGTCGGTACGCGTTGGGCGTCCATGGAACCGTTGTAATCTCACATAACTACACATACACCACACAAACCACAGTTATACTTACACCCCACCCAGATAAGACGGAACCAGGGACTACGTCACATCACCGGTACCAACGTGATGGTAAGTGTATTGAATAGTTGTTTTTCCTTTGTCAATTTGGACAAATATATTTTGATTAGGGCTCCGCGTAATCGCGGACATCGTGAGTCTGTTCGTGCAGTCTCACACAACCAGGGTTAGGCTAGGTACTAACCACACGATAAGGAAGGAAGGACTATGTCACCAAGCCTGAAACATAAACACAGACACCAGGGTTAGGCTAGGTACTAACCACACGATAAGGAAGGACTATGTCACCAAGCCTGAAACATAAACACAAACACCAGGGTTAGGCTAGGTACTAACCACACGATAAGGAAGGAAGGACTATGTCACCAAGCCTGAAACATAAACACAGACACCAGGGTTAGGCTAGGTACTAACCACACGATAAGGAAGGACTATGTCACCAAGCCTGAAACATAAACACAAACACCAGGGTTAGGCTAGGTACTAACCACACGATAAGGAAGGAAGGACTATGTCACCAAGCCTGAAACATAAACACAGACACCAGGGTTAGGCTAGGTACTAACCACACGATAAGGAAGGACTATGTCACCAAGCCTGAAACATAAACACAAACACCAGGGTTAGGCTAGGTACTAACCACACGATAAGGAAGGAAAGACTATGTCACCAAGCCTGAAACATAAACACAAACACCAGGGTTAGGCTAGGTACTAACCACACGATAAGGAAGGAAGGACTATGTCACCAAGCCTGAAACATAAACACAGACACCAGGGTTACGCTAGGTACTAACCACACGATAAGGAAGGACTATGTCACCAAGCCTGAAACATAAACACAAACACCAGGGTTAGGCTAGGTACTAACCACACGATAAGGAAGGAAGGACTATGTCACCAAGCCTGAAACATAAACACAGACACCAGGGTTAGGCTAGGTACTAACCACACGATAAGGAAGGACTATGTCACCAAGCCTGTAACATAAACACAAACACCAGGGTTAGGCTAGGTACTAACCACACGATAAGGAAGGAAGGACTATGTCACCAAGCCTGAAACATAAACACAGACACCAGGGTTAGGCTAGGTACTAACCACACGATAAGGAAGGACTATGTCACCAAGCCTGAAACATAAACACAGACACCAGGGTTAGGCTAGGTACTAACCACACGATAAGGAAGGACTATGTCACCAAGCCTGAAACATAAACACAGATACCAGGGTTAGGCTAGGTACTAACCACACGATAAGGAAGGAAGGACTATGTCACCAAGCCTGAAACATAATCACAGACACCAGGGTTAGGCTAGGTACTAACCACACGATAAGGAAGGAAGGACTATGTCACCAAGCCTGAAACATAAACACAGACACCAGGGTTACGCTAGGTACTAACCACACGATAAGGAAGGAAGGACTATGTCACCAAGCCTGAAACATAAACACAGACACCAGGGTTAGGCTAGGTACTAACTATACGATAAGGAAGGAAGGACTATGTCACCAAGCCTGAAACATAAACACAGACACCAGGGTTAGGCTAGGTACTAACCACCCGATATGGAAGGAAGGACTATGTCACCAAGCCTGAAACATAAAATAAATGATAAATCTTTCCAGGTTTTTACTTCAGGCTCTTGAGTTTCGTAAATAATCCTTAAATATAGGTCATCTAGTCATCTACCTACAATACCTACTTAACCTATCGTTATGATATTTTAACTACAGTACCTACTGTAGTTACCTACATAGGTACCTACCTATCTACCCATAAATTGTGGCATTCCAACATCATAAGCACTACACCCCATAAAAACTCTCAAACCTACTTATTCAATTCTCCGCGCAAACCCGCAGGCAATCGTCAGTCCAATAAATCACGTTCCATAATACTCCAGCCAAAATTATAGTAACGTAAATCATAAAAAGTGTCTGGAGCGGTCATCAGGCGTAGATAGTGGGGGACAAGGCCGCATCAATCAAACTTAGCGTCGCGGAAGGCGCGGCTGATACCGAAACTGTGGCAAGGATTTTTGAGCACATTGCCTTTTAAAATGGGTCTTTTTAAGGTAGGGTGAATGGGGGGAAGATGAAAAACGGGGAACACAAAAAGTCGACCATAACACCTGATTTAGTTCAGATTTTGCTGAGATTGCAACATGCTGACCGTCATTTTGTCACGTCGCACACCTCAGTCAGCGTTTGCCACTTTGAATGACTGGTTTGGCGAAAAACGCAAATATCTGCGAAGTGACCTTTACGCAAGAAAATCGAGTGTTTATCTTACCCCGTGTTCTGTGACTTTCTTTACGAGGAAGGTAAGAGTGTTTTATTGGAATATCTACTCATTACTCTGTCTGTAGTTGTGTTATTACTTATTATATTTAAACACTAGCGGCCGTCCCGCGGTTTCACCCGCGTAGTTCCCGTTCCCGTGGGAGTACGGGGATAAAATATAGCCTATGTTACTCGTGGATAATGTAGCTATCGAATGGTGAAAGAATTTTTTAAATCGGTCCAGTAGTTTTTGAGCCTATTCATTACAAACAAACAAACAAACAAACAAACAAAGTTTTCTTCTTTATAATAATATTATAGATGACTATTTTACGTATTTTAGGATTTAATTTTTTGCGAGGTGTGAGACAGGGAGACGTCATATCTCCGAAACTGTTCACCGCTGCACTGGAGGATGTCTTCAAGGTTCTGGACTGGAGAGGGCTAGGCATAAACGTCAATGGCGAGTACATCACTCACCTTCGGTTTCTAGGTCTAACTTCGAGAAAGAGGTCAATCGTCGAATCCGACTCGACTGGGCAGCGTTCGGGAATTTGCGCGGTATCTTCTCGTCCAACTTACCACAGTGTGTGTGTTGCCAGTGATTACATACGGGACCGAAACGTGGTCGCTCATAATGGGCCTCATCAGTATGTTTGTAATGAATAAACTCAAAAACTACTGCGTACCACGAAGGATATGGCGGGGTCTATTCGCTCGCTTCGCTCGCTCATTCGACCCTACCATACCCTTCTAACCTAATCTATCCGTGTCGGGGTGCCCCAAGTTGGCCTAGGCAAAACTAGTGGAGACAGTTTTTTTTAGGCCCTCTTCGATGTTGCGTATATTCATATTACTTACACCAAAAAAAAGTAACCATTTTATTATAGTAATATCTGCTTTAATTAAAATAGAATATAATATAAAAAGAATTAATATTAAACTGTGAGCTTTGTATTGCTATTTTAGAGATTTCCGCTAAAATATTTTAGATGGTATAGAAAATCATCATGGCACGGAACGTTGTAAATTCGTCTTTTTGGTGGTTGACTGACAACTTCATTTGACATTTGACGTGTTATTGTTATTAGATAATTGAGATTGTTTATTGTTAGATTCACGTTTTCATTTTCGAATTTCTCATCATTCCGGTTAGACATGGCTTAGCTAATATTACCACTGTAATCTAGAAATTATAAGGAAGAAATCTATATACGTTTCATTAATAACTGTATGTCTGTTACAATTTTATGTGGGTGGCCTGTTCTCCAAACAAAAAAAATTGTCTCCTTTGGTGTTCAATTTACTAAAGGAGTCAATTTTTTTTGTTTGGAGAACAGGCCACCCCATAAATTGTAGCAGATATTAATGAAACGTATATAGATTTCTTCCTTATAATTTCTAGATTACAGTGGTAATATTAGCTAAGCCATGTCTAACCGGAATAATGAGAAATTCGAAAATGAAAACGTGTATCTAACAATAACCATACAAGTTGCTGCACGTCTGTAGCAGTCAGAATGTAATTGTATTCGCACATTGCCTTGAAATCTTACTGCACAATTGACACAACGACCAGCAGATGCCATTTTCATAAAATAGTTTTTCATTATATGCGTGTCGCATCCAGGTACATAGAACCCTTGCCAGGACGTACTAACTTTAGTACTAAGTGACATACATCGTGTCAAACTGTTGTGAGCGTAGAATGGGATACGGGTAAACTAGAGAAATAGCTCCCTTAACTTGTACACAGTTTATTGTTACAGAGTCAATTACCAACACTTCTGTACTAACTAAATACTCTGAACTTAAAAGGAAACACAGAGCAGTTCCTAGACCAGTATGTGTCGCGACCACGCCCGAACGATCACTGTCGGTTCCTTGGGACTGAGGTCCGCATTCGGACACCATACCTCTAGACTCCGCACAACGCCAAACAAAGGCGCTTGTGTTTAATTTTAAGTGCATACTCATCAGGATCCGACACGGCCATCCTGCATGACACACGTCCTCGTGTGTATACCTGCAATACCAGAGATTCCCATCACAGGATACCGTTCGGTCATTCTGACTTCACCAAGAGAAATTCTCAAACTTCTCTTGTTACAAAATTATCAGTCTTTGTAGCTAGATCATTTCATTATCATGAGACGTTAACATCAAATCACATCGTTTGTTGACATACTATGACATAGTCTGTCCAGGTACAAAATTTCGGGCCCAAAATAGCCAGCCCAACAAAGTGCAAGTACCCTTTGACCGGAACTAACAAAAGTCAAAATAAAACGGACACTTTAGCTACCTATGTCTGTGTATGTAATGTCCCTAAATCTAAATCAATCCAGCAATGTCGGTTGGTCTTACAACCATCTTTGTGGCTTCCGATAGTCAGTAGTTATCCCAGTGATCTCTACCGACCATAGTCATCAAAGTGACTAGGCCTCGTAACCGTCCCTATGGCTACACGGTAGACCTCACAGTGACCACTACCGACCATAGTCATCTCAGTGACCAGCCGGGGTAACCATCCCTGTGGCTACAATAGTAGTCATCCCAGTGACCACTTCTGCCTATTGTCATCCTTGTGACCAGGCCCCATAACCATCCCTGTGGCTACAACAGTAGTCATCCCCGTGACCACTTCTGCCTATTGTCATCCTTGTGACCAGGCCCCGTAACCATCCCTGTGGCTACAACAGTAGTCATCCCCGTGACCACTTCTGCCTATTGTCATCCTTGTGACCAGGCCCCGTAACCATCCCTGTGGCTACAACAGTAGTCATCCCCGTGACCACTTCTGCCTATTGTCATCTCAGTGACCAGGCTCCGTAACCATCTCTGTGGCTACAACAGTAGTCATCTCAGTGACCACTTCTGACCAAAGTCATCTTTGTGACCAGGTCCCAATCATCCCAGTGATTACAACCGAATAGTCATCTTCGTGACCATACACAGTCATCCCAGTGACCAAGACTCAGCGGCCTCACCATTACTAGATTGATTTAAACCAGTAGTGGACACATTTGTTTCAGTTTACGTTATAGGACTTAACTTTCCAGCGTTCTACTAACAATATCGTAAACGCACCAATAACACGTTTTGAATTTAAGGCCTTTTAGCTCATAGCGTCACCATAAGAACCTCGCTAACCAGAAAACTTAAAAATAAACCTTCTAACTTTGGTTTAATTTCGTTTCCAAACCAACTAAGCCGTCTCAGCAGGTACCCTTTTTGTATGCTGTTAATATAGTGATTCGACTTACAGTTTCACTTTAGTTTCTACGACACTAGCATCAAGGGCACGGCCTTGCATCAACACTACTTGAGTCTCATCACTTCATTGATTCACTAGTGTGAACTAACTCGAGAGCATTTTATTTGGTATACCGAATTGATGACTACTAAGTACGTCGAGAACAATGTGTAGGTCTAATTCTGCTCTATCGATGCCGACGACAACGCGGCGTCTTTGACGTAAACAATGACGAAGCCAAGTGCGATTCAGCATAAAGCACTAACAAAGGCTCTCTGACATTCGGTGATCGCGTTTCACTGTTCACAGTGTCGAATGTTATAATTCGGCACTCGTGTTGCTTATCCTGTGTTATGAAAGCTAAGAGCAATCGCCACTACATTACAAAGATTTTAATGAAACCGCTTCAACAATCAAGCTTTGTTTTAACTTTATTAAGATTAGGTTTCGAGTTCTCAATGGTTCAGCTATTCAGTCTTAATAAACAATGAATCATTGGTTATTTTCATGACCAATCATGATACTGTAACACATAATGACATTAGTAACTAAACTTTAGTCATAATGTCACAATTAAATCTGTTCTGCTGATTTTACAAGTCACAATAAGACTTTCTGCCAAAAGCATTCAAATAAACTTTCCTTTATTTGAAACCACTTGGCACCTGAGTTTGTTAATTGTTAGGACTTGCCACAATATAGGAGATGAAGGCTAAGTAACAATCCTATCAGGCTCGTCGGAGCTCAGCTCGTCACCATAGACACCCATCGTGGAGATACATCAGCTCGCCATATTATGGTACTGTTAACTTCAAGCTCTAAATAGTCGGATGCTCGTTGCTCTGCTTTAAACGCTGCAAATCTTATCTTCTGATTAGCCAGCATTACTTTTGAGTTATTTAACAGTTTTCTTGTTCATTTTATTTCATTTTTTGTTTTTACTTAAATCAAACGTTGCCTCACACCAGGAATCTTTCCTGCATCGTGGTTGCATTTACAAACATTTAAACTCACAAACACAGTCAGACCCGGAACTTATCTGTGGGCCATACAATTATTCGCTCCGTGCGGGGATCGAACCCGCGACACGCAGCGCAGCAGTTGATCACACAGCCACTGCGCCAACCGTTATTTTTGTTTTCACTATGGACACTTTTAACGTGCACATCTTGCTACATTGTTCTCACATAGTATACCATCTCAACATAAATGGTGTAATCAAGATTTTGTAACAATATTTTGATTTCAAAGAGCGTCCATGGAGTCTCTTGTTCGTTCTTCTCCATAGAGATCTACGCCTTGAAATGGGGAACTACTAAGGACTATAGTTACATTTCATTGTTATCTTTATTTTGACATTTCAAAAGTACCTGTAACTGGCCTAAAGGGCCTACCTGGGAAATAAATGCGTTGATTTTGATTTTGATAGTTAACTGAGGAGGAGCTCATAGCTAATCGATAGCAGTCACACGGGTGGATCCTCAAGGCTATGCCGCGCCTGCCCAGGTCGGTCCATAAATGGGCGACCATTCATCACCCACCGTGCCGAACGAAAGCACGCCAAGCCGCCAGTCCCGTCTGGCACTATTAGCTGATCCTCATTAAACCTTAATGTCTCGGCGCTTTTCTGGTGGTTGCCAGTGTTGACTCTGATTTTCAGGAAATGCACCGTTTTGCGATTAGTGTGGTGGGCTTTTTAGCCGACTCCCGACAGTCGACACTGGCGGTCACTGACCCGAAAGTCCGACAAGAAGTCCCACCAAGAGGCACCGCATCACCCAGCACTAAGCGGACTGCCATGCAAAACACCAGCACTCAGGCGCACCCGCCGGACCCGATGCCGACCCCAACACAATTGGGAAAAGGCTAGACAGATGATGGCTTCTCAGTTAATTGTTTCCTTACGATTTTTCCACATCGATATCATTTTAATGTCAATCATTTTGGAAAACATTGACACCTATTTTGATATCTTGCAAGTTCGCATTGACGTTGTGTTTACAATGAGGAGTTGTTCGCTTTTATCCTAAAAGCACGTACTACAAAACAAAATAAAAGATCACGTCACACACAATGCCCAAATGGACATACCGAGGTGCCTGTACATACTGTCTTTCACTAAAACTATCAAAACAGCGCAGCGTCTTGTTACCATAATTAACCGTAATTACTGAGTGATTCTAACGGTAAGGAGATTTTCAATTTCCAAGTATGTTTCTGTTTACATTTACCAACTCGGTATTCATTGTTAAAATGACTTTCAGTTGGGATACTTGAACCAACTTAAATCGCGTAAACACAAATTAAATAATTCTATGGCATCAATGAATTTCACATTCGACTCGGGAATCGAGCCCAGAACTCCATGCACAGCAACCGCGCCTACGGCCCGGCCACGACCCCAACGAACCAACGGCTAGATTGTATTTAAACATCATACCTGCAATAGCTAGGGCCAGGCAGATTTGCAACCAACAGTACACTCCGCCAAACCTGGGAATCGAACCCAGAACCGTCCAGCCGTCGCGGTCACGACCACAACAATCCAACGGGCTAACGGGGAGATCACAATAGGCATGATCAAAACAACAAAGTGAAGTAACATGATCACTTTAAAAATCCAAAACCACATTGCACGAAACCATGAAATAATGTTTCATCAAAGAAACACTCCTTGGTAGGTGTTTATAAAATGGTAACGACTCACCGTATAAAACACACCTTTACTCGTTCTCACTCACTTTATTTCACGTGTATTGCCAGACGGTGTAGAGTCACCTCATGCAATGAAAACCCTCATCATCACGGAACTGTGCGTTGCGCACGTCTGTTTATGGGAATCGAACCCAACAAAACGGAACAACAGCTCAGCCAGTTGTTTGACGTGCGGATAGGTATCAAAGCAACTATGTTGCAGCTCTGTTTTTCGAACAGTTCACACCATTGTCTATTCGCACTGTTTTCACTTTCAAGAGATTTCTCAGCCCGCTCGTATCCCACTTCTGATGTCGCATCCAGGTACATAGAACCCTTGCCAGGACGTACTAACTTTAGTACTAAGTGACATACATCGTGTCAAACTGTTGTGAGCGTAGAATGGGATACGGGTAAACTAGAGAAATAGCTCCCTTAACTTGTACACAGTTTATTGTTACAGAGTCAATTACCAACACTTCTGTACTAACTAAATACTCTGAACTTAAAAGGAAACACAGAGCAGTTCCTAGACCAGTATGTGTCGCGACCACGCCCGAACGATCACTGTCGGTTCCTTGGGACTGAGGTCCGCATTCGGACACCATACCTCTAGACTCCGCACAACGCCAAACAAAGGCGCTTGTGTTTAATTTTAAGTGCATACTCATCAGGATCCGACATGCGAATAAATCGCAGAAACACTTTCAAAAAAATCGAAATAAACTGAGTAAAAGTAGCTGCGTTCTGAATTAGGCTGTAATCGATTTGAGCGTCCATAAACTCGTTCCGAATTACCGTAAGCGCAATAACGATGTCCCTTGAATCGTCATAGATGACGTCATGATTACACCGACCATGCTCCAAATAAATATCACCGTGAGCGCTGTCAAAAATGACAGCTGTGTTGATAGGTTGTGTTGTTTTGTTATGAACTTATGACTCGCATCTAACTATAAATTATATTTAATTATCGTTGCATCTATGTTATTTGTAATTCGTGGTATTTTTTTAAGGGGTAAATCTTTGCCGGGTGCAAAATACGCTAATATAAATACTTCCGTCATCCTTTTCATCACTGGACGAATCGTCGTTCTCTATCTCAAAATCTGAGTTATCAGAGTCGATAGAGTCAACCAACTTATCTTCCATTTTCAAAAATAGGTCTTGTGATTGGGGTTATGATCACTGGCAACGCGTTCATGAGCGTCCCGAATTCATGACTGTTCTTAGCTGTCATAATCGTGATATCTAAATCGGAACGCAAAATATTGATGTGAGCGCTGTGAGCGATTATTTGTAATACGGAATGCAACCAATGTCAAATGAAGTTGTAAATGTCAAAAAGAGAAAATGTCAAATGAAGTTGTCTGTCAACCACCAAAAAGACGGATTTACAACGTTCCGTGCCATGATGATTTTCTATACCATATAAAAGATTTTAGCGGAAACCTTTAAAAATAGCATTAAAAAGCTCACAGTTTAATATTATTTATTTTTATGTTATATTCTATTTCTATTATAATTAAAGCAGATATTATTACCAATGGATACCGTACTTTTTTTTTTAAACGGAAAAAAACGCCCCTATTTACGTAAGTATTTTCTGTCAAATAACATTGATCACAACAGGAATGATTTGACTCGCAAAAAATATCATAATATAACTTATTTATTAGGATTTTAAGATTCCGGTTTCGTTTCTGTGTAATCTTGCGTTTATTACTATAATAAAATGGTTACTTTTTTTTGGTGTAATATGAATAATATTTATGCAACATCGAAGAGGGCCTAAAAAAAACTGTCTCCTTTGGTGATCAATTGATATTTTAGGTGATAGATGTTAGTGGTCACAAAGTTATTTTTGATGGTCATTATATTTTCCCCCCTTTTTTTCTAGGATAGCAGGTGTGGGAGTAGTAGACCCACCATGGGACATCTCAAGGGCATCACCTTGAACTCAGGGTCATTGACCTTGAGGTCAATGGTCTTAAGGTGGAAAGATTGAGAGCCGCTACTTTAATGTTCCCCCGGTGGGGTAAGATTGAAATATAAATGTAAAGGACCTTTTTTTTACAGGATTTCAGACTGTTCAGGGGAGGAGGGGCTCGTGACGTGACCATCAACAACGTCTGACATGCATTCAGAAATTAAGTATTTTCACGATCTGTTTCATTTTCGTGAAAAATACATTTTTTTTTCTGCCTTGGAACAGATTTAACAGGATGTTTTCAATATTATTGAAAAATATACTCTTTACTCACTACAAATTAAATTTTATCAAAAGCTGATGATGTTCTACACGACTTCAAACACAACACTGCTCATCTCATCAAAAAACTGTTCGATCTTCCCCCCACTCACCCTATGGGCTTTGTACCTACTCGACTTTGGCGAAACCTATCTATATCTGTGGGCTAAACCTATACTTAAGTAGGGGTTATTAGACAGGTACCTAGTTGCCGTTATCGAATGTGAATGTAGGTCTCTTGTTTGAAGTACAAATACCTGTTATTTAACTCATAACTTTTTCGAAAAAGCCTCAAAACTTCAACTTAGAAACCTTATCTGCAATAGGAGACATCGATAACCTCATAAGCTAATAGAGTACTTACACAGTGCAATAATTTGTAGTGCCCCACCATCCAGCAATAAATTTCAATAGGTTGCGAGTCATTCGAATTTTTATAGCGTCAAAGATTCGGACGGGCGCGGGCGGACAGACCGCTCGCTCGGCTCTTTTGTCCCTACTCACTTCTGATCACTTGGAGACTTGGAGATATTCGTGTCGTGTAGTGAGCACGCAGCAACACGTCTGTACCCTTCACAAGTCAAAGATCTTACGAAATTGCTGATTTTGGGTTAATGTTTTTGTTCAGTCCAGTTTGTAGTCGAAACGGACAGCCTAAAAGAAATAGAACAAATAATCCTCTATGTAGTTTTTGACGTGATAACGTCTTATAAATCGATGAACACCGGCTGCACGCAATGATATTATAAAGAAGATACGCCATGTTCATACTGAATGGCGTTCAGATATCGTTGCGAGTAATTTAAAACTACGACAGCGATAGATAATACGGAACGTATAAGATAGAAAGAGATAGCTAGCTATCAAAGTGCAACAATTGTATCACTTTGTCCTCAACAATTTGTGCGTGCTAGTGCGATATCTACCTCTTTTTAGGGTTCCGTAGTCAACTAGGAACCCTTATAGTTTCGCCATGTCTGTCCGTCCGTCCGTCTGTCCGTCCTCGCTTAATCTCTGTGACCGTTAGCACTAGAAAGCTGAAATTTGGTACCAATATGTATATCAATTACGCCGACAAAGTGGTAAAATAAAAATTGGAAAAAAATGTTTTATTAGGGTAGCCCCCCTATATGTAAAGTGGGAAGTGATTTTTTTTTTAATTTCAACCCTTACGTGTGATATATTGTTGGAAAGGTATTTAAAAATGAATAGGGGTTTTCTAAAATCATTTTTTGATAATGTCAATAATTTCGGAAATAATCGCTCCAAAAGTAAAAAACAATGTGTCCCCCCCCCTCTAACTTTTGAACCATAAGTTTAGAAAATATGAAAAAAATCTGAAAAGTAGAACTTTATAAGGACTTTCTAGGAAAATCATTTTGAACTTGATGGAAACAACAGTTTTTGTACAAAAAAGACAAAAAATTGTACAAAATAATTTCTGGACTATATTCGTATATGCAAGCATTTTTACATAATGGATACCCACCTTTAAACTCATAAGTGGGAACACTTATTGTGACGGACGGGAAACTACGGAACCCTACACTGAGCGTGGCCCGACACGCTCTTGGCCGGTTTTACTATATAATATCATTGGCTGCATGCACGAAAAAGTGTCACACCGTTACGCGCGCCGCGATCAACGGATCATTCCCACTAGTTTTTTCCCACTAGTCTTACGATTTTGTACCATCTTAAATCGTAGGACTAGTGGGAACAAAAAGTCCCACTAGTTCTACCGTAGAACTGTATAGTAGAACTAGTGGGAATGATCCCGATCAACGCCCAGCCCAACCCTTGAACCTAGAAAACTGAAATTTTGCACAGTTGTTTCCTGCAGAATGTAGACAAATAATAAGGAAGGATTTTTCGAAATTCAACCCCTAATAGTTATTTATGCAACTGTTGTATAATGAGGGGTATTAAAACACGAATGTGGGTTTATCACACGAGGCGAAGCCGAGTGTGATAATAGTATCACATGAGTGTTTTAATACCTAATTATGTACAGTTGCATACAAGACTTTATCTACATCCATGATATGAATCCTCCATAAAAGGTTCTGAAACCATAGGGTGTTGCAGTGTTCTAAGAAGTCTATGTAAATTCATGGAAAGTTTAATTGCTTGTATTTACTACAAACAAACCGTGTTTATGTAGTAATATAATTATTTACATTTTGGATTGTTCAATTATCAAAATTCACAAAGCTTGTATCACTCATTTTTGTAAACAACAAAGTACATAATTCAATACTAATATCCAAATGTCGAACAAAAATGGCGGGATACGACGTGAATTCGAATTAACCTATAAGTTTTTTTTTTAATTACGGCGCTGTGGTAGTGAATCGCACGTGCTAGACGTTCGATTCACTACCACATTCGATGTTCTTTTTTTAAAACGAGTTGCATAATGAAATTCAGTACAACATTATAACACCCGTTTGGGTGTTATAATGGTTATTATGACACTGGCTGTTTTAATGTTGGCCATAAGCTAACTGTTTCAGATACCTTTATAGAGGATTTATAGCATGGGTGTAGATAAAGGAGTTAAATAGTCCCAAATCGCTGTGTGGATGAAGTTATGGCGCAATAAAGCTAGACTTCATTCACAGAAGTGCCATTTCCCACTAATTGTACCAGGTGTTCTATGCCACCTCAAAATGCCATATCTATTGTTTTATTTAACGTTTGAATATGTTACAGTTAAAACCAATGTTTACGCGTTTTCCCTAGTTAAACCTAGTTTTTACTAACTGCCTTTGTTAAAAACTAGTATATTATAGAGAAACTTGTTGGGGATTGAAAATATGGATATTGTTTATTAAAATATTTATTAATAATTCTTGGTAAACGTATATAACACAAATAATCATCTTACATAAACGAATATGATTAAGTAAAATCAACATAATTATAAAAAAAAAAATCATCTATACTAATATTATGAAGAGGTAACATTTGTTTGTAAGTTTGTATGTCGGGGGTAATCTCCGGAAGTAATGAACCGATTTCAAAAATTCTTTCACCATTAGAAAGCTACATTCACCCTGAGTACCTAACATAGGCTTTATTTTATCCCCGTACTCCCACGGGAACAGGAACTACGCGAGTGAAACCGCGGGACGTTCGCTAGTCTTACATAAAGGAACATTTTTTAGGAACATCAACATTATGTAGTTATAAGAAAAATAATCATCTTACTTATACGAACATTTTTAAGTTACATCAACGTAATATATACCAATGTTTTTTGTTATCAGCATTTCGCAAAAATAGGTAACTCGAGAAAAAAATGCGTTTTTATTTTTTTCCTATCTTCAAAAATTACTGAGGTAGGTCTCCGCGGCAAAATCAGACCAACTTAACAGAATTTGATTTGTATAGTTTCCACTTATTATTTCAACTCGCAGTTCGCAGCGTGACGTCATAGCAGTAGCGCGCAAAAAAAAAAGCGCTGCAACTTTTTGAAATACTGGCCTGATTACTTACTTTAATTCTAATATTTTTATGTGTTGGTGTGACTCATTATAACAATATTATCATCTTACTTATCATTATTAAAGAACATCAACTTATAACAATAATGCCATGGCGACAATAGTAGCACTTAGATACCCGCAATTACAGACACAATTAAAATAACAATGCACCGTGCCCGATCGGGCACGGCTGGGGACATAAGGGTTTCAAGTACCTAATTAAAATAATCAAATAAAGAAAAGTAAAAATCAGCTTAATAAGAAACACATACCTACAATAAAATGGAGTAAGTTTACCTACTTACTACTACTTTTTTATTGCAGAGAAACCTTTTTGAAAAACATCTAGGCTGGCTTCCATTCATTTGTCAGTCTTCCAGATACCTACCTAATGTTTGTCTCCGTTTAATCATCTCCCAACACACAATGAACTTTGAAATCGGTTGAAAGTTTGAATCATTTCGACAAAACGGATTTTCCCTAGTTAAAACTAGTTTTCACTGATATTCAAATCAGTTAAGACTAGTTATAACTAGGGCAGATAATAAAAACTAGTTTTAACTAGGGAAAACGCGTTTTCACAAAAAACGGGTATTAACTGTAACATTACCACTGCACAGCACTTCACAGCAGTCGCGTATTGGAACTACACTGAGATCCAACGGCTATTAAAAGGTAAACCCGTAGCATAAATGAGAGCGGAATAAATACAATAGCGATTATATTTCTTTTAATATCAAGTCCCGAATAATTAATCGGTAACAGTAAATTGTGAGCACTAGATGTACTTTATGTACAACACTAATCAAAAGCTCTTGATATTCAAGGCGGGCGGGCGGGCATCTTTGCACCTTGGAGCCGCGGGCCGCAGACAACGCTGCGACAAGTTCATAATCATAAGTATTCAGCTGCGGAGTTGAACCCACGGGACATAACAGTAGGTATCTCTTGAATAAACGTTTAACTTGGAGATTGGATCTGTTACTCCGCTACAATCCTCATCCCCGCTATAAATCCTTCCAACGCTAATGTTCAGCGAAGCAGCTATGTTAGAGTAGGTACCAATAAATTAAAAAAGTATAGGTCACCGGGTAAACGGTGGGTCAGTTGGGTACCTACAGTGGGTATCGCAAATATCGACGAAACCAGGGTGGGTAGCGCGCTCGTTTGTACGAACACAGATGGCACGCAATCCCTTCTCGTTCTGTTCCTGGACGGCTGTGTCCATAGGGCGAAGTACGTCGAAGCGGTGCCCGATTTTGCTGCTGTGACACTGCCAAAATATTAGGCTAACTTGGACAATAAACGGATCAAGTCCAGGCAGGTGCCTCCTGTACAAAAAATGGCTTGGCTAAGAATCCCCTTCCTGTGCTTGCATGGTGCTAACTATCAATGCAGACAACCTGACTGATAAAATATTCCGAGATAAAAAAAGTGACCCAACCTTTACCTGCCCGGGGACCCTAGGTATAAAATTGCAGACGGGTTGGTGGCGTCGCGGGTCCGTGGCACACGATCAATTCCAGGTGCGAAAGCCGCTACGAATCGTAAAAGTTTTATTTCTCGCGAGTTGCGTCTGGTGAGAGCCGACCTATGAGGAATGTTTATAGTGCACACGTACCTAATAGAATTTTTACTCCGCGATGAATGTTGCTTGTAACTTGAGTAGAGTTGTTCTTATTGTCGGTATTCTCGGGGCACCTTTCTATAATGTCAGTCTGAGAATGTTCGCGATGTTTTACATAATATCAGCGTAAAGTATTTACGTCGCAGCGTGACTCGCGCTTCTATGAACTCGCGGAATATGATAAGCGCATTACTTTCATATTCAATAGTCGCAGTCGTGTTGAACACACAACCTGTACTTCTGATAACTTATATTTATGTTACATATATCTTCCTTTATTGCATTCCAAGTTGAAGCTGAAAACAGACATTGGTGCCGATTCCCTTGTTTACAAACTAAACCAAATTTAAGTTCAGTGCATCTTTTTCTTTCTATTTCATTAAGAAAAGGACAGAAGATAAATTTTAGTTAAGTTCTGTCAAATTAATCAGCGCCATACAAGTTTGAGACGCGATTAAAAACTTGACTGCTAAAATTACATCAAATTACGTCAGGTGTTGACTAATTTGACAGGATTAACACTTCAATACCCGCAATTACAGACACAATTAAAATAACAATGCACCGTGCCTCTGGAGGCACGGCCGGGAGCATACGGGTTAAACTAATATTTATCTTCTGTCCTTTTCATAATGAAATAGAAAGAGAAAGATGCATTCAACTTAAAGGGGAATGACAATTTTAGGCCCACACTTGCACATGGAATTGGTTTCCATAAAAAAATATGTCCATATTTTTCCCATGTGTTCCACGTCTTCATAAGTCTGTGCAAGTCAGCAACATTTTTTCGAAAATAATAAATATTGAAACGACTAAATTAGTGAAACTAGAACAAAACTTAATTTTTAAATGTTGCCTTTGCAAAAAAATGTTGACAGGTAATTATTAATCGGAATAATCAGTCATATTTTTTTCGCCGTTCATTGTCTGCCAAGCAAACTTAATTGTATACATTATGAATCAAAGAAATCCCCTTTCGTAATTATTATTCATTCTAGTTTTGAAGAAGCTAATGATAAATTAATCGATCTATCGATTTTTTTGCACTTTTTATGGCAACACAAAGTCTAACTTGTCAGCTACCGGAATACGTTAATGGTGTCGATTCTGTTGTGCACAAACTAAACTTAATTTAGGCTATTGCTATCTTTTTCTCTCTAATAAAACGAGAAAGAGACGGACGTAATTTAGAGCTGTCAAATTTAGTTGGAACTAATATTTCCATACAATTGAAGGGTGCACGTAAAAACATGTCGACTAAAAACACGGTGAAGCGCAAGGCATAAACTAGTTTGACATCTCTAACTTAGTTCATAGCTATAGCCGTCCTTTTCTCGTACTGCCTTTTAGTGAAAGATAGCAATAGCCTAAATTAAGTTTAGTTTGTGCACAACAAAATCGACACCAATGTCAAAATCATTGCTTGTTTGCAACTCCATTGCGGCGACTTGTGTTTATTTATTGCGGTTTAAATTGACTACTTTTGCCCATGAATACTACTGACTCCGACGATTCTCCCATACCTGACGACCACGGCCTGATTAATTATGCTCGTTAATAAATTCAAATAATGTATTATGTGATATTTAACATAACCAGTACCTGCAAATCTAAGAATCTTAAATAACTTTAAAATGCAAAGTTATTTGTAAGTCATTTATTTTACTAATTAATTAATGGAATTGTCCCCTATTATTATCATTAATCTGCATATGTGTGCACAGTGGGTGTAACTGTGAATGGACTGTATGTTTTAATATTGTTTTAATCTATTAAAAGAAAGGCGCTTTTTCAAATGGTAGGAAATTTTACTGACTTTCTTAAGACTAAGAACAAAAGCTTTTTTCTTAATACAAAATCATAAACAATTAATAGACAAAAATAAGAAGGTGCGTTATGCACATGCTCCCCTTTCAAAGTAAAGGAACGACCTTCTTAAGTGGCCTACGGAGTATGCCTCCCTTAGTAGCAATATCTACTACCCGTGTGACGCCGTCTTTACCCGCATAGGTAGCGGTAATACGGCCTTTGGGCCAGGATCCTCGTGGTAACGTACCATCAGCTACCACTACCATGGCACCAATAGATATTAATGGGGCTGTTCCAATTGCTCTTCTAGGAGAAAGGGTAGGCAGGTACTCTACGACCCATCTGTTCCAAAAATGGTCGGCCATACGCACTGCTCTTTTCCATCCTGCTCTGCTGCAGACATCACTGTCAGTTAATTCTGCTGGAATAGGGCGTCCTGAAGAGTATCCCAGAAGAAAGTGATTTGGAGTGAGCGCTTCAGGGTGCAGAGGGTCATTCGCGACGTGCGTCAAAGGTCTAGAATTGACTAATGCTTCGGCTTCACATAGAAGGGTAAAAGGTATCTCATCGGTCGGTGTCCTTACATTATTTCCACACACACACACACACCCACATTTTTTACACTTTTAGAGCTGTCTTGACTGATTTTATGAGTCTTTCCCAGGCTCCTCCCATGAAAGGTGCTGATGGGGGAATGAATTTCCACTTGATCATTTCACTAGCAGCGAAGTTTGGGACAGCTTCCTCGTATAGGGTTTTGAGTTCGCTATTTGCGCCAACAAAGGATGTGCCGTTGTCAGAGTGGATTTCAGTTGGTGTTCCACGTCGAGCTATAAATCTTCTTAGGGCCATTATTGCAGCGTCTGATGATAATGAGTGGACAACTTCCAGGTGAATAGCTCGAACCGTTAAGCAAGTAAATAAGCCAACCCAGCGCTTTTCCGTTCTTCGCCCAATCTTCACGGTGATGGGGCCAAAATAGTCTAAGCCCACGAAAGAAAATGGTCTACAGTGATGAGCGAGTCTGGCTGCAGGAAGGTCGCCGATGGGTGGTTGAAACGCGACGCTTCGACGGACCTTGCAAAACTGACAATTGAAGGCTACCGAACGTACAGTGCTCCTAAGGCTCAAAATCCAATATTTTTGCCGTAGTTCGTTTACGATCATCTCTGTGTATGCATGAGCCGCCTTTCGATGGTAGTCTAGCACGAGAAGTCGGACAGCAGGATGTTTTCCGTCAAGCAGAATAGGAGACTTGACAGCTTCTGGTACCAGGCTCTTCAGGCCAGTCTGAGGTCAATAAAAAGTCGGGTCCCTTTATCCAACGGGACTCTGTAATAAGAGGACCTCGACCCAAACGGGTTGCGTCGTCAGCGACGTTGAGGCTGGTGGGCACCCAACGCCACTCTCGGACATCAGTGAGTTCTATTATCTCACCCACTCGATGAGCTATGAAAGGTTTGTAGGTGCGTGCATCGTTTCGAAGCCAACCCAAAACGTTCATTGAATCGCACCAAAATATGCGTTTGTGAGGTTTTAATCTAACTGCATCTACGATGGAACTAGCTAGACGAGCAGCTATTAGTGCAGCTTGTAATTCTAATCTAGGAATACTACATGGCTTCAAAGGGGTGACCCGTGATTTGCTAGATATGAGTGCGAGTTGCACATCTCCATTCAAATAAAGAAAACGCCAGTATGCTACAGCAGTATATGCTTGTGCGCTTGCGTCTGCAAAGATGTGCAGTTCAACTTGACTGGGCTCCGTTCCCCGTGGATTGTAACAACGAGGAATTTTGAGCTGTGTAGTTAAAATCAAATCTTGGAACCAATCGTTCCATGTCTTGATTTCAGAACAGAGAAACTGAGTGTCCCAATCCAGATTCATTCGCCAGACATTTTGAAATAAAATTCGACCGCGAATTACAACGGGAGCAAGGATACCCAGTGGGTCAAATACTTTCATAATTAATGAAAGTACTTTGCGTTTTGTAAGTAGGCTAGGTAAAATAGCTTCTTCACCTTTACCTGGAGTATTAAAACTTAAAAGATCAGTAGTTGGATGCCAATATAGTCCTAAAGCTCGTGTACAAGAAGTAGATGAAGGTTGATTAGCAAGACTGACGTTTAATAATAATAATAATAAATTATTATTAATAAGCTGGCAACACCGTAACGTCAAACATCGGTTGAAAATCATTCTTCATAATTTAATTTATTTATATTGGATTTGATACAAACATAGTATACAATAGTTATTTTCATAGTCTTTTTAACCCAGACAAATATAAGTTAATAAAAAAAAAACAGCACGAAATCCAAAACGGAAAACGAGAATATTTCACGATCATCACCAATGACGTCTGTCAAAACCGAAAAATGAAAATGAAAAACCTTTGAAAAAACATGAGAATGAGATGATTTTTTAACAAATGATTACGAGAGCAGCAGCACGACGTGCACACCTACCAACCCCGGACTCGTCGCTCAGCTCCGCCTCGCCGCCGCCGGACCCCGGATCACCAGTGTCACCGGTTGCGGCAGTTGCGTCGAGCTCGAGCGACGAATATTTCTCCCCGCCGACGTCGCCACCACCTGTACGTCGTGCGGGAAGAGGCCGGCCACCGAAGAGCTTGGGACTTAGGGGTCAACAGGCCCCGAGCCGGGTCCCCGCTACCGGTGGTTGTGTGCAGCGCATGAAATGGACTCAATCCATGAACGAGAACGTCATGCGCGCATACTACGGGTCTACAGAGGGGGGAACTAACCTCACTGCGTACCGTGTTAGGATGCTGTCTCTGTTCCAGGGTCTTGAACCAACCGTCAACGTCTCGGCCCAACGACTGTCGGATCAGGTGCGGGTCATCCAACGCAGTCACAGGTTGGACGACGCCGCGCTTGATAGGCTGCGCTCAGAAGTACTGAGCAACCTTATCGTCTTAACTCCGACACAAACCGCGGTGCAAGTGTCAGCTATTGACGCAACACCACCGCGGTTGAATCCTGTTGTTGTAGAGGAGGATGATGGGGTTGCCACGGTAAGTAGCCAGTGCAACGACCGATTGAGGAGCGCTCTGGAGAATGCGCTTCATGAATATCGGTCCACCCCAACCGAACTTAGGCCCCGATTACCACGGTTACCCATGCATAAGAAAAATAGGGCGCTGGTGTGTGCCTTGGACTCGCAACTCAAGAATATATTCGAGAGTAGCGAGAACCTCGTTGATACACACTCGATCCTGTTCTGTGGGGCTGTTGCGGCATGTCGTTTAGCTAATGTCAAGTTTCCAAATTGTGACGTAGCTAATCGACCAAAACCAGCCGTACCAGCCTGGCAGCGCAGGATCGAGCGCCGTATCGACGGGGCCAGGGTACTCATCGGCAAACTATACTGCTTCAGGGAGGGCAATACACGACCACGAGTGATGCGCTTTGTGAGGCGGGCATTCTCGGGGACTGAAATCAGTCCTCAAGAATACATGTCCCGTGTCACAGAGCGCATCGACTTCCTGAAGCAGAAAGTTTATGCATGGGCGAACCGTATTCGGAGGTATAAGCGGCGGGTTGATCGGTATTCACAGAATCGCATGTTCCAGAGCGATGAGAGGTGGGTATACAGAGCTTGGGAGCGACCCGAGCAAAACATGACAGACGTGTGCCGCCCGGATGATGCCGCCACGAGTTCTTTCTGGCGCAGCATCTGGTCGGTACCCGTTTGCCATACTGAGGCTGATTGGATGCGTGATGTCGAGCGAGTGTGTGAACCTATCCCAGAAATGGAGCCAATTTTTATAACACCTTTAGATGTAGCCAGAGCAGTTCGTCCGTTACCGAATTGGAAATCACCGGGACCGGACGGACTGCACAACTTCTGGATCAAATGGTTTAGTAGTTCACACACTTGCCTGGCATCGCAATTCCAGTCATCCTTAGAATCCGGGTCCCTACCGCAGTTCTTAACAACAGGCGTTACCCACCTGCTCCATAAGTCAGGTAGTCCCGCGGAACCCAAAAATTATAGACCGATCACGTGTTTGTCGACGATCTACAAGCTTCTTACATCCATTCTGAGAGTGAAAATTAATACACACATTGACAAAAACTCCATCATGTCAGCCTCTCAGAATGGATGTAGGAATGGGTCCCGCGGTACTAAGGAGCTACTCCTCATCGACATGGCCATTAGCCAACAGGTTCGTCGATCCCGCAAAGATCTGTCGACATGTTGGATAGATTATAAGAAGGCCTACGACTCGGTGCCACATACGTGGCTCATGAGGGTGCTGGAGTTGTACAAAATAGATACAACTCTACGCACCTTCCTTGAGTCATGTATGGGGCAATGGAGGACGGTCCTTCGATATCCAGGATGTCGACAGATCCAGGGGAGCGATGATCCTGTGTGGATTAAGCGGGGAATATTCCAAGGCGACAGTCTGAGTCCACTTTGGTTCTGTTTAGCCCTGAATCCTCTAAGCACATTGCTTGAGAATTCAGGCCTAGGCTGCCGGTTGAGGATGGATGGTCAGGTTATATCTCACCTGCTTTACATGGATGATCTGAAACTCTTTGCCTCCAACAAATTGCGACTGATGGAGCTACTGAAGGTAACTGAAACTTTTAGTAACGCCATCAGGATGGAATTTGGTGTGGACAAATGTGCAGTCATGTATGTAAAGCGAGGGGAGATTATGGAATCCGAGGGACTTCAGCTCTCGGACTCCATACAACTTAGATCTCTTTCCTCATCCGAAACCTATAAGTATTTGGGTATGTCGGAAGCGTTAGGCATTAACATAACTGACATGAAGCAATCGTTGAAGGAGCGCTTCTTCAGTCGCCTGAGGAAGGTATTAAATAGCCTTCTTTCAGGCGGGAACAAGGTGCGCGCCTTCAATGGTTGGGTCATGCCGGTTTTAATGTACTCTTTCGGCATACTCAAATGGACTCAGACCGAACTCGACGCCCTGGATAGAAGAGTTCGTACACTGCTGACCGAAAGCCGGATGCATCACCCACGATCATCGGTGATGAGACTGTACATCCCGCGGAAGTGCGGGGGTCGAGGCTTTTTAAACGCGAAGACCCTCCACAACCGCGAGGTGTGCAGTCTCAGAGAATATTTTTTAAAAGCCGAGGTGGGTATGCACCGAGATGTGGTTGCAGTGGACAAGGGACTCACCCCGCTGTCCATGGCTAAAGAGAACTGGCACAAACCTGAGGTACTTACCACCGATGACCGCAAGGAAGTATGGCAAGGCAAAGAGCTTCACGGGCGCTTCTATCGGGCTCTTCATGGGCCCGACGTAGATTTTCTAGCGTCCGTGTCCTGGTTACGTTTCGGCGACCTCTTTGGAGAAACTGAAGGTTTTGTCTGTGCGATTATGGACGAAGTTATGTTGACGAACAACTACCGGAAATATATTATGAAGGACGGGACGGTTGACATGTGTCGGGCATGCCACCTTCCGGGTGAGTCCATCAGACATATTATTTCTGGTTGTTCTCGTCTGGCTAACGGCGAGTACTTGCACAGGCACAACCAAGTAGCCAGGATTATACACCAGCAACTTGCCTTGAAATATAAACTTGTGGAATCTGAGGTACCGTACTACAAGTATGTGCCCGACCCAGTTCTCGAAAGTGACCATGTCACGCTGTACTGGGATCGGTCTATCATTACTGACAGGACTATTGTCGCCAATAAACCTGACATAGTGATGATAGACCGATCAGCGCGCCGCGTAATGATAATCGATGTTACTATTCCGCATGACGAGAACCTCGTGAAAGCTGAGAAAGAGAAACAAATAAAATATCTCGACTTGGCACACGAGGTTCGCGACATGTGGAATATGAACTCGGTTATCATTGTGCCGATTGTCGTGACGGCCAATGGCCTTATAGCCAAGAGCTTCGATGACCATCTATCGAAGCTCTCTTTAGGCGGTTGGATCAAGGGCCTGATTCAGAAGGCAGTACTCCTCGACACGGCTCGCATTGTGAGGAGGTTCCTGTCTCTGCAGCCCTAACCACCGGTGGCTTGGACCCTGCTCCCGACACCGGCGGACCACTATTTTTTATATTTTTTAATGTATTTTTTAATATAATGTTTTTAAGATACATTTAAAAATATGTAAAGTAAGTAGATGAAATGAATAAAGGAAATAATAATAATAAATTTATTTGTAAGAATATTGTTACATAGATGTTACACATAATTTAAAGTCCATAATATTCTGCTGTTTCCAGCGTACAAATATTTAAAAGAATTAAAATTAATAATAAACAATACAAGTCGAGAATAAGAAAAACGTTAACTATTATCACATACAATGTCAAGGGTTATCAATTAAAATGTTAAGAATGATTAAATACAATGTCAGGGGTTATCAATTAAAATGTTAAGAATGATTAAATACAATGTCAGGGGTTTCTAATTATAATGTCAAGAATTATTATTATTAAACACAATGGACAAAAAAAAAATCAAATTCAATACTATGTCAACGAGATGAAATTTCATTCAATTATTAGGAGGTAATTCATCGTCTAATTTAAATTTTGAATCAAATTTTTCATTTAAAAATTCATTCGTTGAGTAGTAACACTTTTGCAATAGAAAGTTAAATAGTTTGTTTTTAAATGTCATAAGGTTAAGACTTTTAAAAACATTAGGTAATTTATTATAAATTTGAATTGCCATACAGTAAACATTATTCGAAAATAGTTTAATTCTTTGTTGGGGTGCACATAATTTGTGGATATTTCGACTTTTCCTTATAACAACATCATTGTGTACTTGAAATAAAGCTAAGTTTTTACGTACAAAGATACACAGTTCGAATATATATAAAGATGGGAGTGGTAATATTTTTAATTTTTTAAAGATTGGGACACAGCTTTGTAATGGTTGGGCTTTAGTCATTGATCGAATACATTTTTTTTGGGCTCGAAATGCTTTAATAGTATCAACAGAATTTCCCCATATAATGATACCGTAGCGGAGAACTGAAGCTACGTAACCATGATAAGCATGAAGTGCTGCATTGATACCAGCGACGCGAGTTATTCGGTTTAAAACAAATACAAATCTTTGCAGCTTAGTGCATAACTTATCAATGTGCACTTTCCAGTTGCAGTATTTATCCAATGTTATCCCCAAAAAAGTAGCACTTTCAACCTCTTCTACAGCGTTATTTGCATATCTAATTTCCAATTGGTGACGTTTGCTATTGTAAGTTTGGAACTGCATAAGTTTGGTTTTACTAATATTGACATGTAGATTGTTGTCTTTTAGCCATTCTATTATTTTATTTAACGTGTCATTAATCTCTTTTTCGTATTTGGTGATATTGTTATCGGTGAGTTCAATACTAAGAGTTGTATCGTCAGCGTACAAAATGCAAGAATATGGGGTTACGTTGGGCAAATCATTGATATATATCAAGAACAAAAAGGGTCCCAAAATACTGCCCTGGGGGACACCACACGCGTTTCGACGATAAATGGATCTATGGATTCGTATTTCATTCTCTGACAAAGCGCTTCTCGACACTTCCACGCATTGTTGGCGATTATTTAGATAAGATTCTATCCACTGTAATGCGTTTCCCTTAATACCATAACGATTCAGTTTGAAGAGAAGTAGTTTGTGATCCACAAAGTCAAATGCTTTTGACATATCTAGAAATACGGATGCTATTGGCCTTTTCTCATTCAGACTAGAGGTAATCATTTTCACAAGAGAGAAACATGCCAGAGTTGTTGATTTATTTTTTCTGAAACCGAACTGTTCCTCTTTTAGAATTGAGTGTTTCATTATAAAGGAGTGCAGTTTATCGTACATAATTCTCTCAAAAATCTTAGAAATTACTGGTATTAGAGTAATGGGTCAATAGTTATTCATGTCATTTTTATCTCCTTTTTTGTATAAAGGTTTGACTATCGAAAATTTTAGTCTAGCGGGGAATACACCTTGAAATAATGATAGATTAACAATGTGGGCGAGTGGATGAGATATATATTTAGAGCAACGTTTAAGAATTTTCGTATTGATATCGTCATACCCGGTTGAGTTAGTTGAGTTTAAAGAATTAATAATTTTATACACAGTGTCTTCATTAGTTGGAGTCAAGAAAATGGTATCCGATATGTCAGTGATTGTATGTTTGTAGTCAATGTGTGCTTGAGAATTAGGGGTATTAGATTTGTTTGTCATGTTTATAAAGAAGTCATTAAATTTATTGGCAATTATATCGGCATTAGTGTATGTGCTCTGACCATCCATGATAGAGGTAATTTCAGCGTCATTATCGATATCTGCACTATTCTTTTTTATAATATCCCAGGCGGCTTTACATTTATTGTTCGATTGAAGAATATAACGAGTATTATCAATTTTATGAGCATGTAATATACATCGTCTGAGTATTCTAGTATAATTTTGGCAGTTCTTTAGGTTTTGATATTTATTCGAATTTAATAGTCTATATTTTAGGTACATACTTCTTTTTTTGACACAACATCTTTTTATTCCTTTTGTTATCCATTTACTTTTTGGCGGTTTGTTTGTAATTTTTACTTTGAGTATGGGAAAACAGAGATTATAAAAAAGGGACAGTGTATCATGAAAGTGATTGAATGCAATGTCAGTATCATCTGACTCGTATATTTCTGAAAAGGAAAGAGACGCTATGCATGTTATAAACTTTTCTATGTTGTGTTGACTCAAATCTCTTCTCTTTTGAAACCAAAATTGTTTTCTGCATCTTGCAGTATCTACAGACGAATGGAAACAGATGGACTGACCGGTCTCATGATCAGATAATGCAAGGGTATGTATTTGAGGCTGGACATTAGATATGTCGCTTGCGATAAGATCTAAACATGATGATTTTCTTGTAGGTTTAGTAATATGGTTAGAGATATTATAGTTCTGTAATATACATTCCAATTCTTTATAATTATTGTTATGTTTTAATGCGTCAATGTTCCAATCTCCACATAGTATTATTTTATTTTTATTTCGTTTTGTTATTTTCCTTAAAATATCTTCTAGGTTTTTAAAAAACAGACTTAAATTTGAATGTGGAGTACGGTAAATACAGATAACAATGACTTTTAGCGTGATAATTTCTATTGCACAATATTCGAAATCATATAATAAAGGCGTTACCAAGTTAGGGATAGGTTTACATTCAAGGTCTTTTTTAACCATTATGCAGGTTCCACCTCGCCGTTGGTGAGGTCTTGAGAAAGATGAGACTAGCTTGTATTTTTTTAGTATTAAGTTACTTTCTGATCCTCTTTTTATGAAAGTTTCAGAAAAACATAGAATATCGATGATTGTACCGTTTGTATGCAGTTCTTGTAAAGTTATTTCTAATAAATCTGTTTTATTTAAGACACCGGCAATATTTTGATGGAATAGTGTACAGTCAAAGGTCAAAATTCCACTTCCACCGCAATGCACATTATCGTTTGCGCTATACGGGCGGCGGCGCCTATACACACATACGCATATTTAAGAAGAAGGTCATAAGTACCACCAATATTGCTTTGCCATTGTGTTGCGAGATTGGCAGTCGACTTCTGACTGTTACTGTACATTTACGTTTAACCTCGAAAAAAAGCGGATTCACTAGCTTCATTAGGGTTCGGTGTAGTTGTAGCAGATTCATTAGCTTTTGATGGCTGGTGGGGGTTCTTTATTTGTACCTTAAAATAATATGGAATTGTTCCTTTTGTGTGACTACTATTTATGTTTGAGCTCGATGACGCGCGCGTGTGTTTTAATGTACAAGCTGTGTCCATACTTTTCTTAAGATTAATATTATCAATTTCTATATTTATTTTATAACACAGTATTTCCTTGAATGTGTAGTTATAATTATTATGACTAAATATATTCTCAGTTGTATCAATGAACTTACAGTTAGGAAAATTTGGCAAAAATAGTTTTATATTTTGGTTTAACAAATTAAAATTTAAATAGGGATTATTAATAATATTTACTATAAATACTTGGTGGTTTCTTAGTTTACGAAGGATCGGAATCAACTCTGATAGAAAGGTGAACGGCAGGTTTCGTACCGCAAACTTAGTTTGTTGTTTTGTTATAGAATTTGTACCACTTATTAAGGCAAATAAGCCTTTTATTTTCATGTAAGTGTACTATTTTTAGAACTTCGGATTGATTAATAATGTCAATAAAAAGTTGTTAATAATTAAACGTAATGAAATCGTAAACTAAACGCGGCTGTGTTTTTCAATGTTGCCATAAGTAAAATAACACAAAAATCTAAATGTTAAATAATTATTTAAACATAGAAATAACATTAAATATAATTATACACTTACTATTATACTTATGAAAGCATAATTGTTGCATACAATCTTAATAGATAACGATTTAATGATAGGAATGATTTTCGTCATCCATATTTTTTTTTGTTCTTGGCAATTATTTATTGACAGGTAAAGAAAATCCGTCTTTCACTTCACTTCAGATCTTTGCTGTTGTTTTGGATTGTAGTTTGTGACTGCATCTGAGCAATTCAGCGGATTGTCTGGCCCTATTTACGTTGAGTTAAGCTCCTGCTACAAAAATAGCGAAAACTATACTAGAACATTTACTTTATCACCAAAACAATGTTAAGGCAGCTCTACGTACCAAAGTACACTGGTGCATTACCTTAAAAATAAGACTGGTTATAACTTTTACGTCCCAAGTTCTAAAAATCTAAGAATTTAAAAAGGGCTTTTCTATCATATTAACTACCAATTAAAACAAAAAATATCTCAAAACACGACATTTTATTAGCGGTACGAGATTCCCATACAAGCCTGCCATTCGCCTTTGTACGGATTTTTGTCATTGCTTCCTATACCTAATATTATTATATCATCATTGTGCAGAGTTTTTATATTATCATCTATTTCATACAATATTTCTGTACTTGTTGCATTTGGCTTTGATACTCCAGATACAGAATATACGTTATTCCACTTATTGGCATCCCTCTGTAACTTTATTTGACTGGCAAAACCTCGTACTTGTTGGTCACCTATAATAATAATTTTTGGAACACCATTTGTTGTTGAATTTGAATTTTGCGAACGTCGGTGATCACTTTTATTTAGTAGTGTTATCGAAGTAAACGAAGTTTGAGCACATGGAATCGTGTGGGTCAGAATGACGGGTGTGTTGTTGCAGAAATGAATATGCTATATATAAAAGGAATGTACCAGCAATGTACCTGAATGTACCTTTAATCAAATTCAATGTACCTCCATGAAACAAGAACAATACAAATAATAAAGTGAGCCGCAGTCCTGACAGTCAGAATGACGGGTGAATCTAATAATGAATGTAGTAGATATCTTATGGTTACCTAATATTTACCAGAGGAATGTACCTTCAACGTACCTCATAAAAATATAATCTGAAAATATATTGCGACGAGTAATTAACGAGAAAATCAAGAAAACAAATTTTGACGCCTACCATTTTTTCATAGCAATATCGCACCTCCTCCGCTCAAATAGTGTCGTAAGTCAAAAAATCAAACTTTCGAGTAAGAGTGTTTGAAATTTGATTTGGGAGTTTTCTGAAACGAATGGTACAAAAAGAGTTGGAGAGAGGTTAAAAATACAAATTTTGACACTTACCTTTTCATAGCAATATGAGTATAGCAAAGTAGCCCTTAGATATGATACTATTGATAGAACTTGAATTGCCCATGGTCCGATTGATAGAACCACCGAAAAGAAAAATACCCTTGGTCCTACTAGTAGAACTACGCGGTCGAACCACGGACAAAAAACGGTTTTATTTGCTCGTAGTGGGAATTTAACGTGATTATGAGAGGATTGGATTAGGATGTGATTTGATAAATAAAACAAAAATTGAAAAGAAAATAATATTATTAAGCAGCGAAAAAAATAAGAAATATGAATTAACAAAAAAAGGTACTAGGTACTACTACTAGGTTTACTTTTGTCCGAATAAAATACAATGCGCAATTATGTTATTAGGGCTTCTTGTAGTGCGATTACAAAGATCATCATAACACACCCATTTATTCTGTCTGTAGCAATGAGTTTTGTAATGACCGATATCGTCAAGTGTATTTGACATTGAAGGTACGTATTCAATAATTCCTATGATATGGTATATTTTTGATTGTAGATTTAATACCAGTGGCACCTCATCAATACATAATGAGTCAGTTTGGCTAAGCTCAAAGTTTATAACATTATGCAAAATATACGTAAATGTTCGTATTCCTTCGCAATTGTTACGACGAGACGATACTACATTATCGCTTTCCAGCATAAATACTGCGGAATTATTTATTTCTGAAATTTCCTTTTTGTTGGTATCAAGTGGCAGAAAAGCAATTTTTCTGGTTACATTATTTATAACACAAGATTCGTTTGTACAATTTTCTTTAAGATCAGCACTATAAACTGCATCAATCATGATTTCATCAAAAATTTTTGTTACGCTACATTCACAACTTATTTCGGTGATCCCTCTCGAATTATTTTTTTTAAAATAATGTTCTACAATTTGAGCACGATTTCTGTACAAATCCTGTTTTGTTTTCTTGTCATCAAGCATATTTTTTATAAACATACAAAATTTGTTGTTAGTATTATTTAATACAGTTGTATTCACAGCAAACCCGTCAGCACAAGCACTTGCAATAACTTGAGCCGCAGCATCAAAAGCGCATGTGTTCTTTAACACCACATTTTTTACACCAGATCTAGTTTTAAGACCGTTCATTAATAGAGGAATGTACTTCATAGATTTTTTAATTCTGGGCAATTTCTTGTTTCCCAGGCCTCCCCAATTTTCAATTAGCGCGGGGTTTTCTACAAAAATCGAGTCATCAAACTGATCTTTTGTTTTTGTTTTTCTCTGTGGTTTCTGTCTATCCTTTGTTATTTTAACAATTTCATGCTTTTCCTTGCTCGTTGCTGCTTTTATTTCACCAGCTATGAACTCAGAATGTTTCATGACAAAGTCATCTACTCGTAATCGATTATTCTTAGTTGCTATATTAAAGACGTATCTCTTTAAAGTTTTAAAACTGCTTTCGACGTTTGACGACGAGGGATTATGTTCATCAGAATAGTATATTGGGATCATTACGTTAGACCATAATGGTAAATTCCCAACTAATCTTGTCAAATGCGGTATTAGCGACGGCATGTAAAATAAATTTTCATGTGACGACATCTCTTCGCCTTCTGTTAAAGTAATGAACAACTCTTCTTTTTCAATTTGATTACTATACCACTTTGGCACTTTTGAAGTTTCTATTTTTTTACAGTCCATTCCTTCATTTACGTCAAAACAATTATCTACTTTAACATCTTCGTCCGACTTCTGACAATCTTCATCGATATGTATACCTTTCAAATCTAGCAGTCGTTTTTTTAACCGCGATTTAGATTCTGAACATCTTGTTCCATCTGCGTCATACCTGTTAAGACTAACAGTGATTATATCGGAAACAACTTCTTTCAAGATGTAATAGTTTTCTAGCGTCCTGACAAACAACAAGCAACGATAATAAAACGTTTTAACCCTCTCATCAACATTTTTAAAACATGATAAATTAAATAATATTTTTGTTAAATGGCTAACATCGATTCGGATAAAGGTTTCATTAGGCGTTATACTGTTTTCTTCCAATTTATTAAAAGAATTTGTTAGGTACTCCTTAGTGGACTCAAATTCAGTAAAAGCCTTTACAGCTGCTCCGATAAGAGCTGGTGATTGATCCAATACTACTTCATTGGGAGAATTTTTCCCGTAAATCCAAGTTTTTAACCATTTTGATATTATATTCATATCATGTGCTGCTGACAACATCTGAGATATCGGCACGCTTCTTCCATTGTATTTGTCATACATGACACCAGAATACAAAAATATGTGATTTGTGGTTATGATTTTTTCTGTAGGTCCAACTTCTTTTACCAAACTTCCAGTTGCATCTAAGCTTAGAACGACTCTGTTATCTTTAATATACTGTCTATAATGTGCATCTTGAGCTGAAGACCAGTAATAAATATAAAATGGATGTAAAGATATATGTTTTATTAAATCATCGTATGGTTCTATGGTGGTCATAATCCAGAGTGACAAAACAGGGTTTGTATGGTAATGCTCACTAGATCTATCTTCATATTTTATTTGCTTTAGACATCCTGTAGTAGGCAAATGCGGCGGTTCAAAATCTGTAACATTCATTGTAGAATCAACCAATTTGTTACGAACCGTTATAGGTGATTCATGTCTCAATTCATGGCTTAATTCTTTCCTTTGCAGTGGAGACAACTTAATTTTTTTATTAGGATTATGTCGAAAAGTTTTATTGTAATCTAAAATAAATCCCTCACAAACAGCAATCTTGTCGGTAGGCCAATTGATTACTATTTTAATTTGAGCATTACATTCGGTGCAAGATCCGTAACACGTAATTTGCACTCCATATTTCACCGAATGCGTTTGGAATGTCCAACTACAGGGAATTTTTGTATTAATCCAAACCTCTTCTCGTAATAAATGAGCCCATTCATGTTTAGGCAGAAAAAATTTCTTTTGATATTTGCCAGTGGATAAAATTTTGTTTCTAACTGTAAATTTCGTAATTGGCTGTATTCGTTGCCATTTGTAAATATCTAATTGAAATGTAAATCCCTTGGACTCGCTTGAAAATTCCTTTTTTTCTTCTTCGGAACATTCACTACATTTACTTTTGGCTCCGGACCTGGTATTTTCTTCATCATCATCTTCACTGTATTCTTCTGTCACGGCCAAAAAAAAAAGAATAGTTCCTCTTTAACGAAATGTAAATAGCCTTTTCTGACATTTTTGATTCTAATTCTATTCTGATAGTGGAAAAAATCGGGTCGCACGGAGAAGGCAAATCATGTTCGTGTTGGAAATAGTTTTTATATTTACCGAACACTACTTTTTGTTCTTCTAATTTAACAACACTACACTTTCCTCCTTGCCTCTTCATTTTTCATTAAACTTGCATGAAATTTAACAATAACTAAACACAGAAATAAATATGTAACCAAAGTATGTAACGTGATTGGAACTACAACACTTAATTTCACTCAAAACTAATTTACCATTTTAAATAGTGGCGCGTCATGACAGGATGCGTCATATGTCATCTTCGTCTAGGGGGGAAGTTTTTTTTTTAATTTTTGTCTGTTGCCAACGAGCCTACACAAACGAAAAAGTATTTTCAACATATTTGCTCAAAAACTGCATTTACGGAGCCTGTATACAAAAGTTAAAAATGACGCACCATACAACGGAACGTGCGGTAAAATAGGTACTCCCACTTAAGTACCTATTTTACCGCATACCCCATTGTAAAGCACCGTGCGTATTATTTACGGTTTTTTTTTAATTAGGTCAAAATGAAAATCCAAGATGGCGCCGACGAAAATTTTCAGGTTTTTCTTCATGGGTGTCGCATTCGTGGTTTTTGGGGGTGCTGATAACGAAAATGAGGTCAAAATGAAAATCCAAGATGGCGCCGATGAAAATTTTTGGTTTTTTCTTCATGGGTGTCATTTTCATGGTTTTTGGGGTCGCTGATAACGAAAATGAGGTCAAAATGAAAATCCAAGATGGCGCCGACGAAAATTTTCGGTTTTTTCTTCATGGGTGTCGTTTTCGTGGTTTTTGGGGTCGCTGATAACGAAAATGAGGTCAAAATGAAAATCCAAGATGGCGCCGACGAAAATTTTCGGTTTTTTCTTCATGGGTGTCATTTTCATGGTTTTTGGGGTCGCTGATAATGAAAATGAGGTCAGAATGAAACTCCAAGATGATGCCGACGAAAATTTTTGGTATTTTCTTCATGGGTGTCGTTTTCGTGGTTTTTGGGGTCGCTGTTTGTATCATTACATATTGTACTGTTTTCTCGTAAATGTGTTGAAAAACATTGTATGACACTAGTATCATAAATAACTATTATTCATAAGTAGAATAATAATAAGAGACCTAAAGACGTGCAAATGATCTTATTGCAAGAGTAAATCATCAAATTATTAAACTTTACTTTTAATTGGAAAAAAGAGCCTACCCATCTTCCAAAGAATCAAAGACATAGCTAATACTTTGTACACGTTGAGCAACGTTAGTAAAATAATAATTTGTACTTATTATTTTACTAATGTTACTCAGCACGGACGGACGGATGGATTATTTGAATAATAGGAATCAATATTACTGTTATTATTTTTAACACCAAAATTATGGTATTTAATTTGAATAATTCCAAAAAACAAAAATTTAAAAAATCATATAATTTGTTTTTTTTTTTTAACCCAATATGGTTAATGTTGTTTATTTTCATGAAAAATCCGTAAAATCTGGATAATCCAGATTGGACCAAAAATCCGTTCTTAAAAATCCGCATTTTGAAACAGAACGGATTTGCATTTCCTAATCATGTCTCCCGGCTATAGCACGTAGAAAGCTGCTGGGGCTGTCACAGAGTCTGTTTAGCACAGACCAGTACCATTCGTTTCAGAAAACGTCCAAATCAAATTTCAAACACATTTTCTCGAAAGTTTGATTTTATGACTTACGACACTATTTGAGCGGAGGAGGTGCGATATTGCTATGAAAAAATGGTAGGCGTCAAAATTTGTTTTCTTGATTTACTCGTTAATTACTCGTCGCAATATATTTTCAGATTATATTTTTATGAGGTACGTTGAAGGTACATTCCTCTGGTAAATATTAGGTAACCATAAGATATCTACTACATTCATTATCAGATTCACCCGTCATTCTGACTGTCAGGACTGCGGCTCACTTTATTTTTTGTATTGTTCTTGTTTCATGGAGGTACATTGAATTTGATTAAAGGTACATTCAGGTACATTGCTGGTACATTCCTTTTATATATAGCATATTAATTTCTGCAACAACACACCCGTCATTCTGACCCACACATGGAATCTCTATACTGCGTTCGAATGATTGTCTGCATTGTGGATTAGAAACTAATGCTGTAACACTTTGCTCAGAACATCCAAGTTCTGTTGTAGACATGCTTTGCGTATTTTCTTGTTTGGCTAGTGAATGAGTTTGACCATGAAGATTTTCATCACTAGGTGAGCTTTGCATCCTGAGCGGAGAGTTTCTAAATGACTCAGTAAGACGACGCTTGACTTTATTTTTCTGCATGGTTGTTCGTGGACTTTGGCAGATCTGTTTTAGAATTTCAACTTCCTGAGATAATTGGGCAATTTGTTTTTTCTGTTCTACGTTTTCGAGAATGACATTTTCTAATTCGTCCTGCGTAGATTGCAAGTCCGCCTTTAATTTACTTATTTCAGAGTTCATTTCGTCTCGGCATAAAGCTGTAATATGCGAAGAAACGTGAACGTCAGATTCGCAGGTCAACAGTCCTAATTAGCTTTGAAATTGTGCCTAAAAATTGCTTATCAATTGCTTATATTTGCTTACCATGATGAGAGAATTGCTTATTTCATAATTAAAAAGAATTAAAACATTTAAGGTTGACCAGCCATTCTGATATCAGAATGGCTGGTCAATCTCTGTAGAGTAGTAAATATGAGGAAATACTGAAATTTTCATGGGTGAAAGATTGCTTATCAATTGCTTATATTTGCTTACCATGATGCGAGAGTTGCTTATTTCATAAGTAAAAAGAAATTAAACATTTAAGGTTGACCAGCCATCAGACAGGCTGGTCAATCTCTGTAGGTGGAGTAATAACTATGAGGAATTACTGAATTTTTCATGGGCGAAGGATTGCTTATCAATTGCTTATTTCACAATTTATAAGCCTAGAACCTGTTTATTCTCCCTTTAAGCTAGCCACGAGTTAAAGAACCCCTGTTCTTGTTAAAATATGGGAGCAAACTGACGTTTGTTCGTACTTGTTACATCTACCAATCCGCACTTGGCCCGTGTGGTGGATTATAGCCCATTCCCTCTCACAGAGAGGAGGCCTGTGTCCCAGCAGTGGGAACATTAATAGGCTGGTGATGATGATGATGATAGCTCACAGAAAGTCGAAATTTTGGATTTGTATGGTACATAATAGTATCTAACTCCGAGCACTATTGGGCGATTTGAAAGTATAATATCAATGAAAATAATCACAAGAGGCCCGCTAGCTAGAAACTTCAAAGAAACGTCATTTAATCAAAAACTGTCGAGGCGCAAAATATATCATAATTATTTTCTTTATACACAAAATAATGTCTTTATGAAAAGCTATCACCTGTTGATAAATCTCGTTGGGGTCTGCCAGAGTGTGCGTTACCCCAGCCAGAAATTGTCCAAAATCGTCTTCTAAGTGCACTAAATAATTAGAAATACTGCTTCTGTAAATGGTAAGCACATTTTTAAATTTGGTAAGCTGGTAGTTTTTTAATTATTTGATAAAAACACTTCCGACTGGAATAACGATACCCCAGCCAGATCTTGTGTTAAAAAATGTTTTTTATTTATAAATAAAAATAAGCTACAGCAAAATACTTGTAGCCGTATTTAAAATTATGTTTTATTGTAAAAAACCGGCCAAGAGCGAGTCGGACTCGCGCACCGAGGGTTCCGTACAAACTTTTTAAAAGACAAACATTATACAGAAATTAGGTAGGTAGGTTCTACTGTTTTTTCTAATATGATTTAAAAAATCACAAATGTCTGACATAAAGATAGCCGTATTCTTATATTGACTCCCACTCCGACAAACCAAATTTAAAAACTCCGACTCCGATTCCGGTTCCGATAATACCACCTCCGTAACATCCCTGATCTACATGACTCAGCCAATTCGTATAACACGCCGTTTTACATAATGGCGCGCCGGATTTAAAAACGGCGCCATTATGTAATACGGCATCCTCACGTTCAGCCGGATTGTAGTGGCGATACGTTCGTCAAAGCGGCGTCCAAAGTTAAGCCATATTGTCAGCAATTCCGATACTTCAAATAATCTACTAAAATTGTCTTAAAAGTCTTGTGTTAAATAACTTGAAGGTATTTTACTAATTAAGGCTTTACAGCAAACAAACTTGTAGGTAATTTAACTAATGTTTAATATATAGAAATACACTTAAACTTATTAATTCACTCCATAACTAATTAATCAGTAACAAAATTATAAGAGGTCAGAATAGCACGAGCGTCCGCTGGCATAAGGAGCGTAGGCCGAAGGCCGGCGGAGCAACGATGACATTTGTGACAGAAAGTGGTTGTGTAATGTAAAATGCCAGCGTAGTGAGCGCGCGTCATGTCGTCGTAGAAAGTTCTAAATTTGCTTATATTTCGAAAACGGTGCGTCCTATCGCGAAAATAATGATTTTTTTTTCCCCCTCCCGACCACGTAATTCTCAACATGTAGGTATAAAAAAAATGAAAAAAAAAACAATTTTTCTTGCGACGCCAGTTTTCTTGTTATGATCATGCAGCGCCACTTGTGGCGATAAATGGAACTAAATTTTTTAAAGCGGCGTATCGACGATGCGCCCGTTTGTATAACGGCGGCACGTTATTACGTCGCTTTGACGAACGCGAAGGGCTCATTCAATGCGGCGTACTTTATTTCAGCCAAATTGTAATCCGGCTGAACGTCATGTCGCCGTATTACATAACGGTGCCGTTTTTTAATCCGGCGCGCCATTATGTAAAACAGCGTGTTATACGAATTGGCTGCGACATACATATTGAAAGGTCGGTTTGTTACAAAACATTGACCTTGAAAACAGTAATATTAAACACAGGTAACTACGTAAGCCTACCCTTATTATCATATTTATTAATTTATCGATTTAGTTATTCTCAATTATCTAATCTATCTACTGTTGGTTATCCAAACATAATAAGTAATACAAAACACTTGACAATAAATACTTAAGTCAACAAAAATAAGTTTAATAATGGCAATAATTTGTCGTAAAGGAAATTTTTATTTGTTTTATTTATTTAATTAAAGCCACGAGGCCCATACCTATTAGTTATTACATGTACTTACCTTATCGTAACGATACCGTGTATTGTTATTATGTCATATTAAAATATAATAATAAATTCCTTTACATAAATACATAATATAAAATTTACTAAAAACTAATTAGGCGCAATATGTATCTGGTAAATTGGTAAGTAGGTAGGTAGTAGGTACCTACCTACTTACCAATTTACCAGATACACACTTTGAGCAATTTAAAGTTTATTTAAACATTTAGTATGGAAGGTTTAATTTTTCAATCAAACTAATTTAATTCGTGACTACCAACTTTTAAGGTGACACAACGGACGGGCTCAAACTTATTGGTGGGCGTGACCAAAAAGCACGCTGTCTCACCTGGCATCGTGCCCGACAGAGATAGTATCAGTGATGAGCAGTTAGACGCTAGTCTTCACGCACGTCTAGTTCGTACGCACACACACAGCGAGCGTTCCGAACCGTTCCAAACAAAAACGAAGTTACACCATGCACAAATGCTATTCGACGCCGCTCAACACCCGCCAACAATATATATCTTTACAAATAACTTTTTCTTATAATATTTTCGTGTGACCTTTTATTTAAATGCGCTAAAAAGAAATAAAAAAAACCTTTCCTTTAAAACTTTTAATATCAACTTATGACGTCATTACACAATTCGCGAGATTAGTGGAAACAATAATATTGTATAACTATATTGTTTTGTTATTGTTGGCCTGGGATCACGATGTCCTGGACGCTTTCCGCCAGGTCTGCTAATCCCTCGAGAGAAATAAATGGCTGTGAAGCCAGCAGAGTCTGGACGTTGGTCGGCAGACGACTGCTTTATGTCATTCTGGGTACTGTGGATTTCCTTGGCCTGATTAAATTTTGGATTTCCTTTTCAGAGCGTATCACGTCGGGGTCACCAATTTAGTGGTTGTTGTACACTAACTAAATTCAATTTTTTTTTATCATTCAATATAAACTTAGTTAACACAAGACAGACAAGTGACAGATCAGAAGAAAAGCAAAAATTATAATATCGTGAATGTTTTATGTATATAAAGTTTCTAAATAAGTAGGTCGCTACACCATATTATAGGGCATATAGGGTGTGCTATTCGATAGCGCGACCACGGTGTTTTTTTTTAAAAATAACTGCAATTATTTTGTAAAAATATGTAAAATTTGGTTCAAATTTCCCAAAACCTTGAATTTGTCAAAGTTATGGTTAAAAAGTTATAAGGCTTTGAACGTGGCCACGCCATCGAAACACGGAGAACCGCGCGGCCATGGAAATCTTAAAAAGTAAGCGTTGCAGATACCTGAAATTTAGGTAAATAACAGATTGAACCACCTTACCAGAGAATGGGCAGCAGCGCTCTCTGTGTCTTATGTAAGAACTGCACTCACTGCGATCGCCAACCCGCCTGCCAAGCGTGGCGATTATGGCAAAACCCCGCCATGAATAGCGCAACAACGAAATGGCCCCTAGTGCCCGGCAGCCCGTCAACCCTCGACTACGGCAACGGTCGAGGCTACGGCGTGGCAAGGGGTGCGAAGAATCTCCGGAAGGGATCCGGCTGCCAATACCAACGACTGGACCTGGCAACATATAACACGCGCACACTCCGGACCGACGAGAAGATAGCGGAACTAGAAGAGGAATTGAGCAGGCTGCGATGGAGTATTGTGGGATTATCTGAAGTCCGAAGAGAGGGGGAGGACACGATAATCCTGAAATCCGGCAACCTGCTCTATTTCCAAGAGGGTGACCAGCAGTCCCAGGGTGGTGTTGGGTTTATCGTCCACAAGTCCCTTGTGAACAACGTGGTGAAGATCGAGAGTGTGTCGACCAGGGTGGCGTACCTTATACTCAGAATAACCTTAATATATTGAAGCTGAAGGTCATACAGGTCTACGCCCCGACTTTGGCACACCCCGACGACGAAGTGGAGACCATGTATGAGGATATATCTAAAGCCATGCATTGTTCCAAAACTCACTTCACAGTTGTCATGAGGGACTTCAACGCGAAACTGGGCAAACGAGACGGGGATGAGTTGGACATCGAAATCGCCGGGGTCACCAACTGGCTAGTTTTATGGAGAAGGAGGGCCTCTATATGATGAACTCCTTCTTCAGAAAGCGTGAGCACAGGAAGTGGACCTGGCAGAGCCCCGATGGTGCAACTAGAAATGAGATCGACTTCATCATGTCAACCAAGAAGCAAATGTTCAATGATGTCTCTGTGATCAATTCGGTGAAAACCGGGAGCGATCACCGCATGGTAAGAGGCACATTGAACATCAATATCAAGCTTGAAAGGTATCGACTGATGAAGTCTACGCTCCGTCCAGCACAGATCCAAATCCAAATCCCCGAGAGCTTTCAGCTTGAACTCCAGAACCGTTTCGAGTGCCTAGGCAGCTCAGTGGACGAATACAACGATGGGTTCGTGGAAACTGTCCATACGACCGGGTCTAAGTTATTCAACGCGCGTCGTACAGATCAGAACAAGAGGCTCTCCAATCACACTCTCAAGCTCATGAAGGAGCGGCGCGAGATGATCCTGCAGTCTTCAGACGAGGCGTGTAAATACCGGCAGCTCAATAGGCGGATCTCTAAATCCTTGAAGAGTGACCTCCGCCGCTTTAATACCGAGCGTATTAAAGACGCGATTGAGCGGAATAAAGGCTCCAAGGTATTTGCAAGGGATCTGGCTATTGGGCAGAGCCAGCTCACGAAATTGAAGACCGACGATGGTAGGATCTTATCCGCCAAACCGGAGCTTCTGAGGGAGATCGAGAGCTTCTATGGACAGTTGTACACGTCAACCAGTAAACCCGTCGTAGATCTAGCAAACGACCCAAGAGCTAGACTAACCCGACACTATACCGAAGACATCCCGGACGTCAGCCTGTACGAGATTAGGATGGCTCTGAAGCAGCTCAAAAACAACAAGGCACCGGGTGATGACGGAATTACGGCCGAACTCCTGAAGGCGGGTGGAAAACCGGTACTTAAGGCCCTTCAGAAGCTGTTTAATTCCGTCATAATTGAGGGAAAAACGCCACAGGCATGATGCAGGGGTGTGGTGGTGCTCTTCTTCAAAAAGGGTGACAATGCCCGGCTGAAGAATTATAGACCCATCTCACTTCTAAGCCATGTCTACAAGTTGTTTTCTAGAGTCATCACGAATCGTCTCGCGCGCAGGTTTTACGATTTCCAGCCACTCGAACAAGCCGGTTTCCGAAAAGGCTTTAGCACCGTGGACCACATACATACGCTGCGGCAAGTTATACAGAAGACCGAAGAGAACCTGCCTCTCTGTTTAGCGTTTGTGGACTACGAGAAAGCCTTCGATTCAATCGAGACCTGGGCTGTACTGCAGTCTCTCCAACGGTGCCAAATTGACTATCGGTACATCGAGGTGTTGAAGTGTTTGTACAAAAACGCCACCATGTCAGTCCGACTTCAGGGCCAAGCCTCGAAACCTATCCTCCTGTAGCGAGGTGTGAGACAGGGAGACGTCATATCTCCGAAAATGTTCACCGCTGCACTGGAGGATGTCTTCAAGGTTCTGGACTGGAGAGGGCTAGGCATCAACGTCAATGGCGAGTACATCACTCACCTTCGGTTTGCCGATGATATAGTGGTAATGACTGAGACCATGGAGGACCTCAGTACAATGCTCGATGACCTCAGTAGAGCTTCCGGAAGAGTGGGTCTAAAAATGAATATGGAAAAGGCTAAGGTCATGTTGAATGCCCATGTCACACCCACTCCTATCAAGATCGGAGACTCTACTCTTGAAGTTGTAGACGATTATGTGTACCTGGGACAAACGATCCAGTTAGGTAGTTGGGCAGCGTTCGGGAAATTGCGCGGTATCTTCTCGTCCAACCTACCGCAGTGTCTCAAGACGAAAGTCTATGACCAGTGTGTGTTGCCAGTAGAGAATACAAATCCGTTCTGTTTTGAAATCCGGATTTTTAGGAACGGATTTTTGGTCCAATCCGGATTATCCGGATTTTACGGATTTTTCATGAAAATAAACAAATTGTGTGAGATTGCACCAACAGACTCACGATGTCCGCGATTACGCGGAGCCCTAATCAAAATAATATTTGTCCAATCGACAAAGGGAAAACACCTATTAGATACACTTACCATCACGTTGGTACTGGTGATGTGACGTAGTCCCTGGTCACGTCGTATCTAGGTGGAGTGTAAGTGTAAATGTGCTTGTGTTGTGTATGTAAAGTCATGTAGATTCGACGGTAACCAAAGGGCGCCCCACAGCGCGTACCGTCGACTCCCTGGTCAAACCTTCTGATCACACACGTGGCACTTTTCATCAATGTCCAACTGAATTTTATCCCGGTTTGCTAACCCAATCGGGGATGTACAATAGTCCAGCACTGAATTTAGGAAGTTACCGGCGTCCAAATGACAAAGGCCGGCTACATAAAAAAAAAAAAAAAAAAATATAAAAAGTTTATTTCGGAACAATAACACAAGACAAGGTAAACAGGTAAAACGATGGTAGCTGCAAAAGTATAAACTGTAGCGCAGCTATCAACGCCCTTCTTCAGATTAGAATGGAATGATGTTCCATACAAAAAAAAGGTTATAATTAATTTAGGTTTAGGTACTTAATTAACAATAAAAACAAAAATAAAAGATAAAAAAGAGAAAAACATTAGTACAGTTCAGGACAATAATAATAATTATGAATTGGGATATATTTTGACGTTGAGGTAATGTGGTGAGGGGGTGAATGGGTGTGTGGGTGAGTGTTAATGAGGTGTGCGAGGGGTGTGTGTGGTTTTGTTGGGGTGTGTGAGAGAGTGATGAGTATTTTACACTTCCACGAGTTTCTCTGTGTCATCGTAATTTTGTGATTTCAGCCAGGAGTCAAGTTTCATTTTGCATTTGATCTTGGTTAGTGGGTAGATATTTAAGGTTTTGTTCAATTTATTGTAAATTTTCGAACTTATATGTTTGTAATGACGACTTGCAGCTACGGTTCTACGAGACTCAGTGGTACAAACCCTATTCGCGCGGCGTGTAGCACAGCATTTAGGATCAAGGGTAAGTTGGCAGTGTTTGCGAAGAATAGTTTGGAGGATAAAAAGCTGTCTGACGGTAAGGACCTGGCAGAGGGTATACAGGGAGCATGTCGAGAATCGGATCGGTTTCCTTGCCAGCACCTTAAGGACAGCTCTCTGCGCTCGTTCGACACGTAGCATCACAGTTTTACCGGCACCACCCCAGACGGTTAGGCAATACCCTAGAACAGACTGAGCGAGCGCAAAGTAAATGGTTAAGAGACATTTAAAGTCGGCTGCACCTCTGAGTTTTTTAAAAATATACATAAGTTTTCTCACACGAGCTACAGTTGTAGCAATATGTTGCTTCCATTTCAAGTTGCTATCAAGGGTGACGCCAAGGTATTTAATGAAAGAGGTATTTTCTAATAGTTGACAGCCGCAGTTAGCGTGTAAGTATGGGCAAGTGTGCGCACGAATTTCAATCGGTGTGGGTGGCTGACTTGACTTCATAGTGGAGAATGTAATAAATTTGGTCTTGTTGACATTTAGAGTGAGAAGATTTGTGGTCAGCCACCTCATGACGGTGCTCAAGGCTAACTCCGCGTTGAGGCGAGTTTCAGCCCAGTCCCGGCCATGAACAATTAGAGCTGTGTCATCAGCATAAGCTATGATTTTGCAGTTGGGTAAGGATAACTGACACAGTTCATTTACATATATAAGAAAAAGGGGAGGTCCCAGGACACTGCCCTGGGGGACACCAAAGGTGATCGTCTCCTGGTTGCTGAGGGAGTTTTCAATCTTAACTATTTGTTTGCGATCTGTAAGATAACTCTTGAAGAGATCATGGGTCTTCCCGCGAATACCAAGATGCTCCAGCTTCGAAAGAAGTATGGGAATTGAGACAGTGTCGAAAGCCTTGGATAGGTCTAAAAATATAGCAAGAGCTTTGTATTTATTTTCCCAGTGGCTAATTATCGTATCTGTAAGTTCCAGTACAGCATCTTCGGTGGATTTTCCAGTCCTGAAGCCATACTGATTATTAGAAAGAAGGTTAAATTTATTTAGGTATTTGGTGAGTCGATGGTTTATTACTTTTTCAAATATCTTTGAGAGGGTAGTCAACACTGAAATGGGTCTGTAATTGGCGACATCGTCTTTTTCTCCCGACTTATAGATAGGGTGGACAACTGCAGTTTTGAAAACATCAGGAGAAATTCCCGTAGAAAAGCACAAATTGAAGATGAAAACAAGGATCGGAATAAGAATGTGACGAGTCGCCTTCACGATTGAGGGGGATATTTCGTCAAAACCAACGGCACAATTGTCTTTAAGGCCAAGGATGATATTTTCGAGTTCAGCACTACCCACGCTGTGAAGGGCCATTGATTGTGGTGCGGATGGTTTGGGAGTACCCGGGATCTCTAAGTTGGGATGACTATCCGAGAGATATTTATAGAGGACAGAGTGTTCGATTTTAGCCGCCAAGAGTCCACCGACATTTGCAAAGTAATTGTTGACTTTGTCCACAGACTGCGATGATACAGCACTACAGTTTAGCAGCTCAGAAGCCGAGTCTCTTCTTTGGCCTAAACTTGCTACCCGTTTAACAAGCTTCCATGTGGCTTTTGGATTATTTCTAGCCTGCTGAAATTCAGAATTTTCATATTCACGCTTGACCTTTTTTAGAAGATTGTTGCAGAAGTTGCGATAGCGACAAAAAATCAATTTGTGTGTTAAGTCCTCTGGATGTTTTTTAAATTTAAGATGCAACTTATCCCTGTGACGTGTGTGTAGCATTGCGTGCGACGCTGTAAGATTGAGGTATTCATCAGCATTTGGGTCGGTGCTCTCGGGTGTAATGTTGAGGTTAATGTCACCAATAATGGCTACGGTTTTAAATTGAGTTAAGGCACTAAGTAAACTGTCCAAGCTACCAAAGAAATTAGTCAAGTCTTTGTATGAGGGTGAACGATAAATTGCGATAAAGGCAGCTTTATTTGAGAACTTAAGAAGAAGAACGTTTGCCTCATTAAATATGGGTATTTCGACAGTGGTGTCAAAGCAATCTCTCACATAGACAACCACACCCTCATTTTGTGATTTATAGGACGAAGTGTGAGAGTTGTAGCCGGTTAGTGAGGGGGTAGTTGGGCATTTGCTCAACCAGCACTCAGTCAGAATAATAATGTCAGGTATGTACGTCAATCTACTCATAAAAACAACCAGATTATCGAAATTGCTGTTAAGGCTCCGAATATTAGTGTGTAATATTTTAAGATCGTGGAGAGAACAATCCAAAAACTTATCACTTGCTTCCGGGGAACAAGTATAGCAATTTGAGACGGCAATGTGCTCAACTTCGCTAGTGATAACGGTAAGATCATCCATTATTATTGATAATAAAAACAAAAGGGAAACAAAATTTTAGGATGGTCTGGTCGCAATGTATCGGACCCGGGTGTATTAAGCGGGTATTTTTTAGGCACGCTTGGACTTTTTTACGAGGTAGTATACAGAGCTTGTGGAAAGTGCGGGGGTGTGTGTGAATATGTGAAAATATGTGTGAGTGTGAAAGGTGAGCAATAATTAACAATGTGAGTTTAATAATGGTCCCAAACTCAAGATATTTCAACTTATAACAGTAGATTTGCAAGCTATACAATAAAAACACTACGTTTATGAGGTAATAAGGTAATACATGGCAGTTACATAATAATAAACAGCTATATAGTCAGGCGCCTTTTTTGATACGGGCGAGATCACCCTCATGTTGCACTTGAAAATGAGGACATCCGGCTTTTTCCCGCACAAGGATCTTTCCGTGCGAGACCCAACAGAACTGAAACTCGTTTGTTTTTGCAGCATCTCTAGCCAGAAAGAACAGCCTTTTTTTCTTAGCTGATAAGTTTTCAGATACGTAGATTTGTTTTGCAGGGCCAGTAATTCTGAGGTGTTCTGTCGTTAATTTAAAGCTGTTTTTGTTGTGGTTCCTGAACTTAACTAGGAATTCTTCCTTAAGGATTACGGTGGTAAAATCGACAATTATTGTTTTATTGGCAGGTTCTTTAGTTTTTATGCGGAACACGTCCTTCACATCCCTTGGTTGTATTGCAAGGTTCAATAGGCTACCAGTGTCAATTACAGTCTTTAATAGAGAGGACTTTGATTCTTCTTTGGTGGACGGAATATTTCGAATCTCTAAACAGGTGGACCTCGAGCTCTGCTCCATTTTATCCAGCTTGTTTTCGAGTTCACTTATATATGAGAGATTTTCCTTACGCTCCGTTTCCAATAGCTCAATTTGGGATTTAAGATTGTCGTGCTGAGCCGAGAGGTGATCAAAGGAATCACGAATGCTGTTTACTAGGGAAAACAGCTTTTCATATTTTTCATCCTGGTGGATCTTAAAATCTTGAAACATTTGCTTCATTTCTGACAAAGTGCATAACTTACGCTCTTCACTGTCCTCCAGACGCCTGCGTTTACCATTTCGGAATGTAATGCTTGGTGAGTTGTCATCAATAGGTGAGTCTGGTCCTGTGTTTAAAGCAGGTTCAGAAGAACTAAGTGGAGTGAAAAGCGCCTGCTCGAAAGTGGCGGGCAAAGTTGTCGTAGTGGGTGTCTCCGCTGTCTGAGATGTTGTTTGTAGCTTCTTCGCCGACGCAGGTGGTGAGCGATTTATCGGCATCGTCAGGCAGGAAAAATAAATTATACTAATAATATAGATATACAGAGTTTCTACTGACTTCGTTACGGAGCGCAGGAGTAGTGAGATCGGTGTTGAAGTCACTTCATGTAATCGATGATTTCCGTGAGCCCGAGTGGCCGCCGAGTCAAGCCGGACGTGTCCTCGGAGCTGCGAGTTGTGTCGAAGGACGGCCGATTGACCTTTGGACGTTGCCGCGTCGCTCAGCTGTACGATGACAACATGACTCACGCGCTCGGCGGGCGAGTAATTGTTTAATTGCACTGATCACCAAAGAGAAAACTGTGTTTACTTGTTAATCACTGGGTGGAATTAAAAATAAATTGGTGCACTGGGAGGTTTGTACACTTCGCCACAAAACGGTATAAGTTTTAGGATATGATTTAGACTTTTAACACTGGTTAAGGATTTATTTATGAGAGCGCGGACAAAATACGTGTTGACGCGCGGACGGTCGGGAGCGGGGGAGCACACAGCATAACCAACAAATTACTCGCGGTCACGACCCAAAGTGGCGAGATCTCTCAATTTTCACTCAATTATCAACAAAATATCAAACACCGATCAAGATGGTATCGGATTAACATTAATTAATAATTAATTAATTAATCAATAATTACACGAAAACAGCGTGCATCAAAAAAACAAGGCAGCGGAACCAAAATTTCTTCCCAATCAAAATGGCACTGACAAGCAAACGTCATCGCACTGACAACTGAAACGTCATCTGTCAAACGTCGAAAAGGTGCGTTCAGAAACTTGGTGGATGAAACACAAATCTACCCATATTCTTATACTATAGGTATTTGGAATAATTCAAATCAAATACCATAATTTTGGTGCTGTAGCCATAATTAGCCCAGTAGAAATCAACGCTAAAAAGGCTAAAATCGCAAAACATGATGTAGTTCTGCATTTTTGATATGTTATATAGATAATTTAGGTTGATGTGGATCCAAATTTGTAACTTCAAAAAACTTGTGCTCGCTGTGCACCACGCGATAAACTGCGGATTTTTGTGACTTTTTCACTTTTTTGCTCGAAAACTCAAAAACTGCATTTTGAACAATTAACATTCATTTCATTGGGACTAGCCTGCAAATTAAAAAGTAAGCATCGTTTTTAGGGTTCCGTACCCAAAGGGTAAAAACGGAACCCTATTACTAAGACTTCGCTGTCTGTCCGTCTGTCTGTCCGTCTGTCTGTCCGTCTGTCCGTCTGTCTGTCACCAGGCTGTATCTCATGAACCGTGACAGCTAGACAGTTGAAATTTTCACAGATGATGTATTTCTGTTGCCGCTATAACAACAAATACTAAAAACAGAATAAAAATAATATTTAAGGGGGGCTCCCATACAACAAACGTGATTTTTTTATAATAATTGGTACGGAACCCTTCGTGCGCGAGTCCGACTCGCACTTGGCCGGTTTTTACATGATATTGTGTCTTTTGTCCCAATTTTTCAAAAATCAAAATTTTGACCTTTTCGTTTTTTCAAGATATCATCATCTGCCTAGCCTTTTCCCTACTATGTTGGGGTCGGCTTCCAGTTTTACCGGATGCAGCTGAATACCAGTATTTTACATGGAGCGACTGCCTATCTGACCTCCACAACCCAGTTAGTACCGGGTAACACGATACCCCTTGGTAAGACTGGTTGTCAGACTTTTTGGGCCTCTGACTACCTAACGTTTTTTCAAGATAGTGAGAACTATTTAGTCTCACAGTCTTCGTTCTATGCATACATAAAAGATAATTAAATGTACTAAAACTTTATTATGATGATTTTTCTCATAGGACGAGCGATTTACCAATATTTTGCTTCGCATCGAACTTGAAATTGAAGGGCCATAACTTAGTCATACATAAGGTTTATAGAGTTGCAGTTAGGCTTAAATTGTTGCAAAAATCAAATTTATAGTAATACTGAATGTTAATTGTGAAAAATGCAGTTTTTGAGTTTTCGAGCAAAAAGTGGAAAATGTCTAAAAATTTGGCAGTTTATCGCGTGGTGCGCAGCGAGCACAAGTTTTTCGAAGTTGCACATTTGGATTCACATCATTCTATCTGATCTATACAACATATCAAAAATGCAGAACTACATCACTCTTTGCGATTTTATTTTTAATTTGTTTTGTCTCAATGCTTCAAAAATCCATTTTTACCTTCTTTTCGTTTTTTCATGATTTTGAGTTAACTATTAGTCTTACAGACTTCGTTTTATGCTTAAAAAAAGTAAAAAAGTCCTAAAAGTTCGCAGTCTATCGCGCGGTGCGCAGCGAACACAAGTTTTTCGAAGTTGCAAATTTGGATTCCCTTCACCCTAACTGATCTAGATACAACATATATCAAAAATGCAGAATTACATCATGCTTTGCGATTTGAATGTTAATTTCCACTGGGCTAAGTATTCTTATTATTAAAATAATCAGTCTGTGACTCGCGTACTGAGTAACGTTAGTAAAATAATGAATAAGTACAAATAAAAATAAACTCTGAAGAATAAAAATAAAGAATAAAATTAAAAATCCGTGAAATCCGGATTCGATTTTAGAATCCGGATTTGGAAGTCGAGTAAATATGTGCGGATATCCGGATTTTACGGATTACGGATAGTCCGGATTGCATTCCCTAGTTGCCAGTGATTACATACGGGAACGAAACGTGGTCGCTCACAATGGGCCTCATCAGAAAGCTTAAAGTCACCCAAAGGGCAATGGAGAGGGCTATGCTCGGAGTTTCCTTGCGCGATCGAATCAGAAATGAAGACATCCGCAAGAGAGCAAAGGTTACCGACGTAGCCCGAAGAATTGCCACACTTAAGTGGCAGTGGGCAGGGCACATTGCTCGCAGAACGGATGGCCGATGGGGCCAAAAAGTTCTGGAGTGGCGACCGCGAACCGGAAGACGTTGCGTTGGAAGGCCTCCCACTAGGTGGACCGATGACCTGGTGAAGGTTGCAGGAATCCACTGGATGCGAGTCGCACGGGACCGGTCAATGTGGCGACACTTGGGGGAGGCCTATGTCCAGCAGTGGACGTCTTTCGGCTGAAATGATGATGAATGATGACAGATTGAATTTGTAAAATTTTAAAAAAAAATCCTAAGTTTATAATTTTAGGAGCTGTAAGACTAAAACCCCATGGCCGCGCCATAGAAACGGTGAAAAGCCCGTTATCGCCGATATCTCGCTGAAAAAGCATCGCAGTGGTCTGAAGTTTTTGTAAATCCTAGATTTAAATTTGTCAAAATACACAAAAATCTTAAGTTTATATTTCAGGAGCTGTAGTACGGTATCGCTTATAACCTTCAAAACGTTCTGAATGTGAAATTTAAAATTGAAATTAATTAATTTAATTTTAAATTCAAATTTTTACAAAAACTTGACTTAGTTTAAAAAAAAAAATGCCATGGTCGCACCAACAAAACACACACATTATAGGAGTGCAATAAAAATACACGCACGGTCCCTTCAACTTCAGCGAAAAACAAATGACACGTTACTGACGTCATGCATGAAATGAAAAGGACAGAAATATTGTTCTTGTCCTTCTATCAAACAAAGGACATGTCAATATCGCGTCTCCCCCTCCCGCACCGCACCGGGGGAAACATTATTCAGTGAGATGCACGAAAATTCATAGTAAAAGGCGCGCGTAAAGCAATACGTAAAGGCCTTTGGGAAATCGAATTTTATGAAAAAACCACTGCATAAATCATTTACAAATAAAATTTATTGAATTTTTCGATAATTGTGCTGTGTCGGTACGGACTTTGTTTGGAAATTTGACACTTCTTTTATTACTAATTTACGCCTTAAGTTACGTTAAAATTGGCAATAAAAACGAATCTTTGGTAGCTCGTAACTTTTGAATGGCTTTTTATTTTACTATTCTGTTTCCGCACAGACACAATTAATAATGAGACAAAACGATATCATGTTTAACTTTAGATGTACCATGTCAAACAGTGGAGTAATACCCCCCCGAAATTTGTATGGAAAATATGTTGAACAGTTCAACCTTAAGGACAATTATGCTAACAATTTTGGAAGCTTGGTATAATGTATGGCGCGGTGGCTTTTTCGTAACATTCTAGATTTGGTCAGGTTACCACGCATACATCATTTTTTCGATTATCTCGTTAATTAATTAGTGTACAAGTCTGAAATTTCTCATGCATATAAATGAAAGGTATTTCTAATTATTGATATAAGATTCAGTTCCTACTACTACAGTAAACTCGGTTAATCGGTCGTCAAATAAATCGGCTGCGCACCGTGGCCGGAAAATCATCATAACTTTTTAATTACGTATAGGATACTAATGAAACTTCAGTACCATATAAAGACGGTAATTACCTATATAATAACGTTTAAGTTTAGTATTTGGAGCGTTTATTGGGAGTGCTAGGACCTATTAAAGAATATTTTGTATTTAATAAAATAACTTCAAAACGGCGCAAAATAAAGTGATTTTGTTTACTGCGTAACAAATTATAACTAATTAGCCAAATCTCATGTGCACATATTACAATCATCCGTACAGCCAATTCCGAGATACAGGAATCGTGCAAACGTCCAGCAGGGTTTTAAATATCTTCGCAACCGTAGCGAATACAAATACAAATTAAGTTATACCATTTATTTCAAATTCATTTCTAATTAAATAGATAAGATTTATTTCAAAATATCCATTTTTTAACAAAAGATCTGGCTGGGGTAACGTTACTCCAGCCCACACACAAACACTTCCAGCTGGAATAACGTTACCCCAGCCAGAAGTGTTTTTTATCAAATAATTAAAAAACTACCAGCATACCAAATTTAAAAATGTGCTTACCATTTACAGAAGCAGTATTTCTAATAATAATTATTTAGTGCACTTAGAAGACGATTTTCGACAATATCTGGCTGGGGTAACGCACACTAGTTATTACTCTACCTACAGAGATTATAATGGCAACCTTAAATGTTTAATTTCTTTTTACTTGTGAAATAAGCAATTCTCTCATCATGGTAAGCAAATATAATCAATTGATAAGCAATCTTTCACCCATGAAAATTTCAGTATTTCCTCATAGTTACTGCTCTATAGAGATTGACCAGCCATTCTGATATCAGAATGGCTGGTCAACCTTAAATGTTTTAATTCTTTTTAATTATGAAATAAGCAATTCTCTCATCATAGTAAGCAAATATAAGCAATTGATAAGTAATTTTTAGGCACAATTTCAAAGCTAAATACGACTGTTGACCTGCGAATCTGACGTTCACGAAGAAACGTCTAGTCTTCTACTCAAAAACTCATCCGAATACGATGTGCTAAAGGAGGTGCTCATATCCAAGTTTTCTAGTGACTTACTTTTTTACTTACTTTTTAGGTCTTCTATGAGTTACATTATCCAGGTCTTCCATCGTTAGGCGCCCCCTACAGCAAAGTTGTGGAACTAGTTTTGTGTGATGCAATGGGTACTCAATGAGAGGTCTTCCTATTTGTAAGTAGATGTTGTGTTTTGAGTTATAGGTAATCGTTAAAGAATGTGGTGCCCTCTATTAGCGATGATGTTAAATATCCGTGTGATGGTGGAACGAGCAGTGAACAGTGTAAGTAGTTCTGCTATCCAGCAATAGATGTCACAAGCCAAGCAATAGGTGTCGTTTTCACAAGCTGAAGAAAGTGTCCTCTATGTGTGTTCCTCTGTGGCCGGACCACAGTTTAGTACTCAGATGCTATAGTTCGAAATAATACCTACCTAAAGTCTACTTTCATCGGAATATATAATTATTTTTAGTACTTCAAGAGATATCTTTTTAATTAACAATTTATGTGGTCCGGCCGCCAGGCAGTGCTCTCTGGCCGCGCCACCTCAAATTAAATAGAGTATAGTGAACTGTTAATAAATCAATATCCTGAAAAAAACTACCTAAAGAGTACCTTGCATACGACAAATATGGTCCAATAAACCCCTTCAGTTAAGGAGATATTGGTCGTAGGGTGTGGTCCGGCTGGAAGGTATACTCTGCAGCAAGTCAATTTTGCAATATTTAATATGAACTATCCATAAATCAATTTATATAATAGTACCTTTTCTCTACTCTTCTTTGATACTTTTTTCTCTCAAGATACTATTCATTTTGATTAATTAATCTTTAAAGTATGTGGCGCGGCTAGGGAGGATTACTTTCAGCAAATATAACGAAATATGCTTTATTTCTTTATGCCAACGAAAACTGCATAATAAGTACTTTATAAAAAGACCTGGACTTCATCTATAAACTTTTATTTTTATTACCAACAATGATTCTGAAAAATGTGCACTTTTTGGTTTTTGTTTACCTATCTACCTAAGAATAGGTAGTTAATTTGACGAAGTAAGTAAAAATTTGAGTTTAAAATAAACAATAAGTATACGAAAAACAAATATATATTTTTATAATCAAATATAAACAAAAAAAAAATGTATACATTTTAAACGCCTTCCAGTATTTTGTAAGCAATTTGCATTACAAGTTAATAGAATAAGCGTTACAATTTTAGCAGAATGTGCAGGCGTTATTACAATAAATATATTTGTTATTCGCATGGTACTTATTGTTTATTTTAAAATAAAATGTTCACTTACTTCGTCAAATTGAGTGCGTTTTGACCGCGCGGCCACGGCGTTTTTTATTTAAATTTTGTAAAAAAACTGCCAACATTTTGTAAAAATTTGTAAAAGTTGATTCTCAAAACCATAAATTTGTCAAAGTTATGGTTAAAATGTTATAAGGGTTTGAACGTGGCCGCGCCATCGAAACGCGGAGAACCGCGCGGCCACGGAGATCTTTAAAACGAAGCGTTGCACCACCTGAAATATAGGGAAATACAGATTGAATTTATAAAAAAAAATGTAAAAATAAAACCTAGGTTTATATTTTAGGAGCTGTAAGGCTTAAAACCCAATGGCCGCGCCATTGGAACGGTGAAAAATACGTTATCGCCGATATCTCGCTTAAAAAGCATCGCAGAGGTCTGATTTTTTTTGTAAAACAGATTTGAATTTGTCAAAACTTGTAAAAATACACAAAAAATCTTAGGTTTATATTTCAGGAGCTGTAGTACGGTATTGTTTAGAAATAAGTCGTGATTATTTATCGAAGAAAGTAAGTAATAGCTTGAATTTTATTTGTAAACAAAACCTAATTAAGTAGAAATAACGATAATAGGCAAAAAGTTTTTTTTTTTTTTTATAATATAAATCCTGTAATAACGTTTTGAATGTTTCGATATGGTGACCATGACTTATTGTTTACAAAAAACTTTCCACCTATTGTATTAGAAATTATTTCTCAAGGATCCTAAATTAAATAAAAATGAAGAGTCGTATGTTTCTTATATTTTTCTTGTAAACATAATTATATTTTTGTATCTTATCGTTTGACATCGTGTAACATCTACCAATGCGCACTGGGCCAGCGTGGTGGATTATAAAAATAATAATAATCATTTTATTATCAGGCAACTAGGCCCGCCCATAAATAAAATACACAAAATAATATTTAACAACAATAATATACTAATACATATTTTAAACATAAGAGACTAAAACTATACACGCAACGTTGTCGGCGTCGTGTTTCGCCGCGTGGTGTCGCGTAACCGTCCTCGGAAACGTCGATATACGACACCTTTCGGCCAAAAGTCCTCCTTCATGCAGGTCTGTAGATGGTGGGTTGGAACTCGTACCACGAATGACTTAAAGTTGATGTTGTGGCGCGATTCCAACCTTTTGACCCTCAGAGTCCAGTTGGTCTTCACTTTCAAATACTGCACCACTTCCTCAGTTGTAGTGGAGTGATGCAGACGTGAAATGTACAGCTGCGTCGTAGGCACAGCAGGACGCAGCGGCATGTTGGGTCCACTCGGTGCGATACCGCACAGGTTACGAGAAGAGGGCTTCTTCTTCTTCCTCCTTTCTACTTGAATAAAGCCCTCCTCATCCACTTGGCTCGTTCTTGGCACGGAGCTACGGACCACAGCCAGGGCAGGTTGAGCACCCATTTTCAATATTTCCCCTTTCCTGGTTTGTCGCTTAGGTTGCGACGCATCAGTTTTACCGCTGGTGACAATAGGGAAGATGAATACATTTTCTTTTGTTTATTTCGAATTTCGATACGGAATGTCGAAGTACTATAAAAATAATCACAAAAAGCGAAAACAAGACATAAATCGGCCAAATAACACAAAAGTTATAACCATTTAAACTTTTGTTTCTATCTCTTTCTAGATAAACGGAATTTAGTATGGATTTTGTACGTCGATGCAGAGCAATGACGTCATTTGTGTTATCGGATCTCTCTGTCTAGTCAGCAGTTTCAAATGCTTATAACTTAGTATTTTTAATAGATATTTAAAAAATAATGTCACTTGGCTATTTCTGATGTTAATACGCTTTGTTTAGAGTGATGAAAAAAAATCATGCATCTTCCCTATTGCAGCATAGGCACGTTTAGGGGTCGACGTACCTACGCGTGACGTTTCCGCAGCCGGTGTTGTGGTGCGGGCGACGACGGCGGCGGGCAGCGCTTGCTCAGCGTTATCGGCAGCTAGTGACGCACTTGTGTTCGCCGATTCAAAACTGCCGATGGTTGCATATTGCGCCCCTCGACGTGTGTTCACCTTTGAGGCCTCAGGTGACCCAATTTCCGAACCGACGTTGCGCAATAATGCTATTTCCGCACGTAGTTCGGTATTGGTTTTTGTTGAAACCTCCATTCTGGACTGCATTTTGGTCATCTCCGCTTTCAGGGAAGTGATGTCCTTTAGCAGCCGTGTAACGTCGACGTGATCGAAAGTGACGGGAGGCAGTTTACTTAGCTCCTTCGCCACGAAATCTGGCACGTCGTCCACCCGGACGACGTGCCAGATTCCCAGTCCATTCCAGTCTTCTTCAACATATCGAGGATATCCTGAAGGCTCTTCTCAGTTCCATCTCTTCGCCGCGAGGGCATCTGGTCCAGTTTTCCAAGAGACTAGAACAGCAAGAGGTTTCCGCTGCTTAAGTCGTCTTCCTTGAAATTGGACCGGCAAATCTGCAGGATGCTCACCTCGTCCATGTAGTCGATGGCATGGACTAGGAATGCCAGCAATTCATTTACTATAAGTTTTTTTGAACTCATAGTTGTAACGGGCAGCGGCTATGGCCGCGCAAGACGCGAATAAAATTCGTGCCGTGCACAGTGGAAACGCGTCCGTGTATATACGAGCGCGCATCGCACTGCACTGCGATAGCCCATTCCCTCTCAGAGGAGACCTGTGTCCCAGCAGTGGGAACATTAATAAGCTGATGATGATGATGATGATGATGAAACCCTTATAACTTTTTAACCATAACTTTGATAAATTTATGGTTTTGGGAATCTTTAGAACTTTTACAAATTTTTACATAATCTTGGCATAGTTTTATAAAAAAAAACGCCGTGGCTGCGCGGTCGAAACGCACACCATCAAATTAACTACCTATTCTTAGGTAGATAGGTACACAAAAACCAAAAAGTGCACCTTTTTCAAAATCATTGTTTGTAATAAAAATAAAAGTTTATAGATGAAGTCCAGGTTTTTTTATAAAGTACTTATTATGCAGTTTTCGTTGGCATAAAGAAATAAAGCATATTTCGTTATATTTGCTGAAAGAAATGCTCCCTAGCCGCGCCACATACTTTAAAGATTAATTAATCAAAATTAATAGTTTCTTGAGAGAAAAAAGTATCAACGAAGAGTAGAGAAAAGGTACTATTATATAAATTGATTTATGGATAGTTAATATTAAATATTGCAAAATTGACTTGCTGCAGAGTATACCTTCCAGCCGGACCACACCCAACGACCTATAACTCCTTTACTAAAGGGGTTTATTGGATCATATTTGTCGTATGCAAGGTACTCTTTAGGTAGTTTTTTTCGGGATATTGATTTATTAATAGTTCACTATACTCTATTTAATTTGAGGTGGCGCGGCCAGAGAGCACTGCCTGGCGGCCGGACCACATAAATTGTTAATTAAAAAGATATCCCTTGAGGTACTAAAAATATATATATATTCCGATGAAAGTAGAGTTTAGGTAAGTATTATTTCGAACTATAGCATCTGAGTACTAAACTGTGGTCCGGCCACAGAGGAACACACGTCCTCTATACGTGATCTTCAACATCCATGTGTTATTATTGACTAGTAGTAAGTTCTGCTACTTGGCAATAGATGTCGTTTTGCGGATTATCGTGAATCACTGAAGAAAGTGATGCCATCTACTGTTGACTTCGATCAAACTGTCATGTCAACGGACGAGATTTCAAATACAGGTTTTCGCTATTGAGCACTAGAGGCGTTTTAAATTTTCACCTATATTGCAACGATGTTTTTGTTTATTTTGCCATAGGTATAGCTCACACAATACTTGCAGTTAGTGAGTAAGGTAATGTTCTTGAAGTCACAACCATTAATGAATAGAAAGTACATACAGATTCCGGTATCCCTGGATTTAACATGTCGTAACTTTTATCACTGTGTATTTAGTTCACAAGCTCGTTCAAGTTAAGATAACACTTCCACAGGTATATGAGTGTATTGTTTTCACTTCTTTACACTTCTCATGACTTTTAAAGAACAAATTATATTTAATGATTAATTAATACGGAACTGACAGAATTGAATGTTTACATTACAGCGCCCTCTGGCGGACCCACACACACTGTCTGTTTACACTGTGCACACTGTGTGTTAATTCACACACTGTCTGAGATCTAAGACTTTTAGGTAAAAGTTTAAGTGCGGAGAGGTCATTAGATACCCACCCACGCATTTCAAGTCCAGCACGCGCGTGAACTTTTACTATATCAGCAGCCAAACTAGCTGCTATGTCACTGGAAGACACGGAGCCAATATAGTCGTCCATATACGTATCATGTAGAATAGCATGTGCTGCTTGTGGAAACTGATCCTTGACCTCCAGTGCATTTTTATTTTTCATATACAGAGCAGTAAATGGACTAGATACTGCCCCAAAGATCATGGAAGACATCCTATAGGTTTGAATGGGTTCAGCAGGACTGTCTCGCCACAAAAACCTTTGCGCATCCTGGTCCTGTTCAATTATTTTAAACCTAGGAAACATTTCCTTTATATCCGCGGTCAAAGCTACTTAACCCTCCCGAAAACGAAGCAAAATGTCATATAGAGACTGTAATAAATCTGGCCCTGTTAACAAAAGCGAATTTAGGCTGACGCCATGAGTTTTCGCTGCAGCATCGTGAACGACACGAAGCTTTGGGTTTACTACTCCAAAATGTGGAAGATACCAACACACAGAATCAGAAGAATGCTCTATTTGACACTTTTCAGCATAATCTTTGTTAATCATCTCGTGAATATTTAGCTTGTAGCGCTCAGCATAAACTGGATCTCGCAACATTTTCTTTTCTAAACTAAGGAAACGGGACAAGGCAAGAGGATAGCTATTAGGAACAACAGGGCTATCAGATTTCCACAAAAGACCTACTTCAAACCTACCACATGCTACTTCGATGTATAGTCATCGATGTAACAATTTTCGCAGAATAGTGTTTCGATCTGACATAGGGAACCCATTGGCAGTACGGTCTAAAATCTGAACAGCACGTAGGTTGTCAGCACTATGCGGTGTCTTTTTAGAAATACCTATTGAGTCTAACTTGTATTGTTCTTTTATCATGCTTTCCAGCGATTGATTATGATTATTATCAACATGTTCTTCGAAAAGGTGATTCAGTAGTTCGACGGGTCTAGTCCTGCTACTACTAAAACCAAACAATACCCAGCCTAAGGCAGTTTTAATAGCGACTGGTTGTGACTTGGAACCTTTGCGTACGGCTTGAGGTATGGTGAGATGCCAATTATCAATACCGATTACAACCTTGGGCTGAACATTGTCATAACAAAGAACAGATTTTAATTCAGAAAGAAATGGATAATCATACAGTGTGAGGGGAGACAGACTGCTTAGCTAATTGTAAAGATTTTAGAGACCGTGCTCGATTGACGCGATGCATTTTGCTGACGTGGTGGCCTTTGACATTAAAGTCAACATATTCTACTTGGGTGTCCTTTGATAAGCCACCAACGCATCTTAAAAGAGTTTCCACTAGAGGGCCCCTAGCTCCTATCCGCGCCGCGAGATCTGCATCTATAAAGGTTGCCGTAGACCCGTCGTCCAATAGGGCGTAGGTGTCCTCGCTACCAGTCGGACCTGACACCGTGACAGGAACGACTTTCAGGAGAGGTCTATTGGAGGCGGCCGAACTATTAGCATGCGCAATAAATTCAGTTATTTCTACATTAGAAGATTTATCTGAGTTCGCAAGTTCAGGACAGGTAGGAGAGGCCGAATCTTCGTGATCGTCCTCGCTTTCTACTACATAAGCAATGTGTAGTAGCTTATGATGTGCGGAGCGGCATTTTTTATCATTACAAACCTCTTTTTTAATATTACAATTTTTATAGTTATGTGAACCTCTTTGCAGACATTTGTGGCATAACTTTTTATCTTTGACAAATTGCCATCTATCAGTGACAGACAATGACTTGAAGGTGCTACATTGACATATGTCATGACTTTCGCTGCAAAAACAACAAGATTTATTATCTTTAGAAACGAGCTTGATATTTAATTTTTCATGAGTTTTAGCCGAAGAAGGGCGCGGATTTGAAGAAGAAGAAGAATCGTCAGACTGTACTACATGAACTTTATCACCCTTTTTCACATAATTGATTGGCTCGGTGATTAGACCAAACTTGAGCTGCAGGTCTACCTCTCGAATTAGAAACCGGGCCAGGAGCTCCAGCTTGGTACAATCTCCTTGCTGTGAAAAATATTTTGATGCATAGTCTGCCCAGCGTGTCCGCAACAGAGGCGTGAGTTTACTCAAAACAGACTGAAAAATCTCGGGCGACTCCAAATAGGAACTTTGGTTAAGAAGCCTCATCACCTCGGCCGAGTTACGAACGCGACAAGCAAACTTATGTAGATCGCTACCGTCATTATTTATCTTTGGTAACGCACGAAGGGTACTGGCTTCCTGTAAAACAATGTGTTCAGGCCTACCGAACCTAACTGCTAAAGCTTCCATCACCTCAGAAGGATTGCGTGCTGACACTAGCAGCACCGCAACAGCTTCACGAGCTGCTCCTTTAAGCGCATAATTGATGCGCGCTAAATTATCTGAAGTTGAATACTCTACCTTGGTATTTTCGTACGTTTTATTAAAAGTTAACCAGTCCAAAGCTTTACCGTCAAACACAGGTAGGCGACCGTCCCAAAATTTAGGTCTGGATACATTCCTGCTTGACAAAGACGCAATTGCTTGGGCTAGTTGAGCTATATCTGAGGGATGGAGTACAATTATTATTGTTAGTAGATAAAGTGCCTGGTTTTAGCGCAATAGGAATGGAGCTGTTGTCTGCTAGACAGGAATCATGCTTGTTAGGCACCTGTTGAGGAACCAAGGCAACCCCCGGACGCTGTATAAAATTGACCGTAGGTCTCTTAACAGAAGAATCTGTAATGACAACGTCCTGTGGTTCCTTTGTTACATCAACCTGAATAGAGTCAACACACTTATTTAACCATTTATGTATCTCTCTGTTGGAAATATGGCTTGTACGACTTGATTTACCACGCACGCTACCTCCTTCCATCGCTTCGGCAAGTTCAGCTTGCTTGCGTAGATTTAAAGCCGTCCGCTCCAATTCTAGCGCAGCGCGCTCCCGCATGTGCTCCCGTTCTACGGCTGCACGTTCCAAGTTCGCAATTTTTAGGGCATAGTCTGCCTCGATATTTAAAGTACGGCTCCTTACCGTACTCGAAGAACCTGAAACAGAAGTAGTAGCGCTGGGCAGCCCAGCGGTTTCTACGACCGCAGTCGGTGCGATGACAGGAGGGTCTCCGTCCCCGACGGTCGAAGCACCTGGCACCGCATTGGTATTATCAGTTTTTCTTCCAGATCTTGTTTCTACCATGCTATTTAAGGTAGAAGGACCAATATGTAACTGTGAGTGGACTGTATGTTTTAATATTGTTTTAATCTATTAAAAGAAAGGCGCTTTTTCAAATGGTAGGAAATTTTACTGACTTTCTTAAGACTCAGAACAAAAGCTTTTTTCTTAATACAAAATCATAAACAATCAATAGACAAAAATAAGAAGGTGCGTTATGCACAGTGGGCCTAAATTACTATGGCGACTTGGCATTCCCCTTTAGTTTAGTTTGTGAACAAGGGAATCGGCACCATTGTCTTTTTTACGCAGTAAAATACATACTTACCTACTTAGAGCAGGATAGGTAGGTTCTGATGCAGTAAGCGCACACAAATCATGTGCTACATCTTTGTAATGTAATTAAATGCTCGAAATAGTACATTTTGATACAAGTAGAGAAAGTTTGTTATTGCATCGGCGAGGGTGTTTTTGAGCTGAGAACTGCAATAACAAATGTTCACGTGTACTAAACGACGTTTTTCAAAACCCTTTTAAAGAAATAAAATAAAATAAAACCGGCCAAGAGCGTGTCGGGCCACGCTCAGTGTAGGGTTCCGTAGTTTCCCGTCCGTCACAATAAGTGTTCCCACTTATGAGTTTAAAGGTGGGTATCCATTATGTAAAAATGCTTGCATATACGAATATACTACAAACTTAGTCCAGAAATTATTTTGTACAACTTTTTGTCTTTTTTGTACAAAAACTGTTGTTTCCATCAAGTTCAAAATGATTTTCCTAGAAAGTCCTTATAAAGTTCTACTTTTCAGATTTTTTTTCATATTTTCTAAACTTATGGTTCAAAAGTTAGAGTGGGGGGGACACATTGTTTTTTACTTTTGAAGCGATTATTTCCGAAATTATTGATATTATCAAAAAATGATTTTAGAAAACCCCTATTCATTTTTAAATACCTTTCCAACAATATATCACACGTTAGGGTTGAAATTTAAAAAAAAATCACTTCCCACTTTACATATAGGGGGGCTACCCTAATAAAACACTTTTTTCCAATTTTTATTTTACCACTTTGTCGGCGTGATTAATATACATATTGTTACCAAATTTCAGCTTTCTAGTGCTAACGGTCACAGAGATTAAGCGAGGACGGACAGACGGACGGACAGACATGGCGAAACTATAAGGGTTCCTAGTTGACTACGGAACCCTAAAAACGAAACATATTTTTGTCATGAATTATCAACTATCATGATTTTAATTTTTTTTTTTCGCGCTTTGCTTTCGCCAGGTTGAAGGAGAAGCAAAGGTATGAATGAAGCCGCTAAACAGCCTAATATAAAAAAGAGATTTTTTATTTTATTTTTGAATTTAGAACAATAAAAGTAAATATTAGTTTTAAATAATCATGTTTATCTATGATATTCTATTTATAACACAATTTGAATATTCAAAAAATATTTACGCCGTAAAGACGCATTATTGCTTTGAAGAAATTAAAAAAAAAACATCCACCTCCGACTAATAGGCATTGAACCAACTTAGACTAAGTCTAAGTTTAGTTATCTGTGGCAATTTTCATTCCCGCACACGTGTTGGAAAATGAAAAAAATCGCACGCATGTGAAATACATTGCATATTGAACCTAATCGTAGTGCGATAAGAACCAGTTTTCGAGTGCTTGTATTGAAAATTATATTACTGTACCTAAGTATAAAGAATTCCAAGTATCGGTGCTATGCCGAGCGTTGCGGTCGAGATTCTACTCTGCACCTAGTAGTAATAGAACATGGTATTCTGAAATAAGGGGCAAACTCGGGACTGCTTTCTCACTGTCTCACCTAAGCGTGAGCATTGAACTCACTTAAGACTTCACGCTAGACCACTAGGCCAACGAAATATAAAAAAAAATCTGCTCTGTTCTGCTTTTCTGTTTTTTGCTTTATTTCAAATTCTTTTCTGTTTATTTTTCTGTTAGAAAATGCCCAAGGCATTAAGTTCGCCTTTGTACATTATGTGCATAAAGTTTTAATAAATAAATATAAACTAGTTAAAAACTTAATTTTCATTAAAATAACTCCCAGCATCGTTTGGTTTATTCTCGCCTTAGAGAATTATTATAAACCAAACGATGTACTCCCGCCTGACCACCACTAAGCTTATTTTTGCTTGCACTCGCAACATAGAAACGCTCTCTAGCCCCGCCCCGTTGACTTTGTATAGAAATAATGAATGAAAAGATACCGAATCGGCCGAGCGCACTGACGACCGACGCACGCCAAACGAGAGTTATTGTTATTTGGCGCGCCAAAGTTGAGGCTTTCCTAATAGGCCGAAACTTTAGCGTGGCTCGGCGCCTCCGCATGTTTTAAGCGAAAAAAATTTAAAATGGTCAGGCGGAAAAGACCCCGACTGTACCTAAGTAGCTAACTGCGGTCCTTTGCCATAAATAGTCGTGGGAAGGACCGCGGTGTTGGCCTGCGGCGTGCAGCAACAGATGGCGCTGCGATAGAACATGGCAGCCCGTGTAAGGTATTAACTGATCATTAGGACGTGCTAAATAACTGCCACGTATGCTAAATGGATTAGGATGATACGTTTCGTTGTTTCGTTGTTATTCTAAACTAACTTTGGCCGTGGTTGTGGGCTTTATAAGCTTTCTGGGTTTTACTGTTTACGTAGGTATATGTGCTCGGCCAGAGTGGAAACGCGGGTGCGGTACGGGCGCGGTGCGACGAGCTCAAACATATGAACTTCATTGGAGTGTCCATAGTGGGCACGCGGGTGCGGGCTGCGGTGCGGGCTAGTTGGCGCGGGCCGCACGCGAATCGCGTGCGGGCAGCTCAAACCATAGCTCGTTCATACAAGTGGCCGCAGTGAGGGCGCGGGCGGCAAGTGCGGGCGCCAGGGTTACCAACTCCCAAAAATATTTACCCCTCAAGCTAAGTCAAAATTCCCACAATTACTTGAAAATCCTTTTTTTGTTATATATTTTAATTCACAACAATAATATATTTAGCCATAGCAACAATATGTTTTTTTAAAGATAGCGCTGTTTTCAATTAAAAACGTGAATTTTTGTTTTACTCCTGCAGCTATGGCGTCTTTGCGAGTTCAAGTTCATATTATGTTTGAGTATGCCGCCCCGCGCCCGCTCCGCACCCGCGTTTTCATTCTAGCCCAGCACTAAAAGTACCCCTAAAAAAATCACATCCCTCTTATTTACCCCTAAATTTGGGGGGAAAACCCTTATATTGGTAACCCTGGCGGGAGCGGGGATCTCCGAACCCGCGCCGCTCGCCGCACCGCGCGGCCAGTCTGGCCAGGAAAACCACGCGCGTTGCCGCACCCGCACCGCACCACGCACCGCACTCCCACTCTGGCCGAGCACTATACCTACGAATTCCTGACTATCACATCGCGCCGGCCAGTGGGATTGCGTCATGCGGTTCTACGTCATCGTAACGCCCCAACTTGATATGCAGGCTGTGTGAGACTGCACGAACAGACTCACGATGTCCGCGATTACGCGGAGCCCTAATCAAAATATATTTGTCCAAATTGACAAAGGAAAAACAACTATTCAATACACTTACCATCACGTTGGTACCGGTGATGGGACGTAGTCCCTGGTTCCGTCTTATCTGGGTGGGGTGTAAGTATAACTGTGGTTTGTGTGTAGTTATGTGAGATTACAACGGTTCCATGGACGCCCAGCGCGTACCAACGTCTTTCTGGACAAACCTTCCTATCACACACGTGGCAACTTTCACCAATGTCCAACTGAATTTTATCCCGGTTTGCTAACCCAATCGGGGATGTAATAGTCCAGCACTGAATTTAGGAAATTACCGGCGTTCAAATGACACAAACAGGCCGGACATAACCAAAAAATCACTCGCGGTCAAGACCCAAAATGGCGAGATTTCTCAATTTTCACTCAATTATCAACAAAATATCAAACACCGATCAAGATGGTATCGGATTAACAATAACTCAAAGTTTTCAAACAATAAAAACGCGACAACCGCGTGCATCAAAATTACAAGCATGGAGCGACCATTATTTCAACCAATATAGCACTGACAAGCAAACGTCATCGCACAGTTTCGCACAGACAACGAAACGTAATCTGTCAAACGTCAAAAGGGTGCGTTCAGAAACTTGGTGGATGAAACATCTACCCCCCCCCCGGACGGGCCGTCCCGTCCGCTAATCAATTGGCAGTCTTGACAAGGTTGCGACCGCTCTCTTCATAACCGATCCATCCACTAAAACCTCAGCAAAACGAGGTACCCCGTCGGTGCCAGCCACCAAATTGAGAATGCGCCCCCGGCGCCAATACAGAGGCTTAAGGTTGGCATCCTTAATAAGGACGAGGTCTCCTATCTTGGGCGGATGAGTTTTATCAGTCCACTTGACGCGCTGCTGGAGAATGTGCAGATACTCTAAGCTCCAACGCTTCCAAAAGCTCTGAGTGAGCTGTTGCACCAACTGAAACCGCGATAGCCGATTTTGGCTCACATCAACAAAAGGGTACTCAGGCAGAGCGACAAGTGGCTGTCCAATCAAGAAATGGCCCGGGGTTAGAGCCTCCAAATCGTTAGGGTCCGAAGAGAGCGGGCACAATGGACGCGAATTTAGTACCGCTTCAATGCGACAAAATACCGTAGCTAATTCCTCAAAGGTGAGAACGGTGTCTCCCAACAATCTCCGCCAGAGTCCCTTTGCCGCTTTCACCGCGGCCTCAAAAATACCCCCCCAATGGGGGCAGGCTGGCGGGTCAAACAACCAAGTGACCCCTCGACGGGCCAATTTGTTACCAATGTCAACCTGGCTCTCATTAAGAAAGTCATACACTTCCTTCAAATAGTTACTTGTACCCTTGTAGTTGGTACCGCAATCAGACCTGATCAGAGAAGGTAACCCACGGCGAGACGTAAATCTATCCAAAGTTGCCACAAAGGCCTCCGTCGAGAGGGAGGATACCAGCTCCAAGTGCACTGCCTTAGTTGACAGGCAGACAAATACGCACAAATAAGCCTTGACAATTTTACTATTGCGAAGGGTAGACGTCTTTATCGAAAAGGGACCAGCAAAGTCCGTTCCTACGCCTGCAAAGGGCCTCGCCTCATTGACACGATCAGCAGGCAAGTCTCCCATCTGGGGCTGCATCGTTGGGGCCTTAGTCCGATAACACGGTATGCAACGGAAGACGATGCTACGAATGGTACTACGAGCCGACAAAATCCAAAACTCTCGCTGCAGAATGGCCAACAGCGCATTGCAACCGGCGTGCGAGTTCTTAATGTGACGATCAGTCACCAACAATTTAATCAAATGGCCCACCTTGGGCAACAAAAGGGGGTGACGGACCCCATAAGGAAGGCTAGAGTGCTTCAACCGTCCTCCAACACGCAAAAGACCCGTTTCATCCAAAAAGGGGTTCAACTTACTAACGGCTCCCGACAACTTAACTCTACCGGACTTCAAGATCTCGATCTCCTTCTCAAAGTGTACGGCCTGCACAGAGCGAACCCACAGGAGGAGTGACTCCTGTCGCTCTTGAGGAGAGAGAACCGGTGACAGGCGCTTGTCCCCTGGATTCCTAGCATTGTGACCAAAACGCCTGATCCACGAGGTAACGTTCAACAATTTGTCGAGGGAGCTGTATCGATTCAACAAAATATCCGGATCAAACGGAGGGTCCTTCGTCCCAACAGCGAGCACCTTAAGCCCGGGCAAAGGATCCGACATCAAAATTGGCGTTCGAGGCCAATCATCCTCGGGGCGAGTCAGCCAATCCGGGCCCCACCAAAGGGGGTGCACAATCAGGCTCAGGTGGAGGGGCAGCCTTCAACACTGGGCCCATCACCGCAAAGCCAAAGATGGTCGAGACAGCCACCAAACCGTTCGGCTGCAAGACTTTCATATTACCCAACAATATTCTCCCTAGTACATCGGAACCCAATATCAAATGAGTTGTATTAGAGGAATCAAACCGGCGGTCAGCCAAATCCAGGCCTGACGTCAACCGGACAATATCAGGCGACAGCTGACGTTGGGGATGACAGCCCAAAATACTCGTCAGAACAATGGCCGAAGGAAAAAACTTAGGGTCCAAACAACTCACAGGAGTGAGCCCAAATAAGGTTTGTCCCTCAACAGTCGGGATAGGTGTTTCGCCTATTCCATTAATCGTGCCTGAAAAGGCACGGACATCCAGGCTCACCCGACCCGCTAACCAAGACGACAAAAGGCAACCCTGGGCTCCCGTGTCCAAAATGGCACGGACCACAACAGAGTCCCCCGTGGGTCCCCAGACCCTGACCGATGCCGTTGGCAACAAAACCGTGTCGATCTGGGGAGGTACGTTAGCGGGACAGGCGCCAATTTCCTAGTAATGCCTGGGCGGCGACCGATCGCCGCATCCAGGCTGGGGTCTATCCCGATGAGGATAGTAGTCAAACTCCTCATCCGCGCGATGTCCCGAGCCGCGCGCCATCGCTGGAGGGGCATATCTCACTTGACGCCTGAGTGGCGGGGGGCGCGTCTCCAAACGGGGACGTTCCGCCAACGGAGGGGAGGGAAGGCGGTGCTGGTCTGGCCAACGTCGCCTACCAGCAGCTGCATAGTCGCCTTCACGAGGGGAGGTCAATCGGCGGTCGCGCGGCTCCCGATCAACTGGCGCGGGGGGTGGAGTACGGCGGTCAAAGTTGCAGGCCCCTCCTCGACTCTGATCCGGCGAGCGAGAAGCCCGGTGCTCATCTCCATCATACCCCCCCCCTGCGCGAACCCCCATCAGAGGCTGGTCTGACAGAGCGGTTCGCGTTGGCGCACAAAACTTCCAGATGTGAGCCCCTACAAATTGAACAAGGGCGGGGGTTGGGGCAATCCCGATGAAAATGATTCCCCAAACACGAAAAGCACAGACGACGTGCATTGGCAACTCGGCGGCGGGCACTCACGTGCAACTCCAAGAAGGCCGCGCAAGTTGGTACGCCATGTCCCGTGGCCTTACAATAGCCGCAAACAAGATTACTCTGGGTGCCACCAAAACGGGGGGCAGGGCGGCTATCACCAGGCCCGACAGTCCTAGTCCGTCCCTGGGCCCTCGGCCGAGAGGGCAGTTGGCTTGACACCGTGGCACCACGGGCGTTGTCGAGGAAACGACACTCATCCTCCAAAAATTTGACGAGGTCCTCAAAGGGGGGAAGATGGGTGGCACTATCCCCACCATACTTCTGCTCAAAACGGGACCTCAAGTCTGAAGGAAGCCGCTGCAACACTAAGTGTACCAACAAATAGGACCAATAGTCCACCGGCAACTCCAAGCGTTTCAAGGCGTTGGTTGCTGCGAGCAACGGATTCAATAGGTCAGCACGCAACGCTGACATTCTGGTGATGGCCGGCAACCCCAAGATCTGGTCAATATGGACATCAGCCAGGCAACGTTTGTTCTGGTACCGTCGGGATAGAAGTTCCAGAGCAGTGGGATAGGCCGAGTCGGTCACCGGCAAGTGCTGCACCAAGGCTCGAGCCTCACCTCCTAGGGCTGACAACAAATAAGCCAACTTCTGGGCCGGTCGGAGGTCAGAGCGCGAATCAACCAAACTGTCAAATAGGTTCCTGAAGCTTAACCAATGGTCCAAGTGACCGTCAAAATGTGGCAGCTCCAGGGTAGGCAGTCTACCCAAAAGTCCAGGGCCTGCAACAACAGAGGTCTCTGTTTTGACCTGGGCAGGGTCCCGACTCTTCAAAATTTCCCTGGCACGCATACTTATTATGTCACCCAGGTTCATCATCTGGTCATAATCCGCAACAACCTTATCACGGGCTGCTTGACCCAATGTTTCCAGGTCCAAGTCCAAAATCACTTCATTGAAGCGAGCAAACAAAGTGTCAACCGCACTCAATCTCGCATTCAACTGCTCATACCGGGCAAGCGTGGCCTCTTCCAGGTCTCGACGCTCAGCGGTCGCAGCGGCAGAGGCAAACCATCTTAGCTGTGAGGTCAATCCACCAATGGCTTGGTTTACAGCTTTCAATGAAGCCATTGGGACAAATATCAAATAAACAAATTAAATTCAATTAAATAATCAACGGGAATAATTTTCCCGGACCCAACTACAATTTAAACCAAATAATAAAACTTAGTTTGAATTATTACAAGTTCAAATCCGACCCTGTACAAGCAATACCTTGTTTATACAATAACAAATTAAAGTACAAACCACAAGGGACACTACATATCATAATATATTATGTCAAACAATCTATGTTTAATTTGAGTCAGGCCGACGGCAACAAATCAGACTTCTCAATACTTTTAACTCGACAATAAGTGGTGAATTTAACAATTCAACCACGCTCTGCTACCAGATGTGTGAGACTGCACGAACAGACTCACGATGTCCGCGATTACGCGGAGCCCTAATCAAAATATATTTGTCCAAATTGACAAAGGAAAAACAACTATTCAATACACTTACCATCACGTTGGTACCGGTGATGGGACGTAGTCCCTGGTTCCGTCTTATCTGGGTGGGGTGTAAGTATAACTGTGGTTTGTGTTGTGTGTGTGTAGTTATGTGAGATTACAACGGTTCCATGGACGCCCAGCGCGTACCGACGTCTTTCTGGACAAACCTTCCTATCACACACGTGGCAACTTTCACCAATGTCCAACTGAATTTTATCCCGGTTTGCTAACCCAATCGGGGATGTAATAGTCCAGCACTGAATTTAGGAAATTACCGGCGTTCAAATGACACAAACAGGCCGGACATAACCAAAAAATCACTCGCGGTCAAGACCCAAAATGGCGAGATTTCTCAATTTTCACTCAATTATCAACCAAATATCAAACACCGATCAAGATGGTATCGGATTAACAATAACTCAAAGTTTTCAAACAATAAAAACGCGACAACCGCGTGCATCAAAATTACAAGCACGGAGCGACCATTATTTCAACCAATATAGCACTGACAAGCAAACGTCATCGCACAGATTCGCACAGACAACGAAACGTAATCTGTCAAACGTCAAAAGGGTGCGTTCAGAAACTTGGTGGATGAAACACAGGCTAAGGCAAAATAAATCTCAGATGGCGCCATCATCGTTGGTCTCAATCTGACCAATGAGGTTAAGCTATTTTGAAATATACAATGACATTACATTTTCCACCGACTTCCAAAAAGAGGAGGTTCTCAATTCGACTGTATTTTTTTTTGTGTTTGTTACCTCAGAACTTCGACTGGGTGAACCGATTTTGATGATTCTTTTTTCATTTGAAAGCTGGTGCCTCCCGTGTGGTCCCATTTGTGAACATCTGATGCTGATCTTCGGAGATATCCAATAGAACTCTTCAAAAATAGACAGCAAATCTGCCATGAATGTTGCAATCGCTTGGATGTTTATTGTTTATACAACATCATGACGTAACATCACGCCTGTATGCTCTGAGGGGCTACTCAGAAATGTACAATACACCCAGATTTCGACAGTTAGGTATGTTAATAAGTTAGCGCGTTCGTGTTCCGCACGCGCCTAAAAGAGATGTCAGCAAAAGGGACTGTTCTAAAGAGATACTGCGGCCCTGGAACACACATTATTTTTCACTTTTTTGTGTTTTGAAGTCGGTTTTTTTTTTTGTAAAAAGTTTTTTTATCAGCATCAGATACCTATTTTGGGCCACCATACTTTGCTACTCAGCCGTCCTTTCATCGCTCCAATGCCAGGATGCCCTTCGTGAGCTGCATCCAAAACTGTTGCCGTAATATAAGTGGAATTACGAACTTATTTCCCCTCAACAAAAGGTTATCATGAGTCCATAGCTCTGTTTGAAAAAGTCCTATAGGGTATTATGTTAACCCTAGAATCCCAAACATCAGATTTCAAGGCTTCCTTAGCAAGTAGTATTGTTGTATTTCTTTATCTGTCAGACAAAAATGTAATGATGGAATCTTGACATGCTATTACATGTATTGTTTGTCCTTGTTAATAAATTTGTATATTGACATTAGTATTGTATATTGATATCTATATTGCATATTGACATTAGTATTGTATTGACATTGTGTTATTATTTATTTGCAGTACCTCTATGTCTTGACATGACGTAATGTATTTACATTTTATTTACATTTTTATTTAAATATTATTTAGATTTTTTTAGTGACATTGATTTCTATTGTTATTTATTATTATGCAATTCTTTTCGTTTTCTTTTTATTGGCCAGGTTTATTTTATTTTATTACTTAGAATTGGCTGCCTTGATTTCCAAATTGAATTATATTGTTTCTTTTTTTTTAAACATTTGTACGCTCTCTGGCATTACATAGCACACTCTTTATTGCCTTGATATACTAACCATTATTATTGTACCTATGTTAAACAAATGAATAAATGAATTTTGACTCCTCCTTAATAAAAATTCATCCTTATTGCACAAGGCCTTGCATACTGAATGATTTGGTGAATGTGATGCTCATCCTCAAATGGCTGGACTCTATTTATTGTACTTATAAACAACACCTAGCGCCTATCCTGGCACAGGATTTTGATCTATTACCAAATATAACTTCCAGCGGCTTGTGGTCAGTCAACAAATCAAAAGTTTATTTGCCGTATTAATACATTCTAAAGTGCTTTACTGCTCAAACTAGAGCGAGAGCTTCTTTTTCAGTCTGACAAGAACGTTTTTAACGTCTGTAAAGCTCTTATTGCCTTAGGCAATCACCCGTGGTCCGTTACTATCAGATTGAAATGAGCGCCGCTCCTAAACCAACTGGACTAGCATCTGCCAATACTGTGGTTTTATCTTTTGGGTCATAATTCAAGTGTATGGATATTACTCAAGGAGCTTTTAACACAAGGAACGACTCTGTTTGTTCAGGACCCCAATGTTGACTAATATCGGCATTTTTTTCTAATTTATGCTTCATAAGGGGTTCTGATTTAGTCGCCATACCTGGGATCCATTTTTTTACATAGTTTATTTGTCCTAGGAAACTTTGTAGTTGTTCTAGTTTTTTTTTTTTCTTATTTAATTGAATAGTTTTCCTTTAAATATTCCAGCAGGGCCATTACGTATCTCTGTTGACAGCTCGAAATGATAGTAACTGGCCTCCATCAAGTAACTGTCAAAAAGGTCAGCTTCGTATTATGTATGACCAGTCGCGATCAAATATGACGTCATCGGTGCCCATCATGGCTGATAGTCACCGTAACTCATTTTGACAGACGCTTTCGTATCGATTCTTCTAATATTGCGATTATGTAAGCGTAGTGGACATCAAATTGATGACAACTGTGTTTGAAGTGGCTTTCGTGAAAGACGTTACACCGTACCCGGGCTGTTAGTCACCGTAAAGTGATATCCACTCAGTGTGATACGTAATACCAATATTTTGACATTTTCGGTTGTCATCAAAGTTCGGTGTACAGCCGAAGCTTGATAGTCACTGGATATCAGAAAAATACGTAATAGGCCTGCAGGACATATTTGAGCCTAGCACTGTGTTCTGTGTCATCCTTGCCATATACGACAATGTCATCAATAAAGTTGACGACGCCTTCACAGGGAAGAAGACTAGTATCCTTTCTACAATTTTTTTGAAAATGCTCTGGCGCATACGATATGCCAAACATGAGCCGCTTATATCGGTACAAACCTCGACTTGTTATAAAAGTTGTTATTATCTCTTGAGTGCTCGTTGATTTCGACTTTGTGAAATGCGTCTTTAATGTTGAGCTTGGAAAAAACCCTTGCTTTATTAAGTTTTGTTATTAGCTGATACATATCGGGAGCTCATCAACAAAGAAAACCACGGATATTATCCCGTAAGTACTTTGAGTGTAGCTGATACATTGTCGGCAATGTGTAGTTTGCTCTCACAATAGCCTTGTTGGCGCATCGCATGTCTACGCACACTCTTACATCTCATCTCCATCCGGTTTGAGGACGGGCACTATTGGTGAGACCCATCCCGAAGGCTTAGTAATAGGTTCTATTATACTTAATTTGACCAATTGGTCAATCTTTTTGTTAATCTTTTCTTTCAGGGGAATGGGTTCTTACTCGCCGACAGGGCTGGGCTGCCAGTCTTATTGTTTTGTCTATTTAAATCTCAGGTTGCAAGTCTTTCATTTTAGGAAGACTTTGCTCGCTTACCGAATTAACTCCTCCGAGTTCGAGTACTTGTAGGGAGATAAGTGTCATTTTCTTTGATTTCTCTGGGTCCGATATATTTAAAGCAACTAAAAACAATTCGAACCCCCTCTTCCATTTTTCCCATCCTTTTAGAATCCCTTTTAGTTCACTCCTTTTTCTTGTATTTTTTTTTTCTTTTGGATATTGGTTTTTGTACACTTACTCACAAACTCGTCGCCAATTGTGACGTCCACTCGTCACAAGAGTAAGCACAGATGGTTCAGATGGGTAGATAAATAAAACAATAGTTTGGTGGAAATTGCAAACGGGTGCACGTCCGCTCGGTTCTCGTGACAGCTGTCTAGTGACACATCTACCTGCGCGGACCTTCCTCCGTGTCTATGCTCTTTAATCGTCACAGATATAAAGATGGAAAGTTCAACGAGTGCGATCAAAAAGCTCACAGGCCGAAATAATTATGGCAGTTGGGCCTTCAGCATCGAAATGCTATGAATAGATGCGGGGCTCCAGAACCCGAAATTAAAAAGAAATTTGAAGAAATTTTCACTCACACAGTCCCAGGACTGTGTGAGTGAAAATTTCGTTACTACCAAACCTGAAGACCGGAAACGCGACGAAAGGGCAAGGGCAAAGATTTGCCTGTCAATCGCAGAACAGTGCATCACCCATCACCATTGTCAAGAATGCCAAAACCTCATGGCAAGCATGGAATGCGCTCAAAAAGGCATATGCTGACTGTGGTCTAATAAGAAGATTAGGTCTGCTGCGGAAGTTATTTTCATTGAAACTGAATAATTTTCAAAATATGGATGCCTACGTCAATGAAGTGCAAGCTACGCATCAAGCCCTGGAGGCAATCCAAGCTGCACTGAATGATGAATTCATCGCGGTTATTATTATTGGTTATTGATGGCCATGGAACATTTTGGTAAGGAATTATCATCGGAGAACGTAATAGCGGCTCTTCTGCGTGAAGGTCACCGACAGCAAATGAATGATGATAAGGACGATACGGTGTTAACTAATGTTGCAGGTGGTAGTGGTAGTGGCAGCGCTCGTAAGAAAATACCTAGTTTGTCATTTTTGTAAAAAGAAAGGTCACTTTAAATGGCAATGTAAGCTCTTCAAAGCCAAACAAGGTAAGACTGAGAGCAATTTAGCGGCTGTAGGCAGGATTATTTATTTATTAAAATAATTCCTGGGTGGTAGACAGTGGCGCGACATCACACATGACATCAAATAAGTATATTTTAACACCTATAGCAAGCAGTTCGAAAGCTGTTACTTGCGCGAATAATGACAAAATAGTATCTACCTCGCATGGTACTGTGAAGTTGGACGTACGTCACAAGGAACGTCCATTAGGACTAACAATGAATAATGTGTTGTTGATTCCAGAACTAGTCACCAACTTGATGTCTGTTTGCAAGTGCACTGATAATGGCACGGTTGTGGAACAGAGTTCAATTGTGATTCAAAGAGATAGCACCGTATTTGTTTTGTCTCCGTTAAATTTGTATAAAAAGCGGTTAAAAGTTGCTCAATTCATTGGTGTTGTATATCTTTGGGAAGCTTGTGAAACGGTCTAAAGAGTGATATATGTAACACATCTGGACTCCATCGGTACCGTGAGTAATCACTGAATAACTTTTGGAAAAAATTTGCAATGACTAGTGTCCCTGACCTAGGGACAACCCGCAGATCGGCCGCTTCTACGCACACATGCTTAACGCTTACACGTACATTAGGCGCTTGCTTTCAACAACCTGAGCTTACGCTGCGTGTTTATAGCAGACTTAGCTTATGCCACGCTTTGTGATTATAATAACAACAATATAATCTTTTGTTAACTTCCAACATGGATGGAGACCAATGTTATAACATCACCTACAGAAATAAACAAATCTCAAAATTAAATCTTAGCTTGCTAGATGAAACAGCTATGGATATTGAAAATAATTCTTTATTAGATTCATCAATGAAAAGTTTGCCTTCCACATTAAACAAGGATCATACGTTAATTGAAGAATACGAAGAAAAGATTTCTACATTAAAATTAAGGTTAGCTTCAGCTGATGAAGAGATTGTAAATTTGAATACACAAAATATGCAATTAAAGATTAGTGTTGAAAAATCATCAAAAGTAATAGCTTTATACAAGAAGATTGGCATTACTGAAAACTCGTTGAGGACTATTTCTACTCCAGTTATGCGAAAGGTAAAAAAAGTATTTTCCCGTGAATATCCAGGATCACCTAGACACAGCATTACAGAAACAAATGAAATTTCAACACAAACAACCGAAAATTCTGTGACGAAATACTTTAGAAAGCCTTTCTCATTTAAAAACTGTAAACAACAAATCAAAAAGAGTCGGAAAAAAATAAATAATTTAATTCACAAAATTTCGATATTAAAAACTCAAAATAAAAAACTTATGGATGAACTGGAAACCATACAAGAGGAAAATGAGCCGTATGATGATATAAATACCAATATGGATAACGAGATCTCCAGAACATTCATTAAGGATAATACGTCGCTCACGGATGACACTATGCTAAACGAAAGTATTGACCAACCAATAATAAGTAAAAGTGAAAGGAAAATGGAATCCACAGCCTTAACTGGTCCAAATAAAACTAGATGCAAAGTAATTGTTCTTGCAGATCAACAAGGTCGCGGTGTTCAGAAAGTCCTCAGCCAACTCCTAGGTGATAAATATGACGTATTTTGCTTCGTGAAACCTTTTAGCAAACTCTCTGACTTATTAAACTCATGTATGACTGAAATACCTAACCTCACAATGGATGATTTTGTGATTGTGATAGGTTTCACAGAAGATGATAGTATCTCAGCCATCCGTAATCAACTTGTAATAATGATAGAATCTGCTCAAAATACAAATATAATTATTTGTGAGCCTTTATTCAATAGATTTATTAAAGAAGAAAAATTAAATAATGTATTATCTAAAATATGTGATGTATATATAAACACTTCATTCGTTGTGATGGACTTTTTTAAATTTAACCACACTAAGCCGAAACGTATTCATTTCCCGACTTACATATGTCGGTACATATTAAGGGACATATTGCGAGTGTACTATAATTCAAAATGTAAATTATTCTTGACTAATTCTAATAATAATGATCATAATGACATTTATTGTAATAATAATAATGATAATAATCAATTGACATGCCATGCACTGTTTATAATAATTGTGATGTTACATTCTCTACTAAAGGCACTCAAACGGACATTAATATTGCTACATGTAATGACTCCACTTCTAAAAAAATAGATTCTGTTAAATCTGTTTCAAATTGCAACGATTTTTTTCGTTTATAACCATATAAATATAATTCACCAAAACATTTGTGGCCTTATTGCGAAGTCAGATTTATTTACTGTCTGCCTTGATGACTTAGCAGATACAGGTAAAACTATTGACGTTTTATGTTTTTCAGAACACAATATGACAAATAACGATATTGAACTCCTTCAAATTCCAAATTTTATCTTGGCTACACACTTTTCGCGTAACAAGCGACGAGGAGGGACGTGCATTCTAGTGAAAAACTATATTAACTTTGTCGTACTTGAAGCTGTTCAAAAGTATAGTATCCCTAATGTTTTTGAATGCTGTGCAATTAAATTAACTGACCACAATATGATAATTTTATGTGTCTATAGGGTACCAAAGAGTAATAACTATAATAAATATATTAATTTGTTTTTTAATAATTTTAATGACATCTTGTGTCTGTTTACAAAATATGGGAATAACAAAATCGTTGTTTGTGGTGATTTTAATATTGATATGTTGAAAAAGAATAAGCACACACTAGAATTGGAACAACTTATTATGGGATTTAATCTAACACAAGCAATTAATGAGCCTACAAGACCAAGTAGTGGTTCCTGTATTGACAATATTTTCCATAATATTCGTGGTGCCAAATCAACTGTCTTGGAATTTAGCTTATCTGATGATAAGGCGCAATATATATCATGTCCAGTCAAAAAGACCTGTACATTTGACCATTGGTTTTCGTTTAAACGTGATTATTGTAAAGATAATTTAGAAAAATTTAAAGACTGTATTAAAGAGCTCAAATTTACCGAGGTGTTTGAATCAAAGGATGCAAATGATGCTTTTAACTCATTTTATGATACATTTAGGCTATTTTACGAATTGTGCTTTCCAATACGTAAAATTAAAAATAAAACAACAGTACGACCAAAATGGATATCAAGTGGTATTAAGAATTGTAGTAAACGTAAACGTGCTCTTCTCTGGAAATATAGACTATCAAAAAATAGTGTAGATAAATCGAACTATAAAAAATATTCTATGAGATATGGCAAAATAATTAAATTGACTCAAAAATCTCAGAATAATTATTACATTCTAAATTCTAAAAACAAATCGAAAGCCACATGGAACATTATTAATGGCAGAAAACAACATTTTCCTCCTGAGACTATCAGTGAATTGGTAATAAATAAACATAAAATCACAGACCCTCAACGAATCGCTGAATTGTTTAATGACTACTATGTAGATATGGTTAAACCACAGACTAGTACTACGGGTAATAATATCCCAACAACATCTATTTGCACGCATAATTCACCAAAATCGTTTTTTCTGAGTCCCACTAGTCCTTTGGATATCTATACTATTATACAAAAATTAAATAACACTAAGAGCACTGGTTTTGATGACATATGTGTGTTGGTAATAAAATTCGTATCTCACTTAATTGCACCTATACTGAGCTATGTTATAAACATGTGTTTCGAACAGGGTATCTTTCCATCTGTGTTAAAAACGACTATAGTTAAACCTCTCCATAAAAAGGATGATAAATCAGATATAAAAAATTACAGGCCTATAGCCCTACCGCCGACATTTTCTAAAATTATTGAAAAAGCCATATCCAATAACTTGTACGACTACTTTGAAAGGAATAATATCTTTACACCGGATCAGAAAGGCTTTCGTAAAAATATGTCCATAAATTTAGCTATTTATGATTTCTTAAGTTTGATATATCCTAGAGTTGATAAAAGACAGCCTGTCTATGCTTTGTATATGGATATGTCAAAGGCCTTCGACTGCGTGGATCATAATATACTACTGAGTAAGCTGGAAACGTACGGTGTTAGGGGCAATACTTTAGACTTGCTAAAATCTTACATCAGTAATAGAACTCAGACTACGAGTATTGTCAAAATTTGTCCTGATACAAAAAACGAAATAAACTATAAGTCCAGGAGTAGAGAAATAAAATATGGAATTCCACAAGGTAGTGTTCTGGGCCCACCACTTTTTATTATATATATCAATGACCTACCAAAATCTACTACAGATCGTATGGTACTATTTGCTGATGACTGCACTGTTGTATACAATGATGAAAACATTATTAATAGTAGTTTAAATTCAATAATTCAATGGTTACAAAATAATAATTTATTAATTAATATTGATAAAACTAAATTAATGCTATTTAAACAGAAAACGAAAAACACGTTACACAATCAAATAGAATTTAACGGTGAAAAAGTTGAATTGACGACTGCAACTAAATTTCTCGGCGTTCACATAGATGACAATTTGAAATGGCAAAGCCATATAGAATTTGTTTGCAAAAAAGTGTCAGTCATCTTATAGTTTATACATGCTAGCAAAAAAGGTCAATCTTAACACATTGCTCGTAGCTTATCATAGTAATGTTGCTTCTAGACTCAGATATGCAATCATATTCTGGGGAAATACTACCAACTGGGATAAAGTTTTTAAATGTCAAAAAAGGTGCGTGCGAGCAATGTGTGGTCTCAACAGAACTGACAGCTGCAAAGAATACTTTAAAGAATTAAAAATACTTACCGTGCCATCTTTATATATTTTTGAAATGGCCCTGTTTATTAGACTATTAGGCTCTAATGTGAATAGCGATGGGTGATCATCGCTATTCACATTAGAGCTCAGATCGCGAAATAGAAGTCATTTGTATAACAACCTTACCAGGCAATATAGAACTACCCTCTTTGGGAAAAGTGTCTTTGCTATGGCCACGAAGATCTACAATAAAATTCCAAATGACATAAAAGAATGTAGCAATATTAATATCTTTAAAAATAAATTGTTCCAATTTCTTATGGAGAAGTGTTATTACTCTGTAGATGATTTTTTATCGACTTGAACTTTTTAAATATTTTATGTCCGCTTGACGATAATTATTATTGTGGTTAATAGTCTTGTGTCTGTTCATGCATGCCTAATAGTAATAATCTATGTTTAATCTTAAATGGAATTAGAATGTTGGACTTTTGGGGGTATGAAGAGCAGGGTGTAAAGCTCTTCATCCCCCATAGAAAAGGGAGGATCCTCCGACCAGACGGATGTTATGTCTGGTGGGCCACTGCCCGACAGTTGTTGTCGGGTTCTCGTATATAGTCTCAAGTCGCGGATAAAGTTGCTTGCGCGATGTAGGATTCTGACGTGTTTCGCGGTTAGTTCATCATCTCTGTCATAGATGGCGCTGTAGTACTTTTTGTTCCATGTAGCGAAGTACTTTTTGTAGTGCCGCTACATCACTCCCCCTCGGAGACCAGAGTCGATTGTAGACAGATGTGCCATAGAGAGGTGCCGTAGAAGTGCGCCGTAGAGTAGCGCCGTAGAGTAGCGCCGTAGAGTGGCGCCGTAGAGTGGCGCCGTAGAGTAGCGCCGTAGAGTAGCGCCGTAGAGAGTGGCGCTGCGATGTGGCTGACTGCTGGCGCTGACCGGGAGGATCAGCACTCGACCGGCCGTAGGTGCAGTGCCAAGATCGCTAGGTTGAGGGTGCTGACCAGGTATGCGCGTCCGCTGCATGCTGGTGGTCAGGAATACCCGTTTGAAGCTGGCTGGCTATGTCTCGCTGCTCGAAGGCTTGAGGAAGTGATCTTGATGATGATGACGTCACGTTGCTCGAAGGCTGCGCTTACGTCCATTTCGGGGTCACCAATTTGGGGGTATGAAGAGCAGGGTGTAAAGCTCTTCATCCCCCATAGAAAAGGGAGGATCCTCCGACCAGACGGATGTTATGTCTGGTGGGCCACTGCCCGACAGTTGTTGTCGGGTTCTCGTATATAGTCTCAAGTCGCGGATAAAGTTGCTTGCGCGATGTAGGATTCTGACGTGTTTCGCGGTTAGTTCATCATCTCTGTCATAGATGGCGCTGTAGTACTTTTTGTTCCATGTAGCGAAGTACTTTTTGTAGTGCCGCTACATCACTCCCCCTCGGAGACCAGAGTCGATTGTAGACAGATGTGCCATAGAGAGGTGCCGTAGAAGTGCGCCGTAGAGTAGCGCCGTAGAGTAGCGCCGTAGAGTGGCGCCGTAGAGTGGCGCCGTAGAGTAGCGCCGTAGAGTAGCGCCGTAGAGAGTGGCGCTGCGATGTGGCTGACTGCTGGCGCTGACCGGGAGGATCAGCACTCGACCGGCCGTAGGTGCAGTGCCAAGATCGCTAGGTTGAGGGTGCTGACCAGGTATGCGCGTCCGCTGCATGCTGGTGGTCAGGAATACCCGTTTGAAGCTGGCTGGCTATGTCTCGCTGCTCGAAGGCTTGAGGAAGTGATCTTGATGATGATGACGTCACGTTGCTCGAAGGCTGCGCTTACGTCCATTTCGGGGTCACCAATTTGGGGGTATGAAGAGCAGGGTGTAAAGCTCTTCATCCCCCATAGAAAAGGGAGGATCCTCCGACCAGACGGATGTTATGTCTGGTGGGCCACTGCCCGACAGTTGTTGTCGGGTTCTCGTATATAGTCTCAAGTCGCGGATAAAGTTGCTTGCGCGATGTAGGATTCTGACGTGTTTCGCGGTTAGTTCATCATCTCTGTCATAGATGGCGCTGTAGTACTTTTTGTTCCATGTAGCGAAGTACTTTTTGTAGTGCCGCTACAGACTCATATTTTCATTATGTTATTTTAATCATTTGTATGCCCAAGTGGCGGATCATGGAATGGACATTATTTGTATAAAATTACGTAATGAACACCTGCATGTAACCCATGTATCACAAATAAACGATTTGATTTGATTTGATTTGATTTGTAGTGTTTGACAAAAATCGTTGCAGAGTTTTAGATGGCAATGTATCTGTGGATGGGAACCTATTGTTTACAGCGCCACGCAAACAAAACGGACTCTATGTTTTAGGTTCGGGGAGTAACAAGGCGACGGTTCTCTTAGGAGAAAGTCAGAAAGACTTTGAGTTATGGCATAGGAGATTGGGCCATTTATCCCAATCTGAAATGCACAAAATTAAGAACATCGTCAAGGGCCTTAGTTATAGCCTTGGGAACTGCAAGAACCCCTGTGTACCATGCGGTCAAGGCAAGCAATGCGTGAAGAAGTTTCCAAAAAGGAAATTCAATAGAGCTTCACAGATTTTGGAACGGGTACATAGTGACGTTGCGGGTCCCATTGAGGTGGACTCATGGGGACCGCCCCATGAGTCCACCTCAATGGGATGGAATGGGTATGTACCGACATACTGCTATTCGTGGACGACTATAGCAGGAAAGTTTATGGCTATTTGCTGAAATGCAAATCAGAAGTTTTCGGAAAGTTTCGTGAGTTTCAGGCATTAGTTGAAAATCAAACGGGCCAAAAGATTAAGAAGTTAAGAAGCGACAATGGTAGCGAGTACACCAGTAAGGAATTCCAGGATCACCTAAAAAATCGTGGAATTCAACATCAGACAACTATAGCGCACACTCCACAGCAAAATGGAGTTGCGGAGAGAACCATCCGGACAATCGTCGAAAAGGCAAGATGCATGCTAGCAGAAAGCAATCTCAATAAAAGATATTGGGGTGAAGCAGTTCTAACGGCGATTTATCTGAAAAACCGCTCGCCTACTATGGCTATTTCGCAACAGGTTCCTGAACAGGTGTGGACCGGAAAGGCAGTGGACCTTTCGCACTTAAAAGTGTTTGGTTCAAAGGCACAGGTTCTTTAAGGATGAAAGCCTCAAAAAATGTTATCCCAAGACACGAGAACTTATATTTCTTGGCTATAGTGAGGATCAAAAGGAGCTCGTGGCTAAATAATAACAGCCGCTCGGGTCGATCGTTAAGTTAAGCCATGCTTGCCTAGGTTGGTCTGTGGATGGGTGACCGCCCATTACATACCGAGTTTCCTCCGTGCCTCGGAAAGCACGTTAAGCCGTTGGTCCCGGCTGTCATTTGTAGATCTTTGACAGTCGTTAGATAGTCAGAGGCCCGAAAAGTCTGACAACCAGTCTTACCAAGGGGTATCGTATTACCCGGTACTAACTGGGTTGTGGAGGTCAGATAGGCAGTCGCTCCATGTAAAATACTGGTATTCAGCTGCATCCGGTAAAACTGGAAGCCGACCCCAACACAGTTGGGAAAAGGCTAGGCAGATGATGAGTGAGGATCAAAAGGGGTTTAAGTATGCTGATGTTAAGAATAATCCAAGGCGGATTCTTGTTGCTCGGGATGCCGTGTTTGATGAGAGGTTACCAAATCAGTCCAAGGACAATATGGATTTTCTCGGCCCTCCAAACAAATCGCTAACTAAGATGCCGGTGGTGGATGTTCCTGAAGAATTTTTCGTAGTCCCCATTACAGGAGGGACTACCGGGGCTATGGAAACTCAATACTCAATACTCAATTCTTTTATTGCATTCCACAATGTAGGCTTAGGTGGTAAACATTTTTTTGGAAACAATCGTGGACCCTGTCGGGCACAGCAAAAGTAAGATTATGTGGAGAGGACTTATCATTTAAGTATCTTATAATCTAACTTATTCTAAGAAACATTAACATTACAAAAAACATTTACTTAATTTTCAAGTTTTAAAGATTTATCATTTAAATATTCGTCGACACTATAATAACATTTGGTCAATAATAACTTTTTTAGCTTATTTGAGAATAAATGGAGTTTTTTTTCTTCTCTTATGGATTCTGGTAACATATTGTTATTTTTATTGACATAACCAGAGGGCTTGTTGAATGCATTTTTAAACGGGATTGTGGTAGGTTGAGTCGTGTTTTGTGTCGGAGTGTGTATCTTGTTTGTATGTCTTCTCGTTTAGTGTAAAACTCTTGGTGTTTATGAGCGAATTTGCATATTTCAAGTATATATATACAAGACAGAGTTAAAATATTTAGTTCTATAAAATGGGGTTTGCAGCTATCTGTTTGTTGTATATTTACCAGGATACGGATGAGTTTCTTTTGTACGGTGAACAGTGTAAGTGCATCTGTACTGTATCCCCACATTATAATGCCGTAACAAAGCCATGCATAAGCATAGGCGTCGTATGTAACCAGGGCAGTCTGTAAATTTGTGGTTTTTTTGACTTCTCGAAAAGCATATAAAAATTTTGAAAGCTTTGATTTCATATTTTGTACGTGTAATTTCCAATTTATATTTTTGTCTATGGTTATGCCTAATAGTTTGAATTCGTTGACTGTTTCTATTTTATTATTTATGATTATTATTTATATGAAAAGAGTACATTTAGAGGATTTTTTTGGTGGGGATGGAAAGTTATGAGTTTAGTCTTTGAAAAGTTGATTTCAAGGTTGTGTTCGTTCATCCAGGTTATTATTTTACTGAGAATTTCCCTAAGGGTGCTGTTTAAGTTTGTGTTGTTGTAGTGTGCAGCTCGCCTAACCTTATATTTGTAACTGCACACACTAATTATTGATATGATCCGACCCAGCCTGTTGTTGTCCCTTGCTGCCCTCTTGCCAATGACCCACTAAGCCGAGGCCCGAACCCCACAGGGGGTGCCCTTAGTGACGGTTCATTTAATGTGTAATTCCCGTTAGTTTGTAAGCCCTGGCTGGGGGCCTTAAAGTAATTTTCGGCCACCACAGGATTGTCCGGTTAAGCAGTCAAGCAACCGTCTAGCGTTGCAACTGCGAGTGGTCCCTCCAAAAAAAAAAAAAAAAAACTAATTATTGACATTATTACACGAATCGTTGAACTGAACAGTTCTCTTTTATTTTGCCTACATCACTCTAATACATGGCGACCCTTAGCCAGCAATTAAAATTTTGCAACTTACGTGAAAGCGAAGAAGTCGGTACTTAGTTGAACAAATCATGAAGATTTTACCGATAGAAGTTTGTGAAGACGGAAAATTAGAAGAAAGTGAGCAAAGAAGATTTAAAAAATACGGAAGAATAAGAACCAGAACCATAATGGAAATTTTGTTTGAAGAGGAGAAAATTATACAACAATATGAAGGCAGAAAAGGAACGTTGCTGCCGGGTGCCGGGAGAATGCTCAAGCCTTATGATGAGAGGATATGCAGGGCGCCGGGAGATAAATTGTACCGGTCCGATGTGGAGCAGCTGGGAGTCAGTTCGAGTCCAATGCTGAGGAGTTCATTCATCCACGCCACGTGAGACGTCGTGACCTACATATACGTTGTCAGTAAAATACGAACCTACTGCAATGTAAGTTTTGCACTGCAAACGTTATTATTTTATATTCTCGGTTTTTAAGATATTGTAATTAGATCATGCTGTGTTATTTAATATTTTCTATTGGGGACTAGGAATGTCCCAACAAGTGCAAGATTTGCTCGCTAAACTAAAATATTTAAGAGAAGATTTAGTGAAACTCGCTCCAGATAGGCGTAAACAAGATTTAGCTTATAAGAAACTAGCAGAAGCTGAAAAAGAATATAGTAAACTAGATTGTATTTTGACTCAGTTGAACCAAGAAGTAAAAGACCGCAAGTTAGGCAAAGAAACTTGTGAGGTTTTCCAAACAATAATTCAGGAGATACAATCAAATTTTCAGAAAATAAAGAGTTTACTTTCTTTAGTAGACAGTAGCAGTCAAACTAGTTCTAAGGATTCTATAGAATATTCAAATTTTGTTACAAAAATGGCAGACGCATTCGATATTAGAACTGCAATATCCCTGTTGCCGGTGATGAATGGCCAGGAGCAGGTGACAAATCAGCTTATTGATGGTATCTTGCTTTATAGTTCACTGATCAATGATGCCAGTAAAAATCAATTAATACAGTTTGTGTTAAAAACGCGTCTCTCGCCTAGTGCAAAATTGCGTCTTAAACCTAATTACGCAGATATAGAAAGTCTGGTAGAGGATATTCGTGTTCAATTGTTACCGAAAAAATCGTCTGTAGCTTTACAAACACAATTGTTTAAAGCAACTCAAGGCCGCAGGAGTATAGAAAAATTCGGTACAGAGATCGAGGAGTTGTTTGTGAATCTCACGATTGCTCAGGCTAACGGTAAACGTGATGCCTATGAGGTTTTGCGTCCACTTAATGAGAAGACTGCGATTAAACGGTTCAGCGATGGTTTGGCTGACAAACGGCTCAGCACCATCATTGCCTCACGACAGTTTGCGTCGTTGTCTGAAGCCATTACGGCTGCGGTAGATGAGCAGTCCATGTCTGTCCAGCCACAAGACCAGGTTATGCAATTTAGGGCTAACCAAAACTATAAAACTGGAAGCCGACCCCAACGTAGTTGGGAAAAGGCTAGGCAGATGATGAGTTTTGATAAAAATGTAAAAGCATTAAAATTTAAGAATGGAGATTTAGTACTAATTAAAAAAATTGGTTGCCTGTAAAGTCGGTATACGGGCGAAAGTTTTACGTGACAACGACTTTGAGTGGTAAAATAATTTTAATGTGAATATTCATTCGTATAGTAGGAAGTGCCCGAGTGGAAGGGACGCGTGCCTCTCACTCGCTCTCATTGTGAGCGCATAACGTGAGCGGAGCGTAACGCAGTTTCTTGAAGTGTCACCCGGCAAACCAATTTATAAGACGTTGTTTTTTAAAAAGGGGAGGTGTAGTGTGCAGCTCGCCTAACCTTATATTTAATGATCCGACCCAGCCTGTTGTTGTCCCTTGCTGTCCTCTTGTCAATGACCCACTAAGCCGAGGCCCGAACCCCACAGGGGGTGCCCTTAGTGACGGTTCATTTAATGTGTAATTCCTGTTAGCTTGTAAGCCCTGGCTGGGGGCCTTAAAGTAATTTTTGGCCACCACAGGATTGTCCGGTTAAGCAGTCAAGCAATCGTCTAGAATTGCAACTGCGAGTGGTCCCTCCTAAGAAAAAAAAAAAAAAAAAAAAAAAAAACTAATTATTGACATTATTACACGAATCGTTGAACTGAACAGTTCTCTTTTATTTTGCCTACATCACTCTAATACATTGTCATGACATTGGGTAAGAATGGAGATGTCGTCCGCGAACAAAACGCAAGGGCCGGTTTCCGCAATACATTTTGGGAGATCATTGAAGTAAATAAGAAATAAAAGACATCCAATAACACTTCCTTGTGGTATTGATGCGCTAATCACTTTTCTGTCGGACCGAAACTTTTGAAGTTCGTTTATATTGTTATTGAAGTATTCTATTTCTACTAGCTGTGCTCTATTTTCCAGATAAGATTTGAACCATTCATATGATTTACCGCGTATCCCTATTCTATATAATTTATTTAATAAGAGTTGATAAATATCAAACGCCAATATGTCCATGATAAGTGAAAAAGAGATGTCATAGTATTTTCGTTTGCAGGAGCTGACAACGTTATTTCTTAGAACTTAAGGTTTATTTTAACTTTGTTTGACAATGACTATTCCTGGCAATGTAGAAATATAACGAATCAAATCAAATCTTGCCACAAACGTTAAAACTTGTTTGGACATATTAGGTTTTGAACTAAACTAATGGACATAAACTACTTTGAAAAAACTGCATGGTTGGACATATTTGAATTTGATCAAAAGTACCTACTATTTTATGACGTCATCTTGGGCTAGAACCTAGGGGTGGCACTAGGTGTACCTCCTAGGGTGTTAAAAATTACTCTTAATTCTAGATTTAAAAAAAATGTACTTATTATGAAAAAATCATTAACTTATTGTAACGAGGCTTTTTAGCTCGTCACATGGATGCATAATATTCTCGTCGTTTATTTGACAAATTAGCTTGGGTGTTGCCTTTTAAAAAATTCATTGGTTGGTTGACTTGGATTCATGTAGTGGTCAGACTGATTTTTATACTGTCAAGTTCACTTTGACATTGCTCACTTTTCGACTCGTCAATTTTTTGGGTGATGGCGTAATTACAGCGCTCCTAAGAAATCTAAAAATATATCTTCAGATGGGCGGCATCTAGTCACCATTATGTGGTAGCCGATTGCCCTTGCCCGCATCCTAGTTGGATAGCATATATTTTTGATGGTAAGCGAATTTTTCGTAATTTCAGTTCGTTTCATATGTTTTGGTTATTTTCATAGCAGACGCTTTAGTTTCCGATATTTAATTGTTTCAGGATTTTTTAACTTGAACCTAATATATTTGCTTGGATTGCATCATCTACTGATGACCACATTTGGATATTTTGGAAGAAACGGTGAGTTTAATAGTATTTGTTCTTATTAGCGTTGGCGTGGTCCGCCATTTTTTCATCAACGCTGTACTCCAGCTAACGAATTATTAATGTTTGTTCGCAGCCGTACGAGGCGTTTTCTTCCGACGATTAGTTTTCTTTCTACGATTAGTTTTCTTCCGACGATTAGTTTTCTTTCTACGTTTAATTTTCTTTCGACGTTAAATTCTATCGTTTTTCTCCCAACGATTCTTCTTATTTTTTACAACGTAAATATTTGAACGCTCGCCTCTACCAAGATTTATGATGGACGCCGTTGGCATCACAGCGGAGGTCACCAAGATGAGCACGTATTTAACTCATCGGATTTAAATTATTCGACAAAAATTTTAGTATGGTTTGTGGTACTTATTTTATATTTTCCAAAGTGCAATAATGACAGGTCACAAAATAACACCCGTTTATTCTTAGTTTTACACCTTTATTCAGAACCTTATGTGTTAATATTAGAAAGGAATTTTTTTTTTGTGTTTTTCTCCCAACCAGCAAGCCTTCGGGTAATAAAATAGATCTGTAACTTCCATGGTCGATTTTTATTGATACCTTCCCGCTTGAAGATTAAAATCCAACTCTCGCAGGTAAGTCTATCCTAGGCATAGTTTTGTGTGTACTCCTGGCGCCCGAATTTCCATTTTTATTTATTATTTTTATTTGGAGCACACTACACATTTTTTTAACATTTATAATATAATTCATAAAACACCCATTTACACTTTTTTTCTTTTTTTTATCATTACAATTGTCGCTCAGCGAACAGGGACATGAAGTAGGTTTTGCTGGTAATTATATACTGTCATTATTGCACTATTAATTAATTAACACTTTCACTAATGAGTCTATTGTTTACAGTAATTTGTTCTGTGCATTATTAATTTCATAACTTTGTTTAATGTAACTTTGATAATTTGACTCATGAGTTGTTGTTTAACTTGGTGAATCTTTTGTAAACATTGTTTAGTTTTTACAATTGATAATTTTGTTTATAACCTGTTGTTTATAACATGTTTTTTTCCTTAGCATAACCAACAATTGTATAGCATAGACCGCTCTTTGTTGTTCTCAACAGTGAAGTTATTTCATAACTTAGCTTAACTTTTTAAGTAAATAATTTAATCTTAACATAAGTACATTATAGTACACCTTGTTTATCTAGATTTAAGCTGTTTGTAAGTGATTATTGCACTTTTTCAACGTTAAATAACTTAGTAGTTTTTTATAAAAATATCACATTGACTTTCATACTTAACCTCAAACTTAGAATTTTATTTTCAAACTTTGATTTATTTTGAAACTTTTTGAAGTTTAGTCTTGCCTTTCGCTACTATTTGTTTTTGTACGAGTTAAGCATGGACAAGGGAGTTCAGTGCCCACAATTGGAGGATCCAGGTAAGGTGGCTGTTGTTGAGCAGAACGTTGGGCAGCCAGAATTTCTCAATTTACATTCGATATTATTCATAAAAAAGGTTCATTACATTTAGTTCCAGATGCTCTGTCACGGATAGAAGTCACTGCTATAAACGCTCAGGATAATTTAGTCTCTCCTGACGATGATATTACTGACCCATGGTATAGAAAAGTATTCACCCAATGTCAGAAATATCCTAGAAAATATAAAAATTTTAGAGTAGAAAATAATACTTTGTATAAATTTTGTAGAAATAAATTTAACCCTCACAGTTTGTTAGATTGGAAAATTGTTATAAGTACCAAAAGAGCATATTTTAGATACTGTTAGGTCAAATCATGATGATGTAAACTCTGGTCATTTAGGAATTCATAAAACTTTAAAGAAATTAAAACAACATTATTTTTGGAAAGGAATGTTTAATGATGTTCACCAATACATTTTGTCATGTGATACTTGTAAAGCTTATAAACATACTACTTCTCCTCCTTTCGGTACTATGATTAATCCCAAAAAGGTAGATCGTCCCATGCTTATGCTTTCAGTTGATATTATAGGAATCTTACCTAAAACTTATTCAGGACATAGATACATACTTTCAGTTGTTGATGTTTTCACTAAATATTGCTGGTTTTTCCCAATGATTAATGCTACCACTAGAGTAATTTGTAAACATTTTAAAAAAGAAATATTTCTTAAGTTTGGTTGTCCAAAGATGACAATTGTGACAATGGAACTCAATTTACCTCAAAACATTTTGTGGAATTTTTGAAAGGTTTTAATATAACTAAAATATTTTATAACACTTTGTATACACCTCAAAATAATCCTGTTGAGAGGTATAATAAGACGGTCGAAACTTGCATATCGTGTTTTGTTAAAGATGATCATAGAACTTGGTCAACTTTTTTGCCCAATGTTCAATTAGCTTTAAATAGTAGTGTAAACCTTGCTACAGAGTTTACACCTAACTTTCTTATGTTTGGTAGAGAGCTTGTTCTTGATGCTTCATTACATCATTTTAGTAATTCAGTTGATAACTTATCTCAACTAGAAATTTCCAATAGAAATGCTTATGCAGTTTCTCTTAATTCACTTAGTGATATTTTTGTTAAAGTTCAAGTTTATTTGTTGAAGGGGTATAAGCGAAATGCCGCTTATTATAATAAGGGTCGGAAAGTCATTTCTTTTGATGTGGGCGATGTAGTGTGGAGAAGAAGTTTTGTTCAATCTCAAGCACCTGCTTATTTCTCGGCTAAGCTTGCACCTAAGTTCTTAAAGTGTAAAATAACTGAAAAAGTTTCTGATAACGTTTATGTTTTGAAAGATTTAAATAAGGGTTCAGTAGGGCGTTATCATGTTAAAGATATTATTAAATTTTAATTTGGTTTCCAAGTGTTAATCTTGATTTAGATAATTTTGTTTGAAGGCCACTTATGATAGTGTGATGTACGATGGGATGGATGATAGGTTATCGGTGGTTTGAATGATGTATGTTAGGTAACTTCTTATAAATTTATTGAATTCGAACTTTTAGCATTCTAAAATAAAACTTAGGTCACATCGGTTAATTTAAAAGTATTTTTTTCACACTAAATATTTTTCACATCGAAGGATCTTATTTGTTTGTTTTGTTCTTGTTTGAATTGTATGGGATCTTAATTTTACTTTTACATATAGGGTAACCTTGTTTTTTACCTGTGTTTACATTTATTTGAGATCTTATATAATTTCACACTTGTTTTTTTACATTTAGAGATTTAAAAGCTTAAATTTAATTTCAAGTTTTTATAATCCTACCTTTTTCTTAGATTAAAATCATTCTATTTCATCTTTAGTCTTAAATAGTTATTGATTTGTAAGTCTGTTTCTACTGTTTATTGACAGTGTTTACCATTTCTTATCTCGAGATTCATTCGACATTGCTCGGATGTGACTTTGTTAGTAACGCGTTCATCCTGGACTTTACTTTTTAGGGTCATTCTGTAACCTTTGTTACAAAATGCCTTATTATTTTTGGATCTTGGTGTAACTTTTGACCTTGATTTCAACTATTTTTTCCATTGTGCTCGGAAAGTCGGTGGTGTTGTGCCGATCACAATGTGGGATTTCGGCCCCGGCCATATTTTTTCCTTTTTCCATTGTGTTGGACATGTTGTTCCAATCACAATGCGGATATTTTTTTTGACTTTCGTCATTCTTTTTCTTTGCGTTCGGAAGTTCGGTGGTGATGTGCCGATCGCATTGTGAAGCTTTGGCTTTACCTTTTATTTTTTCTATTGTGCTCGGAAAGTTGGTGGCGTTGCGCCGATCACAATATGAAATTTTTTGGCTTTCGCCTTTTGTTATTGAGATTTCTCATTGGAGATCTCAATGTTTTTGTTTGGATTGGTTTTTGAAGAGGCACTTGCCGATTGCATTCCTTTCCACTTTCAGTTATTGCGTTCGGAAGTTCGGTGGTGATGTGTCGACCGCAATGTGAATTTTTTTTTTGGCTTTCGCCTTTTGTTGTTGAGATTTCTCATTGGAGATCTCAATGTTTTTGTTTGGATTGGTTTTTGAAGAGGCACTTGCCGATTGCATTCCTTTCCACTTTCAGCTATTGTGTTCGGAAGTTCGGTGGTGATAGGCCGACCACAATATGCTTTTCTTGTTGCAGGTTGTTGCTGTAACAAAATTTTTTGGATATAGTCCTTCAACTTTATCTAATACTTTCGTTTGGGGATAGAAATTTTCGGATTGTTTGTTGTGGAGATAGATAGATAGTCAGTGGCGATGGAGCTTAACTGCACTCGTGGAGATAGGAGAGTTGGAAGCAGTTGACTTTGTAGTCAGTGGCTATGGTGCCTAACTGCACTCTAAGTTGTACTGTTCCAAGTTGTCTGAAATTTTTAGTCAGTGGCGATGGTGCTTAACTGAACTTAAATTTGTGGTATGAGTTGATAGATGAGACGGGTTTTGAAATTTTTAGTCAGTGGCTATGGCGCTTAACTGAACTACTATTGGGTTTTGGGAAGCTTAGGGATTTTCTTCTTTTATTAAGTTTTTTATAACTTACACTTTTATTTTTAAATTTCTGTAGGTTTGTTGAATTTAGTCAGCGGCTATAGTGCCTAGCTGTACTGCTTTGGAGTTTAGTAGAATTGGAAAGTTTTTCTTTCTTTCATTTATTGGTAAAGTTTTTATAACTTATAATTTTGTCTGTTCTTCACAGATTTCGTTTTTGACTTTTAGTCATTTGCATTTTTTACTTTTATTAAATTCTTGAGACCTTGTCGTTTGACGTTTTCAGAATTCATTTACACTTTGAATCTTTAGTGATTTTTCCTGTGGAATTATAAAATTATTAAGACTGGTTTATTTGGTTGAATATTTCTTTTTTTAATAAAAGAAAGTTCCTTTCTTTTATTTTCGGGGAGGGATGTAATGTAACGAGGCTTTTTAGCTCGTCACATGGATGCATAATATTCTCGTCGTTTATTTGACAAATTAGCTTGGGTGTTGCCTTTTAAAAAATTCATTGGTTGGTTGACTTGGATTCATGTAGTGGTCAGACTGATTTTTATACTGTCAAGTTCACTTTGACATTGCTCACTTTTCGACTCGTCAATTTTTTGGGTGATGGCGTAATTACAGCGCTCCTAAGAAATCTAAAAATATATCTTCAGATGGGCGGCATCTAGTCACCATTATGTGGTAGCCGATTGCCCTTGCCCGCATCCTAGTTGGATAGCATATATTTTTGATGGTAAGCGAATTTTTCGTAATTTCAGTTCGTTTCATATGTTTTGGTTATTTTCATAGCAGACGCTTTAGTTTCCGATATTTAATTGTTTCAGGATTTTTTAACTTGAACCTAATATATTTGCTTGGATTGCATCATCTACTGATGACCACATTTGGATATTTTGGAAGAAACGGTGAGTTTAATAGTATTTGTTCTTATTAGCGTTGGCGTGGTCCGCCATTTTTTCATCAACGCTGTACTCCAGCTAACGAATTATTAATGTTTGTTCGCAGCCGTACGAGGCGTTTTCTTCCGACGATTAGTTTTCTTTCTACGATTAGTTTTCTTCCGACGATTAGTTTTCTTTCTACGTTTAATTTTCTTTCGACGTTAAATTCTATCGTTTTTCTCCCAACGATTCTTCTTATTTTTTACAACGTAAATATTTGAACGCTCGCCTCTACCAAGATTTATGATGGACGCCGTTGGCATCACAGCGGAGGTCACCAAGATGAGCACGTATTTAACTCATCGGATTTAAATTATTCGACAAAAAATTTAGTATGGTTTGTGGTACTTATTTTATATTTTCCAAAGTGCAATAATGACAGGTCACAAAATAACACCCGTTTATTCTTAGTTTTACACCTTTATTCAGAACCTTATGTGTTAATATTAGAAAGGAATTTTTTTTTTGTGTTTTTCTCCCAACCAGCAAGCCTTCGGGTAATAAAATAGATCTGTAACTTCCATGGTCGATTTTTATTGATACCTTCCCGCTTGAAGATTAAAATCCAACTCTCGCAGGTAAGTCTATCCTAGGCATAGTTTTGTGTGTACTCCTGGCGCCCGAATTTCCATTTTTATTTATTATTTTTATTTGGAGCACACTACACATTTTTTTAACATTTATAATATAATTCATAAAACACCCATTTACACTTTTTTTCTTTTTTTTTTTTATCATTACATTATAGACTGACAAAAAATACGTTCAAGCACTCACAATAAAGAACTATTTTAATTAGAATAGAAAAGTATATCCTTAATATAGAATTAGGTACAGAATTTGATAAAAAAAATCCCGGAATTCGAATTACGAGAGAAATCGTTGTACCTAAAAGTAAAACGGTGGCAGCCCTATACCTACTAGAGCAAGCTCAACCAAGGTAAAGAAAGTTAAACTTATAATTTCCGTTTTTTTCTGCTTTCTTCTGCTGCGACTTTATATTTGACCTTTTCCTAGCTTTATCAGGTTCAACATTTTGCACTTTCGAGTCCATTCTAACACTATTTAACTATTTAAAATAAATATTAATTGCGGAACCGTATCAAAAACGATCTGTAACCAAAACACTAATGGCCGCCATCTTAGCCAGTCGCTTGATTTGATTGGTCCGTTTGGACGTATTGGATTTTGATATTAATGTCTTTAGATTTTGAAACGAAACGGAGTTTTTGCCCAATGGTTTTGTAGTAAACATGTGGACATATTGGAATTTGTAAAATATTGAAATATTGTATTTTTTTTTCTCTTTACTTTGATGTAAGAAAGTCATTTTTTGTCTGTGGTGGACATATTGGCGTTTGATATTTATCAACTCTAGATATCGTATTGAACTTTATCATAGGCTTTGGTCATGTCCAGCATTAACCCTACTGCGTATTTTGTATTATTTATTATGCTCAGGGCTTCCTGTATAAATTTATAGACTGCTAATGCTGTTGAACGATTTTTACGAAAGCCGTTTTGGCACTCATCAAATATTTTATATTTTTCACAGAAAGTGTAAACGCGATTGCACATTGCTAAAGCTAATGGACGGTAATTACTAGGTTCTGTTTTGTTATTTTTCTTATGTAGAGGTTTCACTAATGCTATTTTCAGCTGATCAGGGAATTCGCCGTCTTCGAAAGACTGGTTTAGCAATTTATAAAATGGTAGTGTAATTACTGTAACAACTTATTTTATGTACCTGCAATCTATGCAAATAAATTTGACTTTGACTTTGACTCATCAGCGCATTGTCTGAGTAAACAGGGTGGAAGTTCGTCGATGCCATGACTTTTTTTATTTTTTAGTGTTTTTAGCATAATATTTATTTCGTAAGGATCTGCTGGGGTGAGGAACATTGTATTTTCGGTATGTGAAACCACTGGTTTACTTGTCGACTTGTCGTTTGTTCGTAATGGACTTACCTCACCGATAGATGCAAAAAAGTTGTTAAACATATTGGCTACTTCTTTTGGCTCCGAGGTTGTTTTGTTGTTATTTGTTTGGAGTTTTATGTTAAACTTGCCTTTTTTTGTGGTTTTATTGGTTCGCTCGTTTATTATATTCCACATTGTTTTGACTTTGTTATTAGATTTTTTTATTTTGTCAATATTTTAGATTTTTAATAATCTCTTATTTTTGCAGGAGGTTTTTATACCTTTGGTTAACCATTTTTTCTTAAAATTAGATTTTAGTTTAATTTTACGTAAGGGTATGCATTTATATAATATACTAGCTGTTGCCCGCGGCTTCGCCCGCGTGAAGTTCGGTAACTGTCCCACTAGATCATACTAAAGGGATAATAGTGTCCTCCATGTTAATCCAGGTTATAAATAAACTATCTATGTGCCACATTTCATAATCATCACAATTATTATTATTACAATCACCATCACTATCACAACCGCTATCATTATCACAATCACCATCACTATCACTATCACAATCACAATCACCATCACAATCTCCATGACCATCACTATCACAGTCACCATCATTATCACCAATTATCATCATTAACACAACCACCATAATTACCACAATCACCATCACAATCACCATAACAATCACAATCACCATCACTATCACAATCACCATCAAAATCACTATCACAATCACCATCAAAATCACCATCACAATCACCATCACAATCACCATCGCAATCACCATCGCAATCACCATCGCAATCGCCATCACAATGACCATCACAATCACCATCACCGTCACCATCACAATCACCATCACAATCACCATCACAATCACCATCACAATCACCATCACAATCACCATCACAATCACCATCACAATCACCATCACAATCACCATCACAATCACCATCACAATCACCATCACAATCACCATCACAATCACAATCACCATCACAATCACCATCACAATCACCATCATAATAACCATCACAATCACAATCACCATCACAATCACCATCACAATCACCATCACAATCACCATCACAATCACCATCACAATCACCATCACAATCAACATCACAATCACCATCACAATCACCATCACAATGACCATCACAATCACCATCACAATCACCATCGCTATCACCATCACAATCACCACCACTCTCAGAATAACTATAACAATTATCATCACCATCACAATCACTATCAAAATCAGTATCACAATCACCATCATCGTTATCACAATCATTGTCATCGTAATCACAATCGCTATCATCATTATCACAATCACTATCATCGTAATCACAATCAAAATCACAATCACCATCACCATCACAATCACCATCACCATCACAATCACCATCACAATCACTACCTCGTTATCACAATCATTGTCATAGTAATCACAATAATCTACATCATTATTACAATCACCATCACTGTCACAATCACAATCACCATCACCATCGCTATCACCATCACAATCACTGCCACTTTCACAATCACCATCACCATCACAATCACAATCACCATCACCATCACAATCACCATCAAAATCACTATCACAATCACCATCAACGTTATCACAATCATTATCATCGTAATCACAATCATTATCATCTTAATCATCATCATCACAATCTCCGTCCTCGTTATTACAACCATCGCTATCACCATCACAATCACCGACACTATCACAATCACCGTCACTGTCACAATCACCATTACAATCACAATCACTATCACAATCACCATCATCGTTATCACACTTATTATCATTGTAATCACAATCATTATCATCGTTATCACAATCATCATTATCACAATCATCATCATCGTAATCACAATCATTATCATCTGGATCTGAAAATATATGTCATTTTCGACATCAGCACCCCTGATAATCTCGGTTTCAACACCCATATTGATTTTTAGACATTTCAACCCCATCGCACCCCAACAGGGAATGGTAGTATTTCAGGTCTGCCACATTAAATCTTATGTGACGGAAAGGGTGTCCGTGGGGGTAAATAAAAGAAAACCACGGACCCAAGTCAACATAAAAATATATTAATAAACTAAACGGGTGTGGGTAGGTTTATGGTCACAAGTTTTCCAAGCCCGCCCGGGGGGTTTACACGGTACTCTCCTGGCTCAGCCCGGCGTGACGATGACCGTAGCGGTGTGCCACGCTGCAGACGCCAGGTAGGGTGACGGACGGCAGATGATCGCGCCGACCCGTAGAATTTCGACGCGGCCACGCAGGTTAAAGATACCCGCTGCGGAGCCCGCGGCAATTTGGATGCCGGTAAAACGGTTGTCAGCCGAAATCCTGACAGTCAGCCGGAATCTTGAACGTCAGCCGTAATCTGGAACGTCAGCCGTAATCTGGAACGTCAGCCGTAATCTGGAACGTCAGCCGTAATCTTGAACCCCAGTATGGGGTTTACGTAGACACAAAACGAAAAGAGTTAGGTTAATAACAAATATTAAAGCTGCCTGCTTTAAGCCCGAATATTCTAGATCGCGAATACTTCTAGAAATTTAATTTCCGATGAGAGAACGCGTCCAGTCACTGGGAGCAGAATATTTCCAAAAAAGGGCTCGTCACCGCGAGTCCGTGACATTTATACTGGCGTGTTTACGCATAGACAAGTCTTCACTCATTCGATCAGATACACGTAACGCGCGCACAGCACTGGTAAAAACAGCTAATTTTAGTCGTTTAGTAACTGAACGGCCCAATGAGTATGTATACTCTGTGGCGTTTGTTTTGACATTTAACTTAATTAAAGTGTTGAATAGGTTATGTTTACAAAGTAACGGTAGAAACTATTCTGAGTTTCTACAACGTTACACTTAAAATAGTTGTTTTTGTAATACACCTGACCCAATTCACCATAAAAACAATACCTATGTTGAATTTCAGGCTTTGTTACCCCATTTCCCCCTTTAGGGGTTGTTCTGAAAAAAAAACTGAAACACAAACGTTAACTCATTTATCGATAGGAGTACTCCTGTTAAGTTTCGAATAAAGTAGTCTAACTAATCTTATTTCCCCACGTAATCTTAGGACTCCCGTTCCAACCCATAAGGGGGTGAATTTTGAAAAATCCTTTCTTAATGCACCCCTAAACCTCATAAAGGACCTTTGTGTCAAATTTGGAATCTCTAGACTCAGCGGTTTGGGCTGTGAATTGATTTTTATACTTTGCCACCCCATTTCCCCCTCTTAGGGGTTGAATTCTGAAAAAACCTGAAACCCGTTTCTACTCATTTATCAATAGGAGCACTCCTGTGAAGTTTCGAATAAAATAGTCTAACAAATCTTGTTTCTTCATACAAACTTTGGAGCCCCGTTTAACCCCTTTAGGGGATGAATTTTGGAAAATCCTTTCTTAGTGCACCCCTAGACCACATAAGGAACCTACTTGCCAAATTTGGAATCTGTAGACCCAGCGGTTTGGGCTGTGCGTTGATAGATGAGTCAGTCAGTCAGTCAGTCAATCAGTCAGTCAGTCAGTCAGTTTCTTCTTTTATATATTTAGATTAGTTAGCACAACATTGAATGCTTCATAGTTATCGTTCATATTTTGGTCTTCTATTATTTCTTCTAAGATATTATTTTGTTCCAGTCTATGACTTGTAATGCAGATTTAAACTTTGATATATTGATGTCGTTAAATAATCTCTTCTTTGCGTACCAAGTAGGTTGAGATGTGGTTACATTTGGTATAAGTAGATATTTGTAATGTTGCTCCTTTATGGTCTGACCAACCAAATGAGGGATTTTCTTTTTAGCTCTTCCCTAGTCGCTGTATAGATGGCGCTAGGAGTAAGTATGATAATGCAAGGAACGGATCCTAAAAAAACTGATTTTAACAAAGCGCGAGAAATGTAGGTTATATTCGGAAGGTTAAGCAAATGAAAGTGTCAGTCAACGAGAGTATGTGACGCGACACAATGTTTTTTTTCAAGCGTTTTGGCTTTGGCACCAACTATCATAGTAATTTCAACGCCATCTATAGAGTTCTTGGAAACTAAGTTTTTTTTTAAAACCTCAAAACAACCTCAAAAGGAAAACCTCTCATTCCTCAATGTTTGTACATATTTTATTAGTGTTGCAGTTTGTAAATATTAAATCTAAGCATGTAGATGTAGTTTGTGTAATACGAGTGGGTTTTTTTACGTGTTGTGTAAGTTTGAACTCTAACATGAGATCCAAGAATTGACTAGTTTTCATGTTACTCTCTAAAACATTTATGTTAAAATCTCCGCATAGTATAATAGGTATCGAATTTGTAATATTTATTGTTAATATAGTTTAAAATTATGTTTAATTGACTAATAAATATATCTTCCTCTCTTTTATTCCAATATATCGCTAGTAATTAGTAGATTTTACAACAAGTGCACAAAACGAACCATTTTTATCCGAGATTTTTAGCAGCCCGAGCCGAAGGCGAGGGCTGATAGTAATGTCGAGGATAAAAATGGTTTTGTGGACGAGTTATAAACTCTGCTTTTCACTTCGATTGCGAGGAAATAAAACAGTAGTATAAATTGAAGAAATTAATAAACACGCAAAAACAAGAGCTGTTTCCCGCCGCTTTCTTTTTTTGAAATCTTACGACATTGATATTAGACTTGGGCTGCAGACCTATACAGCCTACTATTAAATATTTTTTTTATAATAATTTTCTTAAATTTAATTAAATAACCTACCGTAGGTACTTGAATTTAATTTTTCATATATTTTATGTCTTAAAAAACACATAAGGCAAATAAATTAAAGTAAATATTATAAAATAACAAATTCTATCTATGAACTTCTTATTGCGTTTGGCTGTATGGCTCATTTTCTTTGCCTTAATATAGATACATTTATGAGTAGATACATTAATGCCCTTGTGCACAAAATTCGATTTTGTGCAGCCTCTATCCTGCACAAACAAGCACTTTCAGAGCATGAGAAGTGAAAAAAATATTTTTCAATACACTTCCTCGAAAACTGGTCCATAACGCACTACGATTAGGCACAACATGCAATGTATTTCACACGCGTGCGATTTTTTCCACTTACCCGCACGTGTGCGGGAATGAAAATTGCCACAGATAACTAAACCTATACTTAGTCCAAATTAGTACAATGCCTATAGTGTGAGGCGACTTTTTTTTTAATTTTTGCAAAGCACTACGCGTCTTTGCGGCATAAATATTTTTTGAATATTCAAATTGTGTTTATAAATAGAATATCATAGATAAACATAATTATTAAAAACTAATAGTTACTTTTATACACAAATTAACATTTATTTGTGTTCTGAATTAAAAAATATAAAATAAATCTAATTTTTATATTAGGCTGTTTAACGGCTTCATACCTTTGCCTCTCCTTCAACCTGGCGAAAGAAAAGCGTGAAAAAAAAAGAAAACTTAAATCATAGTTTCATAGTTCGTGACAAAAATATTTTTCGTTATTTTATTTTATTTCTTCAAAAGTGTATTGAAAAACGTCGTTTGATACACGTGGACATTTGTTATTGCAATTCTCGGCTCAAAAACACCCTCGCCTACGGCTCGGGTGTTATAATTCCGCCTCGATTACAATAACAAACTTTCTCCACTTGTATCAAAATGTACTATTCTATATGTAATTCTATTGCACATAATTCAATAACATATTCTATAGACATATCTGTGAGATCATTCCTCTCTATAAATTCTATGTGATCTTGGACCAGGATGCATACGCCGCCACCAACTCGCGTCTCTCGGCAATACGAGGCAGCTATTTTGTATCCGCTAAATTGTATCATGGTTTGTTTATCGCGCGATAACCAGGTTTCTGCTAAACATATTGCGTTAAATGTTGGGTTTTCTTCGATGAAAGCTTCAAATATGTCTTGTTTATTGTAAATACTTTGTATATTCTGGAATAACATGTTAAAATGTTGTCCTGTGGCTTCGAAAGGAGTGGTTTTCTGTAATTCATGTCATTTATTATTTCCCTGTGATGGTCGCTGCTGTTGTCATTATCTTGGGTTATTAATGTATTTACGTGTGTATTTCTAGTTCCATAGTTTTGTTGGTATGGTTTATCTCTCATATTTATTATTTCTCCCTGGACGTATAATTGATTGTTACGGATCACTGAATATAGGCCTTTCTTTCGTGCTTTTAACATTTCTTCTCGCATGATTTGCCTTTGTTTACGTGCATCTTCATCTAAAAAATCAGATACGGATAGTCTTGTGCCTTGGAAGTAGTGACTATTTTTGACTAAGTACTTCGCCATTCTTTTGCTTAGTAGTTCTACAACTAGGGGTCTATTGGTAGTATGTCTTCCTAGTCTATACATATCTAAATATATAAAAGAAGAAACTGACTGACTGACTGACTGACTGACTGACTCATCTATCAACGCACAGCCCAAACCGCTGGGTCTACAAATTCCAAATTTGGCAAGTAGGTTCCTTATTTGGTCTAGGGTTGCACTAAGAAAGGATTTTTCAAAATTCACCCCCTAAGAGGGTTAAACGGGGCTCCAAGTTTGTATGGGGAAACAAGATTGGTTAGACTATTTTATTTGAAACTTCACAGGAGTACTCCTATTGATAAATGAGTAGAAACGGGTTTCAGGGTTTTTCAGAATTCAACCCCTAAGAGGGGGAAATGGGGTGGCAAAGTATAAAAATCAATGCACAGCCCAAACCGCTGAGTCTAGAGATTCCAAATTTGGCACAAAGGTTCTTTATGAGGTTTAGGGGTGCATTAAGAAAGGATTTTTCAAAATTCACCCCCTTAGGGGTTGGAACGGGAGTCCAAATATTACGTGGGGAAATAAGATTAGTTAGACTACTTTATTCGAAACTTAACAGGAGTACTCCTATCGATAAATGAGTTAACGTTTGTGTTTCAGTTTTTTTTCAGAATTCAACCCCTAAAGGGGGAAATGGGGTAACAAAGCCTGAACTTCAACATATGTATTGTTTTTATGGTGAATTGGGTCGGGTGTATTACAAAAACAACTATTTTAAGATTTAATGTGGCAGACCTGAAATACTACCATTCCCTGTTGGGGTGCGATGGGGTTGAAATGTCTAAAAATCAATATGGGTGTCGATACCGAGATTATCAGGGGTGCTGATTACGAAAATGGCATTTATTTTGAGATCCAGATGATAATGATTGTGATAACGATGATGGTGATTGTGATAGTGATTTTGATGGTGATCGTGATGGTGATGGTGATTGTGATGGTGATTGTGAAAGTGGCAGTGATTGTGATGGTGATAGCGATGGTGATGGTGATTGTGATTGTGATTGTGATTGTGACAGTGATGGTGATTGTAATAATGATGTAGATTATTGTGATTACTATGATAACGATTGTGATAACGAGGGAAGTGATTGTGATGGTGATTGTGATAGTGATGGTGATTGTGATGGTTATGGTGATTGTGATGGTGATGGTGATTGTGATTTAGATTGTGATAGTGTTGGTGATTGTGATAATGATGGTGATTGTGATAATGATTGTGGTTGAGATAGTGATGGCGATTGTGATCATGATGATTGTGATTAAGATGATAGTGATTGTGATTACGATGATAATGATTGTGATTACGATTATAATGATTGTGATGACGAGGATGGAGATTGTGATGATGATGATTGTGAATACGATGATAATGGTTGAGATTACGATGATAGTGATTGTGATAATGATGATAGCGATTGTGATTACGATGATAATGATTGTGATAACGATGATGGTGATTGTGATACTGATTTTGATGGTGATTGTGATGGTGATGATGATTGTGATAGTTATTCTGAGAGTGGTGGTGATTGTGATGGTGATAGCGATGGTGATTGTGATGGTGATTGTGATGGTAATTGTGATGGTGATTGTGATGGTGATTGTGATGGTGATTGTGATGGTCATTGTGATGGTGATTGTGATGATGATTGTGACGTTGATTGTGATGGTGATTGTGATTGTGATTGGGATTATGATAGTGATTGTGATGGTGATTGGGATTATGATGGTGATTGTGATGGTGATTGTGATGATGATGGTGATTGTGATGGTGACTGTGATTGTGATTGTGATGGTGATTGTGATGGTGATTGTGGTGGTGATTGTGATGATGATTGTGATGGTGATTGTGATGGTGATTGTGATGGTGATTGTGATTGTGATGGTGATTGTGATTGTGATGGTGATTGTGATGGTGATTGTGATGGTGGTTGTGATGGTGATTGTGATGGTGATTGTGATGGTGATTGTGATTGTGATGTTGATTGTGATGGTGATTGTGATGGTGATTGTGATGGCGATTGTGATTGAGATATTGATGGTGATTGAGATATTGATGGTGATTGTGATAATGACTGTGATTACGATGATAATTATTGTGATAACGTTGATGGTCATTGTGATAGTTATTTTGATGGTGATTGTGATAGTGATGGTGATTATGATAGTGATTGTGATAGCGATAGTGATGGGGATTGTGATGGTGATTGTGATTGTGATAGTGATAGTGATTGTGATTGTTATGGTGATTGTGATGGTGATTGAGATAGTGATGGTGATGGTGAGTGTGATAATCACTGTGATTACGATGATAATTATTGTGATAACGATGATGGTGATTGTGATAGTTATTTTGATGGTGATTGTGATGGTGATGGTGATTGTGATAGTGATTGTGATAGCGATAGTGATGGGGATTATGATGGTGATTGTGATAGTGATGGTGATTGTGATTGTGATGGTGATTGTGATAATGATTGTGGTAATTATGGTGGTTGTGTTAATGATGATAATTGGTGACAATGATGGTGACTGTGATAGTGATGGTGATGGGGATTGTGATGGTGATTGTGATTGTGATAGTGATAGTGATGGTGATTGTGTTAATGATAATAATAATTGTGATGATTATGAAATGTGGCATATAGTTTATAACCTGGATTAACATGGAGGACACTATTATCCCTTTAGTATGATCCAGTGGGACAGTTACCGAACTTCACGCGGGCGAAGCCGCGGGCAACAGCTAGTTTTCTATAAAACCCGTTAGGTCTACATGCAAAATATCTTGGAATATATCAATAACTCTGTCATGCAATGCTACTTCCGATTCTTTCAAGTACTCCGTGAAACCATACAGAACTATCTTCTTTGAATTAATTTCTGTGCATTTAATAACTGTGGTGACAGATGTTGTTTTTATTTCTGATATTTCTTTTTTGAGTTTTTCATTTTCTTTTATTAGGTTTTCCATTTTAGTGTCAACTTTTTGTAATGAGGGATTTTCTTTTTAGCTCTTCCCTAGTCGCTGGATAGATGGTGCTAGGAGTAAGTATGATAATGCAAGGAACGGAACCTAAAAAAACTGATTTTAACGAAGCGCGAGAAACGTTGGTTATATTAGCAAGTGAAAGTGTCAGTCAACGAGAGTATGTGACGAGACACAATGTTTTTTTTTTTTCAAGCGTTTTGGCTTTGGCATAGTAAGTTCAACGCCATCTATAGAGTTCTTAGAAACTAAGTTTTTTTTTAAAACCTCAAAAGGAAAACCTCTCATTCTACTTTTATTTGATCGTTTTGTTTTGATAGGTAATTGGTTTTTTGCTCAAAATCTTCTGTAAGTTTGGCAATAGCTTTATTAATTTCTATTTGTATAGTGCTTCGTAGTTCGGAAATTATAGCTTCATTGTTTTCCTTCAGACGTGTTATAATCATTTCACTCAAGCTTTGCAGTAAGTGTTCAGACTGTGTGTTGGTATTTATTGTAGATTTGTTTTCATCTGGGTGGACTGTATCTCCTAGTAAACTGAGTACATCAGAGGTGATTGAATCATTGCTGGGGTAAGTAGTTCTTTTCTTAAGCGTGACGTTACATAATTCATTAGGTGAGGTTATTTGCTGGTTGTGAATAGGAACCTGTGGACGTATAGGAGTGTTCGAGTTTCCTATTTTCGGCATTTTGCAGCGGCAGTCTTGACATATCCATGTTGTTTTCTGGTCTGCAGTCATTCCTGCCTTAAAAAGGTCTCTGGGTATGTTTGCACACTCGAGATCATATTTTTAACTACATAACGTGCAGGTAAGATATTCGCTAGTTGAGAGATCTTGTGTACAACCTGCGCAATTTAGTGCCATTTTGAGTGACTTCGTTGCTGGTGCTGCCATCTAGCGGGACAAGCGTAATCTATTTCAGTCAATCGATATGGTTCATTTGACGACTGGAGCTAATTCTACTGCTAGATGATAGATGGCGCTGTTATCAGTAGTTGATCAGGATAACAAGCAGTTTTGATTTGTTCCGATAGTTAATTATGTTAATTCTATAATCAATATCGTACCTTAATTAGGGTTTTGTCTGACTCGTTGTTACTGATGGCCACTAGGATGTTTCAGCTACACTTAATGAGCAGCAGATGACAAATTCGTTTTGAATTTTTATTTGAAGAAATCTTCATGGAATTTGTCCAAAAACTTGTGTACTTCAACTTTGATCACTGTAACCTCCGGATTATAACAACTTTGATCACTTTTTTACACTGTATTGCGACTCAAACTATTTTTAAGCTTTTTAAAATACACGGAACAGCTGTTTGTTTACGCACAGTAGCGTCCTCTCAAACTGAGGAGGAAGTTCCAAGCCAGAGCGTACCAGATCCACCATACCCGAAAACGTTGTAGTCGAATCTGAGGAGTTCCATGATTCAATGGATTCCATATCCGATTCTGACAGAAGCGAAGAACGAGAAGCTGAACCAGCTGTAGAGGGGCCTCGATATCCTCAAAGGATCAGAGTTTCAAATAGACAGAAAGATTTTGAATATAATTTTCTCAGCTTGCATGATCCTGTGTCGGTACAGGATGCAATGGACCGCGGAGATAAGGACCTGTGGTTGGATGCGATGAAGCAAGAGTACGACTCGCTCATCAAGAACGGAACCTGGGAGCTGGTGGATCGCCTAAGAGGAGCGAACGTAGTCAAATGCAAGTGGCTATTTAAGCTGAAGATTGGCGCTGATGAGACAGTGCAGCGCCACAAAGCAAGGCTGGTGGCTAAAGGGTATTCCCAGAAGTGGGGGGAGGACTACTCCGAAACCTTTGCAACAGTGGTTAAACTGTCGTCGGTCCGACTACTGCTGGCGCTATCGGCAGAAATTGGATTGACAGTACATCATATCGATGTCACGACCGCTTTCCTGAATGGTGATCTTGCTGAAGACCTGTATATGGAACAGCCAAAGGCTTTCATCATGAGGGGGAAAGAAGGAAAGGTTTGCAAGCTGAAGAAGGCCATATGTGGTTTGAAGCAGGCAGCACGATATTGGAACGTGAAGGTTCACGCTCACATAATTGAGATCGGGTTCACGAGGTCAAAATATGACCCATGCGTATATCTGAAGTAGGTCAAAAGCAAATTTCTTGCAATTGCCTTATACGTAGATGATTTCTACATTTTTGGGCATGATATTGACGAGATTCAGGCCGCGAAAGCAAAGATTGGGGACGCCTTCAAAATTAAAGATTTGGGATTGGCAAAGGACTGTCTGGGCATGGAGCTCACGCAAAGGAAGGGACAAGTGGAGCTCAACCAAAGACACTTCATAAAGAAGGTCCTCCAAAAGTATAAAATGGAAGATTGCAAAGTTGTTGCGACTTCTACAGAGACTAATCTCAGATTGGAGAAAGGCGATCCAACTGTAGATATGAGCTACCAGGAGATTGTGGGTTCACTCATGTACCTGTCCTGTGGCACACGACCTGACATCACATTCATAGTGAGCTACCTGAGTCAGTTTAATTCTTGTTGGAATTCGACTCACATGGCTGCACTCAAGAGAGTACTGAGGTACCTAAAGGGTACAGTAGATCACAATTGGTCAACAAGAAGACAGGCAATTCTCTGGTTGCATATGCCGATGCGGACTGGGGTGCCAACGCTGATGGACATTCGTTCACAGGCTATATGCTTACCGGCAGTGCCGCGGTTTCCTGGCAGACCCGCAAGCAACGTTGCGTCGCCCTCAGTACGGCTGAAGCAGAGTATATCGCTATCTGCGAAGCAGCGAAAGAGTCTACCATGAACTGACAGGTCAGAATAATACAATTGATCTGTTCAGCGACAGCCAAAGTGCTATAAAATTAGTGTACGTGCCAACAGTCGGTAGGAGGTCTAAGCATATAAACTTAAGATACCATTATGTGAGGGAATTGGCCGAGGAAAATGAAATCAGTATCAAATATTGTAAGACTGATGAGATGCCCTCTGATATCTTCACAAAAGGACTTACTAAAGTTAAGCAGGATTATTTTAAAAAATGTATAGGCTGTATAAAAAAAAAAAAAAAAAACAATTAGTGGTGTGCTTAATGTTTCTCAACAGCAACAGCTGAGTGATCGCATTTTCAGTAATTAAAACTGAATTCTACTAAACTCCTAGAAAAATCCACTAGCCGCTAAAAGCAATATTCGCGATATATTTCGCCACTAAAAGGGGGGTCGAAACCACCAGTTTTAGTGGAAAATGCACTAGGTTGGCAACATTTGAGTAACCGCCAGCCAGCCGCGACTTCCCGGCGCGGATGGCGCGGTACTTTACGTTCCATTTTTTTAAATTTTTACCTCAATTATTACTAAAGCATTTTAGTTTTCTCAATCAGTTTTACGTTTTGATAAATATGCTCAATTTTATCTCAGAATAAACTGTGTTATACAAACTATTTTTGATATAACAAATAGTTACGGAGGGAGTAAAAGGTTGGATATCATTTGACTCACGTGAACGACTTTAATCGGACGATTCGTACCTACACTGGAACGCAACATATTGATCTTTTGTTTGACGTTTTGAATTAATTTGTGCTGTTTCGGTTACTTGTGTACCTTTTAGTTTTAATAAAAATGGATTACAGTAGCACAGGTGCGATGAGGAGCCCGTTCTCACCTCGAGTGCGGCAGTCCATCACGGGACGAAGACCCATAGGGCTCTCGTCAGCTAAAAAGAACCAAAGGTTTGTACATAACCTATTGTCTAAATTGAATGGAAAATGTGAGGGAAATAATCAATGCTTTTTATTTTTCTCAGTAAGTTTATGCAGTCTACGGGGGAGCAAATTGGAGATGTTGTGTACAAGACACCAGTGACTACAATAGAAACTTATGGAATGCCCCTCCCTGTAATGGTCACAGAAGCTCTTACATTTGGTAAACACAAATCTCCTACTTACACTTACAGTATCTTTACAGAACACTTACTGGCTAGACCCTTAAATCGTTACTTTAACCAAGGATGTTGTAATTTTCAACCGACTTCCAAAAAGAGGAGGTTCTCAATTCAACTGTAAGTATTTTTTTTTTGTGTTTGTTACCTCAGAATCTTCGACTGGGTGGACCGATTTTGATGTTTTTTTTTTTATTTAAAAGCTGATGCTTCCCGAGTGGTGGTCCCATTTCAATTTAGTGAAGATTGATGCTGATCTTCGGAGATATACAATTGAACTCTTCAAAAATAGACGGCAAATCTGCAGTGATTGCTGGAATCGCTTGGATGTTTATTGTTTATACAACATCATGACGTAAGATCACACCTGTATTCTCTGAGGGGGTATGCAGATGTGTACAATACACCCAGATTTCAACAAAGTTCCATTTATTGGGGATAAGCCTATTACCATGACATGTATTAATTTTTTATTTGAAAGGATGTATTTCAAGGGTAGTTTGATGAGAGTTTGGCTAGGTTCTGTTTATGGGATCCTTGATAAAATAAAGGAACTCTTCAATTCAGAGCAAATTAACGAAATTCGGCTGAATCTTTTATAGGCTATCTGGATATTTGAGTCTCCTACAGTAACGTTATTATGGTCAAGTTATTGTCGTAGTTGAATATGATGATCAATGGAAATCCTTAACGGCTGTAAGCCGTTAAGTATCTGTTTGTCGTTGTTCGTCCAATGGACGAGTCCATTGTTCGTTGAGATTCGGATCTTGTGGAAATCTGTCAAAGGAGCAGAGTGTTTTGTAATGTAGCAAAAAGAAAACACAAACATATTTTGCTTCAAACTGTAAACATTCAACATTAATTTACTTAGTCCATCGGACATGACACCATCCCCATAGAAAAAAAATGATCCATGTTTATAATTAATTAATATTAAAAATAATAGTAGTTTAGGGGCTACTTACAGGTGATATTCCAGATTGTTTTTTATGTCGATGAGATCGATTTAGGCACCACTGTGCAAGAAGGCATAAGTTACAGTTTTTAAACTGAACAAAAATACGAACAATGACATGTGCCGTCACGCCGAACTAAACTGCTTCGAACCACAATTGACAAGCCCCGCCTACCGAGACACAATCTGCGTTGGGTCAATATCGGGCGCTAGGAATGCTTCCATGTTTTTTTCGTTCACCGGTTCATAATTATATAAGCAAAAGATTTGTAAAATTTCAACCATCGGAGATAAATAGTTTCGGCGACATTTCACACCATCATCTGCCTAGCCTTTTCCTAACTATATTGGGGTCGGCTTCCAGTTTTACCGGATGCAGCTGAATACCAGTATTTTACATGGAGCGACTGCCTATCTGACCTCCACAACCCAGTTAGTACCGGGTAATACGATACCCCTTGGTAAGACTGGTTGTCAGACTTATTGGGCCTCTGACTACCTAACGACTGTCAAAGATCTACAAATGACAACCGGGACCAATGGCTTAACGTGCTTTCCGAGGCACGGAGGAAACTCGGTATGTAATGGGTGGTCACCCATCCATAGACCAACCTAGGCAAGCACGGCTTAACCTAACGATCGACCCGAGCGGCTGTTATTATTCAGCCACGAGCTCCTCGACGACATTTTACACCATAGACTATTTTGGTCCACACCACAGACTATTTTGGCATAGAATATAACGTACCTACATGTGGAATTCCGAAAAACTATATTCCGAATTTTGATATTCCGATACATCAAATAACCTACTAAAATTGTCTTACAAGTCTTGCTAGCTGGCCATGAGGAGTGTAGGCCAAAAAGAAAAGAAAAAATGACAAAAAAGTATTATTTTCGTAAGTCGTTAGATTTTCTCGATTCTATCGTATTTATCACCTAAATATAAGGCTAAAAGTGTCTTGGTGTTTTTTGTCTCCAACTAACCGTTTGTCGTAAAAACGATGTCGATGGAATTCCGTTCCTTCGACCATATAGGTTAGGTTAGGTTAGAACTGTGACCAACTACGCGCGAGCCGAGCGAGCGGTGCCGCGGCAGCGGCCGGCGAGCGCTACCTCGCAACTGGTCGCAGTAAAAAATTTGTGCCCCATTTCGTATCCACTGACCGAAATTTTCAATTAAATTGCAATGTTTAAAAATTAACTTATAAAAATCTACGCATCTCCGGCAGGGGGTGAAAGAGGGGGGCGACTATACACCCCTCCCCCAACCCTTCCCATCCCCCCCACCCCCCAATTCAGGCTACTCGTTTCTAAACCTTACCCGTAATAAGAATTACTCCAGGATTCAACTCGGTAAGTAAAATAATACGGATTTTCTGAGACGAAATAGACGGGGCACCATCGACTACGCTTTTTAGGCGAATATAAAGTGTTTTGAGGTTAGGTTACATTAATCTACTATATTAAGTTTTTCTCAGGAATGGTGCATAACCTTTTCATAAGATTGGTACCAGGGTGAAAGGGGACCACGCTCCCTCCTCCCCACCCCTCCGCGTGCGGCACGATACTAAATTTTTCCCAAAAACTATGTCACATTTAAAAAATTAATAAAAAAATAACTATGCATCTCCGACGATTTCCTCCAACCCCGAAACTCCTACCTAAAAGTAACGATTTAAGTGTCGTTCCGTGAAAGGCCACAATAATCATGGAGAAGTTTTCCCTGTTTGAATGAAATTAAAATCAAAATAGCTGAAAAGCCTATTGATAATTTTTGGCCCTTTTTGAGAACTCAAAATCCTTCTGAATAGAATCCTCCTTTTCATAGCATAATATTAGCCATGTATCCAAACTTTTTGGTACAAACAATAAAAACAAAAAAACGGTAAAACCCAACTATCCCCCCTCTGTATATGTGCCTGATTTTAGCATTCTTTCATCACACCTTACCTATTCAGCTATCACGTTTTCATGCTGAAAATGCTGACTCAAAAACTCTCTAGGCTCCCCCCCCCTATCATAAGGATGGGGGTCTCTAGGTCTTCTTAGGGGGAGCAATATTGTTATTTGAATTTTAATTCATAACCAAGGTACATTCCTTGCAGCCAGTGGCGAGGTGAGCGTACGGCTATCTGCCTGTGGTTGGTGCTGGGTGGTGTCAGGGCGACGCATCATATCCTGGCCTCGCAACTCCACCATATCCAGTACCGCATCAGCTGCACCTGCCAGCACTATCGCTCGGGAGCTTTCACTACCACAGACCGATCTTGCACACAAGGCAGATCTAGTTGTGTTGTTCTATATGGAAGGGGCACAGGTAAGCTGTTACTTTACAACATCTCTGTTTATGTTTAAAAAACAAAAAAAAATTGAAAATTTAAAAAACTGTACAAGAAAGTAACTCAAATAATTCTTGAAATTTCGTCAGATGCCGTCATGCATAGGTGTATCCCCAGAAGGCACGGTCCGCTACTGGCCCTCCGTGGGCCAGGAGGGTGTGTACATCGATGTCTCATGTGAACTGGCTGGCCAGGAATGCGAGAAGCTCGGAGACTACACCCCCGAAGGATTGGTGCTGGCCACCACTACATGCACAGTTGTACTCCTCAACCCTACTGTTGTTGGTAAGTCATTAATCATTCATAGAAACTTAGTTTTTGATCACCCTCAACCTTTTGAGGTCCATCAAACTCCTTATTATGAACAACTTATTGTAAGGAACAACCATGGAATTATAAACAAAAAAATGTTTATGTAAGCTCTGCCGCTAATTTTGAGTTGCTAACTGAGCAAGCAGACCACTTGACCAACTCAATATTCACTAACATCAATTAAACAATAAACTATATTAATTATTAATACTCCATTTCCATTATATCATCATTAAACTCAAACTCAACTCAGAATAACAAAGAAGGCAAAGCAAGAGTCACAGACACTAGGCATAATAACTTGTCTGTAGTGCACATAATTTCCCACGCTGCCTTGGTTTTGACATAGTAAATGTGTTTGAAGTTGATAGTGAAACATATTAAATGCATTATTGGCGCTGAAATTACACATCAGCTGCCTTAACCAACAATATAGTGAAACTTAAATTATTTTACCATATCATGTAAGCACCTATATATTCTGGCGAATAAATAAATGGAAGCTACATACTTCATGCACATCGTATACACAAGGTTTATTTTTGTTTCAAGAACACCCTGATGGTGATCTTGTTTTAACCATATGTAGTGAAGTTTGAATTCACTGATGGAAATTTTAGTTAAAAATAATGAATAATGCATTTTTACGATGTCGATCAACGGGATCTTCTGCCGGTGGCGATGGATGTTGAACTTGCAACGGTCGGCTCAGGGCCGAAAGTTGAAAATCCAACTGCCCGTCAATTGTCTCTTACGAAATTTCTTCCACTGTCAACATTCTGAATGGCTATTGGTTGCAGACGGTCGTGCGACGGTGACGTGTCGCACTCTGCGCCCGCCTAGTGGTTGGCTCGGAGGCATCGGACGACGAGTCTCGCTGCTGTTCTTCGGCTCCATGCCGGCCCATGCAGACACGGTGAGGAATCTTTATTGATTTGTGAATATTTATCGGTTGCCCTGCTTTAGTTATGCTTTGTAATGTGATGAATGAACATTGTTGCAGAAACTAGTAGGCGTAGTAGTGTTACCTGGGAACGAAGAGTCGGAGAGCACCATAGCGCTAGTGTCGGGCGGACCGGTGCTGCAGCTGTGGCGCGGAGCCGAGCTGCACGAGCACTCGCTGCGCCGCGCGCTCACCGAGGCACACCGGAGCACGCACCTCGCGCCGCACGGTGAGCACACAGTACGATAGCACTAGTGTGGGGCGGCGCTGCAGCTGTGGCGCGCTCACCGAGGCACACCGGAGCACGCACCTCGCGCCGCACGGTGAGCACACAGTACGATAGCACTAGTGTGGGGCGGCGCTGCAGCTGTGGCGCGCTCACCGAGGCACACCGGAGCACGCACCTCGCGCCGCACGGTGAGCACACAGTACGATAGCACTAGTGTGGGGCGGCGCTGCAGCTGTGGCGCGCTCACCGAGGCACACCGGAGCACGCACCTCGCGCCGCACGGTGAGCACACAGTACGATAGCACTAGTGTGGGGCGGCGCTGCAGCTGTGGCGCGCTCACCGAGGCACACCGGAGCACGCACCTCGCGCCGCACGGTGAGCACACAGTACGATAGCACTAGTGTGGGGCGGCGCTGCAGCTGTGGCGCGCTCACCGAGGCACACCGGAGCACGCACCTCGCGCCGCACGGTGAGCACACAGTACGATAGCACTAGTGTGGGGCGGCGCTGCAGCTGTGGCGCGCTCACCGAGGCACACCGGAGCACGCACCTCGCGCCGCACGGTGAGCACACAGTACGATAGCACTAGTGTGGGGCGGCGCTGCAGCTGTGGCGCGCTCACCGAGGCACACCGGAGCACGCACCTCGCGCCGCACGGTGAGCACACAGTACGATAGCACTAGTGTGGGGCGGCGCTGCAGCTGTGGCGCGCTCACCGAGGCACACCGGAGCACGCACCTCGCGCCGCACGGTGAGCACACAGTACGATAGCACTAGTGTGGGGCGGCGCTGCAGCTGTGGCGCGCTCACCGAGGCACACCGGAGCACGCACCTCGCGCCGCACGGTGAGCACACAGTACGATAGCACTAGTGTGGGGCGGCGCTGCAGCTGTGGCGCGCTCACCGAGGCACACCGGAGCACGCACCTCGCGCCGCACGGTGAGCACACAGTACGATAGCACTAGTGTGGGGCGGCGCTGCAGCTGTGGCGCGCTCACCGAGGCACACCGGAGCACGCACCTCGCGCCGCACGGTGAGCACACAGTACGATAGCACTAGTGTGGGGCGGCGCTGCAGCTGTGGCGCGCTCACCGAGGCACACCGGAGCACGCACCTCGCGCCGCACGGTGAGCACACAGTACGATAGCACTAGTGTGGGGCGGCGCTGCAGCTGTGGCGCGCTCACCGAGGCACACCGGAGCACGCACCTCGCGCCGCACGGTGAGCACACAGTACGATAGCACTAGTGTGGGGCGGCGCTGCAGCTGTGGCGCGCTCACCGAGGCACACCGGAGCACGCACCTCGCGCCGCACGGTGAGCACACAGTACGATAGCACTAGTGTGGGGCGGCGCTGCAGCTGTGGCGCGCTCACCGAGGCACACCGGAGCACGCACCTCGCGCCGCACGGTGAGCACACAGTACGATAGCACTAGTGTGGGGCGGCGCTGCAGCTGTGGCGCGCTCACCGAGGCACACCGGAGCACGCACCTCGCGCCGCACGGTGAGCACACAGTACGATAGCACTAGTGTGGGGCGGCGCTGCAGCTGTGGCGCGCTCACCGAGGCACACCGGAGCACGCACCTCGCGCCGCACGGTGAGCACACAGTACGATAGCACTAGTGTGGGGCGGCGCTGCAGCTGTGGCGCGCTCACCGAGGCACACCGGAGCACGCACCTCGCGCCGCACGGTGAGCACACAGTACGATAGCACTAGTGTGGGGCGGCGCTGCAGCTGTGGCGCGCTCACCGAGGCACACCGGAGCACGCACCTCGCGCCGCACGGTGAGCACACAGTACGATAGCACTAGTGTGGGGCGGCGCTGCACGAGCTGCGTGTATTTCAACATTTGGTCATTAGTAATGTAATTTTCTTAGTGCAATAGGGAACGTGCAGGAACTATAGGTGGCAGCACTAAATCGACAAAAGAGACACTATGCGGACAGTAAAGGAAACTTATCAGCTGTCACGAAAAATAAATTATCTCCTATTATATTATTTTTGAATATGCTATGGTATAAAATATGGGTTCTGGTCTATTAATAATGATCGTCAGCGTAACATAAATGTTTAATAATATGAATTTTATGTTTCGTCTACTTTCTCTGATGAAAATTGTGGTGCATGAAGAAATGGTGGTTTCTAAAACAGCTTTCTTATTTAGACCGGCACTCTATTCCCGCCAGTAATAGCAGCGAGCGCTGGCTTGTCTTGAAAAACTTGGAAAAAACTGTGTAGACGAGGCCAATAACCAGCCAACGCTGGCTTCAACACATGTTTTAATGGAAGGGAATCCTTTATCAGCGAGAACAAAAACAAACAACAAATGCTCTAACAAATCAATTAATCCACAATCATTTCCTATATAGCAATCTAGTGATTGCATTTAGATACAAAACTTATGAAACCACAAGGAGTGCAGCCAATTAAAAACTTTATCTACACCCATGCTATAAATCCTCTATAAAAGTATCTGAAACAGTTAGCTTCAACATTAAAACAGCCAGTGTCATAATAACCATTATTGTATAACCATGTTTATAATCTGAGTACGTGTGGACTCTTTGTTTATATCCCGGTCACATTATCTCGAGACCTGGCGTCGATGACGACACGTCGCGTCGGGCGGCGCTCTGATATGGTGCGCAAAACAAGTATCCTCTAGTAGGATATTATTATAAACAATAAGATTTCCAACAAAACAAATATTGTGTTAATTAATTGAATGTAGGTAATATTATTATAATGATATGATTAAAATTGCGGGAGGTCCGCATTCCAGCGAGGTCTCGAGATAATGAGACCGGGTTGTAACTGTTAAGGAATATTCGGTGTGAACTTCAGTGCAGTCTAATAAAACATATGTGTTTGCTTAATGAATGCAGTTTAATGGTACTGGTATGTTTGCTTGGACGGTTGATTTTAAAGGCCATTGAACTTTTTCAATGCAGAGGGTAACAAAAACAAATTGTTTTCAAATATTTTTATTTACTGCATTTATCAATTTTTTGCGTTTTTCACATAAACATGGTATGAGAGTACTATTCTTTGGAGAGTAATAGAATTTTATTATTTTACGCTATTTGATTAATTTTCATTTTTGTGGATGTATTGGTACATCCAGAAATGCAACAATGTATTATGATTACCTAGAATAATAATTTTCTCTAATAAAATTAATTCTGTCTACTTGTTTGAAATGTCAATGTCAAGTATTAATAGAGTACAAGATTTGGATTGGCGACGCCAGTCGGCAGCACCGTCGTTGTGCACGTTCCCTTGCTACTTTCCATCATCAATAAATTGCAAATCTATTTAGTCCGTCAGTTAGAGTACTGGAAAATAATGGACACGTATTTTTTTTTTTTTTAGTCAATGAATATTGACAAAGTTAGAACGCATCAAAACTCGGGAGTGAGGGCTCGTGACGTCACAACGCACTAAAAATTATGGCACGGCGTGAAGTATTGAGAATTTTAAAAGCGTCGTATCTGATTAAATTTTGGTCTACGTAACAAAAGAAAAAATACGTATCAATTATTTTTGGAAAATCTAACTGATGGATTAATTAGATTTTATCAGGACACAAGCCTATTGTTACTTTACCACTGATGTGCAGTTCACTGTATTATCCTAAAATAAAATAAGGGTTCGACGCATAGACTATAGGTTCGTTTGAAACTGGACTTGTGATAAAGCCAGCACATACCTGTCAGTATAAAAGTTAACGGTGTGAATCTGTTCCAATCAGCAGGCGACCCGAACAGCCTAGAGATCATGGCGCTGGACGTGCGCGCCAGCGGGAACAACGCGCTGCTGCTGCTCATAGCCACCGTCAACGTGGCGCGCTCGCCCGACATGAGATATGCCATCGGTGAGTACAACTGCAACCAGCACTGGACGTCGCACGGCTCTAATTATGAAATATGACGCAAATACACTCTTTTGCAAAAAAAATCGGCCACCTAAGGAAATTTACGTTCTAAGGCCGATTTGTGTTAATTAAATGAAATTTAATTGTCTGATGTAGTCTGTACACTTTAATAATATGCGTGGAAGTGAATTCTGGCAATTTTTTTTTTTAAATCGATGAATTCTTTAAAACCGATGTACACGGCCAAACAATGCGAAGTAGTCGGCAATAAAGACGAGAAGTTTTTTTTTTTTTTAATTAAATAAAGTTACAAAAATGTAAAAACCTAATAACAAGTGTGACCTCCTCTTGCCAAAATCACAGCTTGAATCCTTCTGGGTATGCTTTCCACGATGTTTTTAATAACGTTTTGAGGAATCCGTTCCCACTCTTCTGCAATGACTCTTTTTAACTCCCTGATGTTTTGTGGAGCAGGTTGCACTAATCTTACCCGTCTCTTTAGAACATCCCAGACATGCCCATTTGGATTGAGGTCAGGACTTCGGGCTGGCCAATCTAAACGACGGATCCCAACTTTTTGCATGTACGCTTTCACGTCGCCAGAACAGTGCGGGCGAGCATTGTCGTCCATAAAACTGGAATCTTCCCCAAGTGCAGTCAATGCGGGTTGTGCATATGGAATTAGGACTTCCATTATGTACCGGTGTGCATTTAATGTTCCATTTTCTATGAAAACTAACTCTGTACGCTCCGTCAAATTAATTGCTGCCCAAATCACAACGGAGCCTCCGCCTTATGGAGTGATTTCTTCGAAACACAGTTCCGCATAGCGTTCCCGTGGTCTTCGCAGCACTCGCCGGCGTCGGTCCTCTCCACACAAAGAGATTGTAGCTTCATCAGATAACAATACTTTATTCCAGTCCTCCAGAGTCCATGAAGCACAGTTTCGAGCAAACTGAAGTCGAGCAACACGGTGCTCACGGAGTAATTTAGGGCCCCGAGCCGGGCGGGTAACTCCTGATATTACTTCTATACCTGATATACCTCCTCCTGACCGTCCACTAGCTAACTTCTACTCCCCTTACTTCTTCAAGACTCTTCTTCAGGTCCACACATGATGCCTTACGATTCCGCCTGACTCACCACAAAGCGGTCATCTCTTGGTTCTGTGCATCGTTTTCTTCCCGAAATGGGTATTTTTTTGACTGAACCGGTCTCTTGATACCGTTGCCAAGTCCTCTGGACAGTTGAACGACTTACAATTAGCCGCTGAGACACGTAAGTTTGCAAACAACCTTCTTCAAGTAGGGCTATAATTTTACCACTCATATCAAAAAGTGGATTTAATGTAAAAAGAAATATAAAATTATTTAATTTGCAGAAAATATCCAAAAAGTTTTAAAATTTAGTAATCGTAAACAATTCGCGCTATTAGTAAAGCAATTGTACAATAAAATCCACAATAATCATTATTTTTCTTTTGTTCATTTCAAAATTTAAGGAACGAGAATCATGCCAAGATGCTTCAAATAACATGCCAATACATCGTCAAATTAATAAAACCTCTTTCTTGTTCTTCTTCATTGAAGCAGAGAAAAAAATCTAAGGTGCCCGTTTTTTTTTTTCAAAAGAGTTTATGTCACTTGATTTACTTGAGGCACAGAATAAATAGTACAAGTACAGAAGCGAAACTTCGCACAACAATTAAAAGAAATTACTACTCTTGCTACTAAGCAACAAATTGCAATTCAGCTCGCATAAGCGCTCAGCGGGTCTAAAATGGCCGCTATAGCAGATCCTACGCAGAATCTTAGCATGAAACACGTTAAAAAAATTAAATTCTTAAAATGGACTTTATTTTTACGTGATTCACAAAACGATTCTGCTAAAGCTGCCATTTTAGACCCCCAGTGCCTAACGCGATATTCACCTAAACGTTGCCGCTGTCTTCTAACGCGTAACTCTGTCGCTGTCTGGCGCGGAGTGACGCGCTATCTGTGGCGCTAGTGTTGTCGACTTGCCGCTGTTACTATAATATTCATCATCTATCTACCTAAAAATTGACCACGTAATCTATCTTATGTTTGATGCGTATGATTACACGGTCAAATAAGTAGATACAAAATCTAAATATATAAAAGAAGAAACTGACTGACTGACTGACTGACTGACTGACTCATCTATCAACGCACAGCCCAAACCGCTGGGTCTACAGATTCCAAATTTGGCAAGTAGGTTCCTTAGGTAGTCTAGGGGTGCACTAAGAAAGGATTTTTCAAAATTCACCCCCTAAGGGGGTTAAACGGGGCTCCAAAGTTTGTATGGGGAAACAAGATTAGTTAGACTATTTTATTCGAAACTTCATAGGAGTGATCCTATTGATAAATGAGTAGAAACGGGTTTCAGGGTTTTTCAGAATTCAACCCCTAAGAGGGGGAAATGGGGTGGCAAAGTATAAAAATCAATGCACAGCCCAAACCGCTGAGTCTAGAGATTCCAAATTTGGCAAGTAGGTTCCTTATGTGGTCTAGGGTTGCACTAAGAAAGGATTTTTCATAATTCAACCCCTAAGGGGGTTAAACGGGGCTCCAAAGTTGAAAACAAGATTAGTTAGACTACTTTATTCGAAACTTCACAGGAGTGCTCCTATTGATAAATGAGTAGAAATGGGTTTCAGGTTTTTTCAGAATTCAACCCCTAAGAGGGGGAAATGGGGTGGCAAAGTATAAAAATCAATGCACAGCCCAAACCGCTGAGTCTAGAGATTCCAAATTTGGCAAGTAGGTTCCTTATGTGGTCTAGGGGAGCACTAAGAAAGGATTTTTCAAAATTCACCCCCTATGGGGGTTAAACGGGGCTCCAAAGTTTGTATGGGGAAACAAGATTAGTTAGACTATTTTATTCGAAACTTCACAGGAGTGCTCCTATTGATAAATGAGTAGAAACGGTATTCAGGTTTTTTCAGAATTCAACCCCTAAGAGGGGAAAATGGAGTGGCACAGTATAAAAATCAATGCACAGCCCAAACCGCTGAGTCTAGAGATTCCAAATTTGGCACAAAGGTTCTTTATGAGGTTTAAGGGTGCATTAAGAAAGGATTTTTCAAAATTAACCCCCTTAGGGGTTGGAACGGGAGTCCAAAGATTACATGGGGAAATAAGATTAGTTAGACTACTTTATTCGAAACTTAACAGGAGTACTCCAATCAATAAATGAGTTATCATTTGTGTTTCAGGTTTTTTCAGAATTCTACCCCTAAAGGGGGAAATGGGGTAACAAAGCCTGAAATTCAACAAATGTATTGTTTTTATGGTAAACTGGGTCGGGTGTAATACAAAAACAACGATTTTAAGATTTAGTGTGGCGGACCTGAAATACAATCATTCCCTGTTGGGTTGCGATGGGGTTGAAATGTCTAAAAATCAATATGGGTGTCGATACCGAGATTATCAGGGGCGCTGATTACGAAAATGGCATTTATTTTGAGATCCAGAAGATGGCGGATTCGACTTCTATAGGTACAGGGTTATTGTTGATTTATTGTGATGATTGTGATTACGATGAAGATTGTGATAATGATGATTGTGATTAAGATGATAATGATTGTGATTACGATGATAATGATTGTAGTAACGATGATGGTGATTGTGATAGTGATTTCGATGGTGATTGTGATGGTGATAGCGATGGTGATGGTGATTGTGATTATGACAGTAACGGTGATAATGATGAAGATGATTGTGATTACGATGATAATGATTGTGATAACGAGGATAGTGATTGTGAGAGTGATTGTGATGGTGATGGTGATTGTGATTGTGTTAGTGATGGTCATTTGATAGTGACGGTGATTGTGATAGTGATAGCGATGGTGATGGTGATTGTGATTCTGACAGCAATGGTGATAATGATGAAAATGATTGTGATTACGATGATAATGATTGTGATAACGAGGATAGTGATTGCGAGAATGATTGTGATGGTGATTGTGATTGTTTTAACTTGATTTTGTGATAGTGACGGCGATTGTGATCATGATGATTGTGATTGAGATGATAATGATTGTTATTACGATGATAATGATTGTAATTACGACGATAATTATTGTGAAAACGATGATGGTGATTGTGATAGTGATTTTGATGGTGATTGTGATGGTCATTGTGATAGTGACGGTGATTGTGATAGTGATAGCGATGGTGATGGTGATTGTGATTGTGACAGCAACGATGATAATGATGAAGATGATTGTGATTACGATGATAATGATTGTAATTACGACGATAATTATTGTGAAAACGATGATGTGATTGTGATAGTGATTTTGATGGTGATTGTGATGGTGTTTGTGATAGTGACGGTGATTGTGATGGTGATAGTGATGGTGATTGTGATTGTGACAGAGATGGTGATTGTGATACTGACGAAGATGATTGTGATACTGACGAAGATGATTGTGATTACGATGATAATGATTGTGATTACGATGATAATGATTGTGATAACGAGGATAGCGATTGTGAATGTGATGGTGGGTGTGATTGTGTTAATGATGGTGATTGTGATAGTGATGGTGATTGTGATAATGATTGTGGTTGTGATAGTGATGGCGATTGTTATCATGATGATTGTGATCACAATGATAATGATTGCGATTACGATGATAATGATTGTGAAAACGATGATGGTGTTTGTGATAGTGATTGTGATAGTGATAGTGATAGTGATTGTGATAGTGATTGTGATAGTGATTTTGATAGTGATTGTGATAGTGATTGTGATAGTGATTGTGATAGTGATTTATGATAGTGATTGTGATAGTGATTGTGATAGTGATTGTGATAGTGATTGTGATTGTGATAGTGATTGTGATAGTGATTGTGATTGTGATAGTGATTGTGATAGTGATTGTGATAGTGATTGTGATAGTGATTGTGATAGTGATTGTGATAGTGATTGTGATTGTGATAGTGATTGTGATAGTGATTGTGATAGTGATTGTGATAGTGATTGTGATAGTGATTGTGATAGTGATTGTGATAGTGATTGTGATAGTGATTGTGATTGTGATAGTGATTGTGATAGTGATTGTGATTGTGATAGTGATTGTGATAGTGATTGTGATAGTGATTGTGATAGTGATTGTGATAGTGATTGTGATAGTGATAGTGATTGTGATAGTGATTGTGATTGTGATTGTGATAGTGATAGTGATAATGATTGTGATAGTGATTGTGATTGTGATTGTGATTGTGATTGTGATTGTGATTGTGATTGTGATTGTGATTGTGATTGTGATTGTGATTGTGATTGTGATTGTGATTGTGATTGTGATTGTGATTGTGATTGTGATTGTGATTGTGATTGTGATTGTGATTGTGATTGTGATTGTGATTGTGATTGTGATTGTGATTGTGATTGTGATTGTGATTGTGATTGTGATTGTGATTGTGATTGTGATAGTGATAGTGATAGTGACAGTGACAGTGATAGTGATAGTGATAGTGATAGTGATAGTGATAGTGATAGTGATAGTGATAGTGATAGTGATAGTGATTGTGATTGTGATTGTGATTGTGATTGTGATTGTGATTGTGATTGTGATTGTGATTGTGATTGTGATTGTGATTGTGATTGTGATTGTGATTGTGATTGTGATTGTGATTGTGATTGTGATTGTGATTGTGATTGTGATTGTGATTGTGATTGTGATTGTGATTGTGATAGTGATAGTGATAGTGATTGAGATAGTGATTGTGATAGTGATTGTGATAGTGATGGAGATTTTGATGATAATAATAAATTGTGATTATTATGAAATTTGGCACATACATAGTTTATAACCTGGATTAACATGTAGGATACTATTTATCCCTTTATTATGATTCAGTGGGACAATTACCGAACTTTACGCGGGCGAAGCCGCGGGCAACAGCTAGTAAATATTAAAGTCCGTCATTTGTAATTTACAAATTAAAACAAACCTTTTGATCTATAAGGCTACCACCTCTTTGTTTAACATTTCTCATTAACTTATAATAATAATATTATCACATTTTGCATTAATTAAAAAGTTCGTAGCACAAAAACATCAAAAATTGTGGTTGTTTACAATTTCACTATATTAATTCTTAATTATCTCCTAAACGCGTGGACCGATTTACATGACACAAACGAATAAAATGGTTTTTTTGCCCTTCTAACCCTAAAATTAGCAACTATATTTGTGGTGGTTCAAACTTCGTTGGAAATACTGTTAGAATAAAGTTCTAATCAGCTTGTACTACAAAGCGGTTGTTACGTCAGTCACTGCGGCCGAATAGTGCGAAATTAGTGTTTTTTTGCGATTTACAAAAAATCTATTGATTGGACTAAAACAATAAAACACGTAAGACCTGCTTTATAGTTAGTTCAGTTAGTATGCAAAGTTTCATGATCTAATTTGAAGTACTTTTTGAATACCAGCGGTTTATTGTTCGCCATCATGCGCGTGAGAGCCCTCACGACGGGGGATGCGGTGTCCAGGGGTGGGGTTGTCTTGGCGGTGTCTCTCGACATCGCCAACGCCTTAAACTCCATGCCCTGGAGCTGCATTAGGGAGGCACTCCGGTATCACCGGGTGCCGACCTACCTTCGTCGTGTGGTCGGGGACTACCTGACGGACAGAGCCGTCATCTACCCCGGTCGCAGCGGAGAATGGAACCGGCGAGAGATGTCGTGCGGTTTATCTGTGGTGCGGTGTTCCGCAGGGATCGGTCCTAGGGCCGTCCTTGTGGAACATCGGTTACGACTGGGTGCTGCGCGCCGACCTCCCTAGCGGCGTCAGCGTGGTTTGCTATGCAGACGACACGCTGGTGCTGGCACAGGGGGGGTCGCACGAGGCAGCGGCCGAAATCATGACACGCCGGTTGCGATAGTCGTTGAGAGGATCCGGCAACTGGGTCAAACTCAAACTCAAAGCATTTATTTCAATTAGACCATTACGGCACCTAAAAAAAACAAAGCTACAGTCCCAGTCACAAGACATAATAACTTGAGAAAGTACTGTAGTTGCCCATTCCCTAGCGTAGATCTCGATGGAGAAGAACGGGCAAGAAACTCCATGGACACTCTTTTAAATCAAAATATAGTTACAAAATCTTGGTTACATCATTCATGTTGAGATTATACATATATGTGAGAACGATGTAGAAAGACGTGCACATTAAGAGCGTCCAGAGCAAAATATTAAATCTAAAATGTATAAATAAAGTAGGTAATTAAAATGAACCATGGCAGCTAAGAGATGACCAGCCCCAACTGACAGCGCCCGTACACGAACATGACGCATATATAGGCGCCATTCAACTCAAGCAGATTGAAGGGAACTAAATGGCCCGAATGGTCTTGAGGTGGCATTGCACAAGTCCGAGGCCATGTGATTTCATGGGCCTCGGAATGCGCCACCACCGGGATCCTCACTGACGGTTGGAGGGGTATCCATCGGCGTCGAGTCGACGCTGAAATACCTGGGACTTGTCCTCGACAGCCGGTGGAACTTCGTGGAACATTTCCGACGTTTGGCCCCCAAACTGGAACGGACCAACCTGGGGGGCCAAACGCCTCCTGCCGGAGGCTCTTCGGGAGAGTCGTGCGGTCCATGGCCCTTTACGGGGCCCCGGTGTGGGCGCGTTCCTTGAGGCTCCGTGCAGCCCACTACCTAAACGCGCCCCAAAAGGTGATAGCCGTAAGGCTGGCCCGTGGGTACCGCACGATCGCCCGCGAGGCGGCGAGCCTCCTTGCCGGATTGCCGCCATGGGATCTGGAGGCGATAGCTCTCGCGCGCCTGCGTGAATGGCGCGCGGAGGGGCTACGCCGGGGGGGGGAACTCCGCTAATGCGACAAATTGTCGCTCAGCGGACCCGGCGGGATCTCATGGCGACATGGAGAGAGCGACTGTCGCAACCCCGTGCAGGGCACGCCACGATAGTGGCGATAAGTCCCCTCTTTGAGGAGTGGCTTGAGAGACGCCACGGCGTCCTCACCTTCCGCCTGACGCAGGTCCTCACCGGACATGGTTGTTTCGGGAGGTTCCTGCACCGAATCGGGCGGGAGGAAACGCCCGGGTGCTTCCATTGTGAAGATCGACCGGAGGACACGGTGGAGCACACGGTTGAGGTGTGCCCCGCGTGGGCGGAGCACCGCCGTGTCCTCGAAGCGGCGATTGGCGGCGGCGACCTCTCGCGTCCGGCCCTGGTGCAAGCCATGGTCCGGAGCGAGACGGAATGGGACGCCGTCACCTCCTTCTGCGAAGCAGTAATGCTAGAGAAGGAGGTGGTGGAACGGGAGAGGGAGAGAACCTCTCAGCGTCACGGCCGCCGCGGGAGACGCCCCGGGCGTCGGGGGCTACGTGGTGGCCCCCGGCCACCGTAAGCGTGGGCCTGTGGATGTGGACGGTGGACTATGGGCTAGCTCGCCGTCCGTCCGTCTCATGACGACACGCTGTTTCGACGGCGCGTTCGTGTTCTACGCGCGCCTCAAAGAGAGTCAGCAATAGGAAGGGGTCCATAAGGGCCGATGCCTGCCTGCGGAACACAAAGGGCGATGAAGGAACATGGATGGGTTTTAGTCAGTAAAAGTCTGACACTGATCCTGCTCCGCCCAGAGCGGGAGGAGTTATTTGATGATTTTCTATCCGAAAAAAAAAGGATCATGCCTTAGCATGATCCTTTTTTTTATATATATCCCTCAAATAGCTTACTATTTGAGGGATATATAGCCCTTATCTCAACAAACAAAAAATCACATTTTCAAGTTGCTCTCGTAATTATCCAACATGTATGAAACGCGTAACAATTCTTTTTAGGGTTCCGTACCCAAAGGGTAAAAACGGAACCCTATTACTAAGACTTCGCTGTCTGTCCGTCTGTCCGTTTGTCTGTCACAAGGCTGTATCTCATGAACCGTGACAGCTAGACAGTTGAAATTTTCACAGATGATGTATTTCTGTTGCCGCTATAACAACAAATACTAAAAACAGAATAAAATTAATATTTAAGGGGCCCCCCTTAAATATTAATTTTATTCTGTTTTTAGTATATAAACGGCAAAAAAATCACGTTTGTTGTATGGGAGCCCTCCCATACAACAAACGTGATTTTTTTGCCGTTTTGTCTAATGTATAGATAATGGTACGGAACCCTTCGTGCGCGAGTCCGACTCGCACTTGGCCGGTTTTTTAAAAACTATCTGCAAACTCTTAACGTTAAATTTATTTAAAGTGGGTCTAATTCAGGGATGTTACGAAGCTTCGACTCCGATTCCGATGCGTCGGAACTTCCGATTGATTATAATTATACAATTTTATGGTAAATACACATTGATACCTATTTACATGTGTGTCGTGTGTGTATCGAGCCGATGAAGCGAAGATCTCAGTAGGCCACCTCTTAGCGCTGACGGTGTGTGGAACGTATGTATGTCACTCTTAATGCTGACGCTGTGATGCTGTTGTTGGCTCGTGTAATAATGGTATGTTCACGGTTGAACAATGACAATAGCGGTCATAGACCCACCTATATTTGTTAAAGTTCTTAAATTTGAAAACCAAAAATAAGCCTGTTCAAGTGAATCTTTCATTCTTGAATCGTCATCTATTTATTTATTTATTTAACACTACAAGCACAAAGTACAGAGGCGGACTTAATGCCATAGGCATTTTCTACCAGTCAACCTTTAGGATCACCTACCTGCATCAGCAGAGACAAGCAGTGGTAGGTGTCACTTCTGAAAATGAGATAATAATTTTATTGAATACTACGATATACTACAAGGATATATAAATACTGATAATATCTATCGTAATCTTCAACATTTTTTCTAATGAAAAACGATACATGATTAATTTGTTCTGGTTCGTACGAAGAGATATTAGGGAAAGAGCAATGACCGCTACTGTAATCTTAACTGGCAGCAACTCCATTACTATTACTATTAATTTAGAAAGAAAAGAAAAGAAAGAAAAAATATTTATTTGCCACAGGCACATGACGTGCAAAACATAGGTATTATGTATTTAGTAAATCTTATTTCAATTGTACAATAACTTGCTGGACGAATAGACAGAAGAATATACAAAATATTACAATATGAAATCGTAGTTAGGTATTATTATTGACGCTGTATTAAATGTATAGATAACTTATTTTTTATTAGAATTATTTTTCTTACATTTTCCTGCCTTTAGGATTGCTTTGTTTTTTTATAACGTAGTTACAAAATTCACTGCACGTCATGCTAAAGATAGTTTTATTTTGAATTTCCGTTTTGACGTTCGAGTGTCGATGTTGGTTCGGTTTCGGTTCTGAACGAGAGAGAGAATAAGCTAATGATGCGATTTTGCACGCATTGTCGCTCTCGACATGGTGATTCGAATGCGACTGATGCTAATACATAATTATATATTATTTTTTGTTAATAATTATGGTTTTTATTAAAGTTATTGATTTATCGGGACATTTAGCGTCCCGATCAGGTGCAAATCGGGACGCGTCCTCAGACCCCTGAAAATCGAGTCGTCCCGCGCAAATCGGGACACCTGGCAACACTATGCGTAGGCGACATAAAGTAGCTTTTTATGCTCTAACTCTAGAGCAGTGTTTTTCAACCTACCGGTCGCAAGTCGCGACCCCCTGGGGGTTCGCGAAGCTTTTGTAGGGGAGGTCGCGAAAACTACCTCAATAAACAAAACAATGAAGCCTAGAAAGATAGATTTAATAAGAAAATGTTAACTAAAGGATATCGTTTGTACAAAGTAACAAAATGAAAACCTATTTACCTAGTACTCAATTACTCATCCGTCTTATTGAGGTTTCGATTGTTTCATTAACTAATTTCTGCCATTGTGGATGCGTTTTTGCTACATTGAGAATTAAAACGAATTCCAAATTTTAAAAAAAATCGTTATATACATATATTTATCCGAATTCTATTTTATGCAAATGCATAAAAAAAATGTATGGATTTAATATTTGTAACATAATAAAATAAATGAAAAAAAAAGGGAAGGGTCAGGGGTTGCCAATATGTTTTCATACTATGCGGGGCCGTGTCATGAAAAAGGTTGAAAAACACTGCTCTAGAGCATAAAGTAAAATCTTCGTCGGAGACCAAGGCAATCGGTCCAACAGCCACACGAGCAACGTCATAGAATAACCTCTTTATTTGAATTCGTTTCGCTAGTATTGTCAGTCTGTGCGTCCGTCCGTCTGTCTGTCCTTCTGTCTGTCCGTCTGTCTGTCCTTCTGTCTGTCCGTCTGACTAAATTGATTATTTTTCTCGCACTCAAAGTGAAAAGTACAGTGTAACACAAGGCGCTAAAATCCCATTATAACTCGGTTCCTATTTACTACCTCGTATATAACGGGTCATTTTTGCCCCTTGTACTACAATCTACTATTGTGAACAACACGATAATTTAAAATACTTAAGATGCGAGCGGTGACAGCCGACTGGCTCGTGGCGAAGTGGCGACGGCACCACGCGAAAATACAGGCATTTATCGCTGTAGGTAAGGGCGAGTGAAGGAGCCTGCTTGAGGGTCGAATCCTAGGAAACTCTTTAGTGTTTTATCAAACGTAAAAATGACAAGTCGATCATTCGGTAAAAAATATTAAATTCACTGACAAATAACGCACAAAAGTACACAAAGGAAGGATTTTTGAAAATCCCCTACATGTAGTTCTTCATTTTTGCCGATGATTAGATCGGCAAACATGAATGAATGTTCAAATATTAGTACAGAAGTAGCAAGTTAGGATTTAGATCCATCACGGCTTGTGTACTAATATTGGAACATTGTGAGTTGATCCCTTCGTCCCGCAGCTCACATCTGCGTGGAAGAGCCTCACTTGCCGCGCGTGACGTCAGTGGTGGGGGCGCGCGGCTGGGCGGGCGACGCGGAGGAGCCGCCGCGCTTCCTGCCGCTCGCGCACAAGGCCATCCTCTACACCAGCAAGTACATCGCCATCGTGTCCAGTAAGTACTGTCGCCCTTAGCGTACTGTTGTGAGCCTCACTTGCCGCGCGTGACGTCAGTGGTGGGGGCGCGCGGCTGGGCGGGCGACGCGGAGGAGCCGCCGCGCTTCCTGCCACTCGCGCACAAGGCCATCCTCTACACCAGCAAGTACATCGCCATCGTGTCCAGTAAGTACTGTCGCCCTTAGCGTACTGTTGTGAGCCTCACTTGCCGCGCGTGACGTCAGTGGTGGGGGCGCGCGGCTGGGCGGGCGACGCGGAGGAGCCGCCGCGCTTCCTGCCACTCGCGCACAAGGCCATCCTCTACACCAGCAAGTACATCGCCATCGTGTCCAGTAAGTACTGTCGCCCTTAGCGTACTGTTGTGAGCCTCACTTGCCGCGCGTGACGTCAGTGGTGGGGGCGCGCGGCTGGGCGGGCGACGCGGAGGAGCCGCCGCGCTTCCTGCCACTCGCGCACAAGGCCATCCTCTACACCAGCAAGTACATCGCCATCGTGTCCAGTAAGTACTGTCGCCCTTAGCGTACTGTTGTGAGCCTCACTTGCCGCGCGTGACGTCAGTGGTGGGGGCGCGCGGCTGGGCGGGCGACGCGGAGGAGCCGCCGCGCTTCCTGCCACTCGCGCACAAGGCCATCCTCTACACCAGCAAGTACATCGCCATCGTGTCCAGTAAGTACTGTCGCCCTTAGCGTACTGTTGCGAGCCTCACTTGCCGCGCGTGACGTCAGTGGTGGGGGCGCGCGGTCTCTTGCAAAGCATTAACTCGTGTGTATGTCCTAAACTGGTATTGTGTTCGCCAGCAACAGTTTCGAACGACAAGGTGGACTACATCGACGTGTCGTCCGAGGGCGACAAGCTGCTGGGCGCGGAGCTGTGCGGCGGGGTGCCGCTGCTGTTCAGCCACAAGCACGGCGTACTGGCGCTCTCTCAGCCCGACACCGCTCACAACACTCCGTGAGTACACTATAGTGTGCTGCTGGCCGACCCGAACACGTACACTATACAATACTAATGGCCGGGTCGGCCTATTTGGAGAAATGCCGACCCTAAAAAGTGTGTAGCATGTTCTGCATGTCCACTAAAAAACCCGACAGCAAAATCAACTAAAAAGTACAAAATGAGATCACTTTTCTAGCAGTCTGATAAAATGTAAATGGTTTTGTTATCAGGTCCATGTGTGAGAGCCCCTTGGGGTCTCCCTGTCCGTCTGACATGTACGACGGAAACCTGTCGCTCTATGAAATTGATCCTCATGAGGTAAGTTCTAAACCATTACTCACAACCAGATTGTCACTGTAGATTCCTGGATGCATGCTAACTTTTGTTAACCTTTTGTCTTGTTTTACGTTTTTTGGGTAGCAAGCAATCGGGCCTATGCTGTCCCTCCGTACTTACGTACTAATGCTGTTACATGATAATATTGTAAAACCAAATCATTTTAAAAGCAAAGAGTTTCTTGCGGTTCTTCTCCATGGGAAACGACCAACCTGAACCGTGCGCCTTTTGTCGACGTTTTGTAAGTGATAGATGTCAAAAAATAAAAATATAGGAGATAATGGTGCCGATTCCCTTGTTCACAAACTAAACTAAATTTAAGTTGAATGCATCTTTTTCTTTCTATTTCATTATGAAAAGGACAGAAGATAAATATTAGTTTAATCCTGTCAAATTAGTCAGCACCTGACGTAATTTGATGTCATTTTAGTAGTCAACTTTTTAATCGCGTCTAAAACTTGTATGGCGCTGATTAATTTGACAGAACATAACTAAAATTTATCTTCTGTCCTTTTCTTAATGAAATAGAAAGACAAAGATGCACTGAACTTAAATTTGGTTTAGTTTGTAAACAAGGGAATCGGCACCAATGTCAATTAAAATATTTTTAAATCAATTTATGAAAGTCAACAGCATTAATAATTGATAAACTACTAGATATATTAATAAATTATTATGAAATAAGGAATCAATTATGCAAAATATATTTATAAAGATTGTATTGTAGTAATAATACCAAATTAACAATGACTATGTCATTTGGTGGACTAACGACTTATCCTCTAAGTATTCTTGAACACTGTAATAGTTGTACACGTTCTCGTTGTTGTTGTGTTGCACTGTAATTGTGTCAACAACTTTTGAATAATTTTATCGTCGACATTATCGTCGACACTCCACAGATTTTTTCGTCATGTCAACGGTCCGAGGGAGTGATCCCCACAAATGTCAGGCATTTGCAAAATGTATTATTATGTCAACTGCAAGACACCTACAACATTTTTCAAGGTGTCAAAAAAATGCCGTTCATGAATATTATAATTCAGAATATGATTTTTAGGGTTCCGTACCCAAAGGGTAAAAACGGGACCCTATTACTAACACTCCACTGTCCGTCTGTCTGTCTGTCACCAGGCTGTACCTCATGAACCGTGATAGCTAGACGGTTGAAATTTTCACAGATAATGTATTTCTGTTGCCGCTATAACAACATAATTATAATTAAAAAAAAAAACAATTAAAAAAATTAAAAAACCCGACTGCGTTAAAACTAACTAATAACTTTAAATAAAAACTGAAAAGAATAAAAAAAGTTCAGGAGACAGGACATATTGACTGCAACAGTCGGGACCCATATTGGATGTATATATTCTTTTCAGTTTTTATTTAAAATTATTAGTTAGTTTTTACTAGAGATGCAACGGATAGTTGTTTGGCCGGATACCGAATAACGAATATTCGGCGAACTGCGAGGCCGGATAGCCGGATATCCGGTCGCCGGAGCTCCGGCGGAAAGTAAGTAGTTCTCTACGGCAAGTAGTGACATGTTCAGCGTCGAACAGCTGCGGGCAACGCGATTAGATCATTTCGGGCGGTTTTGGATCTCATCGGGAGTGATCGTGCCACTTGTTGATTATAAATATTAATTTTTAACTTGTTAAAAAATACTTGTTTTAGTGCGGTGCGATGATTTAGAGACGTAAGAGTACATACATATAGCTTTTAATAGAACTTATCATAGTTGCTAGCTGTTGTCTTATTTCATGTCCGTTTTAAAGGACTTTTAAGCTAATTTATGAATATCCGGTATCCGCCGGATAATGAGTTACTATCCGGTATCCGGCCGGATAGTAAAATTTAGGCCGGATACCGAATAGTTACCGGATATCCGTTGCATCTCTAGTTTTACGCAGTCGGGTTTTTAAATTTTCTAAATTATTTATTTTATTTTACCCTTTTTAGTTACTTACCATTATATACCATTTTGAAATACTCATGATGAGCCCTTTATCAAGCCGTTCAGGCTGCAGAAGCGTGCCAAACATTTCAATTTGGCACCAGAAATCCGCCTTTTTTATTTTTTTTTATTTTGATATACCCAGTGTTACTCACAGTAACTACAAATCTAACGACACCTCTTAAGCTAAAATCCATCGAGCCGTTCAGGTTGCAGAGCGTGCCAAACATTTGAATTTGGCGCCAAAAATCCGCCATTTTGTTTTTTTTTTATTTTGATATACCTAGTGTCACTCTCACAGTAAATACGAATCTAACGACACCTCTCACGTTAAAATCCATCGAGCCGTTCAGGCCACAGAGCGTTAGTTTAGTTTTTTTGTTAGTAGCCAAACAATTATACATACATACTTACATACTCTCGAAAAACATAACCCTCCTTCTGGCGCAGTTGGGTAAACATTAAATGGGGAGCCCCATTTAGCCTACTACGATAGTAAGGAACCCTTCAGCCGCGAGGCCAACTCGCACATGAACGGTTTTTTTTTTTCATGTTGGGCAATTAGATGTAAAGATGATGATTATAGACGAAGTTTCTGACTTAGTTAATTTCCAACAACAGAAGCCATAATACTTGGAAATACCTATATAACGAATGATGCTCGATCACCTCCCCTCAGGTGAGCATGGTAACGACAGACGCGTGCGGAAAACTGAAGACCGCGTTCCTGTTCCACGTGAGGCGTGACGTCACGGCGTGCCGCGCGCTGCTGCAGGAGCTGTTCCCGTGCGCGCGCGAGCCCGAGCTGAGCGACGTGGACGCCGAGCTGGACCGCAGCGTACTGCGCATCGCCACGGAGATGCTCGACGACATACCTGCCGGGGATCCCAGGTCAGTGGGTGCTGGACGCTAGCCCGAGCTGAGCGACGTGGACGCCGAGCTGGACCGCAGCGTACTGCGCATCGCCACGGAGATGCTCGACGACATACCTGCCGGGGATCCCAGGTCAGTGGGTGCTGGACGCTAGCCCGAGCTGAGCGACGTGGACGCCGAGCTGGACCGCAGCGTACTGCGCATCGCCACGGAGATGCTCGACGACATACCTGCCGGGGATCCCAGGTCAGTGGGTGCTGGACGCTAGCCCGAGCTGAGCGACGTGGACGCCGAGCTGGACCGCAGCGTACTGCGCATCGCCACGGAGATGCTCGACGACATACCTGCCGGGGATCCCAGGTCAGTGGGTGCTGGACGCTAGCCCGAGCTGAGCGACGTGGACGCCGAGCAGGACCGCAGCGTACTGCGCATCGCCACGGAGATGCTCGACGACATACCTGCCGGGGATCCCAGGTCAGTGGGTGCTGGACGCTAGCCCGAGCTGAGCGACGTGGACGCCGAGCTGGACCGCAGCGTACTGCGCATCGCCACGGAGATGCTCGACGACATACCTGCCGGGGATCCCAGGTCAGTGGGTGCTGGACGCTAGCCCGAGCTGAGCGACGTGGACGCCGAGCTGGACCGCAGCGTACTGCGCATCGCCACGGAGATGCTCGACGACATACCTGCCGGGGATCCCAGGTCAGTGGGTGCTGGACGCTAGCCCGAGCTGAGCGACGTGGACGCCGAGCTGGACCGCAGCGTACTGCGCATCGCCACGGAGATGCTCGACGACATACCTGCCGGGGATCCCAGGTCAGTGGGTGCTGGACGCTAGCCCGAGCTGAGCGACGTGGACGCCGAGCTGGACCGCAGCGTACTGCGCATCGCCACGGAGATGCTCGACGACATACCTGCCGGGGATCCCAGGTCAGTGGGTGCTGGACGCTAGCCCGAGCTGAGCGACGTGGACGCCGAGCTGGACCGCAGCGTACTGCGCATCGCCACGGAGATGCTCGACGACATACCTGCCGGGGATCCCAGGTCAGTGGGTGCTGGACGCTAGCCCGAGCTGAGCGACGTGGACGCCGAGCTGGACCGCAGCGTACTGCGCATCGCCACGGAGATGCTCGACGACATACCTGCCGGGGATCCCAGGTCAGTGGGTGCTGGACGCTAGCCCGAGCTGAGCGACGTGGACGCCGAGCTGGACCGCAGCGTACTGCGCATCGCCACGGAGATGCTCGACGACATACCTGCCGGGGATCCCAGGTCAGTGGGTGCTGGACGCTAGCCCGAGCTGAGCGACGTGGACGCCGAGCTGGACCGCAGCGTACTGCGCATCGCCACGGAGATGCTCGACGACATACCTGCCGGGGATCCCAGGTCAGTGGGTGCTGGACGCTAGCCCGAGCTGAGCGACGTGGACGCCGAGCTGGACCGCAGCGTACTGCGCATCGCCACGGAGATGCTCGACGACATACCTGCCGGGGATCCCAGGTCAGTGGGTGCTGGACGCTAGCCCGAGCTGAGCGACGTGGACGCCGAACTGGACCGCAGCGTACTGCGCATCGCCACGGAGATGCTCGACGACATACCTGCCGGGGATCCCAGGTCAGTGGGTGCTGGACGCTAGCCCGAGCTGAGCGACGTGGACGCCGAGCTGGACCGCAGCGTACTGCGCATCGCCACGGAGATGCTCGACGACATACCTGCCGGGGATCCCAGGTCAGTGGGTGCTGGACGCTAGCCCGAGCTGAGCGACGTGGACGCCGAGCTGGACCGCAGCGTACTGCGCATCGCCACGGAGATGCTCGACGACATACCTGCCGGGGATCCCAGGTCAGTGGGTGCTGGACGCTAGCCCGAGCTGAGCGACGTGGACGCCGAGCTGGACCGCAGCGTACTGCGCATCGCCACGGAGATGCTCGACGACATACCTGCCGGGGATCCCAGGTCAGTGGGTGCTGGACGCTAGCCCGAGCTGAGCGACGTGGACGCCGAGCTGGACCGCAGCGTACTGCGCATCGCCACGGAGATGCTCGACGACATACCTGCCGGGGATCCCAGGTCAGTGGGTGCTGGACGCTAGCCCGAGCTGAGCGACGTGGACGCCGAACTGGACCGCAGCGTACTGCGCATCGCCACGGAGATGCTCGACGACATACCTGCCGGGGATCCCAGGTCAGTGGGTGCTGGACGCTAGCCCGAGCTGAGCGACGTGGACGCCGAGCTGGACCGCAGCGTACTGCGCATCGCCACGGAGATGCTCGACGACATACCTGCCGGGGATCCCAGGTCAGTGGGTGCTGGACGCTAGCCCGAGCTGAGCGACGTGGACGCCGAGCTGGACCGCAGCGTACTGCGCATCGCCACGGAGATGCTCGACGACATACCTGCCGGGGATCCCAGGTCAGTGGGTGCTGGACGCTAGCCCGAGCTGAGCGACGTGGACGCCGAGCTGGACCGCAGCGTACTGCGCATCGCCACGGAGATGCTCGACGACATACCTGCCGGGGATCCCAGGTCAGTGGGTGCTGGACGCTAGCCCGAGCTGAGCGACGTGGACGCCGAACTGGACCGCAGCGTACTGCGCATCGCCACGGAGATGCTCGACGACATACCTGCCGGGGATCCCAGGTCAGTGGGTGCTGGACGCTAGCCCGAGCTGAGCGACGTGGACGCCGAGCTGGACCGCAGCGTACTGCGCATCGCCACGGAGATGCTCGACGACATACCTGCCGGGGATCCCAGGTCAGTGGGTGCTGGACGCTAGCCCGAGCTGAGCGACGTGGACGCCGAGCTAGACCGCAGCGTACTGCGCATCGCCACGGAGATGCTCGACGACATACCTGCCGGGGATCCCAGGTCAGTGGGTGCTGGACGCTAGCCCGAGCTGAGTGACGTGGACGCCGAGCTGGACCGCAGCGTACTGCGCATCGCCACGGAGATGCTCGACGACATACCTGCCGGGGATCCCAGGTCAGTGGGTGCTGGACGCTAGCCCGAGCTGAGCGACGTGGACGCCGAGCTGGACCGCAGCGTACTGCGCATCGCCACGGAGATGCTCGACGACATACCTGCCGGGGATCCCAGGTCAGTGGGTGCTGGACGCTAGCCTGAGCTGAGCGACGTGGACGCCGAGCTGGACCGCAGCGTACTGCGCATCGCCACGGAGATGCTCGACGACATACCTGCCGGGGATCCCAGGTCAGTGGGTGCTGGACGCTAGCCCGAGCTGGACCGCAGCGTACTGCGCATCGCCACGGAGATGCTCGACGACATACCTGCCGGGGATCCCAGGTCAGTGGGTGCTGGACGCTAGCCCGAGCTGGACCGCAGCGTACTGCGCATCGCCACGGAGATGCTCGACGACATACCTGCCGGGGATCCCAGGTCAGTGGGTGCTGGACGCTAGCCCGAGCTGAGCGACGTGGACGCCGAGCTGGACCGCAGCGTACTGCGCATCGCCACGGAGATGCTCGACGACATACCTGCCGGGGATCCCAGGTCAGTGGGTGCTGGACGCTAGCCCGAGCTGAGCGACGTGGACGCCGAGCTGGACCGCAGCGTACTGCGCATCGCCACGGAGATGCTCGACGACATACCTGCCGGGGATCCCAGGTCAGTGGGTGCTGGACGCTAGCCTGAGCTGAGCGACGTGGACGCCGAGCTGGACCGCAGCGTACTGCGCATCGCCACGGAGATGCTCGACGACATACCTGCCGGGGATCCCAGGTCAGTGGGTGCTGGACGCTAGCCTGAGCTGAGCGACGTGGACGCCGAGCTGGACCGCAGCGTACTGCGCATCGCCACGGAAATGCTCGACGACATACCTGCCGGGGATCCCAGGTCAGTGGCTCATTCTTTTATTTGATATGAAGTTCTTCGACCAGAACTCTGTCATTTCTATGAAATCCCCACTGTTTAACACAAAAGAACCGTGACGTAATAAAAGTACAGGGGCTAAAGAATTTTACAGAAAAAAATCATATTGAAAGAAAGAAATAATTAAAACAAAAAAAAATATATCCCTCGGCAATAATTAGCATTCTGCCAGTGCAAGATTTTTTATAATATTTTTAAAATGATTAATTAAAAAAACCTGTTTAAAAATAAGCTTGCATAAATTTTTCAAAGATTTAAGCCGGATCCACACCAGACGATCCAACGCGCTCCGATCGCGGGCGGCAGTAGCGTTTGATGTGGAGTTGCCTCGCGCGATCCAAACTGCGCGGCAGGAGCGAGCGCTCCTTGCCGCGAGCGATCCGGCAGTTGTCGGTTTTTGTTACTAGCACAGTAGCACACAGGCGCCTCAGTCTCTCGGCGCGCTCGGTGTACACGTTTGTGCGTGGAGCGCGCGATCACACATTATGGTTCAACTGTGCTATACTCAGGCGGATCAGTGTGGATCAGTTGGAGCGTGTCGGTGCGACGCGGCGGGATCGCAAGAAAAGTTAAGTTCGTCAGACGACACGATCCATGATCCACGCCTCATGCTCCCGGATCGCGGATCGCAGGAATTGGCGATCCATTTTTGGTGTGGATCCGGCTAATTAACTCAATCCCGGAAGCACAGATGTAGGTCTGTAATTCGAGGGATCACTCTTACATTCTTCGAAAAGCCCCATTACGTAAATATTTCGATTCTCAGGTAAGCTATAGAAATAGGAGTTGAATTGATTTTATTAGTATCTAATGCCGTGTGTCCTGCAGATGGAAGCAACGCGGCACAGCTGCCACAAACATCTGCCTGGGCAGCTCGGCGGCGCTGCAGGTGGCCGCTCAGCTGCGCGACAAGCAGCGCGCCTTCTCGTTGTTCTGCGACTTCCTGCGCGCCGTGGGGCTGTGGCAGCGCCTCGGCCTCGTCACCAGAGGTGCGTCACACACATACACACACACACACACACACCGACGTGAGCCTTGTTCTAATCGTAATGTGTTACAGAGAACGGCGGCGGCGTGGTGAGCACGGAGAGCGCGCTGGGCGAGCTGGCGGAGCAGCTGGCCATAGCCGTGGCACTGCGCCGCCTGCAGCAGGGACCCGACGCGCAGCTCATCGACGCCGCCATATACCAGGTGGCGTACTAGCGGGAGCTGCGGAGCCAGGGATACTGCAGGGTACTGCCGCACGTCGGTCTCACTACGGGCATGTCGCAGGTGGTGTGCGGCGACAGCCCCGAGGTGGAGGAGGAGCCCGAGGTGGAAGAGGCGCTGGCGTCCGGAGCGCTGTCCCCGGGAGACGTGTGCTGGCGGCGAGTGTCGCGTGCGGGACGAGTACTGCGCGCACTGGCAACAGCGCCCGCGCCGCAGCACGACGCGCGCGCCGCCGCCAGCCACGCCGCCGCCACCATCAACATACTGACTGTGAGTTACACCTAAGTATTACGTCATGGTGCGGGACGAGTACTGCGCGCACTGGCAACAGCGCCCGCGCCGCAGCACGACGCGCGCGCCGCCGCCAGCCACGCCGCCGCCACCATCAACATACTGACTGTGAGTTACACCTAAGTATTACGTCATGGTGCGGGACGAGTACTGCGCGCACTGGCAACAGCGCCCGCGCCGCAGCACGACGCGCGCGCCGCCGCCAGCCACGCCGCCGCCACCATCAACATACTGACTGTGAGTTACACCTAAGTATTACGTCATGGTGCGGGACGAGTACTGCGCGCACTGGCAACAGCGCCCGCGCCGCAGCACGACGCGCGCGCCGCCGCCAGCCACGCCGCCGCCACCATCAACATACTGACTGTGAGTTACACCTAAGTATTACGTCATGGTGCGGGACGAGTACTGCGCGCACTGGCAACAGCGCCCGCGCCGCAGCACGACGCGCGCGCCGCCGCCAGCCACGCCGCCGCCACCATCAACATACTGACTGTGAGTTACACCTAAGTATTACGTCATGGTGCGGGACGAGTACTGCGCGCACTGGCAACAGCGCCCGCGCCGCAGCACGACGCGCGCGCCGCCGCCAGCCACGCCGCCGCCACCATCAACATACTGACTGTGAGTTACACCTAAGTATTACGTCATGGTGCGGGACGAGTACTGCGCGCACTGGCAACAGCGCCCGCGCCGCAGCACGACGCGCGCGCCGCCGCCAGCCACGCCGCCGCCACCATCAACATACTGACTGTGAGTTACACCTAAGTATTACGTCATGGTGCGGGACGAGTACTGCGCGCACTGGCAACAGCGCCCGCGCCGCAGCACGACGCGCGCGCCGCCGCCAGCCACGCCGCCGCCACCATCAACATACTGACTGTGAGTTACACCTAAGTATTACGTCATGGTGCGGGACGAGTACTGCGCGCACTGGCAACAGCGCCCGCGCCGCAGCACGACGCGCGCGCCGCCGCCAGCCACGCCGCCGCCACCATCAACATACTGACTGTGAGTTACACCTAAGTATTACGTCATGGTGCGGGACGAGTACTGCGCGCACTGGCAACAGCGCCCGCGCCGCAGCACGACGCGCGCGCCGCCGCCAGCCACGCCGCCGCCACCATCAACATACTGACTGTGAGTTACACCTAAGTATTACGTCATGGTGCGGGACGAGTACTGCGCGCACTGGCAACAGCGCCCGCGCCGCAGCACGACGCGCGCGCCGCCGCCAGCCACGCCGCCGCCACCATCAACATACTGACTGTGAGTTACACCTAAGTATTACGTCATGGTGCGGGACGAGTACTGCGCGCACTGGCAACAGCGCCCGCGCCGCAGCACGACGCGCGCGCCGCCGCCAGCCACGCCGCCGCCACCATCAACATACTGACTGTGAGTTACACCTAAGTATTACGTCATGGTGCGGGACGAGTACTGCGCGCACTGGCAACAGCGCCCGCGCCGCAGCACGACGCGCGCGCCGCCGCCAGCCACGCCGCCGCCACCATCAACATACTGACTGTGAGTTACACCTAAGTATTACGTCATGGTGCGGGACGAGTACTGCGCGCACTGGCAACAGCGCCCGCGCCGCAGCACGACGCGCGCGCCGCCGCCAGCCACGCCGCCGCCACCATCAACATACTGACTGTGAGTTACACCTAAGTATTACGTCATGGTGCGGGACGAGTACTCATGTTGTGTTCACACTGCAGAACGTCCTGAGCGCAGTGCACGCTTGTCGCGCCGCGTGGCGGGCGGGAGGGGCGGGCGGGGCGGTGCCCGCGCTGGGCCCTCGCGCGCTACTTCCGGCGCTGGCGGCGCTGGCGCGGCGCGGCGTGGCGCTGGCGGG